>CM029444.1:31323782-32523782 GCA_017140255.1 Eucalyptus paniculata subsp. matutina | reverse complement strand
GGAACAGTTAATAAACCATTGTTGATTACTTATTTGACTAAATCTTTTGAATGAATGTGAGTTCAATTGGACATATTGATGGGTTCAGACGTGAACTCTTCCCTAGTAATTTTCCTGTATGAAGATATCGGGCTTCCATTGAACCCCCTAATGATAACTTTTCATCCAACTTAGGTGAACTTCTTTGTAAACTCGACCTTCTAACTCAGTAAACAAGGCCATCATGAAAGACCAGAATGAACGATCTTAGATTTGCAATGTCGCAAAATTTTGCCAGCTAGGGTTTTACCGGAGGATCAACAAATGGAAATGGCAACATCTCTTAGTTGAAAATGCGAATGCATATGCGATGATTCAAGGGCTCTGTGTTGCTCATATCTCTGGCTATCTCACTTTAGAATATGAACATAATAGTAATGTTTCCTTTTTCACATTCAAGCAGAATATTCTTCTCGTTCAGCATAGGAGGCATTGTAAACACCCCCCCCACCCCCACCCCAAAACAAAAAATAAAAAGGAAAAATGTTTGTGAGGGAGGAGCAAATGTCCTGCAGCAGTATATTTAGAAAAAAAAATTATAAAAAGAGTCTTGTTCCATCTTATGAAAGGGAGGAGCAAATGTCCAAATAGGAATGGGCACTTTCTGGTGGACCATAAGGTTGCATTTGATAACGTTTATTTTTCGGGAACAGTTTTTAAGTATTTTAAGACGTTTGGTGATTATATAAAATTTCTATTTTTGAAATAGAAATACGTTTAATATGGCTCTAAATATTTTTGTGACTTAGAATTTCTTTTGATTTATTAAAAATTTTATTATAATTTTCTTTTCCTTCTTCTTTTTCTTCTCCTTCCTCTAGTCAATCGCCGGTCTTGGCCATGACCGGCTAGTGACTAGCCAGACGAGGGCCGACAAGGTTGCTGGCCTTGGGGGAGCCTCATTGGCCACCGACGAGGTCCCCCCAAGCCTTGCCATGGCTCGATGAGGCTTGGCCTCACCCTAGCTAGGAGAGGTGACCTCATTGGCTTTGGCAAGGTTGTAGGCCTTGTATGGCCGATCATCCGGCCATCGTTGAGGAGGGCGATTGGTTGGGGGTAGAAGAAAGGAAGAGAAAAAGAAAGAAAAGAAAGATGAGAAAAGAAAAGAAAAGAAAATTTTGTTTTTTGAGTTGCTTTTGAAAACAAAAAACAATTCTGTTTTTATTTCTTATTTTTGTTCTAAATCTATTCTGAAAACAAATTATTCTCGGGAATAAAAAAATTATCAAACATATTATGTTTCATTTATGTTCTAGGGAATAAAAGAATAGAAATATATATTCCTGAACGCCGTATCATGGAAGCATTATATGAAGCGCTCCATAGATATATGAGTGGCGTGGTGTTATTGAATGACCCGGTTTTCCCAGGTACTGGACCGCAAATATTTCTATTTGTCGGGGGCAGATGAGGCCAATTTATTTTCATTTCTAGGTCCTTCCTTTGTCCTCACATGCCAAGAGGACAAAAACCACATCCTCATAAAAGAAAAGTCGATTTGATGGCCGCTTTTTTTCGTGGTCCCTCCGATTTGAGTGATGGGGTTTTTGCCTTGACGACCAAGAACACGCCCTATAACTATAAGACCATCGCCCGAAATATGGGCAAAATTTCTATATTTTTATTTCTCTTTTTTCTGTTTTTTTAACAGTTTGAAATAGAAATTTGTTTGGTAACGATTTAATTTTTTATTTTTAGAGCGATTTTTATTTCAAAAATAAATTTGAAGAAAAAATCATAAATTAAAATTTTTAACTTCCAATTTTTAAAATAGAAATTAAAAATCAATTTACTGCTCTATAAATTTTTCATGCACACCCTATGTAACCGCGTGCTTGAACTTTAACTGTGCCGTGACCATGGCGTATCGAGTCGCTTAAAGCATTGGGAAATGTTATAATAATCGAGCTTTAACCTAATTAGAATAATTACCTAACTAGAACGAGAAACTTTCATCCGAAAATATTTGAAGAGCTTCGCGAACCTATTTATATGCAAAATCCAAAGAAAAGAAAATGGTATGAGTAAGAGCACGCATGACAAAATCAATTTCTATTCCATGGATGAGTTTTTGAGCAAATAAACGCATTTAATAACGATTCAAAATTTCTATTTCTAAAATAAAAATTCGTTTGGTAAAAGAATAAAATTTCTATTTCTAAGAATGGCGACGATCAGCGTCCGATGGTCGAAGTCCAACGTTCGGCAACCGGCGGTGAGTGGCCAAAATTCAACATCCAGCAGTCGGCGACCAGCATCCAGCATATGGTGTTCAGAGTTCGATGTCTAGCATTCGACTAGCCAGCAACTAGCGTCCAACATTTGGAGTCTGGCATTCAATGTCTAGAGTCCGATAGCTAGCGGCTGGCAACCGTGGCTAATGGCCAAAGTCTGGTGGGGTGGCAGCGGGTGGCCAACATCCAATGGCCGATAGCAAGCAACGGCCGATTGGCGGCGAACGTCCGGTGGTTGGTGGTGGGCCTCCGACATCCAACGGTTAGCGATGAGCAACCAACAACCGATGAGCATCCGACGGCCAATGATCGGTGACGGGTGGATAGAGTCCAGTGGCCGGCGGTTGGCGATGGGCGGCCGATAGTAGGTGATCAGCATGCGGCGGCAAGTGGTGGGCGTCTAGTGTCCAGCATCCCATGGGTGGCTAGTGGGCGATAAGTGGTAATAAGAGTGAATGATGAGAAAAATTTTGATTTCTCATTTCTATTCCAAAAATAGAAAAGCTAAAAGTTTTAACTTCTGATTTTTACTTCAAATCTATTTCTAGAATATAAATTTGTTTCAAAATCATAAAAATTAAATTACGTTACCAAACGGATTTCTGTTCCAAACATGTTTCGAAAAACATAAAATAGAAAATTGAGAAATAGAAATGTTGTCATATGCGCCCTAAGTGGTCATTCCATGCATAGTTAACCAAAGAATGAACAAGAAGACGGTGAAATGACTTTCTTTAGAAAACTTTCTTTGAATTTCCTTTTATTTTCCAAGACTATAGAGTAGATAAGTGAACTCTTTCTCCTTCTCGTTTTCTTTTGTTATGATATTTCCGTTTGTTTTACTTTCAAGATAATTTAATGATATTTTGACTAATCTTTTGGTGTTAAGATTAGTCTGTAAAAATATTTAAATATTAAATCATGCTTTTATCTAATAACTTAAGTTTTTAAAACAGTTGACCATAATTCTACAAAATTTTATATAGAGTTAGAGTATGCGGTCTTGAGTTTAAATCTTTCCAAACCTTATATTTTGTTTTGTGTTTCTTATTATAAAAGTGTTTTACTATATGCAAATAATGCTTACTCATTGTCAAAATTTGATCTATTTTTGATGCCGTGTTAGCATAAACTAATCTAAGCAAGAACATATGTTGGGCAGTGCTTGGAGAGCCCAAATTCTAATGAAGGGGACGCTATCTTTTACATACTTCATTTAATTGTCTAATTAGTATTTACTATAATTTTAGATTTATTTAATGATTTCATCTTTTTCAAAGATGCCAAAACTTAATTACCATAATATTAGTCCATGTAAAATAAAATTAAAAAAACTTTATTATTAATCACACACAAAAGCAATTAAAAGAACTTTTTGTCATGGGCTGGTATATCAAATAAAAGAATAATAAACAAGCAAAGATGAAAACATCATACACATGTCAATAAATTCTTCAAATTTTCAAAAGACCAAACGTACCATCCTCTACCCCAACCAGCCCAATCTTCCCCTTTCCTCACTCTCCACGTGTTAAATTACATGCCTGCACCGTCGACCGTGTATGGTCCTTTTCATGCCGGCAATCAACCAAAACCCACGCCAATAAAAACTTGTACGGAGTAGGGGGCCACTGAGGAGAAAATATTAGAGAGAGAGAGAGAGAGAGAGACGTGAAGAAAGAAAAGCAGGACTGAAATATTTTCGAATTGGCACCTCTTTTTCTCTCCAAAACGTGGGTCCCACGAGGACACATGTCGCGCTCCCACCACCTTCTTGTTTGCCACGCTGGAGCATAAGACGTACCTAATATTTTCTTGCCACTGATTTTCGAAAAGATCTGCGACTTCTACGTGTGTCGTCTCTCTCGACGTGTGTTGGAAATTTCCTTTCTCTTTTCCGAGGAAATTAACAATAACAGTAAAAGCACGCAAAGCGAAAAGGAAAAAATAACAAAATGGTGAGCAGGCCATGTTGTGCTAGGGAGTATCGAAACATTTTGAAAGTTTCCATGTCATGTTGAACATTTCGATCATGTTTCGATATTCGTTCAACACTCTTCGATACTCGATCAATATACATTAGAAAATTCAACACCTTATCAATTTTCCTAACATTCTTCAACATTGGAATTGGGAATTCCGACATGTGAGTTCGGAAGTCGACAAGTGATTCATACAAGTAAGGGATCACTTTTAAAAATTCTCAATAAATGAATGGTCAAATCGTAAATATGTAAAAAGATTAAAAAAAATAAATGGGAAGGAAAAAAATCAAATCTTCTATTTCGTTTTGACTCTCAATTCCTGTGACACAATTCATTCCTAAGTTTGTTTTTTTTTTTTTTTTTTTGCTCTTCTCCTCTGATACGCTTTGACATGCGAGTTCAGAATATGGATTCTCTATTTTGTTTTTCTCCAAGTTTATTGGATTATTAAAATGGACTTGAATTTGTCAAATTGAAATAATAAATAATATTAACAAATAGTTGATTAATATTTTTAGTGTAAATTCATTCTAATCTCTTTTTATTATTTATTTATTTATTTATGAATTTAAATCAAATTAAATTGATTAAAATAATTATAAAAATGATAATTTATTATGTATATATGAAAATATACATTTAATATATACCGTGTCCCAACATGTTAAAATTATTTATCTTTTTTAAAAATAAAGTGTTGACATATCGTATTATATCGCATGTTGCGTATCGATGTTAGTGCTACTTAAGTTATGTAAAGATAGAGATTACCCAAGAAGTTTGCTCTTCCCAAGAGGATTGAATTTTTGTCTATTATGTGGAGACTCATGGACGGAGAAGATCTTGTCGTTAGACTCCATCACCTTCTCGGCAACAAAAATTGTTAAATTATGTTTTGAATTTGAGATCGATATACAAAATATGACTCAGATTGAAACGCATGAGAGTCCATATAGAAAAGCACGGGATGATCGGAAAAAGGTTGACTCATGTGGTTTCTTCTTGGCTCTTAGACATAAATGTGTACAGATTCTTGTGGGGACAAGACACATGGTTCACTGAAAAAAAAAAAAAAAAAAAAAAAAAATAGAACGAGCATCTCCGATCACAGGGAATGGAATGTCGACCATAGGATGAGATGATTTTATGGTTGGTGCTTGCATAAACCAAATGCTTGACGTTAATCGATTTATTGCACTCATAAGTATTTCAAGAATTTTCTAATAGCTGGACATCTGCATGAGCTCGTGTAATTGGGTTATCAAAAATAAATATTTGATGATACATATGCAATTAAGTGGCTGAAGTCGTGTATCTCTATACGCTATATCCATATTTATTATGAAGTAGTGGACTATGTGATAATTCTGTTCTTGCTGTCTTGTTATTATATATTGAGAGGATTTATGCGTGAAATCTATATCCATATTTATTATGAAGTGGTTGAAGTATATGCATGTTGACCAGTATGTGATAATTCTGTTCTTGCTGTCTTGTTATTATATATTGAGAGGATTTATGCGTATGTGTAGCATGGTTCCTGAGAATCATAACTCATAATCTTTAATCATATAAAATTTTCTATATTCCAATAGATGAAACGGTTTTTTAGACCATTTAGCCCATTTATTGATTCTAAATCGATACTTAACCATAGATGAAACGGTTTTTGAGATCGAAAGGGTGTATAACATGTGATGTTTCTCCACTATTTCGACATATCATGCGAATGCTTGATAATAAGTTTTTCTATCAATGAGGGGCAATCCAGTCGGAATAATCGCACATTGTACCGCAGGCCACTTTCCCTACGTTATCATCCCACTGTGGGCTATGGTTACGTAATTGTTGCTTTGGTAATCGTACATGTAGATAGCTTAGTTTACCAAAAAGATATGTCGGGATATATCATAAATCTAAGTGGATAATGAAATAAGTGTTTTTACAGTTTTTTAAATTAAATTTTTATTAAGGTAGAGCCTTGATTGAAGGCACAAAGTATACATATAGATCTTTTTAAAAGTTATTCTAAAGGTTTGTTCATTTCGTGGAGAATATCATGTTTTCGGAAGACATTTTCCTATAAGTCATTTTCTAGGAAAATGACTCTATTTTCCGGTGTTCGACCAAACCTAAATTTTGAGAGGAAAATATTTTTCACCATCCGTTAGTTAATTTAATTGTTTGGGAAAAATTATCAAAAATTGAATTTTAATATTTTTAATTGACCAAAAAATTAGTTTTATTTTTTTATATTTAAAAAAATAAATTTTAAATTATTTGTATTTTTAAAAAATAGAAATCTTTATTATTTATTATTTTTCTTTCTTTCTTTCTTTTTTCCTTTTTTTTTTCCTTCCTCCTCCTCCTTCCTTCGCTGCCGCATGCTTGACGATGGCCGATTGCTCGGCGGCCGACCAAGACTCGATCGCCAGATCCAGTGAGCTTGAGACTTAGCTGATCTCGCCCGAGCTCGCTAGAGGTTCGCTAGGTGGGAGCCCAAGCTCCATCGCCAGATCTAGTGAACTCATGGCTCACTAGAGCCCGACGAACCTCTGGCGAAGCTCGAGCAAGGCCCGAGCCCCGCCCAGCTCACCGGATCTAGTGAGGCACGAGCTACGCCCCAAGTTGGCGAGAGCTTTGCTTCGCTCGGTTTCACCAGATCGGGCTAGGTAGAGCCTTGCCAGCCTAGAGCGAGGCTCGAGCTAGCTTTTGGCCGCGGCCGACGACCAACAATGAAGAGGAAGCAGGGCATGTCGCAGAGATCGAGCACCGTTGGACAAGGGGATGCTCCACCGTTGCTGATCATCGGTGTTGAGAGGATAAGGATGAGATAAGAAACCCAGGGCTTTGTGAGGGCGGAGATTAAGCATCGCCAGATGAGGGGATGCTCTACCACTGTTGATTGTCAGTGTCGAAAGAGGAGGAGATGAGATCAGAAACCTTAGGTTTTGTGAGAAAGAGGGCAAAAATGAGTAAGGAAAGAAGTTTTTGCTAGAGCGCATGTGTAAGGACGGGAAAATGATTTCCTCTTTTTTGAAAAGAGGAAATCATTTTCCACAATTTTATGAGGAGATTTTCCATTGATTGAAAAACATTTTCTTTGACCATCTATTTTCCGCCACCCAAACACTGAAAATTTTGGAACATATTTTCCTTGAAGTTGTTTTCCGCGAAACGAATGAATCATAAGACAGAGGAAAACGAACAATCGCGATAAAGAACTGCCTGCCTATATTCTGGAGGATTTATCAGTAGATCTAAAATTAGCATGTCTATTCTATTACCTATTTTGGCAATGTCCTGTTTAGAGTGACTAATGTTGGGCCCTCCAAAGGCTTTGGGTCAGCAATGTGTCCATGATGGGCTCTACAGTTGATGGGCCATTGTCAATGGATGGCCCATCCATGTTGCCCGGCTTTTGAAGCGACGACACCCATGGAATGGTAGGCTAATGTAGGCTCCATTTGTTTTACAAATATATATATATATATATATATATATATATATATATATATATATATATATATATATATAGAAAAAGTTTTGTGGATTTTCTTAAGTTTGTTTTACGAAAAATGAACCATTGGGGAAAACATTTTTCATCAATGGAGTATAGTCTTCTAAAATCAGGGAAAATATTTTCCACTTTATCTTCTTTTAGTTCATTTTTTTTTTCACAAAACACCTTTTCCTTTTATTTTTATTTTTATTTTTATATATTTTTTGAAAATCGAGTCTTTATTTAGTTTTTTTGCTTTTTCTTTTTTCCTTTTCTTTCTTTTTCTTGTTCTTCTTGCTTAGGTGGTTTCCAGCCATGGTGGCGGCGGCAAGCAATCGGTCATAAGCGAGCTTGAGCCTCGGCATATCTGACTAGGCTCTAGCAAGCCTAGGCGAGTAGCCTCGCCTAGTTCATTGAATTTGGTGAGGCTTGAGCTCGCCTAGTGCCAATCACTAGTCGTCACCATGGTTGGACACGAGCCAAGGGAGAAGAAGAAAAAAAAAAAAAAAGGAAAAGGAATAAAAATAGGAATAAAAATAAAAATAAAATTGATTTTATAAAATAATTAAAATAATTAATAATTTGATTTTAAAAAATTTAAAAAAAATAATTGAAAGGAGTGCATGGAGGAAAATATTTTCTATACCAAATAATAGAAAATATTTTCCACTTCATTTTTAAGTTTCAACCGAACACCGAAAATATAACATTTTCTTAGAAAATGACTTCTTATAATTTTTTTTTTCCAAAAATACTACATTTTCCACTAAACGAATAGGCTAGTAATATCATAAGCGAGTCAAATCAAATGCGCCATCAATGCTTACACTGAAATTCGAATAAATGCTTGGTGTTTTCATAAAAGACGTTGCAAACATTTGGGTGCAAAATTAATTGGAGTGTTGGTATAGTAGTTGGTAAATCTCTATATTTACGTTCCATATTGCCAAGCCTTTGATGTCATATCACTGGCAAAGCAATAGGCAGACATAATTGTCTCGTAATCAAGTTGAGTCAAGTATGTGTTGACATTTAAATTTTAATTATTCATTTAGGGTGCAATTGCATTGAAAATTGGGGATTAATTTTGACCCCTAAAAATTGATTAGATTGCATGGCATATAGATTAGAGGTGTGCAACGGGAATCACTCCAACTAGAAACCACCAAAACTGGATTGAATTGGCTAATTTTGCACAATCCTCGGTCCCGGTTCCTATTCTTGAAATCGTTATTGGTTGGTCCGGTTCTCGATTTTGGGGTCAAAACCAAAATAATTGAATCAGATTAACTATATCTATACATTTTAATTTCTTGATAAGCCCTAAATTTCCCAATTTACCATCCCCTCTTGTTTAGACATACTCATATGTCTCTGTTTCTTGTTTGCTCCTTTTTGCTTTATACAATGCTTGATGGTTGGGTTTGTCTTCAAGGGAGCAAAAGAGGGGCGAGTGAGGGGTTTCGTCAAGCATTTTTTTTTCCGCATATTTGTGATTTGCTATCAAAGTCAAATAAAAACCGATTTCATTGTACTAGATAGGACTAGTTGAGCGGTCCAATTCCCGATTCCAAGACCAGATGGTCCGATCCCAAATCCCTGAAACTAGGAATTGATCCTCCTGGTCTGATTCCCGGTTCCATTTTGAAATCGGACTGGATTGGGACTCGATTACTCTTAATATAAATATTAGGAGCATATTTGCATTAATAGAAGTAGAATTTATTAAAAGTCTTGTTGTAAAAAAATTAATTAATCATCTAATTTTTAATTTAAAACAAAGAAGAAGAAAAGGGGTGGAGCCGGAACGGGTCGAGTCGGCCCCATATTTCTTTCCCCTGTTGGGCCAGGCCCAGCCCCTACCTCTCTGTTCTTTCCCACCGCTAGGACCGGCTCATTTCCTCTTTTCCCTGGCCCGACCCGCGCGTTTTTTACCTTTGTCCGCTCCCCTCGTGTCATTGCAGCGAAGGACTGATGAGACAGAACAGGACAGGAGCAATCCGACCGCTGTACGTGGTCGGGCGCAGACCAGTAGGGGTAGCTGGCAGCGGCAGGAGGCCATGCGCGCCCGCCATTGCCATTAGAAGGAGAGGGAGAGTGAGATCGAGGGGGATTTTCGGAGAGAGAGAGTCCGAGAGTGAGGCCGAGAGTGAGAAGGTGGTCTTTGGTAGCTCTGCCGCGACTGAGCCTCGGCTGACGACCCTCGGCCGGTGTTTCCCATTTCCCCGCGACAAGCACACGGTAAGACTCGGTTGTACTCTTTTCCTGATTTTCACTGATTTGGCGTTGATTTCTTGAGGATCCCGGCTCAGGGGCGTGCGAGGTGACCGGACGTGGTCTGATGTATCGAGTTCGCCGTTGCCGTGTCGGGTGGCGAACGCCATTCGTCGGCACCCCGGTTTTCCTTTCCTCTTTCTCCTTTGCCCTGTTTTGAGCGACGCCGGGCTGGCAGTTGGGGCCGTCCAGCTCACGCGAGCTCCAGCCCCGCGTCGCCTTTGCATTTTGTTTCATGTCCCCGTAGGTCGTGTGTTCTTGGCTCGCGTTCGAGTCCCAGTTGGGCCGGGAATCCCTTGTTTCGTTTGTGCATTGTACCTGCTAGTCAATGTCAAAATGCCTGAATGAGATCCGTTTTCGTTTCGCCGTTCTTGGTCGGAGTCGAGCTGTCTGTACTGAGCCTCGCCTTGTCGAGGTGCTTCCAAGGAGTGGAGATGTCGTTGTTTTTTCCAGCCAAGGAGAGGGTTGTCTCGGCCGGCTACATCAGGGCTGACTGACCAAGGACAGCCACCAAGGTCAAGGCGTCTCAGATGTGTTTGGGAAGAATTTTGGAAAAGTTCTTGAGAAAATGTAAATGGGTTTTTTAAAATGCCTTGGTGAATTGTATTTGTAAAAGTCAATTGTGTAGTATTTTTTTAACAAAATAGTATTTTGGTAAATTAAATTTGTAAAAGACTTTTGTTATTTTAAACAAAAAGGAAAAAAAAAAAAAAAAAGAGTTGGCCGGGGGCTTTTCTGATTATTGCTAGTGAAGAGCTAACAGTTGCTAGCGAAGGGTAGGCGGTCCGGCGAGGGGAGGCGACGCGGCGAAGGGCAGTGTCTGGCTAGGGTCATTGTGTGGAGGACACGACACAATGAGGGTCACGCGTGACCCTGGCCACGCCTTTGCGCAACCCACCGTGCTGTGGAGGTCGCTAGCGCCCGCGATCTAATTGTCGCGACCCAGATTTGCGCGACCAAATCTGCACGCGATCTAGGTTCTTGGGCGTCCTTCGCACGGAGACCCTCATCGAAGGGTCGTGAGACCCTAGCCAAACCACTTGTCCTTCGCCACATCGCCTGCACTTCGCCAAACCGCCTGCCCTTCACCAACGACCGCACATAGATGCTGGTTGTGAGAGAAGGGAAAAAGATGAAGATGATGATTGGGATAAAGTCGGAAAAACGAAAAATTAATGAAGATAATTTCGGATGAAATTTTTTATTAACCTCAAAGCTAGCATGTCGAAAAAATCCAAGATAGCCCCCAACCTGTCTTAGGCTTTCAGTCTTAGAGATACTTGCCTTTGGCAAAAGCAAGTGAAAAAAAAAAACTTATCAAACACTAAATATTTGGCCCTAAGGCCTTTAACCTCCCAAAGATTGGAAAGCAGTTCCCAAACGCAGCCTTAGTCACTTGATGGTGAGGCGGCCGGTCCGTGGCTACCATTTGGTTGTTTGCGGAAGCCCTCGGTAGCCGCGGCTTGGCTATCCTGCTAGGGCCTGCTACGACTGCTGCTGTGGCGTCGCCGGTCGGATTAGGGCTGACCACCCATTATGCGTCTCCAAAGGCGACGCCTAGCCACACCCTCGCTCAGCCAAGAGCATCTTTTCTCTTTCCCCTTTTTCTTCTTCTTCTTCTTCCCTTCTTTTCTTAAGCTGAAGCACCCAGTTCCCCTTTTCTTTTGACTTTTCAGCGTTTCATTTTTTCTTTTGCTTTTGCCTTTTGACTGGGTCAAAACCCATACATTACATACAGAGTAGAACGTTCGGCTCCGTAAAGCTCATATTCCGCGAGAAAATATTGGGTGGTCCGGGACCATCACGTCAGGTCCCGGACCACTCACACGGCGCCACGTGTATGGGGAGCGCAGACAAAGGACTCAAACCGGGCCCACTTCTCTGACGCTCTCTCTCCTCTTTCTCTCTTTTGTCCCCTCCCCTCACATGTGGCGCCATATGAGTGGTCTGGGACCACGCTGACGTGGCGGTCCCAGACCACCCAATATTTTCTCCATATTCCGCTTGCATTGTGATTTGCCCAATGCGCTTTGAGCCTCTACGTTTCACCTTGGAAGGAAGCAAGGTATAACAAGGATTCTCATCTGCACTTTATTGATCACATTCCCTCATGGCAGATCTTCACCAGGCAAATGCATTCATGCTTTAATCAAGAGTTTGAACTTGCTAAGTACAGGTAATGCTCATGATGATCTCAGCAGTTCTCTTTAATGTGTAATACTTACTGTAATGGAAACTCTGTAATTTGCAGTAACTATGGATTCCTAATTGCTGCGAACTCTTGAGCCCACCCAGTATCACAATGTCAACTGGTAAATGTTTCTCTCTTGCGCTGTTCTTGGTTAATGTCTGCCCCTGGTCGATCATTATTTACTTTGATTCACCGCTTAAATATTACGATTATCGACCGAGATTTTATGCGCTTTCAGTCGCCCGTGGCCTAATCTTTCTCACTGCGAGGAAGGCCATTCAGATTTTCCCAGAAAATGTGAAGAAGCTGTGGAGCAAATGGGAGCTCCGGGTGATGATCATAGTTAGTCTTGTCTTGCAAATCGTGCTCGTGATGTTCGGTTCAAGGCGGAAATCCACAAAAGCCAGCTGGATCGCATCCCTCGTCTGGTTATCATACTTATTGGCAGACTCCGTCGCGACCCTCTCACTGGGGCTTGTCTCAAGCAGCAGCGGAGGAGATTCCTCCGACCCGAACAGCAGGCTGCTGGTGTTTTGGTCCCCGTTCCTCCTCTTGCACCTTGGAGGCCCCGACACCATCACCGCTTACTCAACCGAGGACAATGAGTTATGGACAAGGCACTTGCTCGGCCTAGTGACCCAAGTAGTTGCTGCCTTTTATGCCTTCCTCACTTCTTGGAGCACAAGCGTTCTCACATTTATAACGATCCCCGTGTTCATCTCTGGGGTAATAAAGTATGGAGAGAGGACTTGGGTGCTCAGGTCTGCGAGCTCTGACCACTTTCAAGCCCCTGAACTGTCAGCACCTACTCAGTTGCTAGCCATGAATCTAAGGCCCGGCGAGAAGTACCTTCACGAAGCCTTTTACCTGTTCGGCATGTTCAAGCATCTGTTCACTGGGGTCATCCTTAACTCTGATGAAGCCGAATACAGCTACAGTATCATTTGCAAGAAGTCGGCTGAAGAAGCATTCAAACTGGTCGAAGTCGAGCTGAGTCTCATGTATGACCTGATCTACACGAAGGCAAAAGTAGCCTTCTCTATACCTGGCATCCTCCTTCGTTTCATTACCTTCTCGTCCGCTGTTTCTGTGCTGATTATCTTTTGCACTGCCATTGATGAGCATGTTTACTTGCACGTTGATGTGGCAATAACTATGTTATTGTTGGTGGGAGCTATTGCTTTGGAGGTTTACGCAGGATTTACTGCTGTATTTTCTGATTGGACGATGCTGTTGTTGATAGAGCTGAGGAAGCCTTTGGGGGATTTCCTGTATCGAACAATATCGTCTTCCCGATTATTTTCATTTTACGGCAAGAGGTGGTCGGGATCCATGGGACAACTCAACTTAATAAGCTATTGCTCAACCAACAGGTTTGTGAAGTTCATTGAAGATGAGCCATTTGGCTTCTATTTCACGTTAGAAACATATTGGCAAGTGAGGCAGGTGGAAGTGAGCGTCCTTTTAAAAGAACAGATCTTCAAGCGATTGATGGAGAATCATTCTAGGTGCAGCGACTCGGGGTTCGACCCCAGAATCATTAAGGAGTTGCTTGGTGAAAGAGGTGATTTCGCTCTTCAGAAGAGGAATTGTCTCAGAGAACTCCAGTGGAGCACCATCAGTGTAGACTTTGATCAGAGCCTTCTTCTTTGGCACATCGCTACTGATCTCTACTACTACTCCGACCTCAACGAAGACAGCCTTGCCGCTTGCAAAATGAGCCAATTACTGTTTGTGTTAAAAAAGTGATCCATTTTTTAAAAAAAATTCTAGACTACACTAGAGAAAAAGTTGGCGGAAACAAACCGGCAAAAAGCAAGCTTAGAAGACTCTCAAATGCTGAAGAATTTTCTGGTACGTGGGCAGCAGAACACGTGGACAGCAAATAGGCCAAAGAAAAGTCAACAAAAGTGGCTGGGAGTCGT
This sequence comes from Eucalyptus paniculata subsp. matutina, assembly GCA_017140255.1. Lineage (NCBI taxonomy): Eukaryota > Viridiplantae > Streptophyta > Magnoliopsida > Myrtales > Myrtaceae > Eucalyptus > Eucalyptus paniculata. The sequence goes on along the minus strand of CM029444.1, from coordinate 32,509,632 downwards.
AAAGAATAGAAAAATACAGAAAAATGGAGAAGCAACTAGAAGTCCTCAATGTTGGTGAAGGAAAGGCGGTGCTCACGCCTATAAATAGGGGTTGGGGGTGTGTGTTTTAAGTTGTGTAGAAAAACTACACACACTCCTTCCAAAATCCTTCCTTTGTAATACATATTTTCATAATAAAATTTCTGTTTTTTTAACCCATACACCCTTGCCTTTGTAGCCCATATTTCACACATACACACTTGCACACACACACACGCTTCCGCAAAACACCAACAGTGGTATCAGAGCCACGTTCTTCGGTTGGTATTGGACGTTAGTCCTACCTACCCATTCCTAAAGTTACCATTTCCAAATACCCACTAACTAAACCATGGCCAACCCAACCTCATCCTCATTTCCCATTCCCATTTTTGATGGGAACAACTATGACTTTTGGAGCATAAAAATGACTACATTCTTGATGGCCCAAGACTTATGGGACATCATGGAAAAAGGTTGCGAGGCTCCGCCAAAAGGTGCAAGTGTTTCGAAGGACCAACTACAAAAGGATGCAAGGGCGCTATACTTTATTCAGCAAGCACTCTCGGAAACCGTATTTCCGAGAATAATTTGAGCAAGGACTACAAAAGAGGCTTGGGATATACTACGAGAAGAATTTCAAGGATCGGAAAAGGTACGCACTATTCGTCTTCAAGCACTAAGAAGAGATTTTGAGAATTCTAAAATGAGAAATTATGAGACCGTACAAGAATATTGTGGAAAATTAAAGGAACTCGTTAATCAAATGAGAGCCTATGAAGATGGGATAACTGATCAAAGGGTTGTTGAGAAAATATTGGTGTCACTTACCAAAAAATACAACTCCATAGTTACAACTATAGAAGGAACTAAAGACTTGACGACCCTATCAATAAGTGAATTAATTGGCTCTCTAGAAGCATATGAGAAAAGACTAATGGCACAAGATGAAGATTCGATCGAAAGTGCCTTTCAGTCTAAAGTAAATATACAGTCTCATCAAACTAAAAATGATGGAAGGAGCTCATGGAAAAACAAAAGAGGAGGAGAAATTATAAAAAAAGAAAATTATCCACCTTGTGGTATTTGCAAGAAAACAAATCATTTGGAGAAGGATTGTTGGTTTAAAAATAAAAAAACAATGCCGCTTTTGTAAAAGATATGGCCACGTAGAAAAAGATTGTCGCTCGAAAACAAATAATCGAGCAAACTATGTAGAAAAAAAAGAAAGTGAAGAGAATACATTCTATGCAGGCCAAGCGGCAAATGACAATAAAAATGAAACATGGTACATCGATAGTGGGTGTAGCAATCACATGACAGGGGACGAAACTATATTCACTCATATTGATAAGTCGGTGAAATCTCAAGTAAAGTTGGGCAATGGTGCATTAGTAGATGTCAAAGGAAAAGGCACCGTCGCCGTGAAACGAATAAAGGCCCAAAATATATACGTAATGTATATCTAGTCCTCGTCTTGCACAAAATCTATTAAGTGTGGGCCAAATGATACAAAGTGGGTATTCTCTATATTTTAATAGAGATACCTGCATTATCTATGATAAATATAAAAATATCATTGCCTCTGTTAAGATGAAAAATAACAATTTTCCTATTCAATGGAAATTGGTCAAAGATATAGCCATGAAAGCTCAACTTGATGATTCATGGCTATGGCATCGAAGATTTGGCCACTTCAATTTTGCTGGGTTAAAAGTTCTCCATCAGAAAAATATGATGAGAGATTTTCCAGCCATCACAGAAATTTCAGATGTTTGTGAAGGCTATCTTCTTGGAAAACAACAGAGACAGTCCTTCCCATCTGGAGTTTCATGGAAAGCTAAGAAGCCTTTGGAACTTGTCCACACGGACGTGTGTGGTCCGATGAGGACACCTACACCTAGTCAAAATAAATATTTCATCCTATTTATTGATGATTACACAAGAATGACGTGGGTATACTTTCTTCGAGAAAGATCTGAAGTTTTCTCTATCTTTAGAAAATTCAAGAACCACGTCGAGAATCAAAGTGGCCAAAAAATCAAAGTCCTAAGAAGTGACAGAGGCACAGAATATAATTCAAAGGAGTTTAATAAATTTTGTGAAGATGAAGGAGTCCATCATCAACTAACGGTTGGCTACGCACCAGAACAAAATGGAGTAGCTGAAAGAAAAAATAGAACCGTCATGGAGATGGCAAGGTCTATGTTAAAAGAGAAAGGCCTTCCCAACACTTTCTGGGCAGAAGCAGTTTATACTGCTGTATACCTATTAAATAGGTGTCCAACTAAAGCAGTTCAAAATAAAACTCCAGTTGAAGCATGGAGTGGACGAAAGCCTTCAGCAAAGCATCTCAAAGTGTTTGGATGCATTTGCTACGTCCACATCCCTACTCAAAAAAGGAGTAAGTTAGATGAAAAGACAGAAAAATGAATATTCCTTGGCTACAGTGACCAATCAAAAGGCTATCGGATTTACAACCTAAGAACTAAAAAACTTGTGATTAGTCGAGATGTCGAGTTCGACGAGAATGCTGCCTGGAATTGGGAGGATGAGAAGATTGTGAAGAAGTACATAACCTTGCCAGACACACCACCTGCTCAAGAGGAGTCAACATCACAAGAAGAAGAAGAAGTACCAGATTCTACCACTCACGACGTAACTCCACCAAGCTCTCCAAGGGTAACGCAAGAAGAATCTACTCCAGAGTCTCCAGTACTAAGGGTAAAAGCCCTTAGAAGAATTTATGACACGTGCAACTTTGCTATTTTGGAACCAGAAAATTATGAACAAGCATCCAAAGATGAAGTTTGGATAAAAGCCATGGAAGAAGAGATTAAGATGATCAAGAAAAATGAAACCTGGGAGCTTGTTGATCGACCAGAAGACAAAGAGATTATTGGCGTTAAGTAGGTTTACAAAACAAAACTCAATGCGGATGGATCAATCCAGAAGCATAAAGCAAGGCTTGTGGCGAAAGGATACTTGCAACAACCAGGTATCGACTATACTGAAACTTTTGCTCCTGTAGCCCGCCTTGATACTATTCGAGAACTTATAGCCTTAGCGGCACAAAAAGAATGGAAGATCTATCAACTAGATGTAAAATCAGCATTCTTAAATGGATATCTTCAAGAAGAAAAATACATAGAACAACCACAAGGCTTTATTCTCAAAGGCCAAGAAGAAAAAGTCTTAAAGCTTAAGAAGGCCCTATACGGGTTAAAACAAGCACCACGTGCATGGTATAGTAGAATCGATGAGTACTTCATCAAGCAAGGATTCAGGAGGAGTATGAGTTAGCCGACACTCTACATCAAGACCCAAGGTAAATCCGACACTCTCATTGTCTCTCTATATGTAGATGATCTTATATATACAGGAAACAATGAGACAATGATCCGAGAATTTAAAGAAGAAATGATGAAGACATTTGAAATGACGGACTTGGGCTTGATGAACTATTTCCTCAGTATTGAAGTCAATCAAAATGAGGAATTTTCATCTCACAAAAGAAATATGCAGAAAAACTCCTTGACAAATTCAAAATGAGTAATTGCAAAATAGTGGCAACACCACTTGTAATGAATGAAAAACTATTGAAAAAAGATGGAGCTGAAAAAATAGATGCTTCACTCTACAGAAGTTTAATTGGGAGTCTACTATATCTTACTGCTACACGGCCAGATAGTATGTATGCGACAAGTTTACTATCACGGTTTATGCAGAGTCCAAGTCAAATTCATTTTGGAGCAGCCAAGAGAATTCTAAGGTATTTACAAGGAACCACTGATTATGGTATTTGGTACCGACCTAGTGAAACAACTAAGTTGATCGGTTATACTGATAGCGATTGGGCAGGATCATCTGATGACAGGAGGAGTACAACTGGTTATGCATTCACATTAGGTTCTGGAATATTTTCATGGATATCTAAAAAACAAGACTCAGTGGCACAATCCACTGCAAAAGCTGAATATGTTGCGGCCGCTACAACTACTAGTCATGCGATATGGCTTCGAAGAATTTTAGAAGACATTGGAGAACCACAAATGGAATCAACACCAATATTTTGCGACAACAAGTCCGCAATTGCAATATCAAAAAATCCAGTCTTTCATGGAAGAACGAAGCATATTGATATAAAATATCACTTCATTTGTGAAGTGCAAAGCAGAGGAGAGATCGAGCTAAAGTATTGTAAGACTGAAGATCAAATTGCGGATATATTCACTAAAGCACTACCAACAGCAAAATTCGAGATATTGAGAAGCATGCTTGGAGTATCACAAAAATGGATCAAGGAGGAGTGTTAAAAAAGTGATCCATTTTTAAAAAAAAATTCTAGACTACACTAGAGAAAAAGTTGGCGGAAACAAACCGGCAAAAAGCAAGCTTAGAAGACTCTCAAATGCTGAAGAATTTTCTGGTACGTGGGCAGCAGAACACGTGGACAGCAAATAGGCCAAAGAAAAGTCAACAAAAGTGGCTGGAGTTGTAAAGAATAGAAAAATACAGAAAAATGGAGAAGCAACTAGAAGTCCTCAATGTCGGTGAAGGAAAGGCGGTGCTCACGCCTATAAATAGGGGTTGGGGTGTGTGTTTTAAGTTGTGTAGAAAAACTACACACACTCCTTCCAAAATCCTTCCTTTGTAATACATATTTTCATAATAAAAGTTCTGTTTTTTTAACCCATACACCCTTGCCTTTGTAGCCCATATTTCACACATACACACTTGCACACACACACGCTTCCGCAAAACACCAACAGTCTGATTATATGCTGCATATCCAAGTCACGCGTCCCTTTTTGCTACCTAAATCAATTGGCCGGATGAAATATCTTGAAGAAACGTACAAGCAGGCGACGGCTTTCTTTCGGCAAAGAGGGTTGAAAACAAAGAGTGGAAGAGATGCCCGAGATCTATTGTTTAAGGAATACAAGAAAACCTTGCATTCCCTGCAAATGAGTACAAATAGCTTGGTGCTGCTAAATGGCCGTAGGCTCGCTGAAGGATTGCAGTCTCTTGTGACGGAGTTGGGTTGGGCAAAGGAGCAATTATGGGACATCGTATGCGAAGTGTGGGTTGAGATGCTAATTTATGCAGCAGGCAAGTGCGAGTGGACCAACCACGCGCAGCAACTCCGACAAGGTGGAGAGTTGCTGACTCACGTATGCCTCCTTATGGCACATCTCGGCTTAGCAGAACAGTTCCAAGGAAGGGTGGTGAACATTAAAGTCCCGGAAATGATGGATGTTCCTGATCTTGCATGAAGGAGCGTAGACGATCCCATGTTCGACGTATTTCCTGCATAATCAAAAGGAAGATCAGTGCTTGGTAGATTGTTTTGATCTTTTGACTGTCGCATTTTTACATATCAACTGACGAATGATTCCGTGTTATCATCTTCTAATCTGGTCTCTGGAGTTCTAGATACAGATATCATCTTTTCACTGTCAGATTTCTTTCCCCTAGAAATTCTGCCAGTCCATGAACTTACTTAGCTTTCTGGATTTATCACCTCACCAAGCCGACGTCTGAAGTGTTTGATCTCTAAAGTCACCTCTCTTACGTTCAAAATGCAATCGTCCTTACCTTGAAGAAAACAGAAACCAGCACTCATTCTTTGCAAAGTATGACATAAAATTTAGAGTAAATCACTCCGACACGTCTTCAAATTTGCTACTATATTCAAACTTCCTGTGAAATTTCAGAAACTATCCTGACACCCATTTCAGAAATGATCTAAATAGAAGATTGATAAAAATAATTTACATTTCACACTTTAATGCTTTCTTATTAAGATGCCTGCAATTTGATGATGTGGACGCCAGACGACAAAGTTGCGGTCCACATCGACGGCGGATGAGGAGAGAGAGAGAGCTGGGTAGTCATCACCTCTGGCGATAGGTGGTTCGGCTCCAGATCTGGTCGCCGCTTGGCGCTCACCAATGAGCAAGACCAATTCCTATTCTTCAACTTTGTTAATATAATGCCTGAAGTTCAATGATCTTTCTTGCCGCAGTGGCTGTTACCATCACTCATCACTCAGGCCTGTCTGTTCACACTTAAGCAATACAGAAAGTATATAATTTTTTTCCGTTTCCTCCAAATTTTCAAGTATTATTCCAGTTTCAGAAGATCGAGAAAACGTCATCCATGAGTTTTACATGTTGAATGGAAATTTCCGGAATTTCAGTTTTAGAAAAGTCAAAGTGGGCGTATTGCAAGATTCGGATTAAGCGAAAGGAGAGAACGTAGAAGTCGGTCCGGGCGGGAGACCAGTCGTGTGCATCATCATTTTTCCCTTGCCGTCCATAGAGCCTGCACGTTTGATAGATTCCTCAGAGAGGTCAACTTACACAACATTTTATTGTCATCAATCGGTCTTAGACTGCAAAACAGACCAAGTCTTTAACATGAATCAGAACTTATAAATGGTGTGAGATTTTGTCGGATCATTACCAACTATTTTAAAAACTTAAACTATTAAACAAATGCATAGTTTTATATTTAATTACTCTACAACACTTTTCATCTCTTTCAAGCTTAGTCAGTCTTTTTGCTTAGTATTAAGCATGAAATTTAATTGGAAGGCAAATGTGGTTTGGAAAGATTCAAATTTGAGACCTCTAGCTTTGATACCATGGAGGATTTAGAAAAATAATTGTGACAATTCTACGTGTTTTCCATACCATGATCATAAAGCTATTTATAGGACTACTAGGGAAAAACAAATCCGAAAAATACAGCTCTACTCCCACAACTAATTATTATTTACAGCTAATCCCTACTAATCAGGACCTAAAAATTAGGATCGAATATTCCTAATAATCAGGTCCTAGAAATCAGGACAAGTCAACAAAATCGAGGTCTAAACGGATTTCCACCGCCTGAATCTTCTGCTCCACTGCAATCGGTCCTCATTCATAGAAGCAACAGAGCGGTTAAGCTTCAAATGCACATGCAAGAACTCGCAGGAGGACATCTCTGGCCATTCAGCTAGGAGCAACTGAATGTTCTGCTCCACTGCAATCGAATTCAAGAGTTAATCGCTTGTCTTCCGCACTGCAAACCATCCTAGAGCTGTTGACATGTATTTATCAGCACCGTGTCAGAAAACAAAGAGAATGCAAGCGAACACGACTCCAAAAATAAAAAGACCGAACCAATAGGATCTGGTCAACATGGAGCAGTGTTGAGGGGCGACCCGACTTGGGGGATAGCAACAGAAACGGACAAGAAAAAATGCTTAAACTTAAATATCCTGAACGGAGTATTCTAACCTCGAAATGTCATGCAGAGGCCAACCTTCAGAACGGACAAAGCAGAGCACATCAAAACCAAAAGAATCCCCTTTGTTAATTGTGCGCTCGCCGGCTCTTGACTATTCAAATTTCAGCCCGTCTCTGTCGCGGGCTCGCTCTCTCTCTCTCCTACAGTCATTCGTAGATCTCAACCACCATGCCATCCAAGAGAATAGGTTAATGACCAGAACAAAGGAGCATGAAGGATTCGCGTCTTGTTGCCCCCACTTTTTTTAAGACCTCGAAAGAACTTAACAAAAACATCGCTACTTCCAAACGAACAGCACACCAACACATAAAGAATATGCTCCCCACCGTCCTCTTCCCGAAAATATCACTGCCCAAAGTAATTTTTTATGGCAGCGATTGTCGATCGCCATCTCTATCCTCCTCCTGCTCGGTCAATGATCGCACGCTTCCTTAAACTCAAATTCACTCCCCCTCCTCCTTCTCCTTCTTATCTATCTCTCTCTGCCTCGCTGAGTGCCCGGTTGTCGTTCCTATCGAGCGAAAAATGACCATTGAAGAAGCGGAGCCGAATCCTCACGTCCTAGGCTGGATAGAGGACACGGTGTCGCTCTTCCCTTCGTTTCTCGATGACCCATATGACCCTGCCGAGATCAATGGCTACAACTGGTGGGATCCGAATCAAGATTTCGCGCACGATCTCATCAACACCAGCTCAGCTTCCATCGCCAGCACCGTCACCACAGCGGACAGCAATACTCACGCTGATACAACCGCCGTCACCACACCCACGGCCACAGATCCTACCGCTGCCGCCACCACTAACCATTCAGAAGAGTCGGTCAAACAGGAAACGTCCAAGAAGAGAAAAGCATCGTCAGGTAATCAAGATCACCCCCGAAGGAGAAACCGAAGTGTTAGTACCATTGAGAACCCCGGATCCTTCGATGTGAAGGCGGCAAAACCAGTGCTGGGAGGAGTGAAGAGGCCTTCCAGCAGGAAACGCGCAGCTATGTCCTCGGGAAACAACAGCAACGGCGGTAACAAGGAAGGGAGGTGGGCGGAGCAGTTGCTCAACCCGTGCGCAGCCGCCATCACTGCCAACAACCTCACACGGGTGCAACACCTCCTCTATGTTCTCCACGAGCTAGCCTCCCCGACCGGTGATCCCAACCACCGCCTCGCCTCACACGGCCTCCGTGCCTTGACCTACCACCTGTCCCCATCCACCTCTCTCCCATCATCAGCTCCTTTCACATTCTCATCGGCAGAGCCGCGCTTCTTCCAGAAATCTCTCCTCAGGTTCAACGAGAGCAGCCCCTGGTTCGCCTTCCCGAGCAACATCGTGAACTCCTCCATCCTCCAAGTCCTCAGCGACGAACCAGACAAGTCACGGAACCTCCACATCGTCGACATCGGCGTCTCCCACGGCGCACAGTGGCCGACGCTGTTGGACAACCTCAGCCGCCGCCCCGGCGGGCCTCCACCGTTGGTCCGCCTCACTGTGATCTCTCCCACGGGGGAAGGTGGCAACGCCGACACCCCCTTCTCCATGGCTCCCCCAGGCCACGACGTGTCCCCGCTCCTCCTTGGGTTCGCCAAGACCCTCAACATCAACCTCGAAATCAACCGCCCCGACAGCCTCCCCCTCCAAAGCCTAAATCTCCAATCCATCAACACCTGCCCGGACGAAACCCTTATTGTCTCCGCCCAATTCCGCCTCCACCACCTGAGCCACAGCGACCGCACCGAGTTCCTCAGATCCGTCCGAGCCCTGAGCCCGAAGGGCATGATCCTGACCGAGAACAATGAAAACTGCGCATGCGCAGGGTGCGTGGACTTCGCGACTGGGTTCTCCCGGCGGATCGAGTACCTGTGGCGCTTCCTGGACTCGACGAGTGCTGCGTTCAAGGGGAGGGAGACCGAGGAGAGGAGGTTGATGGAGGGAGAGGCAGCGAGGGCTCTGACAAGCGCGGCGGAGATGAACGAGGGGAGGGAGAGGTGGTGCGAGCGGATGAGGGAGGCCGGGTTCACCGGGGAGGGGCTCGGCGAGGACGCCATCGACGGAGGCCGAGCTTTGCTGAGGAAGCACGACGGGAACTGGGAGATGAAGGTGGAGGAAGACGGCGGGAGCCATTGCTGCGTCGGCTTAGGGTGGAAAGGTCAGCCTGTGTCCTTCTGTTCGTTATGGAAGTTGAGCGGTGGCGGGAAATGACGAGCGATTCATTAGTGAAAAATTGTGGGGGCTTAGAGATTATTCAATTAGATTAGAGCCTAATTAATCAGCTTGTAAAATAGTGAAATTTGGTGCTTTTTGGTTATTATTCTTGCGTTCGCTTCCTGCGTCTGCAAATGCAAAGGAGCATGAAAAGGTAAGTAGTATATGGTAATGACGAGTGCCGTTTGATTTAGCAGATGTCTAGGTTTCCTGCCTTGTGGATTGAATAAGGTTTTCTGCACCTATGTTGCAATAACGTGTTGACACGATTTATAAATAGTAGCTCCAACTTCGCCGGATGATTATTGAAGATTGACTCCTCCGATGAGACTTGGTCTCAAGTAGATGTCGAACTTGATACGGTACCTCCTCGACTTCAGCTCAACAGGCTGAAGAGCCTGATCTCCCATTCGAGCTTCCATTTTTTTTTTCCTTAAATAGTTAACAATTATAAATATTGATTCACAGAAATCTTTAAATGCATGTCCTAAAATATTCGAGCACATTCCGGTCGAGCTCAGGCTTGCACTGTGTATCGGCTCGATTGAAACTTGATTCCGCCTGCCAACATGGTTTTGAAACGTAGAACTTCATTAGAGATTAATGATAATCATAAGTTGTGATGGCGAGTTGTTTGTCTTCTCCAGGATGGAGAATGGGTTGGGTTAGAAGAAGCCAGGATCTTCCTTTTGTTAATGTCAACATTTTGAGCAGTAGTATCGATGAAGGAGTTTGATGAGAAGCAGCAATCAAAAGGATTCTGGACTACCAATATCGAGATCCACATAACATGACATATGGTAGAGCGCCGTTGAAGTGGTCATGCCACCACGGCGCATGACGTGCTCGATAATGACATTATTCTGTTGAATGAGCAACTTGCTCATCTACCTACTCGTCTATGAATGTTATATCAGCATCTAACGCACCTGATACATACCCCAAGGATGTGATCGAACGGCTTCGAACAAGTAGGTATTCACTCGTTGCCAATCCCGAGAAAGCGCGAACAGATTCGCCGTGATGGTATACATGCTTGGAAATTATATCCATGCAGGGATAAGAGCGGCCCCTGTCTCATGCTCTAATTTCCTAGTCTACTCAAATCTATTCCGTACCGATAGTACAATGTTCCTGGTTAGTGAGACGTGGGCGGGCATGAACCCTCTGTCCCTAACCCTCCAATTGCTTCGATCAAGAGCTACTCTCATCTTTGCAGGATAGAGCACGTGCCTCAGCGCTTTGCTTTCTGCATTGTTGTTTCACTAGTGAAATGCAAGCAACAAATCGAACTAATAGTGAGTTATGCGGGAGTAGCCCCAGCTTGTTTAGATGATCGTCGGAGATCGACTCGTCTGATGCGACTTGGTCTTAAGTTGCTATCGAACTTGATCTAGTACCTCACCGAATTGAGCTCGAACTCATCCATAATCATCTCGACAGGTTGAAGAGCCTGATCTCCTAATCAAGCTTGCATTGCCTTTCCTGACAGAGTTAACAACCATTAAAGTTATTCACAGAATTCTTTGACTGCTTAAGTTGATGTCGAACTAGATGCGGTACCTCCTCGTCTTCAGCTCGACAGGCTGAAGAGCATGATCTCCTATTCGAGCTTACATTGTAATTCCTTAAATAGTTAATAATTATAAAAGTTATTCGCAGAAATCTTTAAATGCATGTCCCAAATTATTCGAGCACATTGAGGTCGAGTTCAAGTTCCTCGGGGTATTGAATGCAATCAGATCAAGCCGAGCTCAAAAATGAATTTTCGCCATCGGTTGAGCTCAAGCTTGCGCTGTATCGGCTCAATTGAAACTTGATTCTGCCTGCCGACATGGTTTCAAAACCTAGAACTTCATTAGAGATTAATGATAATCACACTCTGCGATGGCGACTTGTTTGTCTTTTGCTAGGACTGAGTATGGTTAGGTAGAAGAAGCCAGGAGTCCACTTGTTAATGTCAACATTTTGAGCAGTTTTATCGATGGAGTTCGATGAGAAGCAGCAATCAAAAAGATTCTGGACCGCCGATACCGAGATCCACAGAACACAAACACATCATCCACAGGCACTACGTATCGAGGCTCCGTAGCCCCTCCTCTCTGTCTGTGCCCTGCTTAGTTCGTAGAGCACCACTGAAGTGGTCGCGCAACCACGGCACATGACGTGCTCGATTACAACATTATTCCATCGAATGAACGGCTTGCTCGTCTACCGATTCCTCCATGAATGTTATATCAGCATCTTATGAACCTGATACATACCCGTAGGATATTATCGAACGATTAACGGCACACATAGGAACGATTTTGTTCTTTTATTTTTATGTTCTTTTGCTTCTCGGAATATTAAAAAAAAAAACAGAAATTTGTCTAATAATGTCAATTAATTTTTCTAGTTTTCATAATAAAAAAGTGGCCGAAAAAAAGATTTGGAATAAAAATAAAAAGTAGAAAAAAATAGTTTCTTGTTCTCGAAAAAGTAGTTTTTTTATTCTTCCTCGCCGCTTGCCGCTCCTTGCAGCCATCGCCCGCCAGGCCACCACCACTGTCTGCCGGCTACCGCCATCCATCGGCAGCCACTGCCTTTGGCGGGCAGCAAGGAAGAAGAAGAAGAAGAATAAAATCTTAAAATATCAAAAGAAATTCTACATTACAAAAAAAATTATGAACCGTATTAAATGGACTCATATTCTTTTTCTATTCCAAAAATAAAAATTTTATTTAGTTACAAAACACGTTATTTTACTTAAAAATTATTCTATAAAATATAAATAGAAAAAAAAAAAAAAAAAAAAAACTATCTCAACAAAATTCTTTCTCATAATAGAAATCTTATCTAACGCACTTTAAGCATTCACTCGTTGCCAACTTCGACAAAGTGCGAACGGATTCACGGCGATGGTACACGTGCTTGGAAATTATATGCATGCAGGGACAAGAACAGCCCGTCTTATGCTCAGTTCTCATAGTCTACTCACATCTATTACGTACGAATAGTACAATGTTCCTGGTTAGTATGAAATGGGCGGGCGTGGACCCTCTGTACCTAACCCTACGACTTGGTCTTAAGTTGCCATCGAACTTGATCTAGTAACTCATCGAATTGAGCTCAAGCTCATCCACAATCAGCTCGACAGGCTGAAGAGCCTGATTTCCTAATCAACCTTGCATTGCTTTTCCTTAAAGAATTAATAGGGAAATGCATAATGTAAGGACCCAAGGGTATCACTGTGTAGCATTATCTGCTTTGGCTTTGGGTCTCTGGCCCTCACAATTTTAAAAGCCCTACATAGTGTAAAAAATCCAAACATTATCAGTGTATAAAATCCAAACATTATCAATTAGCCTAGGATTTCCTTTCTTGGCAGATCTGAGATAAAAGACATACACTTAGCCTCACTTGTTAGCACAGGCTCCCTTGCCATCCCAGCCACATTGCCCACAGGAGTCAGCTTTGATACCATACGTAAGGACCCATGGGCTACATTGTATAATATTATTCGCTTTGAGCCTCTAGCCCTTGTAACTTTAAAACACGTTACATAGAGTAGAAAACCCAAGTCTTATCAACTAACCTAGGATTCCCCCCTTAGCGATGTTGGATAGAAAATATGCACTTAGCCTCATCCACTTTTGGGTCACAGTCACCCATTGGCGCAACCTCCCCTACCATCCAAACAATGCTACCCATCCTTAGGATCTGAGTTGTCACACATAATATACCCAATAACATATAGAGAGGCAAATTTATTAAAATTCATTATGCTCAGGTTCAAGTTCCTTCAGGAATTGACTATAATCGAATCGAACTTAGCTCGAGAATGAATTTCAATCATTGATTGAGCTCGAGCTTGCATTGTATTGGTCTGACTGCAACTCGATTTGACCCCTCATCATGGTTTCGAACCTAGAACTTAATTGGAGACCAATGATAATCATACGCTGCATGGCGAGTTGTCTGTACTCTCCGAGATGGTGAGTCTTCAAGTCAAACGTAATTAATTAGCTCTAAAACTAACAACTTGATTGGTTGATTGATAACTTTCCAACTTTGATGTTTTCACATTTCAACGTAGACAACAAGTTTCGCAATCCACTGTATCAAGATATCATTTGGTTAGTTAAATTTTCTCCTTGAGCTTGCATTGTATTGGTCTGACAATTTGATTGATTGATTGATAACTTTCCAACTTTAATGTTTTCACATTTCAGCGTAGACAACAAGTTTCGCAATCCACTGTATCAAGATACCATTTGGTTAGTTAAATTTTCTCCTTGAGCTTGCATTGTTTTTGTCTGACAATTTGATTGATTGATTGATAACTTTCCAACTTTAATGTTTTCACATTTCAGCGTGGACAACAAGTTTTGCAATTCACTGTATCAGCGTGGACAAAGTCCATTTTGATTCGATTGCCAGTGGAGGAGTTATACGAGAAGCAACAAGCAAAAAGATACGTGATCCCCAATTCCAACATCTGTAGACCATAATTTATTATCCACGAGCACGAGGAAGCTAGGTCCCATGGTCCCTCATCTCTGTTCTGTGCCACACTATGTTCATGGAGCACCTCTAAAGTGGTTGCTCAATTATGACATTACTCCACCGCGTCCTCCAGTTCCTATATATCAAAAATGATACGAGAATGTTATATAAGCATCTTACGCATCTAATACATATTCCTACGATGTGATCGATCAACTTTGAATGACTAGGTATTCTCTTATTGCCAACCCCGACAAAGCGTGAATGGATTCATCGTAATGGTACACGCACTTGGAAATTATATCCATGAAGGGACAAGAATAGCCCATGTCTCGTGCCCTAATTTCCTGGTCTACTCAAATCCATTCTGTACATATAATGCAATGGGCATGGACCCTCTACCTAAGCCATCAATCGCCTCAATCACAAACAACTCCTCTTTCCAGGATTCCTCCCAATTGATCATGTTCACATTCGACATTCTGTGTTCAGGCCACATCAGTCAATTAATGCAGCCCCAAAGTCAACAGAAAAATTGAAGGCGACTGCTGGAAAAAAATGCACATGCTCAAGCGCTTCGCTCTCTGCATTGTCCTTTCACTGGCGGAATGCGGAATGCAGACAACAGATCACCCTAATATTGACCATGAGTCTCTCTTTCTTCCACGTCAATGTCCAGTTCATTTGCCGCCAAGATCTCTCTCTCTCTCTCTCTCCCGTGACCATTTTTTGGCCATTTTTCCAAGAATTTCCACCACCCTAGTTTCTCTCCAGGACAGGTCTCGTTCCTAGGTTACCTCGACTCTACAAAATCAGAATATGGCCTGCTCAAAAATCTCAACATGAACTGTGTTAAAATGGAATCGAGAAAGCTTTTGCCATTCAATGCACACCCTGTCATCTTCAATCTCTGCCTCCTGCTTCCTTGCACTTACTTCACTCTCTCTCACTCTGCTAAATTAGGGAATGACACAGATAAACAGGCCTTATTGGCATTCAAAAACCAGATAATCCATGACCCCTTTGCCACGCTGAGCAATTGGAACGATTCGGTCCATTTTTGCCAGTGGAACGGGGTTATTTGCAGCAGCCGACATGAGAGGGTCGTGGTGCTAGACCTCCGGTCCAGGAACTTGACAGGTACTATCTCACCGCATATAGGAAACTTGACATTCTTGAGGAATGTCAATCTGCGGTATAATTACTTCCATGGCAAGATCCCAAAAGAAATGGGAAGTCTGTATCGACTTCAAGTGATCAGACTGACCCAGAATCTTTTGCAAGGTGGGATTCCTATAAATCTCACTCGGTGCTCGGAGCTGAGGATTCTCGATTTAGTCGCAAACAGCCTCGAAGGAAGAATTCCACCGGAGCTGGGCAAGCTTGAAAAGCTTACGGGATTAGGACTTGCTGTCAACAACTTGACAGGTCCAATCCCGAAATCACTTGCCAACCTCACGTTTCTCAGGGAATTTTCTCTATCTGAAAACAGACTCAGTGGCGACATTCCTAAAGAGCTCGGCCAGCTGAGGCAGCTCCGCATGTTCCAAATCTCCGCAAATGGATTCTTGACAGGTTCGGTTCCTGCTCAGCTCTTCAATCTCTCTTTTATGGAGTACTTTGCTGTAACTGATAATCAACTTGTCGGAGAAATTCCAACTGATATAGGATTTACTCTTCCAAACGTTTGGATGCTTTCCTTGGATAACTTTTACGGTTCAATTCCAAGCTCCATAACTAATGCGAGTAAGCTCGAGCGGCTTTCTATTCCATCTGGCCAGTTGACCGGTTCGATACCTCAAGATTTGGGGAAGTTGAAAAACCTCGTGAGGTTGAATCTAGGGATGAACAAGCTTGGAAACGGCGAAGGGAATGACCTTGGATTTCTTTCCTCGTTAGTGAACTGCACGAAACTTGAGGTCCTTGCCTTCAACAACAACAGTCTCAGTGGGGTTTTGCCAAATCACATAACCAATCTCTCTACAAACCTCTATTACCTTCTGATGGGGGCCAATAGAATTTCTGGTAGCATCCCAAACGACATCCAAAAGCTCGAAAACCTGATCGAGATCGGCATGGAGGAGAATCTCTTTACCAGACAAATCCCTGCCTCCATTGGGTTTATCAAGAACCTGCAGGTTTTGTCAATTTTCGGCAACAAATTTTCGGGGGAAATTCCTCAATCCATTGGTAATCTTACTTCCTTGGTAGAACTTGGCTTGTGTGACAATTCTTTCCAGGGAAACATACCTTCAACCCTGGGAAACTGTCAGGGTCTTCAGAGGCTCGCTATGGCATATAATAACCTTTCAGGTACTATACCTAAAGAGGTCATTGGTATTCCTTCCATAACAGATTGGTTAGACTTGTCTGCCAATAAGCTAATCGGCCCGATAGAATTAGGAAAAATGAGACAGATCACACTTCTAGACTTATCAGACAACAGACTATCAGGAGAGCTGCCTAGTTCCCTCGTAAGCTGTGAAAGCTTGGAATTCTTGTATCTAAGAGGAAATCTTTTCCAGGGATCGATTCCTTCCTCCTTAAAAAGTCTGAAAGGGATTCAAGAACTCGATCTCTCGCACAACAACTTCACAGGCAAAATCCCCAATTTCCTCGCCTCTCTTACCTTCCTGAAAAATTTGAACTTGTCGTTCAATCATCTGGAAGGTGAGGTCCCCAAAGGTGGAATCTTCGAGAACTCGAGTGAAATCTCAATTGCAGGAAACAGTAATCTTTGTGGGGGCCCAGCGGCATTGCATTTGCAGAAATGCACACCCCCCAGAGTTCATTCAGGGAAGTTGTGGCGACATTTGTATTTCAGGATATTGATAATCCTCATAGTTTCTATCGGAACATGCGCGATCTTGATATGTTCCATTTTCTTACTTAATGGGATGAAAAGTGTTAGGAGGAGGAAATCATTCGAGACAACTCCCATGGAGGATGAAAAGAAATTTCAGAAGATCACATATGCTGAGCTTTCCAGAGCAACAGATGGCTTCTCTTCAGCTAAAAAGATAGGGACCGGCAGTTATGGTTCAGTGTACAAAGGATGCAGCAGAGAATCGGTTGTTGCAGTGAAAGTGCTCGACCTCCAGCAACGTGGAGCTTCGAAGAGCTTTATAGCAGAATGCGAAGCATTAAGATCGATCCGGCATCGTAATCTCTTGAAGATAGTCACTTCTTGTTCGAGCATTGATTTTGCTGGGAACGAGTTCAAGGCGTTAGTCTTTGACTACATGCCGAATGGGAGTCTGGAGAAGTGGCTGCATGTAGATAATGCAGATGACCAGGATTCTGGCCAAAGGCAACTCAGCTTTGTGCAGAGGGTGAGCATAGCCATTGACATAGCTCAGGCTCTGGACTATCTCCATCACTGTGCGGACCCTCCAGTTGTTCACTGTGATCTTAAGCCGAGCAATGTCCTCCTCAACAACGACTTGACCGCACATGTCAGCGATTTCGGATTAGCGAGGCTCCTCTATGATAAGAACCCTCAGATTCAATCGAGCCTGAGTACTGGTGCCTTTAAGGGTACTATTGGATATGTTGCTCCAGGTAACTTCTTTTTTGCCCTATAATCTTGGAAAGAGATATCTATAAATCCTTCATTTTTCGGGAACCATTTTGCAAAAATTGACCAAAAGGCATTTAGAAATTGGACTACAGAAGTCGACCTCTTTTCTCTTCGGAATGCTCACATACAAATGTTTTGGGATTTTATTTGTTGAACTTATGGCAACCTGGTAATGTTTTTTGATGAAGAATATGGAATGGCTGGTGAGATTTCAACTAGGGGGGATGTGTACAGCTTTGGGATTCTAGTGATGGAGATGTTCACTGGGAAGAAGCCAACTGATGAGATGTTCATGGAAGATCTCAGCCTCCACAGCTACGTGAACAGGGCTATTCCGGATGGAGTGGCCGAAATAGTCGACTCGAGACTACTCGAAGAAGTCTTCCACCATCGAGACATCCACAGGGCAACCACTTCGAGACAGCAAAGCAAAGCTCAAGAGAGCTTGACCTCCATACTGAAAATCGGTGCCTTATGCTCTGCCGAACAGCCCGGAGAACGACTTGACATGAAGGAGGTCGTCATGGAGTTGCAATCACTCAGAGAAATGATCTAGAAATCTATGGATGCTTAGTAATTTTAGTCGGTCATTATAAAAGTAATGCGTCGGGTGAGCGCCAGAAGTACTTAAGGATGTAGTAGATGAAAAACTAAGTTAAAAGATATGCTAGCTAGGGTCGAATTATATTTCGTCTTGTAAGAATTACCCTACTCCAAAACCCATGGTTGGACAATGAAGTAATCTTAAATTTGCATAGCATCTTACCTTTCTCTGTGATGATGTTTAAAATCGACTTTCTG
This sequence comes from Eucalyptus paniculata subsp. matutina, assembly GCA_017140255.1. Taxonomy (NCBI): domain Eukaryota; kingdom Viridiplantae; phylum Streptophyta; class Magnoliopsida; order Myrtales; family Myrtaceae; genus Eucalyptus; species Eucalyptus paniculata. Next base: position 32,491,250 of record CM029444.1, on the reverse strand, counting down.
AAGTAAACTTAGATGCATCAATAGGATTATTTACCTTTATAGATACTTGAAGGATTACTTGAATCAGAAAGCATGAGCAAGAGCTCAGATCTATTTGGGAAGCAGATTCTACTTCCCTAGTTGTCGAAATGCACAACATATTCCTAACTTAATGCCGAAAGTTGCAATCAAAACACTAACTTCTTTTATCGCTTTCATTTACTGAGGATAAAGGCTCTTATAAAATTGTTCAAAGCTCCCGGGGATTCGACGTTTGCTGCATGACCTGTGTCCTTGATGATCTCTAGCTTCGACTTGGGTCCCCGTTGCCTGACAAATGTAGATTTAAGGTTTTCCATATTAGTAACGTTTGAGCAAACCATGAAACTGATTTAAAGAATACACACTAAGAAAACCTTACTTTTGCAAGTGATGTGCAAAGCTCAACGGGAAGATCTTATCCTGATTCCCCCCATATAATCTAACGTTTCCTGCAAATACCACCCAAGAAGTGAATGCCAAGCGGTTGTGCATGCATCTCACATATGATGTCTTTGACTACATTGGTTCCCTCCCTCATTTCTCTCTTCCCCTGTCCCCCACGCGGCCACGCCACCCCAAAATCCCACCCCTCGGTTTCTTCCCCTACTCTCTCTCTCTCCCCCCCCCCCAAAAAAAAAAAACCAAAGCCCCTGTCAATCACCCCACCCCACCTACTCCCCCGCCCCCGCGGTTTCGCGCCCCAAGAACCACCCATCATTTCCCCGGTTTCTGACTCCCCCCACCCCACGCCACCCCCATCCGCCACCCCTCTCCACCCCCGGTTTCTTTCTGTCGTCCCCCACCACCCTCCCTCTCTTCTTGCTAAAATCCTAACCACAACCTCTTAGCTCTCTCTCAGTCGCCTCATCGCAGTCGCTCGCTGCCTCGCCTTCAACCCTTCCTCCTTAACAGCTGCAACCTCGCCGCCAGCCATCTATTGGACTCACATCTTGTAAATTCACGAACAACATTTCAAAAAAAAAAAAAAAAATTGAACCGCATTTTGCAACAATTGGATCACAATAGACTTCATGCATCGCGTAATTATTTATACATCAGAACTTCCCATGAAATTTACTTAAAATGCCATTTCAAAGAAGCATCCGATGAGTCTGACTAAAGGCCCTAGGTCATTAATGACAAACGTTTTATTTTCTTAACATCATAAAGAATAGAAAGTTAGCAGTAGTCGACATCTGAAGCTTGATAAGAGGATAGATAATAGTGTACCTAAAAACAGCGCAGCCCTCTGGATCACCTCGGTCTATGCTCTTCCTCTGGTCCTCCCTTGCCATTGTGGCCTTACCTTCACCCCCATCGTCTTCTCCAACAATCTTCTCTCTCGAACACGCATGTTGGAACGTGTCGAAAAGCTGACCGTGTGTCTAAACGTGTCGCACATGACACGAAAACTCTGACAACGTGTCCGTGCTTCATTAGTTTTGGCTCAATTGAAACTCGATTTGACCCCTCAACATGATTTCGAACTTGGAACTTAATTGGAGATCAATGATAATCATACACTGCAATGGCAAGTTGTTTATCGTCTCTGGAAGGGTGAGTATCCAAGTTGACGGTGATTAATTAGCGCTAAAACTTACGACGTGATTGGTTGATTGAAAACTTTCCAACTTTGATACTTCCACATTTCAGCATGGACGACAGGTTTCTCAATTCAAAGTTACTACCAATATCATTGTATCAAAATATCATTTCATTAGTTACCTTTTCTCCTTGGTTATTTACTCTAAACAGGAAAAGTTCATCTTGATTTGATTGCTAATGGAGGAGTTTAATGAGAAGCAACAACCAAACAAGATTCTTGACACCGTACCAACATCTACGGACCACGACATGCTCATATCATCCACAAGCACTTCGTAGCTACGTCCCATGTGGCCCCTCATCTCTGTTCTGTGCCACGCTAAGTTAATAGAAGCACCATCAAAGTGGTCGCCCCACCGCGGCGCGTGATGTCATAAATGGTACAAGAATATAATGTCAGCATCTTATGCATCTGACATATGCCCTAAGCGTGTGATCGCATGACTTTGAACGACTAGGTATTCTGTCACACCCCAATTTACAAGAAGAATGGGCATGACACGGCCGTCCTTTTCCAAAGGACGCAGCCTCAACATAACTAAAATTTCAACCCGATATCAACATATATACATCCACATATATATATTTGACAAAAAGGGGCACTTTGTTACAAAATCTATATCAGAGTATATCTATAATCCACAAAAATCAAAACACAAACATTCTACAAGGATTAACTTATAAACCCATTAACTATGCACAAGTCATACCAAAAAGTTCCACCACAAAAGTCCTCCCCAAGCAAACGCTCACGCCTACTCGCGACTCGCTGAAGAACTTGAAAAACAAGTATAAGAAAGGAGTGAGCTACTACAGCTCAATGAGTAACACATTTCTTCTAAGCGGATCGAGAAATCACTATACACATTTAAAACATAACTCAAATACGTAATCATAACTCAAATACCAAAATACCAATGGTCCAATCCATTAGTCAATCTCATAAAACATGCATCAATGGTCTATTCCATTGATTAATCTCATCAAATCACATCGATGGTCCATTCCATCGACCAAACTCAAATCACACGTCAATGGTCTACTCCATTGACCAATTCATGCTCAAATGTCTAACCATGGTCACGCTTAACGCCAGTGACAAGACGACCAAGATTCCCTCCTTGGCAAGGTCTCCACTTATTATTAGCCGGTTGCTCGGCCCACAAGGATATCCTAGAATAGTATGCGCTTACCCACACCCCTCAGGGTCCACAGCGACATTGAGCACTAATCACCAATTACAATATCCAGTAATCCAACATCAGAAAGAGAATCATACCACAACTCCAAATTTGATATATATAAATATCAAAGCATTTTCTACAACATTTCAAGATTCTTTCACAAAGATTTTCACAAATCCCTTTTTCACACAACCACTCAAATCAACATCAAATTCTAATTCCTTTCGAACAACAAAAATGTCAGTAATAGCTCGATCCTGTTTTATGTAACAAAATTTTTTTTTAATCAACTCATAGAGTATTTAATCCACCATGTTTCTCAAAAATGAGTTTAAAATACAAAGAAGAAATAGTGTCACTCACCTGGGAAAAGCCAAAAATCAACTACGACGCTCACACGAACCAATGCATTCGGATTCCTAACAATTAACGGAAAAAATATCAAAAAGCCGAGTAAAAATGATATTCTTATAACGACTCACCTATACTAGGCCTATTAGTCGATAAACGACACCTACGCGTCCCAAAAGTTCACAATTTAGCATAAACCCATCATTTTCAGCTAGGCGCGGCCCATGCGCCAACTTCGTCACGCCATAACTTCCTCCACAAAATTCTGTTTCAAGCCGTCTTATAGTCTTTAGAAAGCTCTCTTAACGTACAACAACAATCCCAACTCAGCCGCCCCAAAACAGTACCAGAAATAACAAAAAAAGAGACTCGAAGCACTGTTCGCTACAGTACCAGATTGCGCCTCCAACTTCAAAATTCCATTCCGAACAAACCGCAAGCTCAAATCATGATTCGAAATGCTATGTCCATGCAGGAAAAAAAATTTACAGCTTAATGACTCAAAAATTGGACACGGCCTTTGTCTTATGCCTTAAAAACACACTTTTGTGACAATTGTCCAAAAACTCATAAACCTCTTAAATAACAGCTATATACATATTCACTAAACTTTTAATTATATCAATTTATATCTAAACAAGCACGGCCCTTGTCTTATGCCTTATAACTTAAATAACCAATTTAGTTTTATATCCTAAACATAAACTTGTTAGTTTTAAACCTTATATGCAGTCCTAAACATTTTAAGATTTTGTTAATTTAGATTTAAATTTTCTAATGAGTTACTAATATAGTTCTTTCCGATATCACTAAAATGGTGGTACAATCAGCACCAGTCGTCCTGCGCGGTGCCGCGAACACCGATGTGGACAATTTTTAAATTTTTTTGATTCTAAATCTTTTATTAATTTTTTGTTTTGTTTTGTTTTCTTTCTTTGCTTTTTCTCTTTTTTTATTCAATGTCCCGATAGTTGGCTAAGAAATAGCAACCTTTGCCAACCCTCATCCACCCTTGCTTGGCTAGTGCGAAGGCCACAACCCCCTCACCGCCCTTCTATGACCAACAACGGTGCAATTGGCGAGGGCTTTGCAGCCTTTGTCTAATGCTCCACAATCCCACCGCCCTAAGTAGAAAGAGAAAAGAAAAGAAAAGAACAATCAAATAATTCGAAAAAAATTTACAAAAAAAAAAAGTATCTACATCAATGTCAATTATGTCACATAAGATAGTAGGCTTTGATTGAAATGTCACGTTAGCAATTTTGGTCAAAATTAACTAGAATGACTATAGTGGCAATTCACTAAAAGTCAATAACTAAATTGGCAAAACCGAACTAAATTAGCATAATATAAAGATTAATGATTGAATTAATAAATTGTCAAAAGGTTTAGAACTAAATTAACATAATTAAAAAAAATTATGATTAAATTTACTACTATATAATAGGTTTACAACTTCTTGCTCAATCTTTCTCCATAATTTCCTAGTCAACTCAAATCTATTTCTTGAATATAATACGATGGGCATGGACCCTCGGTACCTAACCCACCCATTACTTCAATCCCAAGTAACTCTTCTCTTTCCAGGAAACCTCCCAATTGATCATGTTCACATTCAACATTCTGCGTTCAAACCACATCAATCAACTAATGCAACTTCTAAGTCAACATTAAATTTGAGGGCGACAGCTAAACAAAGAGCACATGCTCAAGTGCATTGGCACTGCTCTCTGCATGATTCTTTCACTGGCAGGATACAGACGACTAATCACACTGAAATTGTCTAGATTATCTCTTTTTTCAAGGTCATTATCTGCCAAGATCTCTCCCTCTTTCTCTCTCTCATGAACACTTTTTGGCCAATTTCGCAAGAATTTCCACCGCCCTAGTTTTTCCTACAGGACAGTCCTCGTTCCTAGGTTAGCTTGACTCTATAAAATCAGCACATGACATCCTCAAAAATCTCAGCATGAACTGAGTCGAAATGGAGTCGAGAAAGCTTTTGCCTTTCACTCCACACCTCGTCATCTTCAATCTCTGCCTCCTGCTTCCTTGCATCACTTTTTCTCACTCCGCTAAACTAGGGAATGACACAGATAAACTGGCCTTATTGACCTTCAAAAACCAGATTACCAATGACCCTTTTGCCACACTGAGCAATTGGAATGATTCGGTCCATTTTTGCCGATGGAATGGGGTTATTTGCAGCAGTCGACATGAGAGGGTCGTGGTGCTAAACCTCCAGTCCAGGAACTTGACAGGTACAATCTCACCGCATATAGGAAACTTGACATTCTTGAGGAAGGTCAATCTGCGGTACAATTACTTTCACGGAAAGATCCCAAAAGAAATGGGACGTCTGTATCGGCTTCAAGTGATCGGACTGACCCAGAATCTTTTGCAAGGTGAGATTCCTATAAATCTCACTCAGTGCTCGGAGCTGAGGATTCTCGATTTATTTACAAACAGCCTTGAAGGAAGAATGTTGAAGATCACCGCCTCTCTCTCTCCCTCATAAAGTTCTCTAGATCTTTCTCTAGAGTTCTCCATATCTCTCTCTGGATTTCTCTAGATCTCTCCCTTCTCTAGAATGTTCTAGCAAAATCCATTAAGAAAAGCTACACCACTTCTAGACTTCTCCAAAGAAATCTAGTTGTGAGGCTATAATAAAATAATAATAATATTTCTAGAATAGTGTAGAAAGCTAGGAAAGTCACCAACTTTCCATCCTATAAATAGGAGCAACTTGCTCCTCATTTGAGTGTCCAAACTAAGAGAGTGTGTGAGTAAGAAGTCCAAGGGGGTGTGTGGGTGTATGTGTAGGGGTCTTGAGAGTGTGTTGAGTAGAGCGTGCTATGTATGCACGTGAGTGAGAAAAATTGAGTAGAGTTGTCTGAGTATTGTATGTGGTGTGAGAAATTATTGTAATAGTGAAAGTTATATTTCGTGAATTATATTTGAACCACGTTTCCGCAAGGTTCTACAAGTGGTATCAGAGCAGGTCGTTGGAGGCCGAAGACAGTGGTCGGGGACCATTGTAGGTGAGCAAGGCGGTCAGGGATCGTCGAGCCAAGGAGCGAAGAAGCGAAGGACATCGGATTTTTTGCTAGTGCACAATCTGGGATTGTGAAGTCGGTTGGTCCGGGACCAGGCTTACTTGGTATAGTGCAGGGCATTATACTCAAGTCACGATGGCGGATTTCTCGAGTTCGGTAAGTGGTATCGAGAAGCTCAACAACTCAAATTATAATAATTGGAGTACCCGCATACAATATTATTTGCTTGGACAAGATTTATGGGATATTGTTGGCGGCAACAACACCACACCACCCACAAATGATAGTGATTTAAGAAAGTGGAACGTCAAGTCAGGTAAAGCTCTTTACGTTCTTGCCGTGACTGTTGATGATGAATTATTGCAACACATAAAGAGTGCAAAGACCCCGAAGGAGGCCTGGGATAACTTGGCGACGCTGTTTGCGAGGACAAACGATGCCAAGTTACAATGCCTGGAGAACGAGCTCCTCTCAGTCTTGCAACAAAGTATGACAGTAAGTCAATACTTTTCTAAAGTTAAATCTATTTGTGAAGAAATTTCAAAATTAGATCCCGAGAATGCCATCTCTGAGACAAGGATGAGAAGAATAATAATTCGCCGGAGTATAACGGTATTGTTACGGCCACTCGTGGATGGGCAAATGAGCCAACTCTAACTGAGTTGGAAAATATATTGGCCAATCAAGAGGCCTTAGATAAACAAATCCCTAAGGTCTCAATTAAAGAGGATGAAAGTGCCCTCTTCAGTAATAAAAGAGGGTTTAAGGGCCATAATAGAAATAGAGTAGGTGCTAGAGATGGCAAACCATGGAAAGATCATGGAGATTGGTGGAGGCAACCTGAAAGGAAGGGTTATCAGCTAGGGGGAGCTCGTCAAGATCATGACGACGACAACGGCGAAGATAAGAGCAACAAAAGGCGTAGCAAGCGTTGCTACGTTTGTGGCAAGGTAGGACATATTGCCAGATTCTGTTGGTACAGGCGAGAAGAAGGAAATGTCGTCACTTCTTGCAAGAAGGAGATTGAAAGCGAAGAAGAATGGGATTTTCAAGCACCTGTTGCAATGAAGGAACGAGAAGAGCTTGCAACAGCTTGTATAATTGAGTTGGATGATTCGATGGGTACTATCACGACCCCGAACAAGAGCAAGCCAAGGGAGAACTTGAAGAAGCAACTAACAACACCACCAAGCAATTGTGAAAAGAAATTACATGAGATGCAAGATATGATAAAGAAGCTGAAAGTTGAGAAGGCAAAGATGGAGAATATGTTGAAGAAAAGGGATGAGATGATAAGGCAGAAGGATCGAGAGCTCGAGGCAAAAGAAAGGGAGCTAGAGAAGTTCCGATGTGAGTTCAAGAAGCCACAGAAGCTTCAGGATCTAAAGCCCGCTATGATGTTCCCAATTGGTTATGCTGAGAGAGATATCAAACAAATGAAGGAGAAAAAGAAAGTTTTCTATGAGAAAAGGAGGCCATCTACACCCTACATCCCGTGGTGTAAGGATCGGTGGAATAAGATCAAGGGGAAGAAATTTTATGAGGAAAAAGATCAAGAGGTTTACATTGAAGTGCTTCGGATGGGACTGAATCGGTTGAAGCACGAAATGAAAGTCACGAATAAGAGGGTTGACCAGGTGAGTTCCAATCTCAAAATTCTTATAGAAGATATGTTGAATACGAAAACCGAATTGAGTGAGAAGAAGGAAAAGGAGACTACAGGACAGAATGAATTGGCATTGCAAAAATTCAAGGATCACAAAACTCAATGGAAAATTGCAAAAGAAGCAACTGAAGATGGAGTCATAAAGCCATCCATGTAGGAGGAAGCTTTGCAATATGCTGAATGGAGGAAGACAGTTGAAGAGTCCAAAAGCAATATCAGCACGGCTACTATATCGAGAGAAAATAGTCGGTGAGGGGGAGTGTTGAAGATCACCGCCTCTCTCTCTCCCTCATAAAGTTCTCTAGATCTTTCTCTAGAGTTCTCCATATCTCTCTCTGGATTTCTCTAGATCTCTCCCTTCTCTAGAATGTTCTAGCAAAATCCATTAAGAAAAGCTACACCACTTCTAGACTTCTCCAAAGAAATCTAGTTGTGAGGCTATAATAAAATAATAATAATATTTCTAGAATAGTGTAGAAAGCTAGGAAAGTCACCAACTTTCCATCCTATAAATAGGAGCAACTTGCTCCTCATTTGAGTGTCCAAACTAAGAGAGTGTGTGAGTAAGAAGTCCAAGGGGGTGTGTGGGTGTATGTGTAGGGGTCTTGAGAGTGTGTTGAGTAGAGCGTGCTATGTATGCACGTGAGTGAGAAAAATTGAGTAGAGTTGTCTGAGTATTGTATGTGGTGTGAGAAATTATTGTAATAGTGAAAGTTATATTTCGTGAATTATATTTGAACCACGTTTCCGCAAGGTTCTACAAAGAATTCCACCAGAGCTGGGCAAGCTCGAAAAGCTTACAGAATTAAAACTTGCTGTCAACCACTTGACAGGTCCAATCCCGAAATCACTAGCGAATCTCACGTTTCTCAGCGAGTTTTATCTATCTGAAAACAGACTCGGCGGCAACATTCCTGAAGAGCTCGGCCAGCTAAGGCAGCTCCGCATTTTCCAAATCTCATCAAACGGATTCTTGACAGGTTCGATTCCTGCTCAGCTCTTTAATCTCTCTCTTATGGAGTACTTTGGTGTGTCTGATAACCAACTTGTTGGAGAAATTCCAAAGGATATCGGATTTACTCTTCTGAAAGTTCGGATGCTTCTATTGGGACTAAACCAGTTTTACGGTTCAATTCCAAGCTCCATAACTAATGCAAGTAAGCTCGAGTGGCTTTCTATTCCATTTGGCCAGTTGACCGGTTCAATACCTCAAGATTTGGGGAAGTTGAAAAACCTCGTGAGGTTGAATCTAGGGATGAACAAGCTTGGAAATGGCGAAGGGAATGACCTTGGATTTCTTTACTCGTTAGTGAACTGCACGAAACTTGAGGTCCTTGCCTTCAACAACAACAGTCTCAGTGGGGTTTTGCCAAATCACATAACCAATCTCTCTACAAACCTCAATTACCTTCTGATGGGGGCCAATAGAATTTCTGGTAGCATCCCGAACGACATTCAAAAGCTCGAAAACCTGATTGAGATCGGCATGGAGGAGAATCTCTTTACCAGACAAATCCCTGCCTCCATTGGGCTTATCAAGAACCTGCAGGTTTTGTCAATTTTCGGCAACAAATTTTCAGGGGAAATTCCTCAATCCATTGGTAATCTTACTTCCTTGGTAGAACTTGGCTTGCGTGATAATTCTCTCCAGGGAAACATACCTTCAACCATAGGAAACTGTCAGAGTCTTCAGAGGCTCTCTATGGCAAATAATAACCTTTCAGGTACTATACCTAAAGAGGTCATTGGTATTCCTTCCATAACAGATTGGTTAGACTTGTCTGCCAATAAGCTAACCGGCCCGATACCGATAGAATTAGGAAAAATGAGACGGATCACACTTCTAGACTTATCAGACAACAGACTATCAGGAGAGCTGCCTAGTTCCCTCGTAAGCTGTGATAGCTTGGAATTCTTGCATCTAAGAGGAAATCTTTTCCAGGGATCGATTCCTTCCTCCTTAAAAAGTCTGAAAGGGATTCAAGAACTCGATCTCTCGCGCAACAACTTCACAGGAAAAATCCCCAATTTCCTCACCTCTCTTACCTTCCTGAAAAATTTGAACTTGTCGTTGAATCATCTTGAAGGTGAGGTCCCAAAAGGTGGAATCTTCGAGAACGCAAGTGAAATCTCAATTGCAGGAAACGGTAATCTTTGTGGGGGCCCGGCATCATTGCATCTGCAGAAATGCACACCCGCCAGAGTTCAATCCGGGAAGTTGTGGCGACATTTGTATTTCAGGATATTGATAATCCTCATAGTTTCTGTCGGAACATGCGCGATCTTGATATCTTCCATTTTCTTACTTTATAGGAAGAAAAGTGTTAGGAGGAGGAAATCATTCGAGACAACTCCTTCGGAGGATGAAAAGAAATTTCAGAAGATCACATATGCTGAGCTTTCCAGAGCAACAGATGGCTTCTCTTCAGCTAAAAAGATAGGGACCGGCAGTTATGGTTCAGTGTACAAAGGATGCAGCGGAGAATCAGTTGTTGCAGTGAAAGTGCTCAACCTCCAGCAACGCGGAGCTTCAAAGAGCTTTATAGCAGAATGCGAAGCGTTAAGATCGATCCGGCATCGTAATCTCTTGAAGATAGTCACTTCTTGTTCGAGCATTGATTTTGCTGGGAATGAGTTCAAGGCGTTAGTCTACGACTACATGCCGAATGGGAGTCTGGAGAAGTGGTTGCATGTGGATAATCCAGATGACCGGGATTCTGGCCAAAGGCAACTCAGCTTTGTGCAGAGGGTGAGCATAGCCATTGACATAGCTCAGGCTCTGGACTATCTCCATCACCATGCGGACCCTCCAGTTGTTCACTGTGATCTTAAGCCGAGCAATGTCCTCCTCGACAACGACTTGACCGCACATGTCGGCGATTTCGGATTAGCAAGGCTCCTCTATGATAAGAACCCTCATGTTCAATCGAGCCTGAGTACTGGTGCCTTTAGGGGTACTATTGGATATGTTGCTCCAGGTAACTTCTTTTATTCCCTATAATCTTGGAAAGAGATATCTATAAATCCTTCATTTTTTGGAAACCATTTTGTGAAAATTGGCCAAAAGGCATTTAGAAATTGGACTGCAGAAGTCGACCTCTTTTCTCTTCGTAATGCTCATATACAAATGTTTTGGGATTTTATTCGTTGAATTTATGGCAACCTGGTAATGTGTTTTGATGAAGAATATGGAATGGCTGGTGAGATTTCAACTAGGGGGGATGTGTACAGCTTTGGGATTTTAGTGATGGAGATGTTCACTGGGAAGAAGCCAACTGATGAGATGTTCATGGAAGATCTCAGCCTCCATAGCTATGTGAACAGGGCTATTCCGGATGGAGTGGCGGAAATAGTCGACTCGAGACTACTCGAAGAAGTCTTCCACCATCGAGACATCCACAGGGCAACCACTTCGAGACAGCAAAGCAAAGCTCAAGAGAGTTTGACCTCCATACTGAAAATCGGTGCCTTATGCTCTGTCGAACAGCCCGGAGAACGACTTGACATGAAGGAGGTCGTCGTGAAGTTGCAATCACTCAGAGAAATGATCTAAAATCTATGGATGTGTAGTAATTTTAGTCGGTCATTATAAAAGTAATGCGTCAGGTGAGCACCAGAAGTACTTAAGGATGTAATAGATGATAAGCTAAGTTAAAAGATATGCTAGCTAGGGTCAAATTATATTTCGTCTTGTAAGAATTACCCTACTCCAAAACCCATGGTTGGACAATGAAGTAATCTTAAATTCGCATAGCATCTTACCTTTCTCTGTGATGCTGTTTAAAATCGACCTTCTGAAGTAAACTTAGATGCGTCAATAGGATTATTTACCTTTATAGATACCTGAAGGATTACTTGAATCAGAAAGCATGAGCAAAAGCTCAGATCTATTAGGGAAGCAGATTATACTTCTCTAGTTGTCGAAATGCACAACATATTCCTAACTTAATGCTGAAAGTTGCAATCAAAACGCTAACTTCTTTTATCGCATTCATTTACTGAGGATAAAGGCTCTTATAAAATTGTTCAAAGCTCCCGGGGATTCGACGTTTGCAGCATGACGTGTGTCCTTGATGATCTCTAGCTTCGACTTGGGTCCCCCTTGCCTGACAAATGTAGATTTAAGGTTTTCATATTGGTAACGTTTAAGCAAACCACGAAACTGATTTAGAGAGTACACACTAACAAAACCTTAAAGAATACACACTAAGAAAACCTTACTTTTGCAAGTGATGTGCAAAGCTCAATGGGAAGACCTTATCCTGATTCCCCCCGTATAATCTAACGTTCCCTGCAAATACCACCCAAGAAGTGAATGCCAAAAGGTATGGTCATTTTGCACTGATGCGATTGTGCATGCATCTCACATATGATGTCTTTAAGTAGTGTAAATGCCCATGTGAATGGACTGCCTGAGTCAAAACGGGAAGGTTGCTGTCTGCTTTCTGAACAGCAGGTATTCTGCTAGATCCGATTTTTCTTTCCTGGAGCTGTCGCACATGACCTGAAAAAGTAAGGCCCGTTACTACAGGAAAACGAAGGAAGCTCTAGGTGGCGACTATAGTTGATCATTGGGCGGATTCGGAACAGACCAAAACGTCAGGCCAACGTGTTGCTCAAACTCACCCATATCATAAAAACTGTAGAGAAAGAATTTTTGGCTTGGCCGAGCCAAAGATAAGCCAGCTAGGACTTTGCCCAAATTTGCCAATTTACCTCTCTTCTACTGTTGATCACTTTTAAGTTGCGTTTGATGGTAAGAATAAATTTAGGATATAATAAAACATGGTTTATCTTACATTTGATATCTACTCAAGATAAAGGTAGATATAAAAGAAATATAGACCAGATAAAATTATTCTATGAAAGAAATAAGATAAATGTGAATAGGATTTTTAACATTCATAATTAAAATGTTATATTTCTTGAATAAAAAAAATTCAACAAAATTAAAATTATATTTCAATATAAATAACATGTGAATTCTAGTATAGGATATTAAAAATAACAAAAAGTAAAAAATTAATTATTTAATTTAATCTTATTTTTATTTATATATTAGAATTTAATTCTACTTTACAATATAAATTCAATATATAAATATAAAATATATTTATATTTTTACATATTTTAGGTATTTTATTATTTTAGGTATATTAATATAGTTTACTACTTAATAAAAATTTATTAGAGAAAGATGGAGGAGAAGAGAGAAATAAAAAAGAAATTAATTAAAAAAGAGAGAAATAAAATAAAGTAGACAAATAAAAAGTCACAAGAGATTTTTAGACACTTTTGTAGAATTCGATTCTGTTTCCTAAATGTAATATGATTATAAATGATTTTTTTTTTATTCTCGTTCCCGAGAATAATTTCTAAGCATTCTAAAATTGTTTGGTAACTGTCCAAAATTTTTTATTTCTGGAATAGAATTGTGTTTAGTACCGTAATCATTGATTTTGTTCCAAATCAATTTCTTTTAATTTTGAAATAATTTTTTTTACACTTTTACTTTTTTCCCTGTTTTTTTTTCCTTTCTCTATCATGTTCTTCTTCTTCAAGTGGTCGGTCACCAACTGGCCAAACGAGAGTCGGCGACCTCACCGAAGCATTGCCGACCCTCGACAAGGCTGACCCTCATTGGCCGAGCCTCACCGGCAGTTAGGTGAGTGTCACGCCCCAATCCTCAAGCGCGTGCTCATCCCTCTATGGTCAATAAAATTTTGTGACTTCCCAAAACAAGTCGCTGACCCTTACATTTTATTGCACATGCGAAAGCAAATAACAAATCCCCTGACAGTAACCATCTCGGGATAGAAAAGCAAGACAACACATTCACAAACAAACATGCTTTTATAAACATACTGAGTCATGTACAAAAATCTATACCCAAAAGATCTCAAAAGATTGACTCTCAAAAAGAGGTTGTCCTATCTGACTTACACTTCAGATCTCTCAGCTCCAATCCAAGTCCTCCCTCTACGATCCTAAAAATTTAAGCCCACGACGGGGTGAGATATAAATCTTAGCGAGTTCACGCTCTAAGCCCTAATTAGGAGGGAAATACGCCTAGAAGCATCCTAACCACGCAATCACACAATCACAGAGACTTACCCCGTCTCAGATCTTTCTTGCAAGTCAGTACAATTCACATCATAGATATACACATCATTCATGCTCAAACAATTGGAACACCAACAGCTTTATCTCAACAAAACAAGGGATCCCGATTATAGAACCAAATCGTTATGGCACATCATATACTATGCTGCACAATTTTATCCCATAATCCGATGTATCTATCTCAATCAATCATGTGTTTCAATTGATAATTACACCCCCAACGAGTACGGCCTACTCCCAAGTTCAGCAGTCTACTGGCGTAGCCAGGCATCGTCTCTTTCCCATTGAGCACGGCTTTGTCTCTCAAAGATGGCATTCCCGAAGGAGCGCAAATCCAGAGTCTACTGCAACCCGCTACCCTAATGCATGAGTAACCCGAAAAGGGATTTAGTAATGTCCAGCGTAATCGCTTGAGACAGGTTCTCTTAACCAACACACGACCAATCAATCTCAACCCAAGACACCATGTCTCAATTAAAGTAGTGATCTTGGCCTATTTTCTTCTTATTGAAAACACATGATAAAATAATCGTGTGTGAGTACACGATCAAATTGGACCCGAAAATTCATAACCTCCCATTTAAAATCCCACTGTTTAATATAATATATAAAACCATTTTTGATGTTAAAATCCAACACCTGGGATTTTCTAAATAAATAACGAAATTCACAAATTTTAAAATTAAATACTTAAAATTCCAATCATGACTTAATTTGCACAAATTAACATCCAATTGCAAATGCACCATTGTAATCAACACGAAATTTCGGTCACTAGCTATCCCAGTCTAATTTCCAAAAAATAATTAATAATTAAATAAATTAAAGCACTTAATTAAATTAACCTAAACTAACTAGGCTAATTAATCTAACTAACAATTAAATCTAACCATTCTATCTAATTCAATCTAATTACACTAACTATATAAACTAACTAATTCCTAACTAAATCCACCTAATTATTCTAATTAAACTAACTATATACTTACTCTAACTAAATTACTCTAAGCTTAATTAACCTAACTAATCCATCAATTAGCTAACTAATCCACCTGTAAGTGTCATTAGCCTACTAATTAGGTATTAGAACGCAACTCACCAATTTAGCATGAAAACCGGCTCACGGCGACGGCAGCGCGAAAGCGGCTGAGACTCGGGCTCACGATGATGCCAACAGAGCTCGGACCGGGCCGAAAAAGGTCCAAGACGGCTCAGCAAAGCTGAGTTTCGGTCTTGAATTGCGAAGGCTGGACGTGCGACTGATGAGTGCACGAAGGAGAGAGAGAAAAAGCGGCTGCTTCGGCGGGTGATGGACTGCTCGATTGTTGCTGGACGTGTGGGCTTCGAAAGAGCAGCTTCGATGGCGTGCTGCTGGGCTCGCGGGCGTGAAGGGGCTTCGGAGTCAACGATGGTGGCCTTCTGTTGGGGCTTTGACCGAAGGAGATGGAGGCTTGGACGTGTGGCGCAAGAAGACACGGGCAGGGATGGTTCGATGAAAATGGCCGTGTGAAGATGGAAGGGGAAGCAGCTGTCGGTGGAGGAACTTCGGACGTGGGACAGCCGGAGTCAACTTCAGGGACTTGTTGGGGGAGAATTTGACTCGGTTGAGTGCTGCTGCACGAGGGAATGGAGCAGGGACGCGTGTAGGTGGAAGCTGGCAGTGAAGATGGAAATTCGGTGGGGATGAGTCAAAGAAGACGACGCTGGCTTGAGTGTGCTTCACTGGATTCACTCAGTGCAAGACTTAGCTTCGAAGGAAAGAAGAAAACGATAGAGGACAGAAGCTGCGAAGCGGGGAGGATCGGTGAAGACGTGCTGGAGAAGCTTGAAGAGGCGGGCCCAAAGTCAAATAAACCTATCACTTAATTGAATGCATGTCCCCTAATACTTTCTTGAAATAATTCCACAATTAATCCAACTTCGATACCAAATGTTGCACCCAAAACCATAGCTTCGAATTTACTCATCTCTGGCTTCAATTCCTTAACGAAATTCTTCAATTTGAGGCTCGATTTTATTGAAGAAAAAGTCCACATAAATTTCTATAATTTCTCATCACCAAATAGCTTAGCTTGGAAGCCCAAATTCCTTTCCACTTGATCCATCCGAATTTTCGTTCGTTTTCCAAATCGTCCAAATTGATTTTCTGTAAAAATCTCTAATCTCTAAAAATTCTTTAGAAGATGAATCGACGTTCCTAAAATGAATCGTGACACGGCGAACTTTTAATTTCTGAAATCGAGTTCAATTTCGCGATTAATTTCAATCTGACGCGATTTTAACGCGTCCTAATCTACCGGGTAGCTTTTAGAAATTTTTAATGCAATTGACCCGTGTCGATTATTTTCAAACCACAACGTATATCTTCAACACAATGGTGACTCTCAATTGTCGTGAAAATCTCGAGATTTCAAATACGAACACAAGGTACGAAAATAATAGAAAAATCGGTCTAGTGCCATTCGACAGAAATTTTGCAATTAGGTGGAATCACCTACGCACTAATCACATACCTCTATCGAATCGACCTATCTCCAATCTCTGATCAATTCTGACGGTGTCGTAATGACCCTTGCAAATTAGCACAGTCGAACAGTTGATTCCTAGTCGAATTCTCAAGTCTATTACGTGTAGATTCCTTAACGGTTTCACCTGATAATCTAATTAACTCATGAGTGGCCAACTCAGAGAATAAGGCTATAGACACGTTGATGAAAAGCTCATTTCATCTCATCAAAATCAGTTTTGAAAATCAGGATGTCACAACGAGGCTCACCCAGCCTCGCCGGTGGCCAGACAAGCCTCGCTAGGGCTAGGCGAGCCTTGCCGGGGTGAGGTGAGGCCCGCCTGGCCATCAGCGAGGCCCAATGGCTAGGCTTACCTTTGGCGAGCTCGCCGGATCGGTTGCCAACAACCAGCGGCGGCGAACAGCAGCAGACGGCAGATGGCAGACGGTGACAGACGACAACCGCAACGGCCGCAGTAGATGAAGAAGGAGAAAAGGGAAGAAGAAGAAGAAGAGAAAAATGGAAGAACTTGATTCTTAGATTTATTCCCGAGAACAAAAATCAACTTTTTTTTTTTTAAATTCTGTTCCAAATCTACTTTCGGGAATAAAAAAAAAATAGAAATTTGTCCCTAAAAATTTTACCAAACGCGATTTTTTTCCCAAACTGCTCCCGAGAACAAAGAATCAGAATCAATTACTATTTGGATGATTAACAAATAGCTCCTTACTATCTCCATTTGTAAAAAAAAATTGTTCATTTTACTAATATGTCATTTATACCAAAAAAATGTACATGATATTATGTAAATATATCATATCCAAGTGTTATTTTGGTTAAAAATCCGAATGACTAAATGTAGCCTTAGAGATTGTTTAATTAGATTAAGCCAATGAAATTGTAAAATAGTGGGATTTGGTGCTTTTGGTTATTATTTTTGCATTCGCTTCACGCGTTTGCAAATGCAAAGAGCATGAAAAGGTGGTACGGTATGATGGTGCTTTTGATTTAGCATATATCTAGGTTTTCTACCTTAAAAATTGAAAAGGTTTTGCCTCTATGTTAATATAACGAGCTGATAGCAGTTCATTAGTAGCGGTTGTAAATTGCCAATGGCAATGGTACATAATCGAGATTAGGGAGGAAACTAATTTGAGTTACACGTGAGTAACTTCGAGTTATTTAGATGATCATCGGAGGTCGGCTCATCTGATGCGACTTAGTCTTGAGTGTTGCTATCGAACTTGACCTTGTACCTCCTAGAATTGAGCTCCAAATGGATAGGCTGAAGAGCTTGATCTCCTAGTCAAGCTTCCATTGTTTTTCCTTAAATGGTTAACAATCATAAAGTTATTCACGGAATACTTAAAATGCATATTATACCCAAGAATATATATATTTATATATAGAGAGAAAATAGTCAAGCTCATTAAGCTCAAGTTCCTTCATGAATTTACAATAATCGAATCGAACCAAGCTCAAGAACGAATTTTAATCATTGATTGAGCTGGAGCTTGCGCTGTTTTGGCTCGACCGAAACTCGATTCAACCTCTCAATATGATTTCGAACTTGGAACTTAATTGGAGATAAATGATAATCATACACTGTGATGGCAAGTTGTTTGTCCTCTCCAAGAGGGTGAGTATTCAAGTTGACGAGAATTAATTAGCGCTAAAACTTACAACATGATTGGTTGATTGAAAACTTTCCAACTTTGATAGTTCCACGTTACAGTGTGGACAACGGATTTCTCAATTCAAAGTTACTACCAATATCACTAAATCAAAGATATCATTTGATTAATTACCTTTTCTCCTTGGTAACTTCCTCTAAACAGGAAAAGCTCATCTTGATTTGATTGCTAATGGAGGAGTTTAATGAGAAGCAACAACCAAAAAAGATTCGTGACCACCGTACCGACATCTATGGACCATGACATGTTCATATCATCCACAAACACTTCGTAGCTAGGTCCCATGTGGCCCCTCATCTCTGTTCTGTGCCACGCTAAGTTAATAGAAGCACTGTCAAAGTGGTCGCCCCACCATGGCGCGTGACGTCATAGATGGCACAAGAATATAATGCCAGCGTCTTATGCATCCGACATATGCCCTAAGCATGTGATCGCATGACTTTGAACGACTAGGTATTCACTCATCGCCAGCCCCGATAAAACACGAACGGATTCGTCGTGATGGTGGCGTGGTAAACATGCTTGGAAATTATGTCCATGCAGGAACTAGCACGGCCCTTGTCTTATGCCTTAATTTTGTGACGATTGTCCAAAAGCCCTAAACCTATTAAACAATAGCTAATACAATCCTAAACTTTTTAATTATATCGATTTATATCTAAACATTTTGACAACTTGCCAATTTAATCCTAAATATTTTAAGATATTGCTAATTTAGACTTAAATCTTCTAATGAGTTACTAATATAGTTCTTTCATATATCACTAACATGGTGGTCCAATTAGCACCAGGCGTCCTACGTGGTGCCGCAAGAACTTACGAGGACAATTTTTAAATTTTTTAGATTTTTCTAAATCTTTTATTAATTTTTTGTTTTTCTCTTCTTTCTTTTGTTTTTCTCTTTCTTAATTTAATGTCTCAATAAGTGGCTAAGGGATAGCAACCTTCACCAGCCCACGTCCACCCTTTCTTGGCTAGTGTGAGGGCCACAACCCCCTCACCGCCCTCACTGTGACCAACAATGGTGCAATCGGCAAGGGCTTTACGGCATTTGCCTAGTGCTCGACAACCCTGTTGGCCCCTACATAGAAAGAGGAAAAAAAAAATAAAGAAAATAATAATTAAATAATTCAAAAAAAATTTAAAAATTATCTACATCGGTGTCAATTATGTCACATAGAATAGCTGGCTTTGATTGAATTGCCACGTCAATAATTTTTTGTCAAAATTAGCTAGAATGACTATAGTGGCAATATAACTAAATTGGCAAAACCTCAAAAGATTTAGAACTAAACTGGTATAATATAAAGATTAATGACTGAATTAATAAATCATCTAAAGGTTTATGATTAAATTAGCATAATTAAAAAAATTTATTATTAAATTTACTGCTATTTGATAGGTTTAGAACTTGTTGCACAATCTTTCTCTCTAATTTCCTAGTCAACCCGAGTCTATTTCTTGAATATAATACGATGGGCATGGACCCTCGGTACCTAACCCACCCATCGCTTCAGTCACAAGTAACTCTTCTCTTTCCAGGAAACCTCCCAATTGATCATGTTCACATTCAACATTCTGCGTTCAGACCACATCAATAAACTAATGCGACTCCAAAGTCAACATTAAATTTGAGGGCGACAGCTGAAAAAAGAGCACATGCCCAAGTGCATTTACATTGGCATTGCTCTCTACATAATTCTTTCACTGGCGGGATACAGACAACTAGTCACACTGAAATTGACCAGATTCTCTCTTTTTTCAAGGTCATTATCTGCCAAGATCTCTCTCTCCCTCTCTCTCTCTCTCTCTCTCTCATGAACACGTTTTGGCCATTTTCGCAAGAATTTCCACCGCCCTAGTTTCTCCTCCACGACAGGCCTCAAAAATCTCAGCATGAACTGAGTCGAAATGGAATCGAGAAAGCTTTTGCCTTTCACTCCACACCTCGTCATCTTCAATCTCTGCCTCTTGCTTCCTTGCATCACTTTTTCTCACTCTGCTAAACTAGGGAATGACACAGATAAACAGGCCTTATTGTCCTTCAAAAACCAGATAACCCATGACCCTTTTGCCACGCTGAGCAATTGGAACGATTCGGTCCATTTTTGCCAGTGGAACGGGGTTATTTGCAGCAGTCGACATGAGAGGGTCGTGGTGCTAGACCTCCGGTCCAGGAACTTGACAGGTACTATCTCACCGCATATAGGAAACTTGACATTCTTGAGGAATGTCAATCTGCGGTATAATTACTTCCATGGCAAGATCCCGAAAGAAATGGGAAGTCTGTATCGACTTCAGGTGATCGGACTCACCCAGAATCTTTTGCAAGGTGGGATTCCTATAAATCTCACTCAGTGCTCGGAGCTGAGGATTCTTGATTTAGTTGCAAATAGCCTCGAAGGAAGAATCCCGCCGGAGCTGGGCAAGCTTGAAAAGCTTACGGGATTAGGACTTGCTGTCAACAACTTGACAGGTCCAATCCCGAAATCACTTGCCAACCTCACGTTTCTCAGGGATTTTTCTCTATCTGAAAACAGACTCAGTGGCGACATTCCTAAAGAGCTCGGCCAGCTGAGGCAGCTCCGCATGTTCCAAATCTCCGCAAACGGATTCTTGACAGGTTCGGTTCCTGCTCAGCTCTTCAATCTCTCTCTTATGGAGTACTTTGCTGTGTCTGAGAACCAACTTGTCGGAGAAATTCCAACTGATATAGGATTTACTCTTCCAAACGTTCGGATGCTTCTCTTGGGAAAAAACCACTTTCACGGTTCAATTCCAAGCTCCATAACTAATGCAAGTAAGCTCGAGTGGCTTTTTATTCCATTTGGCCAGTTGACCGGTTCAATACCTCAAGATTTGGGGAAGTTGAAAAACCTCGTGAGGTTGAATCTAGGGATGAACAAACTTGGAAACGGCGAAGGGAATGACCTTGGATTTCTTTCCTCGTTAGTGAACTGCACGAAACTTGAGGTCCTCGCCTTCAACAACAACAGTCTCAGTGGGGTTTTGCCAAATCACATAACCAATCTCTCTACAAACCTCAATTACCTTCTGATGGGGGCCAATAGAATTTCTGGTAGCATCCCAAACGACATTCAAAAGCTCGAAAACCTGATCGAGATCGGCATGGAGGAGAATCTCTTTACCAGACAAATCCCTGCCTCCATTGGGTTTATCAAGAACCTGCAGGTTTTGTCAATTTTTGGCAACAAATTTTCGGGGGAAATTCCTCAATCCATTGGTAATCTTACTTCCTTGGTAGAACTTGGCTTGCGTGACAATTCTTTCCAGGGAAACATACCTTCAACCCTGGGAAACTGTCAGAGTCTTCAGAGGCTCGCTATGGCAAATAATAACCTTTCAGGTACTATACCTAAAGAGGTCATTGGTATTTCTTCCATAACAGATTGGTTAGACTTGTCTGCCAATAAGCTAACCGGCCCGATACCGATAGAATTAGGAAAAATGAGACAGATCACACTTCTAGACTTATCAGACAACAGACTATCAGGAGAGCTGCCTAGTTCCCTCGTAAGCTGTGAAAGCTTGGAATTCTTGCATCTAAGAGGAAATATTTTCCAGGGATCGATTCCTTCCTCCTTAAAAAGTCTGAAAGGGATTCAAGAACTTGATCTCTCACGCAACAACTTCACAGGCAAAATCCCCAATTTCCTCACCTCTCTTACCTTCCTGAAAAATTTGAACTTGTCGTTCAATCATCTGGAAGGTGAGGTCCCCAAAGGTGGAATCTTCGAGAACACGAGTGAAATCTCAATTGCAGGAAACAGTAATCTTTGTGGGGGCCCAGCGGCATTGCATCTGCAGAAATGCACACCCCCCAGAGTTCATTCCGGGAAATTGTGGCAACATTTGTATTTCAGGATATTGATAATCCTCATAATTTCTGTCGGAACATGCGCGATCTTGATATGTTCCACTTTCTTACTTTATGGGAAGAAAAGTGTAAGGAGGAGGAAATCATTCGAGACAACTCCCATGGAGGATGAAAAGAAATTTCAGAAGATCACATATGCTGAGCTTTCCAGAGCAACAGATGGCTTCTCTTCAGCTAAAAGGATAGGGACCGGCAGTTATGGTTCAGTGTACAAAGGATGCAGCGGAGAATCGGTTGTTGCAGTGAAAGTGCTCAACCTCCAGCAACGTGGAGCTTCGAAGAGCTTTATAGCAGAATGCGAAGCGTTAAGATCGATCCGGCATCGTAATCTCTTGAAGATAGTCACTTCTTGTTCGAGCATTGATTTTGCTGGGAACGAGTTCAAGGCGTTAGTCTACGACTACATGCCAAATGGGAGTCTGGAGAAGTGGCTGTATGTAGATAATGCAGATGACCAGGATTCTGGCCGAAGGCAGCTCAGTTTTGTGCAGAGGGTAAGCATAGCCATTGACATAGCTCAGGCTCTGGACTATCTCCATCACCATGCGGACCCTCCAGTTGTTCACTGTGATCTTAAGCCGAGCAATGTCCTCCTCGACAATGACATGACCGCCCATGTCGGCGATTTCGGATTAGCAAGGCTTCTCTATGATAAGAACCCTCAGATTCAATCGAGCCTTAGTACTGATGCCTTTAAGGGTACTATTGGATATGTTGCTCCAGGTAACTTCTTTTTTTCCCTATAATCTTGGAAAGAGATATCTATAAATCCTTCATTTTTCGGGAACCGTTTTGCGAAAATTGAACAAAAGGCATTTAAAACTTGGACTGCAGAAGTTGACCTCTTTCTCTTCGGAATGCTCATATACAATTGTTTTGGCATTTTATTTGTTGAACTTATGGCAACCTGGTAATGTGTTTTGTTGAAGAATATGGAATGGCTGGTGAAATTTCAACTAGGGGGGATGTGTACAGCTTTGGGATTCTAGTAATGGAGATGTTCACTGGGAAGAAGCCAACTGATGAGATGTTCATGGAAGATCTCAGCCTCCATAGCTATGTCGACAGGGCAATTCCGGATGGAGTGGCCAAAATAGTCGACTCGAGACTACTTGAAGAAGTCTTCCACCATCAAGAAATCGACAGGACAACCACTTCGAGAGAGCAAAGCAAAGCTCAAGAGATCTTGACCTCCATACTGAAAATCGGCATCTTATGCTCTGCCGAGCAGCCCGGAGAACGACTCGACATGAAGGAGATCGTCGTGAAGTTGCAATCACTCAGAGAAACGATCTAAAATCTATGGATGTGTAATCGATAGCATTTCACCTTTCTCTTTGTCTGTTTCTAATCGACTTTCCTGAAGTAAACTTAGATGCATCAATAGGAATCATTTACCTATATTGATACTTGAAGGATTACTTGAATGGAAGAGCATCAGCAAAAGTTCAAATCTATCATGAAGCAAATTCTACTTCCTAGTCGTTGCAATGTACAACATATTCCTAACTCAAATAACGAAACTTGCAATCATAATGCTCACTTCTTTTATCGCGTTCATTTACCAAGGATAAAGGCTGTTATAAAATTATTCAAAGCTCCAGGAGAATCAATATTTGCAGCATGACCTGTGTCCTTGATGATCTCTAGCTTGGACTTGGCTCCCAGATGCCTGACATATGTAGATTTAAGTTTTTCAGGTCGGTAATGTTTAAGCAAACCAAGAAACTGATTTAAAGAATACACACCAAGAAAACCTTACTTTTGCAAGTGATGTGCAAAGCTCAATGGGAAGACCTTATCCTTATCCCCCCATATAATCAACGTTTCCTGCAAATACCCCCCAAGAAATGATTTCCCAAGCGGTATAGTCATTTTGCACTGATGTGATTGCACATACATCTCGCATATGATGTCTTTGAATACATCGGTTCATAAGTAGAACAAAAGCCCAAGTGAATGAACTACCTGAGTCAAAACAGGAAGGTTGCTGTCTGCTTTTCTGAACAGCAAGTGTTCTGCTAGCTCCGATTTCTCTTTCCTGTAGTCGTTGCACATGACCTGAAAAAGTAGGCCAGTGAATACAGGAAAATGAAGGAAGCTCTTGGTGGTGACTAAAGTTGATCATTGGCTGGGTTCAGAACGGTCCCAAACGCCTGGCCAATGTGTTGCTCAAACCCACCCATATCATAAAAATTATAGAGAAGGAATTTTCGGCTGGGCTGAGCCGAAGGTAAGCAAGCTGAGTTTCCTCATGTAAAACCTTTGCCCAAACTTGCTAATTTACCTCTCAGGCCTCAAGGGCCAAGCGAGCCGTTTGTTGTTGATCACCTTTAGTGTTGACCTATGAACTAATCATAGAAGCAAACATAGATGATGGATCGCCAAAACTAACTCATACTAGGGGTGTGCACTAGGTCCGATTCAACTCAAGAAGCAGACAAACTGGCTTGGACCGACTATTGCAAGGCCAAATCTAGGGCTTCTCAGTTCTAAGGCCCGAACTGTCAATTCCGTTCAAACTTTTGCAACTCTCTGAAAGACAACTAGTTCTTCAACATGAAAAAGCAAAAACACATTTTGACAGCGAAATACATTTCTAGTTTATTATAAAAATTTTGTTTTTTACACAAAACAAAAAAGGGGCCAGGACCTGCCAAGTCTAGATTCGGCTGGTTCAATTCTCGATTCCAATCTTTTGGAGCCGATAGTCACATTGTTGATTCTTGACAATCTACCCAAGAACAACTTCTAATTCAAACAACACTTCTTGGTAGCAGAAGTTGTGGAATTTTATGGAGAGATTCCAATTTAGGTTAGGGTAAACGGATGAAAAAAAAGCTGTTTCAAGGGAGTCCATTAGTTACAACCTGTCAAAGCCAGGATCCAAACCAAGGAAATTCTAATTCCACGATAAAATAACTGATGATGACATTTCGATTCCAAAAGCCTAAAGTCACTACAATACGGAGCCAAAATTCTCAAAATGCCCTCTCTTTAGCTGAGGAAAAACTCCTAAAGATTCATGCCCTTTCCTTTTCACTTTATTTTTCATCACTTCAGGTCTTTCAAAGCCAGCATATGACTGCAAGACAGAATAAAATTACCAGCCAAATTCTTCTATAAACTGATTTATCTAGCAAAGCAAACACAACTTGAGGGGACACCTCAGAGCCTGAGACCAGCAACTGCATCAAGCAATAAACAGGGCACAACTTTGAAGGGCAATATAAGAAAAGAATGTTTGCTCACATCAATGAACTGCTGGAGGAAGAAATCGGGGACCCATTTGAAAGGATTGAACTTATAGATAGACAGATTCATCAGACCCCTCAAATCCTGAGGCTTCTCGGGCAAAAGAAGCTCCAAGGGATTCCTGCCAATCTTCCTCAGCTGCTCAAACTTCTGCTCATCTGTACACCCAATCCCAGTGCTGACAATCACCACTTTCTCAACTCCATCACCACCAATCTCAGCCATCCTATACCCCACATACCCACCATAGCTGATTGCATAAATTGAGTACTTATGAACCCCAAGTTTCTTCAGACCCTCCACAATGCATGTGGCCTGAAACACATCGCTCCTTTGAGGACTGAGCGTGTGTGATTTCCCAAAGAAGAGCAAGTCAGGTATGAAAAGGTTGAAGCTTTGAGATAGAGGGCCCACTTGGGTCCAGAACTGACCCTTGGAGTTGCCTCCATAGCCATGGATGAGGACCAAATATGGCTTCTTCGACATCCTGTGAGCGGAGCACCAGAAATGGATGGTGGTCTGCCTGTCGTCCAGGTCCACGGTGCAGGGTGAGAGGCCACACCACCAGAAATAGAGTGACAGGAATATTTCAAGGAGATTGACGAGGAGTGGCGTCCTGTGGAGGGTGGTCAGACGTGAGAGCAGGTTCTTGAGGACGTGGATGGTGGTGGAGAGATAGAAGGAGAGGAGGAGGATGAGCTTGGAGGAGTCCATTGAAGTGGGCATGGAATGTGCTTGGAAAAAAATGGCGTTTCAATTGTTGCAGTCAGGCCTCTTTTTTGGCCATTTGAGGCGTGCACGATCACATGCTGATGAAGGAACAAGAGAACAAGATCGGTGACAACACACGCACGTCATTGTTCCCTTTCTCTCTTCCCTTTTTTATGTTATTCTTAAATTTCTGAACGCAACAGACGCATGTCGCTGTCGATCGGAGAAGAAAGGGTCAAGCATGGAGGAAACGAAGGGCAAGGGGGGACCGTGCCGTTGGTGTTTTTTTATAAATCTTTTAGAAAAAGGGGTTGCCAACTTGTTTTCAAGATCAATTATTCTACTTCTTTCCCCTTTCTCTCTCTCTCTCTCTCTCTCTCTCTCTCTCTCAAAAATTGATGTTTAATGCTGTTTAATTATAGAAAGAGGGTCTTCATGTCAGATAAATTTATACTTTATACATATAGATACTAAATGCGATAATTAAGCTCAATTAATTGATGTTAAGTATAGATGGTTTATGATGATTTCGAAGCACTAAATGGATCAATTATTAACAATTTGAACTAATGTATAAAATAAATTTAATCTAATATTTTCTTTCAAACTACGACTGAATTAAGAAGGAAATAGTTCAACGCAATTCTTGGACAACACAACATAGCACGTCAATTTGGCTTGGATTTCATCATAGTTTAATGCATTCCGTCATAATGCATCATAGCCAATTATTTTTAATGTGATGTTTCTTCAATAATGGTGGTAGTAGGTAGACTACAAAACAAAATCAAAGGAATACACGGATTACAATGAATTATAACACGACATAGCGTATCATATTGGCTTAAATTTCATCATAATTTAATGGATTCCATCACGCGCATCGTAGGAAATGGGCAAGCAGATAAATAGACAAAGCGATTTGAAGAGTCCAAAAGTTGTTTTTTTGCGAGGAAAACTGCTTTGCAATATGGCCATCGCCCATGGAAGCAACATGTCCTGTCAAGGTCGACACATGATTGACACTAATTACGCACTGTAGTCACGAAAACCGTTATTTTATTTCGATAAACCCCTTCAATTCTGCCGGTTGCCGGTCTCTTCCATCGATCTCTTCGCCAAGCTTGTCATTATGCGCAAGTAAGCATGTTTAGATATTGTTCATAGCTTGACTTCGCATCATGTCATCCACCGTGAGGAAACAGTGCAATGATGTGATCTTTTTTGGCGTGCGGTTTGAGAGTCGTGCAAGAGATCTTTCAGAGAACATCTAGCTGCAGTTTAGTAGATCCAATGTGGTCGGACGACGAATTCCACCCATTTCTTAGGTTAAAATTCAGGATGCATCAAAAGAGATCCTGCCACGCGTTGGAATGAACAGGGAAAAGAATGCAAATGAAACAAGATTTGAAGATTCAGAAAGAAAGATGAAGATGAGCCGACTAAGTAAAGAAAGACATTAACCTCCAAGAAGATTTGAGTACAGCTAACGATAGCTAAAGCATCGCTTCCTGTCACGTAGATTAAAGATTCAGAAAGAAAGACAAAGATAGCTCCCTAAGTAAAGAAAGACATTCACCTCCAAGAAGATTTGTGTACAGCTGGCAATAGCTAGCAATAGCTAAAGCATCTCTTCTTGTCACATATGAACACAAGCCCACTGATACCTTGCTTCCACTTTGTTCCAATCTCATCTTCTCACTCATTCCCTCCCATAACTTTCAAAGCCCTTTTTACTTTTTCACGCTTTTTCCTTGTTTCACTTTATGGACGGCTGCTTTGTTTATGAACCTCTGTCACCCAATGAAGACTTTCAGGCCCTTTCCACCGGGATTCCTTTCCTTCACCAGATGCATCTCTTTCCCCTTATAAATCTCCCAGCAAACACAGTTCCTCCTCTTCAGAACTTGTTTCTTCCATTTGGCTCAAGGGTTCCCCTTCAGAGCCCCACCAATGGCCGCTCATCTTTACGCCGCTCGTAGCTCATCTCAGAGAGGAGTGGCCATGGTGTTGGCTCTTGTATCAGCAATAGTACTCTCTCCACTGTACATTGACAGGAAGGGTGAAACTAAGTACCACCACGAGGCCAGATGGAGTTCTGGGTTTGTTCTTCCTGTGGTTCTTGCCGGGCTCATTATTGCCATCAAGACCACTTCATCATCATCTTCTTCTTCAGCATATAGTCAGAGAGGTTCGATGGTTCCATCTCCTGATCCTTCATGGGTGCTGCGAATTGGGAGCTCATCCTGGGGACTCACTGCGGTTCTGGTGATGCTGATGCTTGTGCTCTCTTGGCAACACTCTGTTCAAGAGTTCTTGTGGAGATAGAAAATGAAAATGCATTATCATGCTACTTCATGACTTTCCTCTCTGTAGTGGTACTAGCGGTTGTATTTATCATGCGAGTAATAAATGACTTTAAATTACCAAATATGATTTGGATGGTACATTAGCATGAGGCTATCTATCTATTTTTTCCGTTCAATGTGTGGCTAGAATTTAGGAGTTGGAACTGCTTGGAATTCAGGCATTCTATCCTCTGGTAAAAAGTTCTGAGACATGGCCTCAGGCCTTTCTTGAGAAGCCATAGATGATGACCACGTCTTTGGACGCCAGATCTCCAGTGACGTCGTAATTCATTTACAGACCATAACATCCAAATATTACCAAAAGGGGGAAATAAAAAATGCACTCTGGACCGTGCATCTTTGAACAGAACAAGACGTAGCTGCCAATAAAGATACAGATTGCATAAATGCCGGATTTGGGAGAATCAAATTGTTCAGAGTCCATTCAAGAGCAAAATAAAATGAGAAAGAATATAACTTTCCAGACAGAATGATAGTCCAAATAACTACAGAACGAGAGTCCTGTTCTATATATACATACATATTTACAAGCCCACCTGATTTTGACAAATGATACAATCACAAAGGAATCATCTCAAACGGGTCAACTCCTCCAGCCAACCAAAGTGCTAGTAGACCGCCCCGGCCTTGATATGGTAAGGTCATGATCATACATTCGCTGGATCTCTTCCCTATACTCCGTCAAAGACTTATTGGGTAATGCAGGAGTCAATTCCACGACATCCCCCATCTTCAACTTGCATGTAGGCTCACCAACCGGCTCGCGATTCAACCTTGGCCTCAGTTCTTCTTTGAGAGGGAACCTGTAAGGTGACCATTTCGAGCTCCCCATCCCAGCCCTTTCCAACAAATCCATGACTGTAGAGTCTGGAGGAAATTCTTGGACTGACATCTGCAGAATCCAACCATCAAAGTACTTAAACACATCCATCGTTAAGCAGGGCAGGGTAATTATATATTAGCATACTATCCAAACCAAACTTCAATTATGCTATCCAAGTCATCAAGTATGTCATGCACCATAGCAAAATTTGTTGAACCGTCCTATGACAACCAGGTAGCACAAGCACCAACTTTAGAAACAATCTGCATTATTTAAAATAAAAAGAAAAAAGAAAAGCAAGTTGAAAAGTACCTTATCATTTTCAATCATAATGATAAAAACAGGCCTATCCTGATCAGAGAGAGGTTTGTACGAGAATGGACAATCTTCTGTGTGAGTTGGGAACGTGCAGGTTGGCTTGACAGAATCAACATGGCCAACTGATGACTGATCATTTCTCATTGCCTCACACTGCCAGCTAACAACCCATCGAGCCCACTCAACCATCTGAAGCACGAAAGCAGAGTGCTTACATTCACCTTCTTTATATCTCCAATGAGCAGCAAATCCAAATTCAGCCTGCAAATGCATTGCTTTTGTTCGGATTTGAACTTCAAGGGGAACCATCCCATCACCCATCACTACAGTATGAAGTGATTGATACCTAAATAATAAAATAGGAATGTTAAGAAAGCAAAGGCCTTGACTCTTAAGAGTGTATTTTAGCAAACATACCCATTAAGCTTTGGATGGGCAATGTAGTCTTTTGATCTTCCAGGAACTTCGGGCCACAAACTTTGGACAATACTCAGTGCCTCATAACAATCCTCTTCATTTTCAACAATTAATCGCAAACCATGTATGTCATGGATTTCATCCATCGTAAGCTTCTTCCTGCAAAAATGATGATCTCCATTAATACACCAATTAGCACACAAGTTACTTCTACAAGAGAGACTGGAAATCTATTCTAGGTGTGTTACTGCAGCCGCTCAGAGTGTATATAATTCTTCAAAATATGAGAAGCACTTATTGCTTGCACCAAAAGATGTTCCAAATATCCAAGTCTTCAGCTTCTTCAATCTTTAGGCTTTTAGTCATCTTTGGGCTTCATGGTCTACTCTCCAATGCTATAAGTATGTTTCTTAGGCTGTGTTTTCAGTTTCTAGTGCCCCGTTTTCATTTACTTCAGATGTACTACAACAGTGCATCTTTTAATAAAGTACCTTATAATTAGTAAAAAGAAAGATGAAACATCATCCACCCTAGGCAGCAGCTTTTTTTTCTTTTTTTCTTGGCCAGAAACCTTTAGCAGCTCTAATACTGAAAACTTTGTAATAAATAGTACATAAATTGTGTTATTTTGTTCCCTAGGGTTCTCAGGTAGCAACCAATCCATGAAAATCACGTAGGACAACTTATCAACAAAGGAAAGCATTCCTTCAAACAACATATAAAGGATATGTGATAGAGGGAGGGGCATACTTTAACATTTTGCTATATATGCTATGTAAGCTTTTGTGCCTTCCTGATAAAGAGTGGTACGAAATGGCTTTATCCTTGAGAGCTAGCTCCAATTTCTCAATAGCAGATGCAATCATGGCTTCATCAAAGGACTCAAGAAGCTGCGACGATAATTGTGCATGCATGTCCGGGTAGAGATGCTTAAAGCACAAATTCTCTAGCTGCTCCTTCCAACTATAGATTCCCAAACGGTTGGCCAAGGGCACAAATATCTCCATTGTCTCCTTGGCAAACCGTTGTTGCTTGACCAAAGGCAATGCATCCAGAGTCGCCATATTATGAAGTCTATCAGCCAATTTTATGAGGACAGCCCGGGCATCTGCCATGGCTAGGAACATGGTATGAAGTCGATCTGCCTCAACAGTCTTGCATGCTGTATTGTTTTCCCGTGCAAGTTGGCTAAGTTGGCTTAGCTTTGATACCTAGAATAACCATACGTAACTGACTTAGATTAAAGTTTCTCTAAAACATGCATGCATAAGAGTCGCCATGCAAACGAAAAGAGCTCAAAGCAGCAACAGTGCATTACTTCAGACAAGCAGCAACATGGATGGAAAAGTAAAAAGAGACAAAACAATCTAGAGGAGAATGCAAGCACCCTAGTTGATGTGTCTTTCAAACTAAAAGCGTAAGCTTCTGAGGGTTGACTAAAGCACAGCGAGCTGTCAGAATCAAAACCCAGACCATATCTGCAAATCTTTTGCTCAAGTGTCTCTTTACCATTACATAAACCAATTTACAAAAAAAAAATTGCACTGAAAAAGCGAAACATGGGAAAGTAAGCAATATCCCTGGTTGCAGCCTCACCAGTGGCAAAACCATCAGAAAAGTTCATTTAGGAATGAGTCTTCCTGAATTAGAGAGTGAAGAGACTATCAACTTCCCAAGATGTCTACATAGTATAACTCTTACTTTGCAAATACAGTATTCCTGGACAAAAATCCCTAAATTGGAGAAGCAATTACCACAGCTACCACCAGCTATATGCGCAATAGCATTCTGTCGACAAGATAATTCAATCCTACAACTTGGTACACTCGCTTTCATGGGAAGCGTTCTTGGAAGGCATTATCTAGAAAACGAAAACTATCCATTTACATTAATATTCATAATGAATACCCCAGCACTCCCTGCAGATAACTATCCGTAAGCTTAATGAGGTCATTTTGAGGACATCCTGAACTGAATCTTCCTCAATCAGGAAGTAACCATTTGAATAGTTCCAACAACCTGAATAGATATTGTACTCTTTCGGTGGCCTGGAAATAGTTGCACAAGGACATAAGCCACGAACAAATACTTGCAAGTGGAGTGTAGTAAATTATGTATGCTATTTAATTAATTTATTAGCACCCCCCCCCCCCCCCCAAGGGAAAAAAAAAAAAAAAAAATTCCAGGGACAGATAAACAGCAGAAACAGCTCATAAGAAAATAAATGCCAAATGTTTAAGTTAACTTCTTTTGGTATTCTCGTTTGTCCAAACAGTTCACACAAGGAATCAAGTTCTTTCTTACCCCTACAATTAAGTCAGCCACTCCAGCTCCAAAGTTCCTCAATACATAGTCATAACTCATGAAGGTATCGTCAAGGGTGTCATGCAACAGCCCTGCGGCAACCACTGTAGAATTGGCCCCAATTAGTGCCAGCGACACAGCTGTTTCAACGCAATGCTGCAGATATGGATCACCACTAGCGCGCACCTACATCGCAAACACATCCAAACCTATCAAACAATCATCAAAAAATTGTCCCAACGAACAAAGGCCATTGTACACTCGAGAAGCATACCTGCCCTCTATGTGCCTTTTCAGCCTCATAGAATGCCTTAATGACAAACTCGTCGCAGAAGATCTTATGCCTCAACTGTGCATTCGCCAACAACTCCTTCGCATACGGCTCAAGATTGTTCTCCACAAAGCAATCCTCCAAATTAAACGTCAATTCCTCCACGTCAGCAGCTCCACCACTATCACCATGCACCTCAACCGCCGGCATTTCTAGCTCAACGCAAGAAGCCACTGCCCTCCGAACAAACCCACTGAACATCCCATTATAACCTCCTCGAATCGAGCCTAGCGCATTAACGTCATTTCTATCGCGCGAAGTTCTCACCGGGAAGCTCTTTGCAGTACAGTTTCCACTACTGCTATTGCTACTACACGAAACAGGTCCGTGAAGAACCGAGACCGGGCTCTGATGATCTCGCTTCCACGAACCCACAAATTTACTCGGCGAATAGCGAAAGGAGCTGCTCAAGGAGCTACTCAGCTCCCTAAATTCCTCACCTCTCTCTTGCCTCGCCAATTCATCTCCTCCGCCCCCAGCGAAGCTCGACGACGTCGACGAGTGCTTCGCCACCGTCGGCGCCGGCGAAGCGAAGAGGCACGAGAGGCCGCCGACGATCGGCTTCGACCCGAAGAAGCGGTCGACGAGGCCGCGGACGGCGACGACCGGGAGTTGAATTCGAAGTCGCACGACACGTGGGCGTTGATCTGGTGCGACGTCGAGCAGACGCTGCTGGGTGGGCTGGCGTACAGAGCCACCGTCGGGACCGCCATGGGCATTTGGGTCGGGGCTGGATTCTAGGGTTTCGCGCGACCGAATTCCGTCGGAGACGAGGCGGTTTCCCGACGACCCAGATCCTTTTCCGGCGGGATAGAGCGATTCCGCGGAAAAAGGAGGCGAATTTTCCCGGGAAAAGCTGCAATTTCCTTTCCTCCGGCGAGCTTTCTGCCGGCGAGGGGAGTGGAGAATCGATCGAGGAAGGCGGCGGAGGGCGGCGACAGGGACGGAGCCGGACGCCTTGGGCGAAGCCTTGGACGTGAGAATTCACGAGAGAGATCTTGGCGAGTAGGATGGGAATGTACGGAGAAAAATCGAGGTCGGCCGGTTCTCAGATTTTCCAGAAGGTTTGAGTCTCTCTCTCTCTCTCTTACTTTCCCTCTCTAGACTGTTGTGTGTGGCCGAGAGACAAGATGACTGGGCATTTACGACGCTGTCCTCGGATTGCACCACGAAATTCCGGCCGCCGAGGGTGAATTTTTCTTTTTCTTTTTTTTTGGTTAAAAGTAAAAATGAACAATTTTCCGAGATAATGAAGTTGGCCAATCAAGAAAATCTAGGTCTGGATCTTTCCCTTTTCCTCTTTCATTTGGTCTTGCTTTAATCTTAGTGATTTTAGGGAAAATTTCAAAAAGGGGCTCGAAATGTCCTTATCTTCTCAAATAAGAATTCGAAATCAACTTTGTTTCAATTAAAAATTTGAAGTAATCTTAATTGTTTCAAATAAGATTACGTCCCTGGTCGACCGGATAAAAGCTTGGATATAATATATTTTATCATATCCAGGTGTTTGGTAGCCAGTTAAGATAAAATAAAATCGGATATAGACGGGATATAATCCGGATAAAAAAATCCGAGGGGGATGAGTGGGATAAATCTGGATAGGATTTCTTTTGTTGATCTATTATTAAAAAAACCCTATGCTCTCCTTTTGCTTCTCCTTCTCTCACACGCACAACTCCTTTCACAAAAAACACATATTTTTCTTAGTAGCTCTAATCCGACGAATTTAAGCACTATCTCCGGTGAGGAGCCGCTTTCTCGCAAGATTTGTCTTCCTCTATGCATTGATATTCGCACGATTCATAAGGTTTGTGATTTCCTTCCTTGGTTTTGCTTTGATGGGTGCAATCAATTGTGGCTCATAAAAATGCAACTCTTTTTCCATGAAATCCTACTTTACAGTGCGCCCTACTTTTGTTTTTCCACGAATTTCACCACTTGATCACTGTTTCTTTTCATATCCTATTTTTGTGAGGATGAGCTAATGTTTATCTGGAGTGAGATTCCATCAATAATGTTTCTAGCATTAAAGCTATCTGTATCTTTTCACAATTATGCTTTATAAATACCTGATCTTAGTAAGAGATGTTCATTGCTTTTGTTGTATTATCTTTTACAAGTTCAATGTGGGAAAACAAATATGAATTAGAAGTAAATATTAGAACTGTGTTGTTGTTGATTTATGTGTTCTTGTGGTTGTATATTTGCAATTTTATTGGTGTGGTGGATCATCATTGATTTATTGGTGAAATACCTTATCTCAGTAGGAGATATTCATTACTTGTGTAGTATTATTTACAAGTTCTACGTGAGAAAAAATATATAAATTAGAAGTAAATGTTAGAATTGCGATGTTGTTTTCCCTTGTCCATTTATGTATTCTTGTGGTTGCATATCTGCAATTTTATTTATTTATTTCCTTATTGCATCCCTCTTGTGAAGAAGAGCATTTTAAATTTCTATTGCTTGCCTTTGGCCAGTCTTAAGGACGTGCTTTTTTCTTTGAGTGTTTCTATTCAGGTTGGCCTGAATTGAATATTAGGTTTCCATCATTGACTTTTGTCGCATAGCATGTTTCCTCAATGGACAATGCAAGTAGCAAGATAATGATTAAACTTTTAGTAAAGCATTAAAGCTGTGGGAGATCTTGGCATCAGAACGTGTGTAAATCTTGGCATCAGAACGTGTGTATGTATTAATTCATTCTAGAAGCCTTAATCGATTGGAAAATTTAGCCAACTGGTAACCAGCGAGGTTGAACCCTTATTTGAAATAATCAAAGCCATTTTAAGTTGCGTTTGGTCGTCCGAATTTCTAGACAGGATAGGATAGGATAAGAAATCCAAAGATTTTTTCATATCCTATTCACTGTTTGGTGAGGTGCGGATTTAAAGCCAAATATTCTCATATCATATCATATCCACCGTTTAGTGAATTGTGGATTTAAACTCGGATATTTTCACAAATAATTATATTCTTGGAAAAAAAAATTAGGAAAGTACAAACTAACATATTATATTATAGCAAAATCATCCAAAACGAAATATTTTTTTAAGTCAACAGATTCTCACAAAATCGCACAAAATCAATCCATGATTATACATTATATGCGAAATGCATAAAGAATCAAAAAGTGATATTGCATATGCTAATATGAGATGAGTCAATTAAGAATGTTGCCTTGAAAGAATGTTGACTTGTTAGAATTCGACCATTGCAAATTATTTGTTGATGAGAATTTATTTTCCTTATACCCACTACGAGTAACTCCCATTGTTATATTAAGGTATATAATTTGGCTCTAGAATAAATGAGCAATTGATTGTAGCTAGCCTTGATCTTAACATAAATAATTTTGAATTTAGTTTCAACTGCCTGCTTCACATGCACCTTGCCTAATATTTTCTAATGCTAATTATCCTAGCATTGATTGTGGTAGGTTCTATAGTATTTTAGTCAGTTAATTCAATCAAGGTCTAAGCCCGTGTAGATGATGCATTCCAATATACCAACTACAGTTCAAAGAAAATTGTCATTTACCAATTTACCTTATTTTCTTCATTTTTTTTTCTTTCCTTTTTTTCTGGTTCTTCTTCTTCCTCTTCACCGGTGGCCAACCGGCCACCGACAATGTCCGTAGAGGGCTGGGCAAGGGTCACCCGCCATCCGCGAGGGCTAGGCAACCTTCGGCGAGGACATGCAAGCCCTCGCCAAATCTAGCGAGGATTGGCCTTGCTTACCCCAGGCAAGGGCTTAACCACCCTCACCTGGGGTAGGCAAGGGCTTGCAAGCCCTCGCCAGCCTTTACCAATGACCGATAAGGTCGCCCAGCCCTCACAGATGGCCCTAGGTCACGCCTTGCCCAAGCGAGGTTGTCAGGTCCTTATTTAAAACGAGCATAATCACTTTAGACTCTTATTTAAAAAAGTAATAGCACTTCAAATCATTATTTAAAACAAAGCTCATTTTATATCATTATTTGAAAAAATGAGGACACTTTGGATCCCTTTTTGAAATTTTCCCATGATTTTAGGATTGAAGGAAAGAGACAAATTAAATCTCGAATTCTTCTTTTTTGTCTAATCTTATCTTATTGCAAGTCATTCATAGTATACATAGGTTATGAAATCTTATTTTTTCATGTACACGTCCCGATCACAATGTTAATAAGGTGAGAAACCGCATTCCCAAATGAAAAAAATAGTCACCGAGGTAATCCTCAACAATTAAAATCTCAAATTGACTTTTTGTATTTTCATTTTCTTTTTGCTTTTTGGGGAAGAAAGATCAAATTATTCTTTTGAAGCTAGACATAAGAAAAACTAAAAAATAGAGGAACTTCAATCAAATCAAGGAAGGTGAGCTATAACTCGTCATAGATCATTTGTGTAGAAAAAGTGGAATTAAATATCAATACATGCTAAAGAAAGTCGCGTAATAAGAGAGAGAGTGAGAGAGGATTCTTATTATTAAACATTCTGCAGAAACAGTGTCGTCCTTTTATTTAATCAGCTGAGGTGGGGAGAGTGGAGGGAGATGACAAGGACACCCAGCAAGTGGCGGATTGTCCCTTGCCATTTTTGCCCATCTATAACTTCCATCCCCTGATGGATGCGGTCACCACGTGGCAATGTCTGCTAGTGGACCAAAGGCCGACTATCAGTGGGCCTAGACTATTAGAGAGAAAATATTAGATAGGTTCCGTACCCGCATTCACGAACACCGGACACACTGGACAGACAGCAACCAGCTATCGGTGAGCCAAAATTGTTAAGGATAAAATATTAGGTAGGTTAAACAGTCCACATAAACGAAATGGAAAATCATACAAAGGTTGAAACGTGTCATGTAATTCGAGTCCCACGTTCAACGGTTCAACAATTCAAAATTTTGCGTCTTCCCCCCTCTACTCTCTCTTCCATAGGCCCTAGCCCACCTCTCTACACACCCTTTAACGCTCTCTCTCCTCTGCTCTCCTCTGCAGACCCTCTCTCTCTCTCCCTCTCTCTCTCTTTGTGTTCTCCGTTCTGTTGCGGGGAGAACAAAATCACTAAGGGTTCAGAGGTAAAAATAAAGGTTGAGCCCCTCCTTTGCTAGTTGCTTCCATCGCCCCCCACCTTGATGTCGACGCTGCCGACGCACGTAGGTAGAGATGGAGGGCTGTTGGCGTCGCATTCCGCTGGAAGAGAGGCATGACTTTGCAGAGGGGGGAGAGAGATAAAGCAGAGCGGATGTGGCAAGAGGGAGGCGGAGGAGCGTTGGCGGCGTCAACGTCAAGGTGCGGGGCGATGGAAGCAACCACGGAGGGGCTCAACCTTTATTTTTTCCTTTGAACCCTTCACGATTTTATTCTCCCCACAACAGAACGGAGAATGGGGAGAGAGCTAGAGAAGACAGAGGAGAGAGAGCGTCAGAGCGTGTGCAGAGAGGTGGGCCAAGACCTATGGAAGAGAGAGGAGGGGGAAGACGCAAAATTTTAAATTGTAGGACCCGAATTATACGTGTCCAACTTTTGTATGATTTTTCATTTCGCCTACATGGAGTGTTTAACCCACCTAATATTTTCTGACTATTAGGCCTATTTGTTTGCAACGTGTTTCTGTTCCTTGAAACACAATTTTGTCTTTTTTCGAAGAATAAAAAAAAAAAAAAACACATTTATTTATATCTTTGTTTCCGTAAATAAATTTAACAAAAATAAAAAATAATAAAAACTTGCTTTTTTCTTGGAACACTTTCGAGAAACAATTTTTCGCTCTCCTATATTTTTCTTTTTTTTCCTTTCCTCTTCTTTTTTTTTAACTTTTGGCGATAATCGACCAACCATAGCTAGCGACCAACCATCGAGGGCTAATGACCTTGCCGATGGCTAGGCGAGCTTGGCCTCGCTGAATCTGGGCGAGCTCAAGGTGACTGACGACCGGCCAAAAAAAAAAAAATAAAAAGAAAAAGGAAAATTTAAAAAAGGAAAAAAGGAAAAATAAAAATATTTAAAAAAAAAAATTATACAAATTTACCAAACGTATTTCTATTATTTTTTTATTCTAGGAAAGATAAATTTTGTGACGATTCTACTAAACGCGTTTTTTGTTCAAAAATTATTTACAAAATAGAAATAATTTTTTATTTTTTTATTTCTGTAATCAATTTCTAAACAAAAACATTACCAAACGCGTTTTATGTGACCTAGCCACACCAAGTCACTGTGCATCGGCCCAATCAGGAAGCGACACGTGGTATTTGCGGTCCAATCAGCAAGCAAACACCGTCCCTCGTCGCCCTTTCCGTTTCGTGGTCAAAGTCAAAGAGTTTCCTCCGGTCATCGAACGCGGGCCGCGCTCGCACGTGCGGTTCCGGTTCCCCTGTAACTCTCTCATTTGACTAAAAAGCCCCTGAAGAAAAAAACACGCTCAATACATCCACCCAAGTTAAACGGCCCAAAATCGAAATCCCGTCCCCTCTAATCAAATTCAAAGCCTTTTTCGACGTACATATAAAACAATAATGTTTAATCGTTGGTAATTATGGATTAAATTACGATAATGACACCCTTTATTACTCAATTAATTAAGGCCCATCGATGATGACTATATAGTCCTAATTTAACTATTTGTGATCATGATTACGTCACATCAAGAGTGATGGGTATTCACGGGTAAATGGATATTGAGAATTTTCCTTTATTTTCTTTTTTTTTCCTTTTTTGGTTTTGAAGTTGATAAATTATGATGCGTTTGCCGTAACGTTTCATTTAAAAAATTTCTAGGAAACGTAAATGAAAAAAACGTTTCTATTCCTAATAATTTTTTAACAAAAAAATGTGTTTGGTAAACTTGTTCCGGGAATAAAAAAATGAACGTAAAACACGTTTGGTAAATTTGTATAATTTTTTGTATTTCTTTTAATTTTTTAATATTTTTATTTTATTTTTCTATTTTCTTTCTTATTTTTCTTATTTATTTTTCCTTTTTTTTTTCTTTTGGCTGGTCGTCGGCCTCGCCATGGCCGGCGACCGACCGACGAGGGCCGGTGGCCTTGCCCAGCCACGGTGAGGCTTGCCGACCCCCCGCGAGGCCGAGCCTCGCCGACCGCTGGGCGAGCTTGGCCTCGCCGGATCTGGGCAAGATCGAGCTCGCCCAGCCCGACGCGAGGCTCGGCCTCGCTAGGGGCCGGCGACACTCGGCCTCGCCGGGGGCCGGCAACTCTCCGGCGAGGTCGCTGGCCCCCGACAGCGTCATCGGCCAAAGAAAAAAGAGGAAGAAAAAATGTTTCTAAAATGTGTTCCAGAAACAAAAGAACAAAAAAATAATTTTGGAACAAAAACGCACACAAATGCATTTCTGTTTCTTTTTTGTTTCCAGAAACAAAAAAACAAAAAAAGTGTTCAAAAACAG
The DNA here is from genome assembly GCA_017140255.1 of Eucalyptus paniculata subsp. matutina. Classification (NCBI taxonomy): domain Eukaryota; kingdom Viridiplantae; phylum Streptophyta; class Magnoliopsida; order Myrtales; family Myrtaceae; genus Eucalyptus; species Eucalyptus paniculata. The sequence continues at coordinate 32,451,223 of CM029444.1, read as the reverse complement.
AAAAAAGAAATGCAAACAAACAGGCCTTTAGTCAAGCATCATGAACCTATTGAAATGAAGTTTTCCCCATTAGTGAGGTAAGAGGAGGACCCAGCTCATTAAAACTTTTGTATAATATCTTCCTCTATAATCGCATTTAGCCAATCAACTTGTGCGGCCCCATTTCATTCAAATAATGCAAGTTGTTGGATGCACGATACATACCGTAAATTATATGCACTGATCGCGAAAGCGATATAAAATGTTACATGATGTTTCAACTTCACAGCTACACGATTGCAACATCAAAGAGCAGATCTTATTAGCTTTTCTTGATGCTTAATTATTTGGGAGTTACAGCATGATCCAAGGCGAGATCTTAACATCACCAAGTTTTTCCTCATTAAGGTACGGACAAGGCAAACGACAACAACGCTAGAGAACACTAAAACATCACCGGCGCACAAATTCACATGGAGTACATATGTTCCGGCAACCTCGGCTCAGCCACGGCAACGAGCGGGATCTTCTTCGGCGTCGAGAGCCCGAAGATCTCCTCCATGTCCAAGTTCTCATTGCTCATCCCCTCCGGCAACTTCCAGTTGAAGCCATGCAACAGATTGGCCAGGCTCGCCTGAATCACCTTGAGCCCCAGGCTGTACCCCGGGCACATCCTCCTCCCGGACCCGAACGGCAGGAGCTCGAAGCTCTGGCCCTTTACATCGATGTCGTGCTCGAGGAACCTCTCCGGCCGGAACTCTTCCGGGGCGTCCCAGATCTCGGGGTCCCTCCCAATGCTCCACACAAGGACGAGGATCCGGGTGCCCTTGGGGATATCGTAGCCGTTGATATTGCAGTCCTCCCTTGCCATCCGGGGCACGAGCATCGGCGCCACCGGGTGGAGCCTCATGGTCTCCTTGGCAATGGCGTCGATGAAGGGCAGGTTCGCAATGTCCTTCTCGCTCACCCACCGGTCTCTCCCGATCACCCTGTCCAGCTCCTCGGTGGCCTTCTTGAAGATCTCCGGCCTCTTCAGGAGCTCCGAGATCGCCCACTCCACCGTCACGGCCGAGCTCTCGGTCCCACCCGCGATCAGGTCCTGCAGGCAGTTCGTAAATATCATGGAAAATCATTAGCCATGCAAGCACTATATGTCTATCGTTGATGCGTACAAAAGAGGAATAGCTCTTGGGTCTACAGTATTAAGTCGCTGTCCCAACTTTTATGATCAGTTAAATCACCCGCACATCTCATATCCGCTAAGCTCCAAGATCTACTCCCATCCTATCTGACATACCAGTCCCCTCCAATCGCAAATGCAACTTGTGATTCAACGAAGTTCCCTCTCTCTGCGGAAAACACGCAGACTTTTCCTCTCCCCTCATTATATAGTTAAATCGGATATTTGCATAAATCGCCAGATCGCAAAGTGATTGGTCAAGGGAGCGAAATTATATCGAACAATTACGTAAGCTAAAAAGACGGGACGGTCGAGAACGACACCGGGACATTTTTCCTAATCTGAACAGAGGAAAAAGTCACTGAAAACCATGAGGAAAATGACCGTACTTTGGTCGGGTTGTTGCTTTCAAGCTTTGAGCTGACGATACGCTAAGCTAAGCTAAGCTGGATTGTACTGGCCTCAACCCAACTTGCCTTTTTTTAGTTTTATGCTGCATTCAGTCTGCAAATTAAAGAGAAGAATTGGTGTCGTGCGGGGCAAATGTATAGTACCTGAGTGAACCCTTTGACTCCTTTCCTCTCGAGCTTGACATCGAGATTCGGATCGTCGGCGAACTGCAAGAGCACATCTACCATGTCCTTGGCGACGTAGTTGGGGACCCCGCGCCGCCTCTCATCGTGCTCATCCAGGACGTGCTCTAAGAACCGGTCGAACTTCTTGCTCAGAGCCTTCATCCTCTTGATGTAGCCCTGGAGGTCCAGGAAGTCGAGCCACGGGATGGAGTCCCCGATGTTCAGCGCGCCGTTCAACAGGAACAGCTCGTCGATCATCTTCTTGAACTCGTCCGGCTTGACGATGGAGTTCTCGGTCTCCTCGGTGTACTTCTTCCCCAGGACCATGCGGCTTATCACGTTGAGGCTCAGGTCGGTCAGGTGGTCCTTCAACGTGAGTTGCGCGCCCCTGGAGACGTACAGGCTCCCGAGGAGGGACATTAGCTCTTCCGTCCGAATGTACTCATGGGACTCGAGGCGCTTCGCGCTGAAGAGCTCCATGATGCACAACTTCCGGGCCTGGCGCCAGTACGGGCCGTAGGGCGACCACGTGATGTCGGAGTAGTTGTAGGCGGTGTACTTGCCGGCGGCGGTCTTGGGCCGGCCAGCGAAGGTGACGTCGTGGGTCTTAAGGAAGGCCCTGGCCATCTCGACCGAGGAACCCACGACGACGGGGAAGGATCCGAACTGGACCTGCATGAGCGGGCCATAGGTCTTGGTGAGCTCGTGGAGGGATCGGTGCGGGAGGGAGCCGATGAGGTTGAGGTTCCCGATGATGGGCCAAGGTTTTGGTCCTGGGGGAAGGTTGTAGCCGCTGCGGCGGATGCGGCGGGAGAGGAGGAGGAGGGCTAAGGTCGCTAGCCACGCAGCGGCATAGGCGGTCCAAGAAGGGGAATCCATTGGTGGTGGTGGTGGGTGGTGATCGGAGTGGCTGATGCGGTGATGGGATGATGGCTTGATTCGTCGGAGTGGGGAGGGAGCATTTATAGAGGTCCGGGGAGGAGGCATGATTTTTAAGTCGCCAGCAATTAATCTTTAAAGAAGGTGGAGTCTCCCCTTCAAAGTCTTCGCGGAATTAGCAAAGTAATGTGAGTCATGATAATTACTATTTGCTTGTCGCTAGCTACTCGTGACTCGCGATGCAGCAGGCGTCCCTTTCCACGTCTGTCAATGTGTACCGTTTTACAGACAGTAGGTTAGGCCACGCGTATCAAAATCCAAGAAGCCTATCAAAATCCGCTCCTTCCTACGATCATTCCCCAACTCATCAAACCAAGTCGTTATATCAGAAATTACAAGCTTGAATCTCATTTCGCACTAGGTCATGAATCAATGTCGACATCACTGTCGGACGTCCCCGTCAAGGGTGTCATGCAACAGCCCTGCGGCAACCACGGTAGGAGAAAATATTGGGTGGTCCGGGACCTCCACATCAGCGTGGTCCCGGACCACTCAGGTTGTGCCACGTGGAAGCGTGGCCCGCTTGCTGTCTTTTGCATTTTTCTTTTTCTTTTTTCTCTCACTAGCCTACACTAGCCTTCTCCTGACTTTTCTACGAGCTATTCTGGGCCCACCAGAAACTTTTCCCTCTCGGGAAATTTGAAAAATTCGGCACTCTCTCTCTCTCTCTCCTCCCAAGAAAATAAAAGCAATCCTTCTCTCTTACAAATTTTCTCTCTCCATATTTTCGTTTGACTCGCGCCCGGTTGCTCTGCCCTCCGCTTCTTCTCCGATCGGACGACGGAGCCGCCGTCCGACGAATCACGCCATCGTCCCCGCTTCCACATCCACCTCGTCGGCTGCCGCTGCATCTGAGCTACAGCTAATATTTTCTCTTTCGTTCTGCCCCTTCGTCGCGTTGCTCCTCTGGCGAACGACAGAGCCCACCGTCCGACAAACCACGCCACCGCACTTACGCATCCGCCTCGTCCGCCACCTCCGCATCTACATTCTCCTCCGTCTTCAAAGGCGACCGGACCCTTCCTCTCCCAGTCGCCGTCCTTGTCGCTGATGCAGGGGATGCGAGGGAGGCGGAAGCAGGACCTCGTGGATGCTCCGGGTCGATGCATCTTGACGTGGAAGACCAGGGTCTTGTCGAACGAGAGCTCGCGCTCCCCGTAACGGATGGGCATCGAGCTGTGGTAGCCGCAACCGCCACCGATGCTCTTGACGAATCCAGCCACGGCGAGACGGAACTTGACCGCGAGGAGCCGCCTGAACGCCCCGCCTCTCCTCGGCCACAGCAGCGCAAGGCGAACCACGTCCCAAGCTCTACGGGTGACGTCGGAGTCCCCGCTTGCCATTTCTGGATGCAGAACGTGTTACAGAGACGGTGAGGACAGCGAATCACAAGCGAGCGGAAGCCCAATGGCAGAGAAGATGCTCTCTTGGTGTTCCGGAGGACGGCCCCAACCAGCGATGCGATCGAGGGAGCTGAGAAGGAGGCCGCGGTGGATCTGGATTTGGTCATCCACACTAACTCCTAAAATCTTGCAAATGTAAATAGCGATTGATTGTATTATGTAATCTCCCTCTCTCTCTGAGCTCATAATCTCTTGCGCGTGTGAATAGGGGTGCATGTCTGTGTGCTTGTATGAATATGTTGGGGTGTGCAATGAGGAAAGATCAGCTGGCTTGGGGTTTTATGCGCAACTTTAGTAGGAAATAGCAGTGTTGTACAAAAATCCTAGTTTTGCGAACTAGAATGATAGTTTGCTAGGTTATGCTTGCCCAAGTTGATTCACTGTACTTGGTGAAAGCTAATTTTCATCGTTTGAAGAAATCTCGAGGCCTTATCCGATGATTTCTTGGCATATTGTCTCTTTTATGTCTTCTTTCGCGTGTCCCAGTTAGATATTTGGGGTGATGACGAACCGAATTCTGACTAGCAAGTGGACAATTTACAAAACCACCATTCCCCGTCACTCTATCAAAGTGTTTTTGCAAGAGAGGGAAAGAAACTGTTAAAAGTGACAAGTGAATTTTTTTTCTTCTGAGGTGTTGTGAATATCATTGGGATTGAGAACCGCACCAAAAGCAATTTCCCTTCTTTGTCATGATTTTCCGAATTCCATTCTGACTTTGTTTTGTTTTAGAAAAGTGAAAGATCAAAGATTCTCAGATCATTGCCCTGTGGTTAGCAAAAACTCTAATTGATCTCCTCTTTCGCATTATGCTGCATCGAGCCTGGGTTATCTTCAATCAAATTCAAATTGTGGCTGCCGATCTATCACGCTGAGCACAAAGCAATGCCCGGTTTTTATTATATGCTTTGCCTGCACATACAACTCTTCTTCTACCTAAAAAGATTCGAGCTTTGCGAGGCATTGCAGTTTGCCACACACTCTCGATAGCATGCATAAATCTTCCGAATTCCCACCTTGAGTTCAAGTACTGCTACGAAAAATTCGATTTGACTCCGCCCATTTCGCATTCAGGAAACCAGTAACAGCGGCAGAGACATGGCATTCAATTAAAATTTGCAGAAACTTCTTGCTCCGAGCTAAACAACAGTAGGGAAAAGAACAAGATAAATCCTCTGGCTCGCTAGCCAAAGAAAAGAAAGACAAAAAGAATTTGCTCGATCGAGCAAGATTCCAGATCACTCCACTTCTCATCCGATTACCACTGATTTCAAATCCATCTCTAACACATCCAGAACCCCCATAAAAGAACAAAAAAACTACATCAAGATCAAGATCAATATCATATCATAAGAACAGAGAAAAAACGAAACAGCAGAATCAGCCGGCTGCAAGTGCTTTAGACCATCAAAGATTCAAACCCAGAACGCAGACGTGAAGAAATCATCTTTTTCGAGAGGGACACGCTCCATCGAAGAGAAAGAGCAAGAACGAAATCAAACCCCAGTCGAAACGGAATCACCATGGGGAATTCGGTATATACCATATCAACCAGACCAAAATCAGCAGCATCAACACGAACCCAATCAATAGCTCCTCCAACGACCCACAATAGCGGGTGGCACAAGAGAACTGGACCTCATACTTCTCGCTCAAATTCGCATACAAGATCCCCCAGTTCCTCGCGCGAGCTTGGCTGCTCGTCGTCTCATTTGCTTCCTCATCGACCAGCTCGTAAACGTAAGCCTCCGCAACGCCTTCCTTCCTCAATGGCGTCCCTTGCCCCGACCTCAGGTGTCCCAACAGGCCCTTCACGTACATTTCGGAGTAGAGCTCGTTGGCGTCGATCTCTGCTGCATCGGGGCTCGAGTTTGGCCACCCTGTCTCGGCCACAATCACCGGGATGTTCTCATGCCCCGCAACCGCCATGGCCGTGATCACCGCGTCGACCATCATGTCGAAGAGATTTCGGTACCGTGCTCTCTCGCATTCACTTGAACTCTGACTTTCGTGATGCCTAAAGAAGATCCGACTAGCCCAATCGTGCCCTTCGGACCCTGCCTCCGTAGCGACGACGTGGAGCTCACCCACTTCGCCAAGCCGCCGCCTTGCCGCAACCAGAGGCGCAGCAGCAGCAAGTGCTTCGTCTACGCCCTGGCCCCGATCGTCATCCTCTGCGCCGCCTTCCTCGGGTTTGCCCTCACCGTCCGCGTCAAGAGCCCCGAGCTCAGGCTTCGCCGTGTCGACATCAAGTCCCTCGACTTACTCCACCGTGGCCTCCTTCTCAGCTCCCTCGACCACGTCGCCGGTTGGGGAGGCCGTCCTCCGGAACACCAACTTCTCCAGCAACCTCGCCTCTGAGCCTCCCGTGTGTGGGGGTCTCGCTCTGCGGGCGACGCTCGCCGACGTTGAGGGGAGCTCGAAGAGGCCTGCTTCTCCTCCGCGTGCTGCATCTGCGATCCTGGGAACGCCGGAACGAATGATGGAGCAGCAACGAGCCCGAAGAGAGAAGCGAGCGAGCATCGGAGTAGGGGCGGCCCGTCAGCGACGGGAGGGGAACGGCCGCTTGATGCACGGCGGAGCAGCAACGAGCGCGGAGAGAGGGAGAAAAGTTCAGATTCAAAATTTCGAAAGGAAACAAATGGAGAGAGGGACAGAGGAACGAGAGGAACGAACGGCCGTTTTCTTCCTCAAACGAAGGAAAGAGAAGTTTTTCCTCGCAATAAAATGCTCTGACAGGAGAGAGAGCGTGCATGCTAAGAGGAGAGAGGGCGTTGACAGGCTAGGAAGAGGAGAGAGAGGGGAAGAGGGCAGAAGACACCAAATGGGCCCACACCATCCACATGGCACCTCGTGAGTGGCCGGGGACCACGCTGACGTGGAGGTCCCGGACCACCCAATATTTTCTCCCACGGTAGAATTGGCCCCAATTAGTGCCAGCAACACAGCTGTTTCAACGCAATGCTGCAGATATGGATCACCACTAGCGCGCACCTACATCGCAAACACATCCAAACCTATCAAACAATCATCAAAAAATGGTCCCAATGAACAAAGACCATTGTACACTCGAGAAGTATACCTGCCCTCTATGTGCCTTTTCAGCCTCATAGAATGCCTTAATGACAAACTCGTCACAGAAGATCTTATGCCTCAACTGTGCATTCGCCAACAACTCCTTCGCATACGGCTCAAGATTGTTCTCCACAAAGCAATCCTCCAAATTAAACGTCAATTCCTCCACGTCAGCAGCTCCACCACTATCACCATGCACCTCAACCGCCGGCATTTCTAGCTCAACACAAGAAGCCACCGCCCTCCGAACAAACCCACTGAACATCCCATTATAACCTCCTCGAATCGAGCCTAGCGCATTAACGTCATTTCTATCGCGCGAAGTTCTCACCGGGAAGCTCTTTGCACTACAGTTTCCACTACTGCTATTGCTACTACACGAAACAGGTCCGTGAAGAACCGAGACCGGGCTCTGATGATCTCGCTTCCACGAACCCACAAATTTACTCGGCGAATAGCGAAAGGAGCTGCTCAAGGAGCTACTCAGCTCCCTAAATTCCTCACCTCTCTCTTGCCTCGCCAATTCATCTCCTCCGCCCCCAGCGAAGCTCGACGACGTCGAAGAGTGCTTCGCCACCGTCGGCGCCGGCGAAGCGAAGAGGCACGAGAGGCCGCCGACGATCGGCTTCTGACCCGAAGAAGCGGTCGACGAGGCCGCGGACGGCGACGACCGGGAGTTGAATTCGAAGTCGCACGACACGTGGGCGTTGATCTGGTGCGACGTCGAGCAGACGCTGCTGGGCGGGCTGGCGTACAGAGCCACCGTCGGGACCGCCATGGGCATTTGGGTCGGGACTGGATTCTAGGGTTTCGCGCGACCGAATTCCGTCGGAAACAAGGCGGTTTCCCAACGACCCAGATCCTTTTCCTGCGAGATAGGGCGGTTCCGCGGAAAAAGGAGGCGAATTTTCCCGGGAAAAGCTGCAATTTCCTTTCCTCCGGCGAGCTTTCTGCCGGCGAGGGGAGCGGAGAATCGATCGAGGAAGACGGCGGAGGGCGGCGACGGGGACGGAGCCGGACGTCTTGGGCGAAGCCTTGGACGTGAGAATTCGAGAGAATTCACGAGAGAGTTCTTGGCGAGGACGATCGGAATGTACGGCGAAAAATCGAGGTCGGCCGGTTCTCAGATTTTCCAGAAGGTTTGAGTCTTTCTCTCTTACTTTCTCTCTCTAGACTGTGTGTGGCCGAGAGACAAGATGACTGGGCATTTACGACGCTGTCCTCGTAGTCGTATTGCACCACGACATTCCGGCCGCCGAGGGTGAATTTTTCTTTTTCTTTTTTTTTGGTTAAAAGTAAAGATGAACAAATTTCCGAGAAAATAATGTTGGCCAATCAATAAAAATTTAAACGTATGTTTGGTAATTTTGTTTCCTAAACAAATTCTCGATAAAATAATGATTATTTTTTATTTTGTTTAGATAATAATTTCCGAGTAAAAAGAATGCGTTTGATAATTGTACAATCTGGAATAGAAAAAGAATGAAATACATTTAAGAACTACATAAAATTTATATTCAAATTTTAAAATTATATCAAATTGTAGAAATTTTATTGATTAATTATATTTATACTAAGTAATAAACATATTGACTAATCAATTTTTAATTAAATAGTAAATAATAAACTATAGTATAAGCTATAAATATAACTACTAAATAATAAATTTAAATACAAATTAAATATGTATTTTATAAATAGCAAAATTTCAATTCACACTACAAATCATTTTTTTATTTTTTAAAATAATTTTATTAATTTTTTCATTTTTATTTTTATCTTTTTCCTTTCTTCCTGCCCTTCTTCTTCTTCAAGGTGGCCACTCGCCAGCCTTAGGATGACTGGCGGTTGGCAACCGGCCAAACGAGGGCCGGCAACCTCACCAAAGTGTCGCTGACCCTCAACGAGGTCGGCCCTCGTAAGGCAAGCCTCACCAATGGCTAGGCTTGCCTCCAGTGAGCTCACCAAACCTTACCTTGGCCTAATGAGCTCGTCAAATTGGTTACCGACAATCGACGGCGGTGGGCGGCGGACGACAACAGCAATAGTGGCGGTAGATGAAGAAGAAGAAGAGAAAAGATAAGAAGAATAAAAAAAATGGCTTGATTCTTAGATTTATTCCCAAGAATAATAATTAATAATTTTTTTATTCTTGATTTTGATTCAAATCTACTTTTGGGAACAAAAAGAATAAAATTTTATTTCAAAGAATAAAAATTTTACTAAACAAAATTCTGTTCCAAAATTACTTTTTTAACAAAAGATCGTAATTGAGACGTGTTTGGATAGTACCAACATAGCCTAAGTTTGGATCTTTGCCTTTTCCTTTTTCATTTGGTCTTGCTTTAATCTCGGTGATTTTAAGATTGAAGGGAGGAGAGAAATTAAATCCTAAATTCTTCTTTTTTTATCTGATCTTATGTTATTACAAGCTCACTCACAGTATACATAGGTTGTGAAATCTTATTTTTCTATGTACACGTCCCAGTCACAATCCCAATAAGGTGAGAAATCGCATTCTCAAATGAAAAAAATAGCCATCGAGGTAATCCTCAGCAATTAAAATCTCGAATTGACAGCTTGTATTTTCATTTTCTTTTTGCCTTTTGGGGAAAGAAAAATCAACTTATTCTCTTGAAACTAGATATAATAAAATGGTTAATACCCTAAAAATCACAAACTAAGACACTTCAAATAAATTTACCCCAAACTATTTTTTTTTGCCAAAAACCCTAAACTAAGTATACTTTTGACAAATTTATCCCAAATTAAATGCATTTGTGACAAATTTACCCTTTGTTAGTTTTCGTTAAATTTTATTCTCAAATTATTAAGTTAAATGACATTAATGATTGATCGATATACGAATTTAGGATTTTACGCTCCGTTTGTCACGCGATTTACAATTTTTGTAATTTTTTTGTGGTATTAATCAAATTTAAGATATGGTATATTTGTCATAAATTTATCATTTTGAGGTTTTTTTGGCAATCGAATAAATTAGTTTGGGGTAAATTTGTCATAAATATACCAATTTTGGGTTTTTTATAATCGATCAGAAATTTGTCATAAATATACCAGGTTTGGGGTTTTTAATTAGCCAAAAAAATAATTTTTGATAAATTTATTCTAAATATATCGGTTGGGATTTTTTGGTATTAATCCATGAAAAACTAAAAAAATAAAGGAACTTTAATCAAATCAAGGCAGGTAAGCCGTAACTCGTCAGAGATCATTTATGTGTAGAAAAAGTGGAATTAAATATCAGTACGTGCTCATGAAAGTCACGGAATAATCGGTCTGTTAATATATTAAAAGAGAGAGAGAGAGAGAGAGAGAGAGAGGATTTTCATTAAACTTTTTGCAGAAACAGTGTCGTCCTTTTATTTAATCACCGAAAATAAAATAAAATAATCAGCTGAGCTGAAGTGGGGAGGGAGATGACAAGGACACCCCATCTCTTGCCATTTTTTGCCCATCTGTCACTTCCATCCCCTATTGGATGCGGTCGCCACGTGGCGATGTCATGAGTGGACGAAAACCACGTGTCCCACCTTCACGGACACTGGACACCAGAAAATATTATATAGTATACTCTAAATGGATCGGAACCGTTAGGTTATGTAATATTTTTTCGCCCCCATATAATTTTGGCCCACCAAAAGCTGCCGTCTGTCTGTCCAGTGTCCAGTGGCCGGTCCCGCCAAGTCACTGTGCGTAGGTCCAATCAGGAAGCGACACGTGTATTTGCGGTCCAATCAGCAAGCAAACACCGTCCCTCCTCTCCCTTTCCGTTTCGTGGTCAAAGTCAAAGAGTTTCCTCCGGTCAACGAACGCGGGCCGCGCTCGCACGTGCGGTTCCGGTTCCCCTGTCACTCTCTCATTTGACTAAAAAGCCCCTGAAGAAAAAAACAAGCTCAATACATCCACCCAAGTTAAACGGCCCAAAATGGAAATCTCGTCCCCGCTAATCAAATTCAAAGCCTTTTTCGACGTACATATAAAAAAATAATGTTTAATCGTTGGGTAATTATGGATTAAACTACGATAATGACACCCTCTATTACTCAATTAATTAAGGCCCATCGATGATGACTAAATGGTACTATTTAACTATTTGTGATTATGATTACGGCACCTCAAGAGTGATGGGTACTCTAGGGTGAATTGATATTGAAAATTTTCCTTCATTTTTTTTTTGCCCTTTTTCGGTCTTGAAGTTGATAAATTAGTCAAGCATCATGAACCTATTGAAATGAAGTTTTCCCCAGTATTGGAAAATTAGTGAGGCAAGAGGAGGACCCAGCTCATTAAAACTTTTGTATCATATCTTCCTCTATAATCGCATTTAGCGAATCAACTTGTGCGGCCCCATTTCATTCAAATAATGCAAGTTGTTAGATGCACAATACACACCGTAAATTATATGCATTGGGCAGTTAATCGCGAAAGCGATATATAATGTTACATGATGTTTCAACTTCACAGCTACATGATTGCAACATCAAAGAGCAGATCTTATTAGCTTTTCTTGATGCTTAATTATTTGGGAGTTACAGCATGATCCAAGGCGAGATCTTAACATCACCAAATTTTCCCTCATTAAGGTACGGACAAGGCAAACGACAACAACGCTAGAGAACACTAAAACATCACCGGCGCACAAATTCACATGGAGTACATATGTTCCGGCAACCTCGGCTCAGCCACGGCAACGAGCGGGATCTTCTTTGGCGTCGAGAGCCCGAAGATCTCCTCCATGTCCAAGTTCTCATTGCTCATCCCCTCCGGCAACTTCCAGTTGAAGCCATGCAACAGATTGGCCAGGCTCGCCTGAATCACCTTGAGCCCCAGGCTGTACCCCGGGCACATCCTCCTCCCGGACCCGAACGGCAGGAGCTCGAAGCTCTGGCCCTTTACATCGATGTCGTGCTCGAGGAACCTCTCCGGCCGGAACTCTTCTGGGGCGTCCCAGATCTCGGGGTCCCTCCCAATGCTCCACACAAGGACGAGGATCCGGGTGCCCTTGGGGATATCGTAGCCGTTGATATTGCAGTCCTCCCTTGCCATCCGGGGCACGAGCATCGGCGCCACCGGGTGGAGCCTCATGGTCTCCTTGGCAATGGCGTCGATGAAGGGCAGGTTCGCAATGTCCTTCTCGCTCACCCACCGGTCTCTCCCGATCACCCTGTCCAGCTCCTCGGTGGCCTTCTTGAAGATCTCCGGCCTCTTCAGGAGCTCCGAGATCGCCCACTCCACCGTCACGGCCGAGCTCTCGGTCCCACCCGCGATCAGGTCCTGCAGGCAGTTCGTAAATATCATGGAAAATCATTAGCCATGCAAGCACTATATGTCTATCGTTGATGCGTACAAAAGAGGAATAGCTCTTGGGTCTACAGTATTAAGTCGCTGTCCCAACTTTTATGATCAGTTAAATCACCCGCACATCTCATATCCGCTAAGCTCCAAGATCTACTCCCATCCTATCTGACATACCAGTCCCCTCCAATCGCAAATGCAACTTGTGATTCAACGAAGTTCCCTCTCTCTGCGGAAAACACGCAGACTTTTCCTCTCCCCTCATTATATAGTTAAATCGGATATTTGCATAAATCGCCAGATCGCAAAGTGATTGGTCAAGGGAGCGAAATTATATCGAACAATTACGTAAGCTAAAAAGACGGGACGGTCGAGAACGACACCGGGACATTTTTCCTAATCTGAACAGAGGAAAAAGTCACTGAAAACCATGAGGAAAATGACCGTACTTTGGTCGGGTTGTTGCTTTCAAGCTTTGAGCTGACGATACGATAAGCTAAGCTAAGCTAAGCTGGATTGTACTGGCCTCAACCCAACTTGCCTTATTTTAGTTTTATGCTGGATTAAGTCTGCAAATTAAAGAGAAGAATTGGTGTCGTGCGGGGCAAGTGTATCGTACCTGAGTGAACCCTTTGACTCCTTTCCTCTCGAGCTTGACATCGAGATTCGGATCGTCGGCGAACTGCAAGAGCACATCTACCATGTCCTTGGCGACGTAGTTGGGGACCCCGCGCCGCCTCTCATCGTGCTCATCCAGGACGTGCTCTAAGAACCGGTCGAACTTCTTGCTCAGAGCCTTCATCCTCTTGATGTAGCCCTGGAGGTCCAGGAAGTCGAGCCACGGGATGGAGTCCCCGATGTTCAGCGCGCCGTTCAACAGGAACAGCTCGTCGAGCATCTTCTTGAACTCGTCCGGCTTGACGATGGAATTCTCGGTCTCCTCGGTGTACTTCTTCCCCAGGACCATGCGGCTTATCACGTTGAGGCTCAGGTCGGTCAGGTGGTCCTTCAACGTGAGTTGCGCGCCCCTGGAGACGTACAGGCTCCCGAGGAGGGACATTAGCTCTTCCGTCCGAATGTACTCATAGGACTCGAGGCGCTTCGCGCTGAAGAGCTCCATGATGCACAACTTCCGGGCCTGGCGCCAGTACGGGCCGTAGGGCGACCACGTGATGTCGGAGTAGTTGTAGGTGGTGTACTTGCCGGCGGCCGTCTTGGGCCGGCCAGAGAAGGCGACGTCGTGGGTCTTAAGGAAGGCCCTGGCCATTTCTACCGAGGAACCCACGACGACGGGGAAGGATCCGAACTGGACCTGCATGAGCGGGCCATAGGTCTTGGTGAGCTCATGGAGGGACCGGTGCGGGAGGGAGCCGATGAGGTTGAGGTTCCCGATGATGGGCCAAGGTTTTGGCCCTGGGGGGAGGTTGTAGCGGCGGCGGCGGAGGCGGCGGGAGAGGAGGAGGAGGGCTAGGGTCGCTAGCCACGCAGCCGCAAAGGCGGTCCAAGAAGGGGAATCCATTGGTGGTGGTGGTGGTGGGTGGTGATCGGAGTGGCTGATGCGGTGATGGGGTGATGGGTTGATTCGTCGAAGGGGGGAGGGAGCATTTATAGAGGTCCGGGGAGGGGGCATGATTTTTAAGTCGCCAGCATTTTTCCTTTACAGTAGGTGAAGTCTCCCCCTTCAAAGTCTTTGCGGAATTAGCAAAGTAATGTGAGTCATGATGACTACTATTTGCTTGTCGCTAGCTACTCGTGACTCGCGACGCAGCAGGCGTCCCTTTCCACGTCTGTCAATGTGTACCGTTTTATAGACAGCAGGTTAGGCCACGCGTATCTCGACCAGCTCACCTTTTCTATGATCTTCGAGCGCGCCTTCATGTCAGTCTGATACATTTACTCCTAAAGTATTCCCAGCAAGATTTCTATCTCGAAATCTTAAATGAGAAGAGCAAACTCTCCAGTCATCCATGTAAACGCCTGGACGGCAACGTTTCTTCTTAGACGCAACTAAACAATAAAAAGAAAAGTCGATGGTGATTTCCGACTACGTAAGCGGCTAAAACAATAGTACTGATGATGAGGAAAGAGGCAGTCGGTGTGCCTAACTTGTACTGACTAAGGCAGTGGAGATCAGACCATTTGTCAAACTAATATGAATTGAAAAATTAAACCTCTGCAATACAGTACTGAAATGAAATGAAATGGATTGCAGCTTTCATAGACCGAACTTAATTAACATAATCGCAGTGTCCATGCATTGAGTCATTTATATATCATGAAAATCAACACAAGTCTCCAAAGATTTATAAGATCACGTGTGAAATCTCAAATTAAGCGAAGATGTTTACGACTCTTAAGTCACAAACCCGTGGAAAGAGTACCGCTTCACATCAGTTCCCACTTCTAGAGCACAAGTGCAGAGTGCAAATCCTTGTACTTCTACACCGACCTCATTCAGGGGAGAGTGCATGTACGTCATTTTAAATGGTAGCAATTTCTACATGGATTCTGGTCACTATAGTCAAGATCAACCTAGCAAATCAAAACCCATTTGTAACATTCAAATCTCTCTAACTTTCCAGGAAACAACCCCCTTCCCACTTTCTCACCAGAATCGACCCGCCACCTGATCAGCTCCGTCGCCGAGAAACTTCAGCCCCCCTTTCCTGAATTCATATGCAACTTCTCAGTGGGAGTGAGAAACGCCCAAAACTAATATAAAAACAAAAAACTTGCCACGCCACTTGACTCTTGACCCCGTTGACTGTGCTCCATTTTCTCGGATCGGCGGGTCGTCAGAAACTTTCCGCTCATCTTCCCGGAAACTATTTATGGGCCCCAAGAGGTATTATTTTTTCCCGGAGACTTCCCGGTTGACTGAGTCAGAGCAGCCGGGCCGGGGGGCTGTGGTTTCTCGCTGGCCGCCGGAGCATCCTCTTCGTCAACGAGAATCACATCTTTGGTGGGCGGCTCCAAGACCATGTGGCGGGTGATCTGTCTCCCCGATTTATTGAGTCCCCCCGGGATTAGCTGCTGATTCATACATGGAGTCGTGACGTCAGAGTCCGGGTTAGGGTTTAGAAAATGCAACCGAAAAAGATTGATGATTTTGTACCGAACGATTTGATTTGTAAGATGTGACATTCCCGAGAATCGACTCAGTCTAGATATTGTCAGATTTGGCTCCTCATATACTGAGTCTTGTAGCTTTCCTTTAGCAGATGGATTCCGAGGCTAAACGATAGGCTATTAGCTCAGTGATAAAGCATGCTCATAATAATTGTGTCATTGTGCCTAGGTTGTAGAGCTCTCGACCATGTGAATAGTTCATCATGCTTGTCAATGCCTAACCTTGCAATGTGGATCATCAAGGCACATTAGCATAGCATGCTTCTCCCGTCCAAATTGGGATTGCAATCAAACCTCTTTTTAGAAAGATAAATGAGCTGATTCATGTGACATTTAATATACATCCAACTTTCTATCTACTCATAGGATTCGAGCAATTCTGAAAGATCATACAACTCATCTCTTCTCAAGAATCCATTCATCCATCATTAATGTATGGACAGTTATCTCTCAAGTACATGCTACATCATTAAACTCATTTTATGAGATAATTCAAGTTTCACATATATAATCTATGATTTTTTTTCCCTAGTTTGGTGTGCAATTTGACCAATTCCCTGCCCATTTCACCATCCAAGAATCCTATCAAAATCCACTCCTTCCTACGATCATTCCCCAACTCATCAATCAAAGTCATTATATCAGAAATTACAAGCTCAAATCTCATTTCGCACTAGGTCATGAATCGATGTCGACATCATTGTCAGACATCCCCACAAGCACGGTAGGCGTCTTAAAGACGACGTAAGAAATAACCGTCGTGAGCGTTTCGTGCATCACACCCATTCCCCACCATTCGATCATGAATGGCCAGACAAGGGCTCTGCCAATCGGGCCGAAAGAACGTCATTCATTCCCATCTAAATGTGGACGTACCACATCTCAGCTTCAACAAGTAACTCCAACCAACCTGCCATGCTTCTGCACTATGCATATCAACTATGTGCTAAAAGAACATGTTACTTTAGTCTAGAGACGGAGGTAGGGTGTCTGTGTATTCAAAACCCGAGAGGAATGAGGTTCCGCGCATCGTATTCTTTAAATCACTATTTATACTCGCTTAGTAAATAGAGTTGGCGAAATGATTTAGCCTCCTCTAAAAAGACGTTCCAGCTCCGGAGGCTGGTGAGCTAAGACAATAAGAGCTTGACTGCTGGGATCTGATCGGATTCCAAGTACTCCACCATGAAGTCAGCATGGGAACTCCTGTTTGTAGGGTTGGGTTTCAAGACAGACATGCACTGCTCCACCTGGAAAAGAGCTCTGTCATCGATGGCGATATAAAATCGGGCGGTATGGCAGGGATTCTCCGAGATATTTTCATTCTCTTTTCAGGCAAATCAATCTCTTTCTCAAAAAAGAAGCCAAGATGGGATCGAATGGGGGAGCCATGCCTGTTCTCCTAGTGAGGAGCAAAAAACAAGTTGGAACCCTACTTGATAATCAACCACTAAATTTCATGTCTTCTTGCGATCAATCAATGGTGACGAGAAAGGAAGAAGGTAAAGGTGCTTTCTATGCATTATTCAAAGCACGACCCACGCTCTTTCATTTTTCATTATTATAAAAGAAAACATTATAATATTTTTCTTTTATAATAATGGAAAATAAAAGGGCGTGGGTCGTGCTTTGAATTATATAGTGGTTGCTTTTCACGCTCCAACGAAAGCAATAGACGTCATCAAGATGACGATCTCCACCTTATGATCTCTTTGCATAGCACGCAACAAAAGTGCTGCCAATAATAGATTGACAAAAAAGATAAGTTGGACCGTCTTGTGCTAAATCGAACGACATTCACAAACTTGGGGAGAAAAACGAATAAAAATTCCGGAAAGGTAGGCTCGTCCGAGTAAATTAGAGATTCCGTGGGGGCGTAGTTGCAAAGCGGAAGACAAAAATATCAAGCGTGTTTTCCAATCAAAACTCAAATCCGACCGACCCAAGCCCAAAGCGCGATAGTCACAAAATCTCAGAAATGAGCGGGTCCGGGCCACTGAGACCTCAAAGGGCCGGGCCTGTTCGGGCCTGGGCATCATTTCGTTTTCTCAACCTTAATAAGCCCAAGAAAGCACAGTACAAATTAGACCTTATGTGATTCTAAATATCCAACGCTAATGCACAAGACATATTAATCTCTTTAATTCTTTAAAAAATCATGCTTTCCTACAACAAAAAATTCCCCCTTTTTCCCCATAAGTAAGTCGTTAATTTCTCCTTAAAATGTGGTTGATATAAGGTTGTGATATAGCTATTACTTAATAGATTGACATGCAAATAACGTTGTGATGCCTCCTTGACATAAGTCTTCCTTTTTCCTCACTTAAGTTATAGACAGAGAGAAAAACTATTATTATTATTATTATTATTATTGAGAAATGTATAGGAGTGAGTTTGGACATTCAAGACTCTCATGATCTTATAGACAACATGTGCCTCACACAGTCATCAGATAATGGGGATGTGCAGAAGTCAGCTCACTTCATGATTAGTACCAAACTTGGGACGATGGATTGCTGAATCGATAGGGGGATGATAAAGCACATCATTAGAGAAGTGGCGATTTCTTTTGACACGACCTGATTCGACTAAACTTTTCTACAAGTAAATAAATGTGAACTCAATGGCTACTTCTCTCTCTCTCTCTCTCTCTCTCTCTCTCTCACTTAGAGACACACGAAATAGCGAATCGCCAATGCTACTGTCTTGTACATCGGGTTAACAGAAATTCAACCTATCAACTTTCATTTACGGAAAAGTTGCAATCAGATATGAAAAAGTGTAATTTGAAGGTGTGCTCATTTGAATGAAAAATAAAATAAAATTGGCCAATTAGTTTTCTAGATCCTTCACACATTTGGTTTGCTGGAAATTATCAGTCAATGAAAACCATTTACATTCAAAAAAATATGCATAAATAAAGTTAGGAAAATAAATTCCCTACCCTATATTGAAAAAAATATTTTCCTGAAAAAAATGATATTCCTAAAAGTATTTTAATTTGCCATAAAGTTTTCCCCGAAGCAAACATGCCCTAAAAATGCATTGATCTTTGAAGGAGACATCCGTAGATTATAACCATTTATCGAAAGAAATTGATTGCACTATTTGAAGACTTCAAAAAACTTTATGAAGGACCTTCCTCCATGCAAAGTTGTTATTAGCTAGAGGTGATTAGTTTCAGTATAAACGGTTCCCATCTTGAAACTAGGAGCCAGGAAGCACCCATTAAGAACCGGTTCAAAAAAATTGGAATTGCGAACTGCCCATTGGTTCCGTGAACCCACTCAGAAACTTGTTCACAGGTGCATCCATAGAACCGATCCGAATATCCCCACTTTTGAAGAGACATGAGACTTGAGAGCGAGCAACAAGGTTGAAGGCCAAAGGCAATTGAGAACGGAAATGACAGATGTCGTGATGAGGCCAAAGGCAATCTAGAGCAAGAGTGGAAAAGGGATCGATGAGATTGGAGGCCCACCAAGAGCGAAAGTGGGAGAGAGAGGCGAGGCCATGTGATGAGCAAGGCGAGAGACCAAAAGAGACGAAGAGGAAACTGGAGTTTTGATGTGAGAAGTTAAAATTTTAAAATTAATAAATAAATAAATAAAGTTATGTGTGTGTACTCATCTGGCTCGAGTGAATGAATAGGCAGTTCCATGCCTAGAACTGAAAACCGGACCAGTCACCATGATGAAGACTCTTACCGAATCTTTCGGACAACCATTCCTATCGGCCTAAGATTCCACGATCCATAGGCAGGGCTGCTCCTAACTCGGTCCAGTTTCCGTCGTCGTTTCTTCTGCAGAAAAAGGCTCTCCAACCATCTCTGAGGTGACTGAGCCCCACCATCCGATATCGACGGCGAACCCAACGCCATTGGCGTCTACAGGAAATAAATGCGCGAAAAGAGAGACAGCAACATCCCCCCACTTCGGATGAGGAGAGCAGGCAGAATGATGGGAGTCCGTTCGCCTAGTCAAAAACAGCAATGAACGTGAAGAATGACGCTTTGATCGTGCATCACAATTTGCATCATGCACGTGTTTCGCAAAGGAAAATATCGCCTGCCTGCCATCACGGCCCGCCCTCACTGGAGGGATCGCCGGTCTCCTTTCATAGGTTCCGATGAGATACCGAGAGTCCAAAACAGAGACCATCGAAAAAGCACAAGAAATTGGGCGCAGAAGCAGCTTCTGATAACAAAAATGAACAAAAGCAAAATTTAGGCGATGCCAAATTCAGTTAATAGTCATGCGTAGATTTGGCCAGAAAATACTCGGTATGTATTAGGCCGAGTTCTCGACTCAAAGTGTGATTAACACTAATGGGTCCGCCTCACGTAACTCAGTCTCTATACATGATACGGGTATGCATTATCGTGGGCATATCTCTGCTCCTAAAAACTTACATGGTGCGTCTCTTATGAGAAACCTCAGTAATAAGGAAATGTAACAGGCTTCTCATTCTGTTCTAGACATCTCTATCAACTGTCTTCATCAGCTAACATTCTGGAAAAAGATTCAAGGCAAGCAAACATCTATGTACTGCAAATGAAGTGCCAACCCCTAACTTTTGTGGTGATAGGACAATGCAACGAGTCTCCACTCCGAATTCTTGTAACATAATAAGTACTGTATCATATAATACAACTCTAATGCTCATGAATCCTACTGCATATACAATTCTAAAGTTCGACAAGCATGAAAATGCACTTAGATTAGCATCTACATACAAACATGGTGATATCATTATGCTCTACTTAAAATCTACACTTATGTACCTCAACAGTTTTTTGAGGCATATCTTATTGGGACTGAGTTATAAGCATCACGTCCATCATATGGATATACTGTTCGGCACGCCTCTACATGTTACACCTGGTCCTGAGCTGGGTGCGAGCAGCTCGTAGGGTAACACGCCCGCCCCACACCGATTCCTAAGGCTAGGATCATTATTTCTTCTCTCGATCTCCTTCTCTATCTGCCTGATCTCTGCTGAGAACTCATAGAATGCCTCAACAATCTCGGCATCGCCTGTCCAAACAGACGGTTGTTGTCGCTCTCCAAGGTACTCCTCATCAGGCGAGTGAGTCGACAGTGTGTCCACCACAGCCATAAATTTTGTCGCTTGGAGCAGACTAGGCAATGCAGAGAGGTAATACTTTTGCGGGTCAGCTACGAAATTTGTATATTCAGGGTCACCTTCGAAGGGAATCAACCTCCTCATCAGGGGTGGGCGGTTTGGCACAAATCCACCATAGGGATACTGCCCAAAATTGAGGGAAGCATGCTGGGCCGAGGAAAGCCAGATGATTTTGGTGAGGATTGAGGTAAGATCTTCCGGGCTCGCCAGTTTGGGCCACCAGTCTGCATGGCGGATATCAGCGTGGCCCACATTGACAGACTCAGCATACCAAGCTTGGAGCTCCTGGTCATTACAAACTACGGCGGGAGTAGGGTAGTAGTAGTTTACATATGTGCGCACCCAGTTCTCGAGCGCAGACCAGATCAGAAGCCCATCTGATGCATATGGGTAGTCTTCAATCAGGAGTCTCAAGCCATGTGGTTGTGTGGAATCAGGCACAGCCACTCCCCTGTAGTAAAAGGTAAAACATTGAGTAGAGTTAGGATGATCCGCACAAAGGAGAGTATTGAAAACATAGACAGGCTAAGCAAACAGAAGCAACTTGACTGAATTGAAACTGAAAATGTTTTTTACAATATACTGCTGTAACATTTTATATAGGACCAGAAAACGGAAATTTTGCTTTTAATGTGCAATTATGCCGTGTATGTTTTTGTGAAATTTTTATATATACATACATATATATAAATATATGCATCAAATTTTTTTTGAAGCTGTCTGCTTGAATGAATCCAACTCAATCTCTATTGATACCAACATTTATTCAGCGAGATTTCAGGAACCCATTAACTGTGTTCAATGGGATGTTTGAGACATTATGCATTCATTTCATGTGGTTATGTGAAGGTACCTTCGAATCAGATCAGAAGGGAGGTCCTCCTTGTCAAAGCGCCAGAAGCTTTTATATGCAGCTGCACTGATTTCCATGCAGTAGCGGCCAGGAGTGAAGCAAGACTCAATGACACCATCCGCACTGATCAGGCTCTGACGTGCCAAGGCATTGATCTCCAGCGTATATCGCATGTGCGGATCCAACAGCTTGAATATTGGGTGCATCGCACTCATTTGCCTGTGCGCAGCCAGTATGAATGGTTCCATGCATGCGTGGGTGCGTAACCTGCAGAAATTAAGTCCATGAGACGATGTATTATGATGTGAATTCTGAGTCCTAAGCTGACCTGTAATAAGTCTCATAAGATGTAGCGGTTTGCTCACCAATGATTCACTAGTTGGTGAACCCCAGCATCGTTGGAGTTGACATGGGCTTTAGCAAGCTGCCACAGCCAATTAGAAGTGGCATCGACTGGTGGTGTTACCACCCGCTTCGACCGAGAACTAGGCCCTTGAGGTGGCAAACTAAGCTCTATGGCAATCGGTTTAAGTGTTCCACGAGGGGTCAAGAAATAGATGGTGCGAGTCGCATATGTTTTGCGGCCATCAAGGGCGTTGATACGGTCCAGAAATGGAAGGTATGCATCATGATAGTCCACGATGAACAGTTTATTTTCATCTATGGCCTGCGAAGAATAATTGGCAAAATAAGAAAAGACCTATTAGCTATTGACAAGGGATGAATACCATATCCTTCAACTGTAAAAGTGCATATAACTTAGGGTAATGTAACTCAAGTTAATGTCTTGGTTGTTACCTGTTGAACAGACATGCCATTAAGATGGCCCAAAATGTGTTCTTCTTTGAGAGCAGACTCTAGAGGACCATAGACTTCAGGGTCAAGGTTGCTTTTTGGAGGAAAAACTGTGAGCTTCTCGATGTTCCCAGGGTTTACCCCTGCTATCGCTTGACGAGCGAATTCATCATCTCGGAGCCACGCAAATCTGTCCTCTGAATATTCAGTCAAAGGTGAAGTCAGCAAATTAATCTAGGTAGCTCAGCAATGACATTATCTCCACCTGTAAGATCCCCAATCTCTAACCGAAACATGCTTCATCATTTACAAGGACGGCCCCATTATAGAAATGGGCACAATGAAAACATCGGATCAGAAATAATAATCGTCACTTATAAAACAAAGCTATGAGACGTACTGCACTCCCCATCATCCAAATAGATTCAGATCCTTTCTTCTTCGTATAGAACAAATTGGAAGATCTCTTTTCTTCTGCCTTTGTATCTCTATTAGGTGATGTCCAGGTAGACATTAAAAGTGCTTTATGCTTTTTCATTTTTCATCAAAGGGAACCAAAGAAGAAAAGAACTTCCATATCTAGATGATACTCACTTGACAATATCTTTGGAGTGTCGTATTTAAGAAAGCCTTGACTGGATTCTTGGACCACCTTTGGCAACGGAAGTTTCTTCAAGAGTTCATCTTGCAAACCAACCTTCAGAAATAGACCTTCTTTGTAGAGGCTGTCGATGTCAGAAAAACCATTGAAGTCATGGTTATTTGCCGAGAGGCTGGCCTTCAAGGATGGTATTAAGTTATGAAGCACAGCTTTGAGCCTCCCAGCAGAAAATGTGTTTTGTTTTGATTCCTCAAACCGCTCATCTCTCGGCACATACATGGGCAACGGCTTCTCAACCCTGCTCTCAGCATTAATATCTGACAATATTCAAAAGAAAGATTGCTTCAGGTTCAATGATGTTTTACCAAGAACTGAAGTTGTTGCACCAAGCAATTAAGTACATATAAGCCTGTGCATCAAATAGCTGCACTGCTGACAAATGAATGACAGAAAGAGACAGAAGACAAGGGACTAGAAAAAGAAACAATAGTGTTTTGACTGTGATGCACAAGATCAATGAGATTACATGGCATTGCCAAGTATGAATCCACACTATGGTAGTACATGCAGGACCTATATTTATTCAATTATCAACTCATAAAAACGAGGTATCTGTAATTGCATAGTCTACTTATATGTCTAATTGCCGTCAGGCTGACTGCCATTGCCTCATGTAGTCATTGGCATATTGTATTCAAGAAAACTGGAGTTGGAAAACTAACTGACCTGTGTAAGTAGGAGCACGGCCAGTACGGCAGCGTCTTGGAAAAGGGATTTTTGAGCCTCCAAGGGTCGGCCGAGCAAAATCAATTCCTTTGTCGGGATTACCCAAGTCATTATACAGATCGAAGTCATATATCCTGTCAGATAATTTTCTTACTCCCTTCCCGTCACCCCTCAAGTATTTCAACTCTTCTTCTCTCATCGCTTTTAGCCCAGGGGGCGTCTCAGATGGCATATAAGGCTGCCCAAGAAAACCACAAACCGCGAAATTTATTTAGTTACCGAAAATAGGGGATAAGTTTCAATAACATCTTGAAAGTTGCCATAAATGTAAATAAAAGTGGTCATGGCCATCTCAGCATAGACGAATAATCTGTGACATGACGAGTGTCCTATTCAACTCCCGAAAAAAAAACCATTCAGCATTTTTATATCTGTGTAATAGTGCACAACTATCATTATTGGTTTGCCTATGCCAACAGATCTACAAATGCACTGTGCTGTCCCGTTTTGGGCTACCTAGGAAGTAATATCAAGTGAGAGTCAATGTGAATAAACAATACTATCTAACGGTTCAAGTTGCTCCCTGAGAAGAATAAGCAATGATACCGAGATTAGCAATCTGAAAAATGCATTAAAAACCCAAAATGGGAAGCACTATCATTAATGACAAGCACCTTATTGGAAAAGAATATCCTCTTGCCAGGATGATCTTTCTTAGATTGCACCCATGAGTTGCAGGGGAAATGGACTGGACCACAGGCAAACCCTTCAATTGTCATGCTCTCCAAGAAGAATTCATTCTGGTGCTTATTTGTCACTGTGATGGCCCCGGGAATGCCGAAGTTCGAGTCCACTGTGAATTCGGCTGTGTAATGAACCTTCTCAGCTTTCACCTGTGTTTTCTTTGACCAGTCCTTCAGCACTGCTTCACTGCTTTTTTTGGGAGCCTTGGTTTCTGAGGTCATTCATGGGGACAAAGGTTTACAGAAAAATTAGCAAACTTTACTGCGGTCTCATAACATCAAGAACTAGTCAATTCAAGTGACATGCGGGATTTCAATTTGCAGCAAAAAAAAAAGTCAATAAGAAAAGCAAATCCAATCTTGAGCGAGTAATGGTGATAGGAGCCGAGCCTTTTGTTACTTATGATCTCTGAAAATTTATGCAAACGAAACGAGATATGTAAACCCACGTTAAATTTTAATCCTTTTGTCTGAGAAAACTTGCACGGTTCCCATCAGAAGCTTTGAAGGGGGTGGTTGATCAGAAGATTAGGAACCCAGAAGAAGAAAACCCCAATAATCTTGAGACTCTAAAAGATGGTCTCGATTTAGATATATTCACAACGTACAGAAAGACTTTTCTCTTCTTCTTTTGTTGGGGAAGAAATAAACTTACTTGGATCTACTTCAGTGCTGACAAGCTGCAAGACAACGTTCCGGCCAATCCTATCGGTGAAAGCATCCAAGTGCTTGGCAATGGTCTCCTTCAAGTCCTCCTTGTTCTTCTGCCTCACGGTCAGCACGGCTCTCGCCTTGAACTTGACAACATTCTCGGGCACAGCTTTCACCAAATCCTCACTTATGGCCGCCACGGCAGCAGGACCTCCCAAGCCCCTCCTCAGGCTCACTCTTCTCTGCTGGATCAAAGCTGGGTTGAACCCAAGTTTCGGTTTTGCTTGACGGGTGCGGCTCAAAATCACCTTTGAGGTGGAAACAAATGAAGATCTTTCAAGTACTGAGCAACCCATGATCTCTTTAGTCAGTGCCATCTCTCCACCCTCTCCTTTTTCTCCCTCTCTCTCTCCCCTTCTTGGCACTACTTCTCTGCAAAAACTCTCTCTCTCTCCCCCCACCCCCCCTCTGAGCGAGTGCAGAGGCTCTTCTGTTGCAGAGGGCGAGGGTGAGGAAAATTAATAAGGGAAATAGAGAGCTTCAGACAGAGCACATAATGGGTCTACGGTACAGAAAAAAAAAGGGGCAAATGATGAGTGGGAGTGCATTGGGTCTGGCATATATAAAAAGCTCCAAGACACATGAACAACTCGCCAAAGAGGCGTTCTCCACGACAAATTTCTCTCTTTCACCGTCCACGCACGTTTTTCAAATTCCACTATTCGGCAAGTCCAGGCCGCTTGTTTTTTACTTTTCCAAAAGACACTTCTCTCACTCCTGTTCAAAAAGCCTTTCGAGATTTTTCCCTGGGTTTATTGCTAACTACCCCACATGCTTTGCGAGCTCCGCCATTGGCGAGGACTGGTCTCGTGCGGGGGGCAGGTTCGGGGCGGAGACGTGGCTGCTTAGGTCAAAGAACAAGTAAAGGCCGACGCGGTAGAGGAAGCCAGAACGAAAGTCAGATTTCTCATGGTTTCCTTTTCTTTATTCTGAATATGTTATGATTAATGGTGGACCAAACGTTTTCTTGTCTTTCCCCCACCTTGAAATGGCGACCGAGTCCCCCTTGCCCCAAAATTTGCTTCATTGTTCTTGCTAATAGGGAGAAATGGGAACAGTTGTGGCATTTGGACCTTTGAATTTTGAGCAGCCCCCTCTTCCCTTTTTGTTCTCTTACTCTTTTGAGGAGAAGGTTTCTTCGAGTAATTTCTTTCATTAATTTTATCTTCTTCTTTTTTTTTTTTTTTTTGGTGATTGAGAAAATCTGCATGCAATAAATGTGAGATAAACCACTTGGGTGACACATCCTACCCACCACACACGTCTGTAGAGTAAATCGCAAACTCAAAATAGCCTTTCCCCGTAACTTGCATTGCAGGAGCTTCGAACACTAGACCTCCTCGATGGAAGTCGTGCTTATCCAGCTGAGCCATCACGGTAGGTGGTTCTTTAATTTTATCTTTTTAACTACTATCGTCAGCTACGTACAATGACATCTGTCAAATCATACGAGATTTTTTTGGATTTGCTTTGGCCTATGTTTAGAAAAGTCTAAGGCTCGAGATCTACGATGCCCTTGCTTTCAACATATTAGTCATTTCAATCATCTTTCAGGAAGAAAGAAACGTTTTGGGTAAAGTTTTTTAAAGTTGTGATTCATCGGTACGAAAGGTTGCAGGGGAGGCAAGCAAAAATTATGTCGGGGGTATGCGATGGTTGACAAAGGTGTCAAAATGATCGATAGTGTTAGGGGTGATGAGGTGAGGATCAAAAGTAATTTTGTGGCGATCCGTTAGAAAAGAACCAGTGTTGATAACCACCATTAATTATAAATGGGTCAGGAGTAATAATGGTAATTCCTTGCGGATCAACAGCAACTATATGTTGGGTGCCAACGGAAGTGATTATAAATTGTCACAATTTGATCATATCCTAATGAATTTTTAGAAAAAATTGAGATAAAGGACATGATGAGTATCATAACTTTCGCATAACACTAACTTAAATGTCATTATTTTTATTTTTATTGCTCAATTGTCATGACTTCTGAAAAAACGTTTACAAGAGTGCCGAAACTTTTAATTAATCACTTAAGTATCAAAAAAAAAAAATTAAAAACATTCACCCAAGTGTTGGAGATTCGATGTGACATAGTACATATAGTGAATATTTTAAAATGTTATGGCACTCGAGTTATCAAAATTTAAAAAGAAAAATTATGATATTCAAGTAAGCACCATACGAAACATTTGATACTCTAACTATGATTTTCTTTTGTTTATGCCTTTAAAAGTAGGTCATGTCTTCGGATTTAAGTACTTAGTGCTGTTGATTGCAAATATATAATCTCGTTAAACTATTTTCTTTATATTGCGCCATAAATAGAAAATCAAAGATCTATACATAAAGTAAACATTCTGACCATTTCGAGCTTAATTTTTTGTTAAATAATGTCATAAAACCGCCCAATGATACTAGTTACATTAGTTCCATAAACCCATTAATGTTTAATCAAATTGTCCTTTTCAAATTACGAAATTTCTTTCACATTCGACAACAACCTTCCTAAGAAAATCCAAATATTCCAATATTTCCCGTCCTTTAAAGTAATGAGAATGGGTTTGCACTCGTTTCCACTTGGCGTTGACCATAATTAAAATAGTGGTAGTCAAGTAAAATGAAAGAATGGTACTTTGTAATTCATTCCTTTATTTTTCATTGGTAAAACCAAGGGAGAAATAGCCTTTCTGGTCATTTTTATATCGTCTCTTAAGTGAACAGCAAACTTAGAATTCTTTTCTACCAAATAAATAAATAAATAAAATAGATCAATTTAAAAAATATATATATCTAGCTAAATTGCATGTGGGAAATGAGAAATCTACACCATAATCAAAGGATCATTTCTATCCTCATGTCTGCCACATGACTGCCATTACTGGTTTAATAAATTAAAATAAACTGAGTTGAACTTTAAGAATTCGAAACGAAAATTTACAAATAAAAGTGACTCCTATGAAAGTCAAAATTATGAGATGACTATGAATCCACGTATTCATACGTTAGGGTCGACTCTCAACATCGATTCACATTATCTTCCACTCCCAATAATTTCTGGACTTTACATGCCAAACACCACGATGTTGAGATCTTACCTACCCAACAATGCAAGTACACAGGACTTACATACGAGACAACCATGAAGCAGAAAAATATGTACATCCATGTGGTTAATCAAAATCAAACGCCACGAAAAACCACACAATTCGAAATGAAGATTTTTGGGGAACGTAAACCCGACATCTCGAGATTGAAATTCTACCCACCAGTGGACTTTTCGCGAGCTACCCCACGTTATCTATTCTAATCAACATATATTTTTGGTTCTTTGTATCTAAATCAAAGTTCTATATAGCATCAAAACGTGAAATTTTGCACCGATGCAATGCACGTTACGCATGAGACGGCTGCTTTTGATAAAATAAACCCTTATTGGCTAAAATTATTTGTCACTTCGATGCCCGAGATGGAATCTAATTTCCCTTGAGATTAGTCAATTACTATGGTCATTGATTAATCGAGAAAGGACGAACTCGATAATCACGAGGATATTCATCAAAGGAACTGAGATGCCAATACCAACAAAGTTGGGGGGGCACGCCAATAAATATGTCAAATATTTTACTCGTTCTGCAAATGAAAGGCGTGCCGGAATTTAAAGAAAGAAAAGGAAGGCCAAAAAAAAAAACAAAAGAAGCAGTCTTTGTTTTTTTCGGTCGTCGAGTTGACTCCGCATCCCCCATGCCGCCGATTTGGCAGCCAAGGTGGAAAAAGAGCTGTACACGTGGCCTTTCCTGATGGCTCCCTCATCGCGCGAAATTGATCGCTAATCTCGAGTGATTAAAACCCTAATGACACTATAAAGATTTAAAAAAAAAAGTGCGTGCTCTTTCAAGAGCGGTTTGCGGGAAATAAATATGAAAGTATTTTCCTTCTGAGTTCGAAAGATGATGGCGTAGTTGTGCTCTTCTCGTAGGAGTGGACAGAAGAGTATTCCCTTTTTAACGATCACAATCACGTGAATAATTTTTTTTAAAAAAAAATACACTAATTAATGGGGATTACGCATTATAATATTTTAATCGGTAATAACCACACTCTGTACTCCGTCATATTTAAAAAACAACAAAACTAAAGTGATTCCGTCTTTTTCTTGAAAAGACGCCGTTAAAGATAAGAGGATAACATTGCGGCATCGTTGAATGGAAGCCGCTGATTTTCTTATGACATTTCTGCATAATCGACGTCAAGTCTAGCTTAACAAGAACTCAATGATGTGAGCTACTAAATTGCTAATTGCGTGAGGGAATTTCAATGAATAATTGTACAACTTTCGGTCAAATTTATGATCGACGCAACATGTCAGCAATAAAAGAAAATGCAAGAACGAGTTGCATACAACCTTTGTCAAGCAGGTTTCATGCATGATTGTGTGGCTTTAGGTCGAATTTCTCACCGACACAACGTGTTTAGCGAGTTGCATGGAAGCTTTGTCAAGCAGCCGAGGGAATTTCAATGGATGATTGTACGGCTTTAAGTCAAATTTCTCGCCGACACCGCGTGTTCAGCTATAAAAGTAAACGCAAGAACAAGTTGCAAGTGAGCAAGCCTTGTCAAGACCACGACGGGGGCCTCATCATCCGACGCAGACGCCATCTTTGTTACGTAAAAATCTAGAACTTGACGTTGTGCTACGAGATTTTTGCTCTTTTAAGGTTGATTTGGCCTCCACGTCTCGGAAAATATTCCACCCCCCTGGAGTGGATGGAGTTGGGCCAGACCCACTTCTGTCTATGTGGTCCTCGTCAAGCTCCTCGATTTCTCGTTTAGTATAAGCTCCCCGATAATTATTATTGTTTTTCGTATTCCGTATAGCTTTGATCGTAAGCTGTTCAAAGTATGGTCCCATATGGAGAAGTGCCGCCATGGAAAAGCAGTTTTGAATTGTATAAGTTGTGTCACATTTGGATTAGTGTCCTCGAATATTGTATAATTTTTCCTTCGAGCATCGATTGAGACCGTTACCGGAGCCCTTGGACGTCTTCATGTCGCAAAAACGTGTGAACATGACTTCACGAGTTAGATGAATATCTTCTTCTTTTTTTAATGAAATTATTTTCATTGTTTTGGGATTCAAATGATTATGTATGAAAAGGATGATCTTGCATGGTTCATCATCATCCGCGTGTAAGAAACCCAACATTAAATAATTGGGGCGGTGTGAAGAGATTATTATGTTTATCGGACTTGTAACAGAGTGGTCTACACTTATTAGTTGAACCGGTTCGGGTCTAGTAATGTTAATGAACTCGAACTTGGCTTACTCAGCCTTTGTAGACTGTCATTAATTCCTTTCGTAAACGCTTTTTGACACCCATTTTAGCTAATTGCTCACAAAATTGGAGAGAATTATATTAGTAGTCTTTGCTGCAAATAATATATATATACTTATACGCACACTAGTCCACAAGACTCAATATTTTCACCTTTTTTTTTTAATTTAATTCCCCAAAAATTTTAAAACTAGCAAGAAAAATACATCCATGATGCGAATAGATTTCATATTCCCGACCATTGGATTAGACTGTGGAAAAAGAAATGGAGAATTATTCTTGTTCATCATGTTGACTGACAAATATTCTGCAGATTGAAATTCCGTAGTTAATATTTGACCCCGAAATAAATTAAACCCGCCAGGGAAAATTAAAGCTCTTGGAGACAAGTGATCGTAGTTCACACGCAAAAATGAATAAATAAATAAATGACGAAAGAACTGATCGAGGCTTGGTATCTGAGATTGAATGACGAGATGAAGGATCGAAGAGCCTGCCAAGATTTGACTCTTCAAAATCAATTGAGGAAGAGTGCGTGAATAGATATCGAAATTCTCGATTTTTCGAACAGTCATGTACCGATGGCGATTCTTTGAGTACTTATTTAAGGCTTGATGGTAAATCTCAGGCTTGATGGTAAATCTCAACGAACGATGGGGAAAATATTTTATTAAACCAAATAAAATTTTGTGCATGTTTCTCTTATTAAACCTTGTTCCAAGACATGGAACTAATGGAGATTTCTTCTATGACCCAGTCAAATGTGAAAGACCCGAGTTGTCAAACATTGTCCCACTGAACATCTTCTAGGGGGTCACCTCAATGGTTACACTAAAAACAATATCAAATTCGTTTAATCACTCTAATTATCACTTACATTTTTAAGTAGGATTGATAACACAAAAATCTCAAACTGATAAACTTATGACAAATTTATTTTGAACTAATTTTTTTTATCACCAAAAACTCTAGAATCGCAGCCTATCCTAAGAGTTACTATGAGTGCCCCAAAACAACAGTCAGCCTTGCTTTAGGGCAAAATCCTTTTCCTTTCCCTGTGATTGGGATCAAGTAAATGCCTCTAGTATATTTGTGATAAATTTACTTTTAATTAGTTTTTATCAAATTTTATCATAAAATTATTGAGTTTGATGACATGTACCAATTGACTAGAGTACCGATTTATGATTTTTTGTAATATTAATTCAATTTTTTAGAAACTAACGAATGATAAATTTGTCACAAATATACCTAGGTTCAAGGTTTTTGGTAGTAAAATAATTAGTTCTGAGTAAATTTATTATAAATATACAATTTAGGATTTTTTATAGTTAAAAATTAATTTAAAGTAAATTCGTCATAGATGTACTTAGTTTTAGATTTTTCGTAATATTAATCATTTTAAGTACTAATGTAACTATTCTTAAAAGAGAATGATGCAGGTAAGTTAAGAAGACATGGAGTACAATCAACAGACCTTGCTTCTCAATTTGGGTTTTTTTTTTGCACATACAAGTTAGACCTATTCCAATTGAATTCCTAATGTTGACCTAAGACCATGTATAGTCAAGCTGACCGAAAAAAATGACATAAAGAAAGCTGACCAAAAATGGTCAAATCACTCACCTAACTCGGCACACCGCCCACGAAACTGACCATTCTATCCGAGGTTGGCTTCCACACCTGCAACAAAACGTTTCCGACCAATCTTTCCAAAATGCTCTCGTCTTTTTCTCCTATAGCTTTTCTTTTTCTTTTTCTTTTTTTAATTTGACCAATTCTATTAGTGGATCAGTCCCTTTAAATTGTTTTTCAAATCCCACTTAATTTTTTTTAATGTAAAATGTTTGAAATCCTTATAAATGATCCTATATCAGCTTGAAAATTCACATATAGCTCTTTCATAGGTATTTTTAGTATT
The DNA here is from genome assembly GCA_017140255.1 of Eucalyptus paniculata subsp. matutina. NCBI lineage: Eukaryota > Viridiplantae > Streptophyta > Magnoliopsida > Myrtales > Myrtaceae > Eucalyptus > Eucalyptus paniculata. The sequence goes on along the minus strand of CM029444.1, from coordinate 32,418,796 downwards.
TTAACTTTTCAAAAACCCTCTTACTGATTTACTCACCAATACAACAAATTATTGTCATAAGCTTTTTTTGAGCTCATCTTGGAACGTTGAAAAACATTAAGGGTGGAGCTCTTTCCAAATCCATATGAGAACTTGGGATGCTTGTACACAATGCTTTATCCGATCTAGAACAATTATTATCTTATATGTCATCGAGAAATCTCGATATGTGTAGTGGCCATTGTAATTTCAAACATGTAATCAATTCGGACAACTCTAAGAAGATAAATTTAACCAAACTATGGACGAAATAATGACGATAAGATGACACGTTAAAAGGGTAAATTTCATGTCCTTGTTCTCTTTTTATGCCTTTTGGCTTGCGATCAGCTTGTGAAAAGGTGACCACGTTAAAAAGCAAGGGAGAGAAATGGTCAGAGGTCAAGTTACGAAGCCATGGAAAAAAACAGAAAAAGCTAAATTGACTTTATTTTCCCCACAATTATCGCTCTCATAAATAGAGATTATATCGATATATCTCAGATATTCTAGATAGTGTGAGAGTGATAGGCATGAAACCCGAGGGATCCAGATTCTTCTCCTGCCGAACGTGTTGAACATATTAGGAACAATTATTGAGCATATAATTTGCCATGATTTGATTTAATATAAAGACCGAGGGACATTGGCTAGACAGGCAACATTAGATGGAGAATGCCAGAAAAGAAACGCTAAAAAATATATGAATATTAAATCACAATTCCATTCTTCGGCTTAAACTTTTATAATAATTATCAGTGATTTCACGAAATTTGACATAGTGTTATAGCTAGAAATGTTGAGTTTATATAATGCCAGCCCTACTTGTCACCCCTATTATTCGTTTTTATGTTTTCGTCTTTGATTAAAGTCCAGCCTTCATAAGATAGCAAGTGTTAGAGTATCCAAATACTAAAATACTAAATCTTAACTTCATTTAATATTTTAAACTTCTTAAATAGTTCTTAACTTAAGCTTCACATAAGATCGCACGTGAAGAATTTTCATAGGCAGCCTTGCCTTCCCTTGATTTGATGGTAGTTAAGAGAATGAGCAGTTAAAATCTTCAAATCAAAGGTGGTTAAAGACGGCAATGTCTAAACTTGTTTACCGCCAAATGGTTCTTGAGAGATTTGTTCTAACAAGAGTCTGTAAGCAGCAAAGTTATCGCGAAAATTTTACAGTTTTCGTCACACCGATTCTTTTCCTAATATATATAATTAATATTTTGAAAATCGAATTTTCTTCTATGATACGTATGCCTAACATTTGTCTTTGAAGTACCAGGCGAATTTGAACCATACGATTGGCTTTCACGAGTGACAACTGACAAGTCGACCAAAGGTTTCGGCCGACTTCTTGATGTTCACCCCACATGATAAGTATCACGGAGAGAGGTACTAGACCACACGGGGGCACCGTCCTCGAGTTTTTTCTCTTACCCTTATGTTCCACAAAGGAGGAAGGTAACAAAAAAGTCATGAAATTACTATATTGATGTTAATTTAATCAAGAATCGTTCAATTTAACCAATTGAATTATATATATTTTCACATTTATCAATTGAGTCAATTCGGTTAATTTTAACAACCATCCTACATGATATGCTTGAACACTTGATATTGATATTTTTTAATAATATTTTTTAAATATTTGATTTTTTTTCTTTTACTTTACATTTGTTTTGGTTGAGGATTGGGGAGGGTCGCCGGCCAACCCTTACCAATCATCAGCAAGGGCCGCAAAACCCTTGCCGATCAAGGGTATCACCGCCCTCCCTCAAACCCGATGAAGGTTGCAACAACCTTACCTCAAGCTAAGTGGGCCATGACGCCCTTGCTATGGCTAGTGAAGGCATTGAACAAAAGCCATTGTGCCTTTACTCAGAGTTGGCAAGGGCTGCAACACCCTTGCCTAGTGCCCCCTTGCCCCTTGCCCAATGCCCCTTTGCCTAGTGGCCCACGAGGGCCACGACGCCTTCACTCAGTGCTGGCAAGGGTTAACTAGCAAGTCCTCGCTGCCTCCTCATCTTAAAGAAAAAGACTAAAGAGTAGAAAAGAAAAGAAAAAAGCAAAAAAGTCAAAAAATTATGAAAATTTTAAATATTATTGAAAATATCGACATCAACACTATCCATACCATACAGGACGACTGATATTTATGTTAGCGATTTCAAGTTAAAATTACCTAAATGGCTCAAATGAAAATATATGAAAAGGTTTAAGAATCCAATTGATGGTTTTAGGATTGAATTGGTAGAAACCCAATAAATTTAAATTTTTTTTTTGGTACTTTTCCCTTCTAGTGTACTTTTCCCTTCTAGAATGACAATTTTCGTGACTGCAAATCAGAAATTTTAACTACCATTCATGCATAAAACTCTGCTAAAGCAAGTCCAGCTCTAAGATAGGGCATCCACGAAATAAAAAGTAAAAACACTTTTGAGACGACGAGTTCACAACGTCTTTGAGTAGCGGAAACAAGGACAGCGCGAGCGAACTCCAACGCACGAATCCCCCTGGCGAGAATTCAGAATCCATTTCATGCAAAAACTAGAAGTACAAAAAATAAATGGAATTGCAAGATCACGTAAGGACACGAATCCTGGACACAAAAGATGCATCGATCGAGATGGTCCACCGATGATATGTTGCCGGCCACAGAAGGTGAAGCAATGCTTCAATAATGCTTTGAAAAAGTTAGGTCCACTTATTTGTCATTCGCCCATGTAGTCGAGAATCATGAGGTGCGTGAACTGTTTCTATTCTTTGGCATCTCCCAGACAAAGGCTCTCTCCATCACCATCTTTGAAAGGTTTGAATAAGGGCAAAAGAGAATGAGATCGCTATAGTGATTGCTCATTAAATTTATGTAAAGTTTGTAATGCATTTTGCACGAGGAGGCATGAAATGAAAGCTCTTGTCTACTTGCGCCACAAATTCATTTTCCAAGATTAAAAATTGAGTATGTGGTAGCGCCCAAACCACGATTGTTTATCAAATTTTGTTTATATCCCCGGTGAACCTTATGAATGTACTTTTTGAATATGTGGGGCAGTGGAAATTGGAAAATGATGGAGATCTTCCATGCCCATGTGATCATTCTCTCTCTCTTTCTTTCTCCCCCACCCAAATAAAATGGGATATTTTTGGGCTCATTTAACACATGTGCTCACTTTCTAGGGTACAAAAAAGCTTTAGCTTTGCTTTCAACTCTCTCAAAAGATTCTTGCCCTCTAATTGAAAGAGGGTCACTTGTATGAGCGGGTTTAAAGTAAGCTATGTGCTAGGGGCTCATGTTCTTTGGGGTTAGTAATCTAATGATGGCCTAGTGGATGCTACATTATATATTACATATATAAAAGCCTATGAAGTTTTCCCCACTATTATATTCATCTCAAGAGCCCGTGTTATCTTATGAATGCCCACATGTTTTTGATTAAATGTACTCATGTGATGTGAGTTCATAGGCTTGATCTAATTGAGCAAGCAACCTAATCGTTTGCTAGTCATAAGCAGATCCAGTTGAATGAAGACTTGATTTGCTTCATGGAAAATAAAAGATTTATAATATATTTTTCGGAAAATAATTATTTGTATTTTTATTACTTCTTTTTTTTTTAAACTGTTTTTCAGATAATTTCTTTTTAAAAAAAGATTTTAGTTTTTCAGAGACAAACCTCCGTTTCAGCTCATCTACTCCTGAAATGGTTGCAAGGACAACCCTACCACTATTGCACTTTGCCCATGTATGAAGTGAGTGGTATATTGGGAAGCGCATGAAAATTAGGAAATGGCAACTTGTCTTTGCAATTCTTGAATTTTGGGTGGAGATCGATTTACATCATTGCATGGAGCAACGCCACGATGGACATCTTATATGCTAAAGAAAAAATTCAACAGTTGGGTGGTGCTCATGCCAACTTTTTCCTATGTTGATTCTCGACTAATCCGTCTCCTCGAGCAAAGTTAAGGCACAAGTTCCTCAATTATCCATTTCATTTTTGCTAAGTCACTTTCACGTGGCTCAGGGCACATAGGATGATACTTCCGAAGAGCTCTCAATAAGATTTGAACAAATGCTATAATGATAAGAGCAAACTCTCCCTTACATCTAAACCAACATCTTATTGGCAATGATAGATTTATAGTAGTCCTCTCATCCTCCTAAGCTTGTGTAGTTACTAAAATCAGAAAAATTGTCCAAAATGTTATTAACCTATTGTACTTTTATCAATTCAATCTTAAAACTTTCAATATTACTAATTGAGTTCTAAATCTTTTCTCATTTTGTCAATTAAATCGTCCGACCAATTTTAGTGGGAATTCACTAAAGTGAGTGTCAACTGTTCACTAGCCATGGTTTGGACAATTTTAGGCGAGGCCAAGTTTGGGAGGGCAAGCCATGAGTTTTATTTTTTATTTTTTCTAAACAAAAAACTTCTGTTTAGCATATTACTCCTGAAACGGTTGCAAGGGCAACCCTACCACTATAGAAATGGGAAATATGCACATGCGCCCGCGTATGAAGTGAGTGGTATACTGGTCCTTGGGAAGCGCATGAAAAATCAGGAATAGCAACTTGTCCTCGCAAGTCTTGAATTTTGGGTGGAGATCTTTTTACATCGTTGCATGGAGAAACGCGATGATGGATATTTTCCATATAATAAGGGGAAAAAAAAATCGAACGGTCGGGTGGGGCTTGGATCAGCTTTTGCACATCTCAATTTTCGTCTAATCCATCTCCTCGAAAGGTGTTAAGGTGCACTTTCTCAATAATGCACATCATTTTTGCTAAATCTCTCCCACATCCACATATAGAATTATACTTTTGAAGTGCCCTCTATTAGAGTTGAACAAATGCTACAATGATGGGAGCAAACTCTCCCTTGCATCTAAACCGACCCCCATAAGCAATGATGTATTTATAGTAGTCCTTTATCTTCCTAGACTCGTTTACTTCCTAAAATTAGTCATTTATGTTATAAGTTCTATATATCTAGATGGTCCTTTATTTTTTTTATTAAAATACTATTCAATTATCATATTCGGATCGACTATTCGGATTTTGGCTTGCGTCTTACTCGGTCCATAAGTAATTCGTACTTTTTAGAGTTGACCTACCTATGTGGAGAAAATGGGAGGGATTATATTTGATAAATTTCACAAGCAAGCAAAGGCCCAACAAGCATGCAATAAGACTGAATGAGCCCAGAAATGCATGTCCAAATCTTTGTTGTGCTGCGAAAGGCCTATTTGATGTAAAGGTCCAAGTTGAAGTCCATTTCGACCCTTCCTAATCGGACGACACGACTGCTTGTGAGTTTTGTTTTAATGGTTCTAATTGCCACACAAGTGAATTCTTCTTGTCGTTCATTAAGCCGGGCGTGTCTTCTTTCAGGGTTAGCTCTGTCACTTGTGCTATCCATCCAATTTCACATCGTTTTTCTCCGTGAAAGTCGCAAGGGTTTTAAGCTGCGAGGTAATTCTTCGTGAGTTGATTTTATCGAAAGATTACACGAGATTAAAAACTGTGGGTGCGCACAGTAATCATTATGTTTCTCTCTGTTTTTCTATTTTTCTATTTCCGATAATAGGTTTAGAATAAAAATCTTTTTGGTAACGTGATTTTGTTTTTTTATTTTTTGAAATAAATTTTTACTCCATAATTAGATTTGAAATGAAAATGAGAAATAATTTTTTTTTTCTGTAATAAAAGTGAGAAACAAAAGCTTTTATTATCGCTCACTCTTGTTACTAACCGATTGCCCACCCATCATCGCCCGTTGGTGGTCACCCCTCCAGCCTTCAATTGTCGGATTTCTGTCGTCAAACACCCGTTGCCGATTGCCCACCATCCTCCTGTAACCCCCCACTATCAGTCGCTGAACGCCAGACGACGATCACCAGTTGCCCACTGTCCATCCACGACCTTCTCCCACTATCATTCGTCAAGCGTCAACCACTGGACCACGATCACCTATCACCGGGCATCGGTCACCTAACATCAGTTGTGTCTACAACCGCCTCCCACCACCACTCAAGAAAGAAAAATTTTGTGTTATTATCCAATGAATTTCTATTCCGAAAATAGAAATTTTGTGTGATCAAATGCATATTTTTGCTTTGAAACTTGTTTCAAAAATGAAAATGGAAAAATATATTTCAGATTAGAAATTGATTTTCAAAACAAAATGACCATCACTTGCACCCTATGAATTTAAGGATGAGAAATACTTAAACTATTAGGCAATTGCAACTCACATAAAATACCCGCGTTCTTTATAATTCCTAGTCTATTTCTCTTAGTAAATTCCATCCTCTTTTGTTTGATTTGAATTGCACGTTCAATAGCTTCCGTGTTATTTCACAATATATATAATTATAAAACGCTCAATAAATTAACAACCTAAACTTTTAGAGTAAATAACATGCTATGTAATTTGTAGATGGTACCAAAGCTAAAGGTTTTGAGTCCAATTTTTCACGCCCCAAAGCCTTGGCCATCAAATCGTCCTTTGCATAAGACGTAGCATTACATTATAAAATTGGAAAATGCATCGGCCTCCATCAGCTTAAAATTTTTGGAGTAAACGGCTCCACAAAATTTCATATTTATCTGTCGATACATGGTCACATATGACAATCTATCTTCGAGCTTATTTAGTTATCGAAGATAAACGAAAAGCAAAGTCGAATGTTATAGAAGAAAATGGAAAAGAAAAAGAAAAAGTGAAGTCTAAATGTACTTTATGGTCAAACAGATCGTTTTGGCTGGACTTGGCAACTTGGTTCTCAATTCACATAATATATAGAACAAAATGAAAATTCGGTTGCTATCCCAAGTACAGATTACTAGAATTTTTCTTTTTATTTTGTTGGACCGCATTAACACGGTTGGTGGAGCAGATAGGTGACAGCCCATCCATCAATTTCACTCCTCATTGTCGATTAATGCAAGCTTCAAATTCATCGCCGATAAGAAAATACTTCATTCAAACGACATGATTATAAATTAAATGTCATGGTTGCTAAATAAAGAGTGACCGCAATCAAATGATGTTGTGCTAGAACGAATAGTCTAGTAATGTCAAATAGCTCGATGTGAATGTCCAAGGCCGGCAAAGGGTTAAAAATGAGGTTGTAGTTCTAATGATTTTGAGAGGGGGGGATTTATCCGATAGCGGAAAATTTAACACATCAAATGCGCAATTAATGTGACACAATTTGACGTTCCGAAGGCGCATCTTCAAGTTGAAGTCGACTCATCTCCACGGAGGAAAAGCACCCGTAATTAAAAATTGGGAAATCCTCCGTGACGTCACGCATGACGCTATTGTTCAATCGTGTCTTCAACTTGATGTATTGTTCTCTTTAATTAAGTCCGAACTGAAACACTGCCGCCTAAGCAAATTCCGATCTCGAAATATTCCTCGTCGGTTGTCATTACGTCGGAGCTTGTGTCGTGCTAGATCCGTTTTAGTGACAAGGTGAAGAGGGCTGAGATTATTTCTTGGGTTTTTTCAGGTAAGAGATTTAGGCAACAAGGAAGGATGGTGCTAGCAGAAATTGAAAACGACTCTTGATTAATTCATGAGTAATTAATACGATTTGAATCGATATTGGGGATTAATTAAAAGACAAATCGAATACATTAATTAAAAGAGTTGCAATCGATGAAGACGATTTTAATCGATATTGAGAATCAACGTGGAATAAGACAATTAAACAAGCTAACGAAAAGAGCTGGGCATCCCTTTTCATGTTGAGGGTTCGGAATCTCTTCCCAATCAACGGTTTTTTTTTCTTCCTGTGGTTTTGCATAAATTTTAATGAGTTTGCTAAAAAAAAATTCTGAAATCATGGTAGATTTACAAAAGCTTTGTTAGTTTTAATTTTCTTTTGGATAATTAAGAAATTCTTGCACAATTTACAGAAGCAGGAATTTGCAAAAAGCCGAGCACTTGGAATTTTTCTTTTAAATAACTTTCATGAACCTTGAATCATGAGATTTTGTAAACGTTTTATTCTTTTAGCATGAGCCTATAACTAATTTAAGACCACTATATCTAGGAACTTTATTATCATCAAAATGAAAATACGTTTGTCGGTTCTCAATTTTGAAGATCTTCTATTCTAAATAAACATGTATCACTAGTTGGATGATACAAAATAATTGTGATTCAATTCAAATATCTCGTAGCAGATTAACAAGTGTAAGACACTTACGTCAACATTTAGAGATGATTATCAGCACTAATTAGCCCTCTCAGCCTTAGACTGATAAATAAAGTGCGTGTTACTAGCAAAAATCTTTAAAATCCCAGAGAAAAAAAAAAGTGGAAAACAAATCAAGAGACCTAAAATTCACATACTTATTGATATTAAGAGTTCATAAGCATTTCATTCGTATGAGTTACATTGCATGGATTAACACAAACTATGGCGGTCTGTTCTCTATGGCGCTATTTGAAGAACACTTGTTAAACATGACAGATAAAAACATTATTTGATTTCAATATCACGAGAAAAATAGGTATATATTAAAAACTATAAAATTTTTACGTTAGCGTAAGATATGCCTTAAAAAATCTCTACTTTTTTCGCTTTCTGCTTAATTTGAAATTTGAGGCGAGCACATTTTGACATTTTTGAACGCGTAATGCTTGAGACTTTTACGATATAAAAGTTTCGATGTGTAGATTCATGTATGATTGTTCCAAATTTTTTAAAAATTTAAATAACATTCTAAATTTTGATAGAAAAGCGAAAAAAAAATCACTTTTTGAAACTCTAACTTCAAGTCACAGCCAACGCCAATGCCAGCTTGAAACCAGAACGCTCTAAGATTCATCGGCACGTCGACTTGCCAACTAGTTTCAATTTTCGATGCGATTTTTTTTTTTTACTTTTTCTCGCATCTCCTACTCGTGAAAAAAAAATAAAAAAGAGATAAAGAAAAAATAAAAGAGGAAAAGTCAGAATTAGAATATAATATTTATGAGCAAGAAACTTACAAATATCATAATTGATCGAGAACGCTTCTGCAATGACAACGCAAGAGAGAGTACGCAGACCCTAAATTCCATAAATGAACCAAGCAAAGCAATCGACTCAAAGCGATCACTTCCTTTTCGTTTTTATCATAAAGAAAATATATTACATTATTTCCTTCTTGCTGCTCAATTGCTCATCAGAAAAAATAACAAAAACAAGAAAAGGAAAGCGGAAAGAACTTACATGGATGAAAAGATTATTAGGTAGAGAGCTGTCCGGAGAGCATGCACAAGATTGATTCATACAAACCCCAGAAGAAAGGAGGGTTCAGAATGAGGAGAGTTTTACATGATAATGGCTCGGGGTCTGGCCACCGAATTGAAGCTGTTGAGCCCCATGACCGGGACGGCGCACGTCGCCTCCATCAGCATCCTCTGCTGGAACGCCTCCACCGAGGCGCCGGCCTCGATGATGTCCGCGACCACCGATTTGTAGTACGCCTTGAGCTTCTTCAGCGCGCACGAGTACTGCAGCTTGAGCCACCGCAGCCTCATCTTCCGCCACAAGTTCAGCAGGAAAAGCCCCCGCCGCGGCCTCCTCCCGCCGAGCCGGACGGTCGGGAGCTTCCGCCGCCGCAGGAAGATGGTTCTCCGGCGAGGCGGCCGGCGGGGCGCGTCGGCCATGTGGGTGGTGGTGGTGGTGGTGGTGGTGGTGGTGTGGGATCTTGGTGAGCCATGTGGTTTTTGAGTGGCGAGTGGTTTTTTTGGTGCGGGGGAAGAGAGATGGAGAGGGTGGTTATATGGAAGGGTTGACTTGACGAGACAAACGCATCTTTGAGTTTATTTATTTATTTTGTTTGTTGCATCATGCATGGGACCAAAATTGAGGGATAAGTTTCATATACTATGCATTAAATTTGTTTTAGCAATTATTATGCGCCTACAAACACCAAAATAATAAATTTCTGGCGGTTCTGCGTCACGACTTCGTGTGATTTTCGTTGAATCAAAGCTTGTGGGTGGCTTGTTGTTTTGTGGGCGCCTGGTGTTTTCTCTCCCTTTTCTTATGCTTTGGCATCGGTGGTCAATGGGACATGTGGCGGCTTTGGAGGTTACATTGCATAGGAATTATAGGGATATATACGGGAAGATTGGACGGAAATTTTTCTTCTATAAATTATTTGAAATAATGTTAATGTCGAGGGAATTGATCTATCTTATTTTTAGCCAGGTTTTCGTCATGACGGATGAGTAATGATCAAGACTTTTGCATTGTTTAGAAACAGGCTTAATGCATACGTAACGCTCGCCAATCCTTATCTACTTGATATTCTAAGTTTTTAAGGTCAAGAACCGCAAAAAGTTTGATTTTCCTTGATTATAGATGCATGGGTTTGCATATATAGATTTTCAAAGTTCTGCTTTTGTGAGTATGATAATAATTAATTAATATAAATGATCACATAGAATTTACGTGACAAATCTTGTTTGGTTGGATTTGTTGGAAGATATCTCAAAAATGTGTCTCAATCCCATATTGGTCAAATTGCATTAATTTCATATTCGCAGTATAACACGCTAAATAATGATATTTTTAGATTAGACGAATATTTCATTACTTTATGTTGAATGTATTCCTAACTCTTTTGGAGGGTACATACACCTAACTCATCTTCGTTGTGGAGCTCCAACACGTCCAGACGCATGACAATGATCTTTTCCAGTGAATTTGATTTTCGATTACTCAAAAGCTCGAATCATCTAGAGAGAATCTTCATAGCTTGACAAAATTTGATAACCTCTTCCTCTCTTGTCACAACAGGACAGACAGATAAAAGAAATGCGGTCTGGCTAAGATTACATTTGTGCTGATCCAGCACAAGAGTCATCATCCCTTGCAGAGAAAACACCAAACTCTGCTTAAGAAAGCGTGTCCCTTTTGCTCTAGTGAGGTGACCAAAGATGGAGGGAGGCGAGAGAAGGACGGGGATGTGATTAAGTGGAGTACTTTACCCGAAAAAATTTAAGATTTGAGCGACAATGGCGGTGAAGTGACCTCTGCCGTTTGTCTCTTCTTTTCCTGACACATATTTAATGCCGAGCGTGACCAGCTGGATCCTCGTAGGTTTGGCATGTCCGGGCTGGCCATTTGCATTTTAATAAAAAGATTTAGAGAGTTGCGTCTCTCGCTTGAATGCTTAAGGGTGGTCCTGCCTTGGAGACTGACGTGAGCGAGTGATTAATGGCCCTTAAAATGAGTGGTTTTGACGTTTGAGGGTACCCTCTAGCGTTTTATCTTGCAGAAGTACTTCGAGAGAGAGATTCTCGATGGGGTTTTGGTCTTTGAGACAAATTGGATTATATTCATTAGGTGGACAGGTGAGGTCTGCACGTTATGCGCCTTGGACACCCTAAAGCGTCGCCGTCCATGAGCCGTCGGGACCTGGAAACAGAGTCAAATGCTTCAGCAGCTTCAGTTGTTTTTCCCCTAATGTTTTACAAAGGTTGGGAGGAGATGGCTAAACTCGAACCCTATTTAGAGCCTTGTGTGCAGATGTTGGATCGTGGAGTTTTGACGGTTTATAGCCTTGAGCCGATTGATCGGATGTAGCAAGTACGCGATGGAACTATTTCTCCAGCATGAGTTTTCTTACCTCCGGATCGAAATCTTTCTGATGAATCATGGAAACACTCTGAATTGTAACGAACATCCAAGCTCTAGGACTGAATGTTTCTCAATTGAATTCCTATACTCTTCTGCACTTTGTTTCCTGCGTCGTCTGCTCACTGTAAAGCACGATGCGGCCCCAACTCTCACGAAGTTACTGCTTTCCTTACTGGAGTCTTCCTAAAATACACCTTGAACAGTAACTGCACTTCTCTGTGTCTTCAGCTGTAACTGGAAGTAGTGTCACATCTATCCTGCTTAAACATTTCATTCTTATTCCTATCCTGCATTGCTCTTTCTTTTGTCTTTTAATGTAACCAAGGATCACTAAAGATCTATTAAGCACTCGAGGCAAAATAGTTTCACAGTAGAAGTTCATCTGTATGGGCAGAATTTCAAGGTCATTAAATTTAATAACTATATGAAATTACTGATGTTTATTTTAGTAATCGACTAATTTAGTTACCAGCTTTCTTGTGAATTTTTCTTTTTTGTCTCACTCTTCTCTTCTATATACATGAATGTGCGGTGCTCATGGAGATCTAATCTTGGGCCTCGTACTCTCGGGCCTCACCCTCATCCCTTTATCAGTAGGGCCGCATGCCTATTGATTGCTCTGTGTGAGTTATTGGCCAACTTTCTATGATAAAAAATCCATTTTTTATAACCATCGAAACTTGGTTTGGAAAGTGAACATTACTCGCTTGAGAATTCAATCGGACAAATAGTGAGCTAGATGCAAAGCATATCTACAAGATCTAAGCGGTAATCCTAGGTGACAAAACAAATATCTTTTGTGGTGCACGTACTTCATAGAAAATTAATTAATTGAAAAATATTTAGTAAGAATAATTGCCCGTATCTTTTGGAAAAATTAGGTGACCAAAAATATTTCCATTTATCTTAATGACTAAAATATTTATCCTTAATCCAAGCAACGCCATAATTTTTGTGGAAGTATTAAGGAGTGGATGGAAAGAGAGCTGTGAGTTGATCCTTTCAAAGTGATTCCTGAAAGCCAAGGCAACATCGGGTCCGGGATTGTAATTCTGGACACAAGATGTGTTCTTCAGTTTCATCTTTTGCTTGTGGAGTTGATTCGGATTCGGGTGCAATCACTTTGTCTCATCGACAGCTGCGGTTTCAATGCAAGAGCGTCATCCGGGCTAACAACGGGCTATTTGCATGAGGTTTAAAAGATCAGTAGAAGTTTTTTCCTCGTGGTTTAGTCCGAAAGAGACCAATAGTAACCTATGTCCGAAAGGAGAATCCAGGAACAGAAGATTCTGGGTCAGGTATGCTTCTTGGTATTGCATATTTCCTCCTGTCTAATTTTTCCTCTAGATGCTAACATACCCTCTTCGATTTTTCTTCTCAGTGAAGCGTTGAAGTTCCTCGTGGATTTGGACAGGTCTACCATCTGCGAGCCCGGCTCTCTAACTGCATGACTGCATGATTTTGCGACTTGACACACAATCAATGCTGTGTTCGACTTTTGCATAGCAGATCTCTTGGTCATCTGCAAACGAGGAATGTGCATCGAAAGTGGAATGCCAATCAAGAAATCGAGGAAGAAGTTCAGCCATTCTAAGATCAAAAGCGCAAACTCCATGGAAGCTAGAGATTCATCTTAAAAAGCGATGAAAGGCGAAAACATTACATAGCCTTAATTTCAGCACACAAAGTGATGTTTTCTTCTCCGGCATGTCATTTCAAACCAGTCTAATGTAAACAAACACACCAGAAACTAACTAGGGAACTCTGAATCCAAGCCTAGAGCTATCATGATTTCAGTCGTTAAACACAACATAACTATTCGAGAATTGCCGAGGAATTTCTGCCACAGTTCCGTGAATGGCGCGCTCCGTCCATTTTTGAGTTTGTAGTGCACAGCGGTGTCTTTGCAGATTAGATAGATTCCACCAGCTCCTGATGCCACCTGACCGCAATCAGGCTCTTCACCCGGTGAGTCCCATCCGTCCACTCAATTGATCCAAATTTTGGAGTAGACGATCCCAATGCGATGCTCGAGAATGTAATCTCATAGGAAAGTATCTGGTTTTCTGCAGTAAATGCAAGCTTGCTCGGTGAAACACTGACTTCAACATTTTCAGGAGCATCCACCTTAACCTCATAAACTGCATCAGCAGAACTCCCGACATTCTTGACCACCCTCCTATACTTCACGACGTCGCCATTGGCTGTTAGAACGACCGAGAAGGATGGATAGTTCAATTCTCCAGGAGAAGCCATTCTATTCGCGCACACGGTAGAACTCATAGGCTCTCTAAGGAAGACTGCAATTCTTCGTGGTTCATAACCAATGGCACAGAGAAACCCCACATAGTCATTGACATCAATGTCGTAAACCAACCCAGGATTAAGTGCCCTGTTCGGATCCACATGTCCTGCTCCGTGAATGAAAGGGCTGGATTCGTCGCCACTAGCAAGATCCTTGATGTTCCTCCCCCCATTATCCAGGTTATAAGCAGTTGTCATCAGTGCAGATTTTATCGCCGCCGGAGACCAGTTGGGATAAGCCTTTCGAAGCAGAGCAGCTAATCCACTAGCATGAGGGCATGACATGGAGGTGCCAGAGATGATGTTGAACTCGACCCTCCTCGGGTCGATGTCAAGATCTGTTGGGCCATTGAATCCAGTCCAAGCTGCCAAAATATTAACGCCTGGAGCTATAACATCTGGTTTAAGGATCTCGGCAGTGAGATGGTTCGGGCCACGGCTAGAGAAAGCGCGACTTTTGGAGCAGGCGGCGAGGGACTGATCACCGTGCCAATGAATTTGATAGCTGCTGTTGGGAATGGGTCCGAACTGGCATATTCTCGGATCTTATCTCCAGCGGTCTCGCCCACCATTGTGGCGGGTATGAGGTGTGAATCGGCAATTAATTCTTCACCGCTCTCTTCAGTATTGGCAAGAATCATCCCCACGCCACCCGCAAGCTTCACCGCACTTCCCTTGGCACTCTCGCATTTCCTCCTCTATCACAAACGACAATCTTTCCTGCAACTTTGGTGGAATCGAGGCTGTCATCATAGCAATACCGACTTCCGCAGTCGCCGGCATAGACCAAAGGAAGTTTAGCATCACCAAGCGGCTTGCCGGAGTAAAGGGACACGCCCTTGAGGATCCTCCCATCACCAAGAACCACATCAGCAGGAAACTCCCTGTCAATTGTGGAGGCACCCACTGTCAAAATCCAAGGAGCAATGTTCACAGCCGTGAAAGGGCCGGGACCAGAATTCCCAGCAGAGCAAGACACGAGAACCCCATGTTTCACGGCCCCGAATGCGCCGATCGCAATCGAGTCGTGATCGTACTGCGGCGCATACCCGTTCGCGCCCACGGATAAAGAAATTATGTGCACACCATCCGAAACAGCCTGATCCATGGCTGCTAATATATCCGAATCGAAGCAACCTAAGCTCCAACATATCTTATAAGCAGCAATTCTTGCTTTCGTGGCCATACCTCTAGCTTCGCCCACCGCATACTCGTAGAAGCTCGCGTTCGAAACCACGGATCCCCCGGCCGTCGACGAAGTATGCGTGCCGTGACCCTCCGTGTCCCTCGGCGATTTCGACTCTTTCGTCTCGTCGATCGGCCTCTCCAAATAGGCCTCGTACCCTTTGTAAAAGGCCCTCGCGCCGATGATCTTCCGGTTGCAGGCCGAGGCAGGGAAGTCCCGCCCCACCTCACACGTGCCCCTCCACGAGCCGGGGACCGGGCCGAGGCCCGAATCGGAGAAGCTCCGCCGCTCGGGCCAGATCCCGGTGTCGAGAACCCCGATTATGATGTCGTCGGCATAATCGGAATTCGGCCAGAGGCCAAAGCTCTCGGTGAGGCCGAGGAAGCGAGGGGTCCGGGTGGTGTGGAGGTGGCGGATGCGGTCCGGGACGACGGAGAGGACCCCGGGGGCGCGGCGGAGGGCCTCGGCCTGCGGGGCGGTGAGGCGGGCGGAGAAGCCGGCGGCGGCGGCTCGGTAAGTGTAGAGGATGTGGGAAGGAGGGTGTGAGGGGGGCAGGGAGTGGAGGAGGGAGGAGTACCATTGGTGGTGGGAGGAGAAGAGGGAGGGCTTGTGGGAGGATGAGGCATGGATGATGAAGGTCTGATGGTGGGATTGCTCTTGTGGGGTTGAGAGAGATGGAGAGATGAAGAGCAGGAGGATGAGGATGGAGATGAGGAGGAGGGAGGAGGAGGAGGAGGAGTGAGGGAGATTGGCCATGGATGAGGATTGGCTATTGGCAATTCCTCAGGAATTGGAGGAGGAGCAATGGGCTCTGTCTGAAATTCTGAATCTTTCTTGGAGGGTAAATGAGTGGCAATTGGACATGATGGGAATCTTTTTGGCCTTTTGGAGGAAACCAGGTCCACATCAGCATGGATGGAACCAGGTTCTGCAACTATGTTCATCTTTGCAGTTTCCTCTTTTTTCTTTCTTCCTAATTATCTTGTTTTGGCGTTTCATGTGAATCACGAGGATTCATGTGCATCAGCACTTGCTGTCTGAATGGCATTGGATCCGACACGGCCAATGAAATGGAATGGGCTCGCGTGGGACCCACGGATGGGTAGTGGGGCCAGTCCTTTTTTGGGCATTGGCCAATGGGTTACTGACACCTCGTCGTTGAGCTGTTCCTTGATGATTTCTCTTTGCTTTTATTATTTTGGCAGAAGATAGGATCGGTCTGCAGAACGGTAAACGTCATCGCCTTCATGGACGAGAGGACAAGCGACGTTGGCGAAATTATTTGCGTGCACGGACAGAATAAAATAAAGCCCAATTGCTTGGAAATATCTTGCATTTCCCTTTGAAGTTGGTTCGTGATGGGCTCCTACAATCAAGCTTACCCATGAGGCCGCTTGAATTTGGATATCTCATCGTTCCAAATCCTAGAAATCGCATGACAAAATTAATATCCTCTCTTCAATAATGGAGTGCAAATGGGCTTGTTTTTGTATAGACAATACTTAGAAATCCCTTCGAGACTAAGATTTTATTTGTTTCCTGAATAATATGACATTCTTAAAAAATATTTGTTAAGAAGTAATTTTTTCAGGAATTTTACAGTATTTTCTAGTGCTTGATTGAAGCCTCAAGATGAAGTTGAAAACATTTTTCCGCCATTTGGTAAGAAAATCGTTTCCTTCATGTGCTCCATTTAGTGATTTTTTTTTATTTTTTTCTTTTTGTTTCTTTTCTTCTTCTTCCTCAATCGATTACTAACAACAAGATAGCTTGAGCCTCACCCGATTCAGCGAGATTGGCAATCTAGGAGGGGCTCAAGTCTCCCCCGACCTCTAGCGATTTTAGGGGAGATTTGAGCCCCACCTAGCTTGCCAAATTTGGCAAGGCCTAAGTTTGCTCAGGCCTCACTGAATTTGGCAGGGCTTGAGCTCGCTAGAGTAGGCAAGGTGAGTGTGCCCATGGCTAATCATTGGCCGAGGAAGAAGAAAAGAAAAATAAATAAGAATAATAAACAACTCGATTTTAAAAATAACAAAAAAGGAAAAGAAAAAAAGAAAAATGCATTTAGTGAAAGAAAGTGAGGTAAAAGAAGATAAAAATAAATAATGTCTTTCTTAAAAAAGCGGAAAATAATTTCCCCTATTTTAGAAAAAAAATTTGCGTTGATGGAAGATGTTTTCCCTTACAAGTTCATTTTTTGTGAAATGAACAAAACTTAAATTTTCCTATACTTAGATCATAATCTTTTTGATATATATACTTAGATGCGTATGATAACCATTATATTTATTGCTTCTTATTTTTCTTCGTTTAGGAATAAAAAAAATAGTAATGTTATTTTTTTTCTAATTCTAAGAATAAGGTTAATAGAATAAAAAAAAATTTAATAAACATAAAATTTATCATCACTTTTCTAATTGCTCCGAACAAATTTTTGCTGTCGCCGGTTGCCAAACGCTAAATATGTTTGGAATTGTCGAAATCAATCATCGAACGCTGGCCACTATTCATTGGACTCCGATTGCCTAATGTTGACTACCCATCGCTGATCACCCACCATCCGTTTGCAATCATCTCCCTCTGCAGGTTGCTAGATACCCACCGATGGTCGCTAGACGTCAATCGGTGGACATCGGTTACTGAATGTCAGATGTCGAACTCCAATTGCCTGATGTCTGTCGGACGTCGGACGAGCATTGGCCATTGATTGTCGATCACTAAATGTTGGCTGCGCGTTCATTAGATGTGGGATGATGGTCACCCACCACAAGTCGCTAGACTTGAGTTGCCTGACGTTGGCCACTTGCTGCTGATTGCTCGTTGTCCGTCTGCAACCACCTTCAACTACTGATTGTTGGATGCCTATCGTCGATTTTCCGAACATCAAAGGATGGCTGCCCGCCCCCTAGACGCTGATCATTGGACACCGGTCATCGAACATCGGCTGCCAAACTCAAGTCACCCGACATTTACCATCCATTGTCAGTCGCCCCTCGTCCATCCGCATCGCCTCTTATTGTTGCTCGAGAGAAAGAAATTTTGTGTTATTATTAAACGAATTTCGATTCCTATAATATCAATATTGCGTGGTTATCAAATGTATATTTTTGCCCAAGAAACTCATTCAAGAATAAAAACTTGTCAAAAATTAGTTTCTGGAATGAAGTGATTATCGTTGGCACTTGTGGCATTACCATCCGAGAAGGATCCCCCGGACAGAATTTAGCAGTTCCCATCAAAGTCAAGAAACTTGCAACGCAAAAGAAGGAAAAAAGGTTTGTCTTTTATTATAGTTAGTCCAGGTCTAGAATTGATGACTTGACTATGATCTGCTTCATTGTCTAAGAAAGTGCAGTCATTTGTGTTTCTCGTGGTAGGTGAGCTGATCTTTTCCTGGAAAGTGGGGAGATGAGGCCACGAAATTTTGCCCGGTCTCCATATTCTTTAAATTTATCAGCAGGCAAAAATGACCATTTCAAAGGGAAAACGACGCCTCGTTTTCTAATATTAGGATCTCTGTCAGCCTTGCTGGAGATCATATCTTCACCTAAGTATGTAATATTACATTTCAATTCCTTGTGCTATTATATCAGAGCGGACTAGGAGTCGTCCAGAATTAAACCTTATGGTTTTGCTCGGAAGGAGGAGTTTGAACAATTTTCTTGAATAGTTTTCATTGCATCCTCTTGAAAATGACTGAAATACTTTTTTTCCCTTCTAAAGATCAGCAAGAACTGATACTTCCGTGTTTTTGGTCTCGAATCGAAAGAGCTAAAGTGCCTTGTATTTACCGGTTCTGACCAAAATGGGAAAACAGATTTGAAAACTTTAATTACAAGCATTTTCCAGGAAAAAAACAGTGATATAGAGGAGACCTTTTCGATCTTCTTTTCCACTTGACCTCAATTGTGTTTATCATAAACTGCATTTCCAAGAAATAAAAAAGTCCCATTTTTTCTTCATTTCAGTATCAGCTGTTTCATGGCATGGACATGGACAGCCATCCCAAGTTCTTGGGTAGTCATGAATCATGATCAAGTCCTCAAACCAAACAAATGAAACATGTTCTAAGATAATCATGGTCGCGTTCTGGAATTTCATTTATTTATATACATTCTCACCCTTTTGTATACTCTCATCTTTTTTTCTTTTAGATTTCTAACAATTCTCCGCCTCTGAGTACATATACTGATATCAACCAAACCACCACAGTGAACAAATCTTTTTTTTTTTAATCTCTGTTCCCCATTTGTTGCTATACCTATCACATATTATATGAACCATACCCAATTGTAATTTGCACCTATTTTTAAAGTCTGTAATTCACTCCTGTCCACCCCACCATATTAATCAGCCTTTGAAAACAACTCTAAGATCAGACCAGTGTGCGAACACCAGGGATTTCTGTCAAGTCCTAGAAGGGCTTCCAGGAGCTGATCTTGAGTCCAAACCCTCTTCAGGATCTGCCTCACTGCAGATATCAGAAGCACGGTCGGATTTGGAGGCGGCCCTCGAATCACTAGACCTCTTGCAAAAACTCCTGAGCTTGGCCATTGCCTCTTCAGTGCCCTCGTCGCTCTGGCTCTCGTTGTTCCTGAGGATTTCATCCTTCACGGCCTCGGCGCACAGCCCGCATATCCATTTGCCCTGGTGGCGCTCCCGGACGCGCTCTATGTAGGCTGGCGTGCACTCCTCGGTGAGGCCGCAGCAGTCGCATACAGCCATCGAGGACTCTGGGTCCATATTGGGAACGAGCAGGGACGACTGCGTTTCCAGGGCCAGTATGATCACGGGGTCGTGAAACACGGACGTGGCCATTGCCGGATCAACTCCTGTGCTCAGACGAGGGAACGCGATCGCCTGTAAATGCGATAGCTTGTTCAAAACATAATATGGGGAAGCCAAAAATAGAAAAGGTTTTCGAATTACTAAGGAAACACTCAAAAGTTTTTCACAAGGCATCCTGCAAAACTCGGCATACGAACAGGATGACACGATCAGCAAAACAAACCAGTAATCGAAAAGAGCCCGTGATGAGAATTACCTGCAGAAACAGATCGAAAACAGGGACACCGGATCACTGCCTCCTACCTCTCCTTCTCCCACTCCAGATCCCGATCAATCGCTTCTTCGGCAATAAAAAACTCAAACATCGAAGTCAAAACCATTTCATTTACTCCCATCTTGCTCCTCCTTGTCACGAATTCTTGCTCTGTAATAGTCACGCTCTCATCCCGATCACCCGAAAATCCTCAACTCCCTCTTTGATGATGTTGGGCAATCTTTGCAAATCTTGCTAATTAACTAGAGAGAAGAGAGAAGGAGAGATTGGTTTTCTCTTGTTCTTTTGTGGGTCATGAAAATTTCTGCACATTTATATACTGGAAGGAGGTCTTGGACTAGCGTAGAGAGAAGATCTTGCGGGTTTCAGGGAAAGAGGGGGGAATGACCATTAAAGAAAGCTGAATGATTGGATTAGGAAGAGCAGGCAGGTTTGAGTAAACAACAGGATCCACGTCGGTCCTGACATTGCATCCGCTGTGCTGCCAGCTCAGGTTAATCTTAGCTGACCTGTTCTAACGTCTTTGACTTCATAATCGATTCTGCTGACATTGAGACGGCAAATTGGAGCTTTGATCACGGAGAAGGAGAGAAGTTTAACACTTCCGTTTGTTTCGCGTTCCAAAAATATTTTTTTAAATGATAATTTTTTGTTATCTACTTAAAGTAATTAATGATGAAAAGTATTCTCATACTTAATGATAATTTATATTTAAATATTTTTAATATAATGATTATATTTTTCATTCATTAATTTTTATAGTGCAAGCGATTATATTTAAATCATTCATTTTATGTGAAAGAGACAAAATTTGTAAATAAATTGATATTGTAGTTCATAGAAGATAATATACTATTTTTCTAGGTGATATAGCGGGTCAGTCTATGGGAATACCTGAATATTCCCAAAAGCCAATTCGGAGGCAGACGCATGTCTATGAATATTATCACAATGGTACTTTGGAACTGTTGACTTGCCCCACTTTCTCATTCAAATTCTTAAGACTTTTTCTCTTGAACCTTCCCTACAAGAAAACGAAACGTGCCGGAAAAATAAACGCAATTTCGCTTGTACTTGCATAATGATTTTGTGGTGCAAACTCATGAAGCCTAATCGCTAACCCCAAAAAGGGAAATTGCAATTCTTTATGAACTAATTTTTTTTTTCATATATATTGTAAAAAAATAAAAATTAATGCTGACCGTGCCCAAAAAAATGCCCTGAGTAACAATCTCCTTGACATTTAATCAATTTCGCCACTTTATAACTAATTTTTGTACCTTTTCAATTTGTTTAATGTCATCGGTATTCTTTATGTTTATAAAAATTGTCATAAATATCCCTTGACTTTGACCGAACTTGGCTAATTTGTTCATTTTCCGCAAAATAAACGAACCATAACTCTTAGATTACTCTCCGCCACAACAAAAAAAAATAAAGATAAATCATTTTCGTTTAAATCTTTTGAAGAACCTTTGTGAGATCCACTAGTTTGAGTTCTTTCTTCCACGCAAGAAATCTAAGAACTCTCATAAATGAGAAAAATATCAAAGCCCAAGGAGAGTGGCGGAGCACAAAAGATGACCCCCATCAGGTAGCTAGTAGTCAATTATCGATTGACATTAAATGAAGTTTCACATACAGTGAGCAATCACAAATCATTTTCTAGAAATTAATGCTGTTTATTGTTTTGGTTTCGTTACAAAGTTTTCATAATCAATAGAAAAAATGCACGATCCTCACGTGTTATTAGAAAATAAATATTGAATTTTGGGGGCGTGATTTTGAATTAACATTGTTTTTCACATATTTTTAGTATGATGGCGTGATTATGAAAATTAGAATGATTACACTGATTATTTTCGGAATTGGTGATGGGATTGATATGAAGGTTTCCACCACATCTTCAAATTGTCACAGTGATTCAATTCATTGGCGATGGGATTGATATTGAAAGTTTCCACCACATCTTCGTATCGTGGTGCATTAAGGTAGATACATTGAATTGGAAACAGCTGGAACTAGCCATAACGTAACACCCAAGTCGCAAACAATCTAGTTGCAAGGATGATTGCAATTCCACATTCTAAGTATCTACTAACGGATATAACTCACCACATGGATAATTGGTGTCTAAGTTAACAGATATAACTCACCACATGCATAATTGGTGTCGAATTTCTTTTCAGTGGGTTCTCATTGTTTAGAGTTGTTATTTTTTTGTCATTGTTTAAATTTATTATTTTTACAATAAATATTAATTGGAGAGTCATTGACTATCCTTTTATCCGCAGCACGTAACCTCATAGATGACTAGCATATGTGCACTTGTTAAGTGGCAAGCTAGTTAGATGGCGTGGGGTTTTGATGTCCAATAAAAAGAACGAGTACATCTCATCAGTTTTAAATCTGGAAAATTAAAAGAGCAAATTATTTTATGCATCTCTGATGATTAACGAAACTAAATTTGACATAAATAACTGTACAAATGAAAATATCCACCCTTCACAACTGCTCTTATCTTATTCGATCGTAGCTGTTAAACCTTGAAAGGATCGAACATAATAGTATAGGCAAACCATAGTCCAATAAATAATACAAATATTTTATAAGTAGATCAAACAATCACTATGCATTTGTATGAAAAATGCACACCCACAAAAAAAAAAAAAATCTGGTTATAATATATGTAAAAGACCATATACGATATATATCATTTCAACACTTTTGTGTATTAGAATTAGTCATTTGATCAATAATTTTAAGGCAAGCAACAATTATCTAGTTTAGTGTTTAATTGAGATAATTGTCTAAAAAGTCCTAAATATATCAAATGGCAACTAATTCAATCGTAAATATTTTGATGATTTAATGTAGTATATTTGGTCATTTTTGGCTAAGAATTGTTGATTTTATGTCAGTTGTCTTACATGACACAGGCGATATTGATGTGGATGATCTTTGCAATTTTTTATTATTTTTATGAAATGTTATGTTATTTTCCTCCTTTTTCCTTCTTTCTCAAGGGCCTCGACAAAGGTTGTTGACCATAGGAGAGGGTTGCAGTGGCCTTGCCAAGATTTGGCAATGATGACCCTGCCAAAGGCTAGCGATTGACAGAGGAAGAAGGAAATAGAAGAAAAATAAATAAACAAAGAAAAGGAAAACAAAAATTGGAAAACACAATATACAAATTGTTAACGCCATCGCCAATTGTGCCATGAGAATGACCAAGTTTATTGGACTGCAACATTAGTGATTTATGATCAAAATTGGTTGGATGAGGTATATTGAAAAATCATCAAAATGTTAATGACTGAATTAACCAAACTGTTATGACAAAAAAAAAAAGTTAACCAAACTGAAATGTTTAAGACAAAATTTTTGTTGTCGTATGATAAGATTATGATTTTTTTGACAATTTTCCCAAAATCAATTTAGTGCTCTTCGTCAAAAAATATAGGCCATGCACAATGTCCAGCGATAAGGTTAACGGATTCTCCCTTGACGTAACTTCCCCACCTATATCGGTCGATGACTTGACCAAAATGAAAGTCCTCGAACGGCATGCATGCTCTTTAAGTTGATGCTTGGTTCAGCTATTAAAAAACTTCGCAAAAACTTAATGCTTTGTCCGGAAATTTTTGGAGGAAAATAACATAAAATATATAGAGAATGGATGCATAAAAAGGGATGAAGGCCTTCTCTATGAAAATATTTGAAAATCAAAACTCAAAAATTTATCTCACCTGCAACTTTCAGTCCCCACGAAGACGCTTCACCACCTTTGGCCACTGCAACGACGGAGCCAGCGCCGGCCGAAGCGTTTGCAAGGTTCGCCCCGCCCCGTCGATGCCGTGGTGAGGAGGAGAGTCCGAGGTGACGTATGATCCATGCAAGATCTGACCTCAACTTGATTTTCACGTCGCTACTTGGGGCCGGCGGCGAGATCGTTGAGCTTTTATTGCACCCGATTGGGGCTATAATGAGAGGCGGCCGTCGCGTCGCTCGGGTCACACGACTCTACTAATTGAAATTTGACCGAACTCGCGTCATTTAACTCGACAGGCCCACGGCGGAGACTTCAGAGGAGGAGGAGGAGGGAGGGAGAGGGGGAGCCCCGTTGAAAGTTTTTATCTTTTTTTCATTTTCCTGGCCCTGGGGGGTTGCGTCTATGCCCGTCGAAGACCAAGAAATGTATATAATTTTGTACGTCAGTAGCTTAATCCTCGAAGGCTTTCAATTATGTGATCCTATGCAGTAAGATTTCCCCCGTTAGATAAGAATCAAATTCTAAGGGTGTCACCACCGTTAGATAAGTTTGAATTTCAATGGTGGGTTTGTGGACCTCACGATTTACTCTAGCCGCATGCAGTGTACGGGCTTTCTTGGGTCATTAAAAAAATAAAAATTCTAAAGGTCTTCGTGGAAGTGAAGTGAGGTCGACCTCCTCTAGGGTGAAGGTAGCCCTCGCCAGATCGAGCGAGGAGGACCCTTGCCCAATCCTCTCTGGGTATTGTCTAGCTTGGCCATTGATAAAGAAGGAAGAAAAATAAAAAAATGAAAAAAATTCAGAAAAGATAAATGATGAGAATGCCCCATGATTATTGGAACGTGAGGCCCTTGGTTGAAACAAGTATAATTATTTCACATTCTTATTTGAAATATGATTAACTTTAAATTATTATTTAAAAAAATGATGACACTAACAAGATTTACTTCGAATTTTTATTTAAAAAAAATGATAGTATTTCGAGTTCTTATTTAAAATAAATTTCACTTTAAAAATACTCGTTTTTCGTTTACACCGAGGAAATAATAAAAGCACTTTGGGATTCGGCCATATCACCCTTCGCTCTCCCGCCTTTCTTCTGCCGCGCTCCAATTTGATTCCCCGGCGCGTTTTCTTTCCCTCCCTCCCTCCCCAAATCACCGAGGAGGAATTCTCTCGATTCACCCCAAAATCGGAACTTCTCCAGCATCCAATCCAACCCCTTTCTGCAATCGAGCAGGTAGGTCGGAGCCGCTCGTCGCGATCGCGCGATCGGACGGTTCTGTCAGGTTTTCCGAGACGATTCGGCGTTGTCAACGGCGAATCGCTGGTGGTCTGTTGGCGCCGCTTGTCGATTTGTTTCGCCCGACTTTTCAATCGTTTTTTTTATTTTTTTTGCTGGAATTCAAGGTGTTCCGCGGATGATGCTGTTTTTTCGGTTGTTGTTAGATGCTCCAGATGACGGTCCGTTCGACTCCGTTCCCCACGAGATCGATGCTCTTCTGCTTCTTCTTCTTCGTGTTGTCTGTTGCCAGGTAATTACAGCTAGGGTTTCGTTTTCCGGTTGGCTGTTGTCAGGATCGCCTTTTGCAGTGACTTCGAAATGGAAAATGAAATTGTTGTATGTGCGGTTTCGTTACTTTGGTTCTCTCTGCAACCACTCGGTAAGCGAGTTTTTCTTTTGCTGTCTGCCACTCTATACGTTGTGTGTAATAATGTCAGAAAAAAAACTGCAATGGAAAGATGAAGCAATAGGACATTTAGGGACAATGCATCTTTCCTGACTTCCCGTGTCAACAGAAATAGACTACAAATTACGATTTGCGTTTTTGAAATATGACGGTCGGGAGGAAAGAAGAATTATGAGAATTTCAAGACAGAAAATCAATTCTCTTTGTATCTTAAATTGTGGGCAATACTGGTGTTTTGTGGGTTGTGATGACACATAACTACTCGAAGGCATATAGGTCTTCTGGCGGCGGGGAAGCCAAGAGTGAAAGAACACTGGCTATCATAAAGCCAGACGGATTGTTCGGCAACCACACAGATGCTGTAAAGAAGATTATTTTGGAGTCTGGCTTCAGAATCTTAAAGGAAAAGATCGTTCAGTTAGATCAAGAAAGTGCAGCGAGCTTTTATGCTGAGCACTCTGCAAGGAGCTTCTTTCACAGCCTCGTCCAATACATGATGAGGTATATTGCCTCTTGTCCTAATAGTGCGGTGCTCGTATTTTGGGATTATCTTGCATACTGAAATTGTGACCTTGGTCTTCTGATTATGATAGTCTTGAATGGTACATTGTGTTCAGTTTCTGCTAGTCCAGAAGCTGCTTTCTCAATTTGTTTTTGTTTTTTGTTTTTTCCTCTCTCTTGGTATTCTAAGGTTTTTCAGCTTGTGAAAATAGAAAAAAGATGCCTGGACAAGCTCACAGATAATTTCTTGTAGGCTTGGATATTTTTTTTAGTGGAAGTTGACCCAGCTTGTGACTTAATTTCATTCTGGTTCTCGTCTTTCTCACATAAAGGATCAATTACTCGTTGACTCTTCATCTGTCTGCATTCTCCTCATTATTCCTCTTGCATATGTGCACCTAACAGTATGCTTCTGTTAGTGGTCCAGTGTTGGTTATGGTTTTGGAAAAGGATGATGCTGTTTCAAGCTGGCGTACTTTGATTGGGCCAACAGATGCAAGCAAAGCTAAAATTACTCATCCTCAAAGGTAATTAGAGATAGCTTGCATCTATTTGGTTTTCTATGGTGGCTCGTGTTGCTAATTTCTTTCAAAATAAAATTTTGGATTCATAAGCAAGTTTCCTAACTGTTATCAAATAGTTAGTTGTCTGTTAAGTTGCGAAAAAATGATTGTTTCTTCTTTGCCTATAGCATTAGAGCAATGTGTGGGACTGATGCTGAGAAAAATTGTGTTCATGGTTCTGATTCACCCCAATCAGCCCAAAGAGAGATATCATTTTTCTTTGACTCCATGCCTTCAGGTGAGCTTCTATTGCCCTTTTTGGAAGGCATTTGCTTTCTCTTAGATTCACTGTAAGGAGAAATATGGAATTGACAAGGTAGTGGCCATTATACATCCACTGAATTTTGCCAAAATTGGGAAATGGAAGATTAGTCAAATAGAAAATTTTTAAACTTGAATGTATTAGAGAAATAGAATTAGAATGTTGGATAGGCTCATGGTCCTCCTAGAAATGAAACGCCATAGTGGAAGATGGACTAGCACGGCAAATGATGCCCTTTCTTGTCCTTAGGTATTAATGCATCTTTAATTGGAGAAACATTGTAAGAGTAAAGAAGACAATCAACAGAAGCATGACTTTTTTACATTTATTCTATTAGCAGGGGTGCAAGCTATTGAACACAACGAACTGTAGCTGGAAAATGCAGAGGATCCCTTTGAGCTTCTTTAACCTCTTCAGTTATAACCATATGACACAGATTCCTCATCTACTTGAGACTGGCATAGAGGATTATTTCCATAAAATTTTATTTCTGTTTGGCTGAATGTATTGCTTTTGTGCAGCCACATTGACGTGGTGATAACTGCTGAGGTAAGCCCTGTATGCTTAGTTGTCAGCTCAAAATACTTTGCGTTTGTAGCTGCAAATGTTGAGCCTGAAGTGTATAATTGGACAAACAATAGGGGGACCTGCTTAATCAGGTTTGCACTCATGGTGTTGCAGGATTCATGTGTGATCATTAAACGCACCAAAAAGTGGTTCTGGGTTTCACATGATATACGTAATCCGATTGTTTAGTCATTCAATATTTATCTGATAGGATTTTCGTGGATAGTTTGCATAATGTAGCACTCTTCCTAAACGGCGATATGCTCCTCTCTTGATGTGGTTTGTTACTTTTTCATTAGTCATTGCATGTAAAAGATTCAGCTTCAGATTTTTGTTCTCTCTTATTGGGAAATCTGCACTCTAGGCAAAGGGCTTTCGATTGCTGGCTGCCCAAGGTCTCTGGACAAGATAGTTCTTCTAGGATTAGCTGTTTTGCAGAAAACATTTTATTTGGACAACTAGAGTTTAAATTAAGAAAGTAATCAAATAAAATTGAAATAATGCCTTTAACATTAGGATTCGTAAGTATAATATGTTTCTGTGATAAGTAGAATTTTATTCATGGAAAAGATGTACACAGGGGTAAAAGAGAATGGATAAGAGAACGATAAAACAAAATGAAAAGGAAGGACTTTGTTACACAAAGATGATGAAGAATTAGAGACCCAATTTGTAAGTGGAGCAATTATGACTCTAAGTTGGTAGTAGGCTTTCAATATAGAATGCTAAAATGGGATAGCTGGCAACTCCTGCTGGTCAAGTGTCAAGAACTCCTGCTTCTTTCCAGCCATTTGATGGAGGATTTTTATTAGTACCTCCTGGCTCTGTCTTCAAGATCTAAGTGCTTTACGATGGAGGCTGTGATAGATCGGGCTGACACTTAAGTGCACTTTGAATATCATATGTCATTCATATGTAGTGTATGCATATATTGTGCATGTGGTGTTGTTAGGGCACTTTCTAGAGATTTTCTTTTTTGCTATAAAGAATCTTTAAACGTGTACTGCTACTGTCCTGGTTAACTCTATTATCCAGCTGTGAACTTTCTAGCCTGAAGAAGATTAAACAGTGAGGACGAAGTGAGTGGACGAATTACTTAGAATTCTTTCTCTTTAATAACATAGGTAGAGCAGAGTTGGTTCGATCAGTGTTAAGACTTGGAACATGACAAATCAACTCATTGACTGCTTTGTTTGGCCTCATCACATCTTCTAGTGTCTCTAAGTCATATGTAGAGATTGGTTCCTCGTATCAATCTCTGCAATGGAATAGCTGAGGATACCCTGATTCTATATGGTGGAGCTGAGTACTGCTGAGATGTGTGCTACAAATGTGAGCTCGAACAAGTTTCCCCTGCTTTCTGGGATTTCATCTTATTCTGCTCTGTGTTGAAGGCAGCTATTGTGAGCAGTGCCCTTTCTTCCTACCACCTCTTGACAGCAGTTGCCTCCTGTCTGATGCACATCTTTAGTGATGAAGATGGGCATGGACTCCTGCTTAAAAAAAATAAAGAAGAGAGAAATTAGAAACGTGCGTGCACTCATTGCATTTGGATACTGGGGTACATGGCCTTGTGTCTTACTTTGATGAGATTGTAGCTTGACTCCAGGGCTAGTTTTGTACTATGCGGAGGATTTGCTCGGGGATACTTGATCCAATGAAAGTCGAGCTTTAGTCAAATTCCTAGGCCCACCACTTTCCTGGAGGATAGGCGTCCACATCACCCAAGGTCTTAGTTTATTTTTGGTAAGATGTGTAACATTCCAGATATGGTAAGCCTAGCTCATGTTTGCGATTAATAGCTTGGATTCTCCAAATCTAGACGTCTAGTCGAAGTGAACACCCCACATGGACTGCCTAACAACCTTTTGAGAATCCCTTCTTTTCCTATCTTTCTCGTTTACTTTTTTTTTTTTTTCTTTTCATTTTTTTTATTTTTACCTTGGTCGGAGTGATTCTTCAGAATTCTCTTTCGGTCTTTGCCCATCGCATTTTTCTACATGCATCTCGAGGTAAACCCTTTTTTTCATGATCTGTAGAATTTCTAGGCTTCAGGGTGACGAGTTGAGTGACGATACCCACCTTAGATATTTTTCTGAGGTTTAATCAACAAATGCACTGTGATTAGCCGCTAGTCACAGAGTTTCGAGCGATGTTTTATTTCTGACCAAGGAACATCGAACGGCTATGCTCCTGGCCTTGAAGGATGTTTCTTAATTTGCTTGATTTTGGGTTAGGGAGCGACGTGAGTCCATCAGAACCACATAAATCCACGGCAAACCGCCACGGGAAGGGGCGGCATTTATGCAGATGCAGGAGGAAAGGTGAAAAGTTTTGTACGCGGCCCGAGGGAGTACTTATGTCCACCAATGAGCCCTCTTTCGGATTTAAATTAAACTAATCTTGTGATTAGGAAATTGAAATAAAAAATTATGGGTTTTTAAACCCATCGTTTGGCGTGTCGATTCTGAAATTGAGACCGAGAAATCTACAAGGTAACTGTGTTCGGGTCAAAGTTTAATCACCCTGGTGTGCTTTTTTGAGATACTGTTTGTTATTAGTTCGAGCCAATCAGGTTATAGAGCCCTGAAAACCTTGGAGGGCAGACATCATATAAATTTTAATCGTATCTTTATTAATGTATGATTATTTCGTGGGGAGGTGGTATTTTAGTTGTGGGGAATGGGAATGGGAATAAAGAAACATGTATTTTTACTTAATGGAGGGGAGTACAAAGTCAACTGCGATCCCTTTGGTACACGTGTCGGGCCGACACGTTGGGGCAGGACTGATGGCGGCGTGACACGTAGCCACCTTTCCTGATGTGCGCTATGTATCTCGAAGGGGATCGCGTAGAGCATTTTGGGGTGCCTTGAAAGGGAAACAAGAGAAAAGGGGGCATGCGCAGGGTCGTCTTTTTGAGCTCTTGCATCTAGGATTTGATGGGAATTTGATATTTGCGAGTGTTCATGTCATTCTGAATTTTCAGTGAATTTTCTAATACTAATAACCATAGCATCAATAATAAGAAATGAAAGTGAAATTTATTTATGAATAAGTATCGTTATTATTGTTTTTAACTCTATAAATCGAAAGGTGCGGTCTCAAACATAATTATGGTTAATTTGTTATCAAAACATACATTTATATCTGATTATACTATTAGATTTTTTATTAACTATGCAAAGAATGTGTACATTTCTATTTAATTATTAAATTAAGAAGTTCATTTTGTATTGTCGTCAAAATATCTTTTTGATAACATAAACATTCTTATCTTACTCGCGACTCGTTAAAGAACTTTTGAAATCACATATAACTCCACTATGGTTTTGGAAACGCTCATTGCCAGCCCCATTGCAACCAATACCATAGGTGGGGTGACATGGTTGCCTCATGTCCATGTTCATTTTCACTTGATTCTCCTTTTGAAGATTTACCCAATACCGTGTTCTAGCTTTTCTGGACCTTCGAAACTGCAGAAGTACATTGAAAAATCAATCCCAAAAAACGGTCCAGATCCGTTTTAGGTGAAGACCAAGGATTTAATTGGTGCATTCGAGCCTTTAACCAAGTCCAAAGTACAAGCAAGTTGATCATAATTTCTGTTTATGCATCTTCCTATCCAATATCGATAAGCAAGTTGTCGAACCTTCTTTCTGTTTTCTTTTTTCTTTTTAAATTAGAACACAGCAAGTGGTCAAGTAAAAAGCCTCTCCAGGATATAATAAGTCTCAGTTAACAAAAATTTTTCCTGAAAGATTAGACAATCTGGTTGGTCTATGTGATTAGACGATTAGACTTTATATTTGAAAAAAAGAAAACTGAGAAATCTTGGCTCTGAAATATGCTTAACATAACTATCAACCAATCCAACCGCAAAGAAAAATTAGGGGGAAGATAACACAATTTCTTTGGAGGGCAAATCACCCCCGAAAAGTGTCACTATAGTTCGTGGAAAAAATCAACGTTTTGGAAAAGCTCTTGCAATCTATCATCATATCCTTTTTCTCTTTCGAATGGCAGACTAAGTTCGCATCTTGCGTGGGGCCGTAGATTGACCGAGGAATTATTTTCTCGAAGCATGGCCCTCGAATGAACGCACGAGTAGGGATTCCAATACCTCGCACTTTTCACGAAGTAAGTTCCAGATCCTTTTTTCCAATCAACCAACCCTTTACTTCCTACTTGCCATCTCAAGTGTTCTTTCGGGAGATTTCTTTCTGCTAACCAAGAAAGAGGAGTCCAAGTACACTCCCCTTCCTTTTCTTTTAAAAACAGTCGGAATTAATAAGAGAATTCACCTGAAAAAGAGGAGGGAGACGCTGTTGTCCCTCAGGACCAGACCAATATTTAGGGCATCCCCTCGTGTCACTCCCCTTATCGTTAGATTATAAAAGGTTTGTGTATAGAGATTGATATCACCTTTCTTTCTCTCCACTTAATGGGTTGTCTCTGGATCTCTGCCAACCCCCCAGATCCAACGGCTGACATAGGCGCCACTCTTTGTGGCCCTTCTTCAGGGTTCGTTCCAGAAAAAGCTTATTTAGACCCCCATGTGTTTAGAATACTTGTACACGCACGCATTGACAGATGATAAGAGTAAAATATCAGAGGGAATGTTTTTGTGCTGATGGGATGCGTGTATATTAGTTGTATTTTGTATAAGATAGGCTCCCTCGCTCGCTCAGGTGGGTTCAATTCAAAGCTTTGCGAAAGATTTGCATGTTGAGTGGGGCAAAGCAAAGCTGCTTTTAGGAACTTGAACCAAGTGGGGAGCTTGGCTCAGGTTGGCCATGAAATTCACCAAGGCTCAAAATCTTGAATTTGCACTCCCAAAGCTCAGTTCTCATTGGCCTTTAAGATCTGCATTCTTCAACACCGGGGTCTCAGTCTGTCAAGCAATCTCCCACTGAGTTCTTTCTGCCACCCTTTTGGGTTCTTCTCAAAGCCAATAGTACAGCTTCCTACTCATACAAGGAGAGTGAAGAGCTTTGAGCTTTGTGCTTTGAGCTTTCCTTCTTGTTTCACTGAAAATGAAGGTAAACATTGTTTGAGGTCATGCTGCACTTGGCTTCGTTCATGTGTTCGAGTCCTATCCGAAATCTAACTAGACATTTTCGGTTGCAGCTATTCAGTTGGGTGCAGAACAAGCTAAATGGAACAAAAGGGAATGCGAAACCAGAGCCAGTTCCCTCCAATAGACGTAAGTGTTCATAGACTCTATCAAGTCAGCTCTTTTGCTTTCTTAGTGTCATGGTCAACTCTGTCCTGGACATGTCTTGCTTCATATTGGCCAAGAATATACTAATTGTCTCGCTTTAAAAGGTGTCAGAAGAGATCTCCTGGCTATTTGAGCCTCTTCTTTCGTCTGCCATCGAGCCTGCTATCTAGAATTGTTGCTTTTTGTTTTATGCAAGTTTTCGCATGCACAGATAGAGAGGTTATTCGCCTCAAATTCTAAAACAATTGACTTTTGGACCAATCATGTTAGTTCTTCGAAATTAATACTAAGGGTTGGGGTCAATGAATAAGATCTATCTGAATGCAGCATACTGTCCTCCCAAATGATCTGAAGTCGCCTAGAAGTTCCTTTTAAATTTGCCAAAGTGGACTTTTATTGGTGATGATTACTAGTTGCAATGAAATAGAACCTTTTTCTTGTGAACAGAAAATTGAAACACAAAATCATATTTGAATTCATAGATTCGAAGAATACAATCTGAGCGGGCAAGAGGTAACTTGAAGATTTTTGTTCATACACTGCGTAGCAGAAAGTGCTTTCTTTTTTCTTTTTGGGGTCCATAGGAAGTGTTTACTTTATCGTCTGTTTCCTTTTTCTTGACAGTGGTATAATAAATACGTACCAAGATCCAATTAGTTCTGATAGGTGAGCTTACTTCTACACTTGGATCAATTTTTAAAATTAGTATGGCTCTTTATTGTGCAGATCATCATGTGAAACAAGAACCTAGAGAAGAATTCAGCGACTGGCCACAGGGATTGCTGGCAATTGGAACCTTTGGGAACAATGATCTAGGAGAAAACCAAGAAAGCCAAAACAATCTTCAGGAAAATAACCAAGAAAGCCAAGACAATATTCAGGAAAATCCGTCTTCCTCACCCGATTTATCAGACTTCACGCCTGAAGAAGTTGGGAAATTACAGAAAGCTTTGACCAAACTCTTATCCCGTAAACCTTCCTCCAAAGTTGAAAGAGAAACCACAGATCAGCCACTGGACAGGTTCCTAAACTGCCCATCAAGCTTGGAGGTCGACAGGCGGGTTAGTAGTTCTTTAAGCAGCGAGCCAGGGGATAGGGAAGAGGACATTGAGAGGACTATAAGTATTATCATTGGTAAATGCAAGGAGATTTGTGCAGATAATAGCAAGAAAGCAATCGGGAAAAAGTCCATTTCGTTCCTTCTTAAGAAGATGTTCGTTTGCAGAAGCGGATTTGCACCGGCGCCTAGCCTGAGAGATCCGCTCCCCGAATCAAGAATGGAGAAGGTACAGAGAAAACACACTAAGATCGTATCTCTAGTTAGATCATATCTCTAGTGAGATTATTTGATTTGAACCATGATCATGGTGGAAAGATCGACGAGTCAAGGAGTGCATATGAGGATTGCCGATCTACTTTAATTCATCTTCGTCTATGAAGATCTTCAAATCTCTGTATTCATCAGATGTGGAGACAGGACGACTGCACAAATAAACTAGCTGGTCCAAAAGTTCAATCTCATAGAACACAAAAAGGATTACAGATATTAAGCTACTTAGCACATAAAATAGGCAAATTGGGCAACATATTGACTATAAAAACAAGCTAATGCCTATAACTTTTCTGCTTCTAGATAACAAAACCTAAACTATGGAAAATATATATGTTTTTTCCTCATGTTTTTTGACTAACTTTGCCATCTTCATGCTTCTTCCTTGCAGCTTCTGAGGACATTGCTTCGCAAGAAAATGTACCCGCAAAATACTTCTCGGGCATCGTCGATGAAAAGGTATTTAGAGGACAAGCCAATCTCGAGAGCAGATAAAGAAAAGCAGGAGGAAGCAGATGAAGGCTCTAAATGGGACAAGACAGATTCTGAATGTAAGTTCACTTTGGGATCATCCCAACTTCTCGCAACTTATCTAATTCACTGAAAATATTACAAGAGCTTGCATTAAATCACGCGTCTCTTTTGTTGCAGATATTGTCCTTGAGATCTGATCTACTTGCCATCCGCTACAGAAATACACTACAAGGTAATATGACATATTTCAATTTGCTTTTGAACGAGTAATCTTGTGCATCTCTTACTTCTCTGCCCTCAAACAACGCATTTCCTAACACGATTGGACCATATTATGCAGATTCATTTTTCATCACTCAGTTTTTGCGGCTCATATTCATTAGCTGGGACCTCGGACATGGAGAAGCTGTTGATATATCTTTGAAACAAAGTCGTCAATAACTTCATCTGAGGATCTAAGTTGGCTCATAAGAAGGACCAGAAGAGAGTTGCTTTCATTCTGTTTGACTGTGCTCAAATTCCAAAATCCCTTTCCCCTTTTTTTCATGGTTGTGTCTGTTGATCAGTCTCAACACATGTTAATGGACAAATCTCTTATGGATTATCTGTGGTGCACATTCTGGAAAAGCTGGACAGAATCCACAATTTCCCATCTTTCTTACTGTATTCTCTTCTCTATTGACCATTTCTCCTTTTAGTATAGTCTGTAAAATAGTAAGAAATATTTTAGAACTCTTTGAAATAATCTGCTTGAAAGTTCTTCCAAGACGGAAAAGGGCTCAAGCAAAAGTCCTGATGCCAAAACTAAAGAGAACGAATATCACATCGTGCTGAGGATTGGATCAGAATTTTCTCATAGATTTCTTTTGCGCCTTTTGCAAAAAGCAAGTCAAGCACATCGACCCGAATTAAGTGAGTTTACTGAACCCATTTGACTGATCTTAAGACTAGCTCTAGATAATACCTCGTGGGTTCATCGAATTTGCAATAAAAAATTCAGTTTCCAAGTTTTAATTAACTTGAAGTGTTGAACTGGGTTGGAAAAAATAGTTTGAAGTTGTTTTAGTATCTTGATTCTGTCAATGTGAGAATAACACATAAAGAACTGAAATCAACAAACGTAAGTCATAAATTTTGGTCTGATTGGTCAAGGATAATCTAATTTGATTGATTTCTATTTTTTTTTTTTTTTGCGTGATTTGAAGATGACTGATGCTTGGAATTTATGGTAGTAATTATCTAAGTTCCAACTCTAATAGAATCAATTATTAGGAAATTCTAGTTTTCACATCTGATTACTGTGGTGTGTGTGTGTGTGTGTGTTTGTGTTGGTTCAATTTTCATCCAAGTCCAACTACTCTTCTACAAAAGGGGCTAAAATGTAAAAGAAAGTCAAACCTCCCGGCCGAAAGTAGAAAATCTCAAATCTGGCCATGCCATCCAGAATTCCCAAAAGTCTCTTCCGCTCGCACTGTCACACTTTTCAGCTGCGCTCCACCGAAAAAATCAAGATCAAGTCTTCATCATTAATCACTCGGAACGATGCTTAATTTCACTCGATAGGGAAACCCTTTGAGCCCTAGAAAGATCAAAACCCCAAATCTTTCTCCCTCCCAAATGCTGCTTTTGTCCCAATTCCTCATCCTCTTGGATTCTTGATCGCAATCTCTCGTAAAAATCTCATCTTGGATCCGGTTGCTCCTCGCTCACCTCCTAAAGTTTCCATCTTTTTTGTCTGGTCTTGAAGCCTGGTGGGAATTGGGGGTGTTTTCTGGATTAATTCGTCGAAGCGAGCTTCGGGTCGATTGATTTATATTGGGAAGTGGGTGCAAGATTCGCTCTTGCTTTGCTTCTGCTATTGCTGTTGAATACTAGGCGAAGTGTCAATTCGCGCCTTGAGAAACCGGCGGCTTGCGTTCGATTGCTTGTCGTGTTTGAAATTAGGTTTCTTTAGCGAATTGGGTATTGTTCTTTTAGCTGGTTAGTGAAGACTTGGACGCTGCACGAGGCGGGGGAGTTAAAGAAAGAGGAGTCATAGCTGTCAATGCCATTTCTGGACTGGTATTTGGTGAATTCTGAGGTGGTTCTGTTAGAGTTAACGCGAAAGTCGAGGCTAATTATCGATGTCTTGGGCAAGCCCTGAAGACACTTACCTGTCCACTTCCCTCGCCAGCTATCTTGACAGTAGGTTTTTTGCATTAATTTCGCATTTGCATAGGTTAATGCTATTGTCCAGTTACTTATTTTGTTTATGCTGGTTGAGTTGTTTGTTAAAAATGCTGCTGTTAACAAAGGGTTGTGAGACTTTCATCTCTAGTGTTTAGCTCTGCATGATGGCAGTGCATCTTGATGTCTAGGTTGTGTATGGATCCGGTGGGCTTTGAAAGGGAGGGCTATCTTGGTTTCTTGTGTTGGCTTCTTGTGTTATTGTTTGTTGGTGGAATCATGTATCTAGTTGTATATAGAGATTTGTGCTCATGCATAAAGACACCAAGCCCACACATGTTTATCTGGTGCTATAAAGGCTTCTAAGAGAGAATTAGTGACAATGTTCTATGTGTTTGCAAGGGAAAATTAATTACATGTTTCCACTAATTTATGTTCAGTGGGCTGTGAGACTATATAGTCAGTCGCTAATGGTTAAGCCAAAGATGTTGTTGCATGTGGTTTTCCCGTCACCGATCCTTTTGCTCTGATATTTCCAAAGTGGAGATGATTAGGTCATTCATGCTAATACTCATTTTTCTGACCCTAAATGATACGTATGACTGCCTTTGCTTATACTGATCTGGTTCATTCCTTTACCGAGCAGTGAGAAGAGCTAGCATTTTGTTACTTTAGAAGAAGTTGAAAACAAGCCTAATAAGACTCAACATAACGTAGCATTTGGTGGGTGGCAGAAGGATGACTGTAGTGCCCTAGACATTAATTCATGTATGTTGTCAGCTGCAAGAATCTTCCTCCTGTGAAAATATTAAGATTTGCAATCCAGGTTAGTTGATGTCTCTGAAGAATTATGAATTGACAGAGTTTGGTGAGACATAAAGCTACCATGGCACTCCTCAGGTTATATAGTTCCTGTCTATAACCAGTATGAATTAGTTCGGATAGAGCCTTACTCTAATACTTCTCGCTGAAATGCCCAGTTGAGAGAGCTAATATAGGTAAAGAACAATACACAGCTAAAGTATTGTCTTTGTAGAAATAGTAGGCTTTCTAATGAATTCATTCTACAAGAACTTCTGCTTTCATTTTGAATCAATGGAAGATGTATATGGCCTTCTATCAATTGAAAACTCCCAATACGGCAATATGTGCGATTAAGTTTTGATGCTGAAACTGTTCAACTGCCGTATAACAGAAGGTGGCTAGCCTCCTTTATGAGTTAGTCATTTTCTTTTATTTTCCCTCAATACTTTGTCATGCTTTCCTTTTCATTTTTTCGTTTTTTATTTTCCTTTTTTTGATTGACGGTGAAACATGTAGGTCTTTCCATGAGATACAAATAAAATATAGCTGTCATTTTGTGGCATCATGTTAGATTCTTACGTCCAAATGATATTCTACTTTACAGAGAAGCTTCTTGTACTGCTGCGAGATGGTCGAAAGCTGTTGGGTATACTTCGCTCATTCGATCAATTTGGTACGACCCTTTGGCTTGTTATCCTTTGTCCCTGCATAAGTATACGCTTCAATAGCAAAGTCCTGTTTTCTAAGTTCTGCTATCACTCTTTTTTATGCAGCAAATGCTGTTCTAGAGAGCGCATGTGAAAGAGCTATTGTTGGCGACCTATACTGTGACATCCCTTTAGGTCTTTATGTAATACGTGGGGAGAATGTAGTTTTGATCGGTGAACTGGTAGGAAATCTATACTATTTGTCAATTTCACGTATAGCATTTATTCTATTTATTCCCCTCATATATGTATTTCATGTATCAGGATGTTGAAAAAGAGGAGCTTCCCCCACATATGAGACGGGTTTCAACAGCTGAAATTAGAAGGGTGCGTGTACTATAAATTATTGAGTGTGGGCTAGTCGTACATTCCTACAAAATGACAGTTTCGCTAAGTGTTTGATCATATCTATGATAGTCGTTTTTAAATTTTTGATATTTCCACACTTGTCGATTTTGGCAAATAGTTTTGAATTTGTTGCAAGATGTCCATGATTTGAAGGCTCTAGCGGGATTAGTCAATACTCATCATTTGGTGGTATTCTTTGGTTAATATCTGGATGAAGGTTCTGAAGCTTCTGTTTTGTGTCAAAGATCTTGGTCATGTATACTCTTCTACTCCCTTCAATGTATAAACTTGTTGAGTCAGACTTTTGGAGCACTGAAAAAATAATTTGTAGGAAATTTTTAGTTTTTTGTACACTTCCAGCTGCACGCTGTTGTATTTACTTGTCAATGACTTTAGTTGAAATGGAACACAAACAAAAAATGCTGACTTCTGAAGCCATTTCTAACCTAGCAGTGCATGGGAAAATGATTTCATGTAATGTTCCTCTGCCAATAAACCTCATTTTCTGCATTAGTGCGATCTTAATCGTGTTGTATTACAAGAAAGTATAGATTGCATAAATTGATTTTGCCTAGAAAATTTCTTAGCCTTTTTACTTTGATAATGCTGCAGGCACAGAAGGCAGAAAGGGAGGCTTCAGACCTTAAAGGCACCATGAGGAAAAGGATGGAGTTCTTGGACCTGGATTAATCTCTTTTGATCATAGTGTGTCGAAACCATGTCTGCAAATATTAGTGCGGTGGTGTTTTGGTTATAAAATTTTCAATCGAGCGTCGACCTTCAATATTCAGATTCTTAGCAGGGTGGTTCATTTTCTTATTGTATTTTTAGCACGTAAGCTCAAATTGGATCTTCACGGGAACGCTTAAGATTCTCTGGAATTAGCAGGGTGTCTGCACTTTGGAATACTGTACTTCAGCATCATATTATGGATAATCTGTCATCATATTCATGTTGGCATCATCTGTGTTTCCTAGTCCGACGGTTGTCATCAAATTAGTCATTAGATCGTGATTTAAGCAAGGCTGCAACCTTCTTCACTGTTACTTCAGCAAAGCTTCAACTATGTTTGATGTAGTGAGGTTTTTCGTGTTCAACAAGCCGGTCTAAATGTCATGCTTTTGGTCTTGTGAAAGGGCTGAGTTGTTTCTTGGCGATCTTTACATTTGTGATATCATTTGGAAGTTATAACTTCACA
Source organism: Eucalyptus paniculata subsp. matutina (assembly GCA_017140255.1). Classification (NCBI taxonomy): domain Eukaryota; kingdom Viridiplantae; phylum Streptophyta; class Magnoliopsida; order Myrtales; family Myrtaceae; genus Eucalyptus; species Eucalyptus paniculata. Next base: position 32,378,959 of record CM029444.1, on the reverse strand, counting down.
ACTCAGCAGAAGTATCTTCATTCCGGAAATTGGGACCATAAGCAGAAAAGAAGAAGAAATAATCAGTTTCAGATACGAGGGTTGGACGAGGTAGATGATATGGATTGAATATGTTGTTTTGCCGTTAGACGATTAACCTCGGCAGATTCGAAAGCGTAGAAGGAAAGGAAAAAACAAAACTAGTTCATCCCATTCAAAGTGACATTTAATTATGGGAAAGCAGGCTGAAGAGAAAAGCATGTACAGAACACTTACAGTTTGAGCAAGTGCAGGAGTCGCCATTTAATTGATCTAACTACATTGGCTTGATAAGTGCTGAAAATTACTTGCACCTTCTCTGTTGCACGAAATATACACATATGGGCGCACCAGATAATCCTATAGATGTCAGTAACACGCTTCTCTTTGAATTTGCCATGCATTACCACTTAATGTCTACAGACTCTAATCGTGATACGCCGAATGTAAACCTATTGCCATCTCTCGACGTTCGAAACTATTTGATCAGTTTCTCTATCCCGAGTTTGCACTGTAGCCTTCTTGTAAACTCAATACATGGAACCGTGGCGAAACATCTATTGTCCTGGACTCTGCACCTTCCTCCATCTGCATCTCCTCAATTCTCCTAATGGCCTCTATCATGTCTAATCTCTGCTCGGGATTAGCTTCCGTGCAAGCCGCCCCGATATGGAGAAGCTTTTCCATCTCAGGGAACGAACTTGTCGAGTTTGCAATCTCGGGATCAAACAGTTCGGCTTCTCTTCCATCAGAAATCGCTGATCTCACCCATTCGATGACATCGGTACCGCCTTTCCCATTGCTGAGGTATTGTGAAGGGAATTTTCCAGTAAGCATCTCAAGGATTACAACTCCGAGACAGTATACGTCACATTTAGGCGATAATCCACCGAACCGTGCGACTTCAGGTGCCTTGCACACGAATAGTGCTTGCGGGACATGGGACGTGCCAAGTAACGAGCTGAACCCGTAGTCTGCCAATAGCGGTTCATATTCTGAGTTAAGAAGAATATTGCTTGATTTAAGGTTACCATGGGGCAAGCTGGAAGAACTGAGTTCGTCATGCAGAAAGCCGATCCCTTTGGCTACTCCTTTGATGATCTTTAGGCGCACCGGCCAATTCAGATCTCCATGAGAAGGCCCACGATCACCTGAAACGTTCGATCCGCCAACCAAATTTTGTCAAGACTAAATTGCCACAAAGAAGGAATCATAAAAGCAATCACCAAAAGCCAGAACAAGTAAGATACAGGAGCAGAGAACTTTTTGAGATCATACCATGTAACGCATAAAGCAGACTTCCTTTGGGAACATATTCACAAACCAATAGCTTCTCATCCTTCCTGTAATGGTAAGCCAAAGGGGTCAAAACGTTGGGGTGTTTTAGCCTGCCTAGCTTCCTCATCTCTGCATCAAACTCATCCTTACTCTTCCCATCCGCCGTCTCTCTTATTCTCTTCGCCACGACTGTGACCCCGTTGGCCATCACGGCCTTGTACGACGACCCAAGTCCTCCGTTCCCCAACACTTCGGCCGCCGCTTTCATCAAATCTGCCATCCCAAAGATGCCCTTCTCATCGCTTAACAGAACCAGGTCGGTGGTAGCTGAACCTTTGGCAACAACAGTGGCAGGACTCTTACGGCTCGAGCCCATTCCTTTGCGACTCAATTGCACTTCCTTTTTCTCTGTTCCGAGAACGTCTTTCTGAATTGGGTCATTAACATTTTCCTTCCCGAGCACATTGAAGTCCTGTTGGACCTTCGCTCGTCTCCTCATTCTGATTATCAAGCAAACGACAATAGTCAAAAGCACCACTCCTAGCGCAAATACGATGACAATGATCTTTGTTCGGCTGTCTGCTGAACCATCGTGCTGATCATTACCCGAACCACGATCGTTGCTCGGTCCTACGGCGCTAGTTGCATTCGGTGCGGTGGGCGGCTGCTCAACTTCCTTTGGACACTCTTTACCTATCTTTTCCCCACAGAGGCCAGAATTTCCTTCGAATGAACTTGCATCAAACTTTGATAAGCTCGGAGGAATTTTCCCTTCTAACTGATTGTTCGACAAATCGAGCGACACCAATGCTGGTGCATCGAAAGAGGGAATAGCGCCGCTGAATTCATTGTTTTCGAGGTGCAATTCGATGAGATGGGTTAGGCGGGCCGCCGATGATGGGATTGTCCCGGTGAACTTATTGTCAGAAAGCCACAATTTCTTCAGAGACCCCATGTTGGAGAAATAATCTGCCGGGATCTCACCTGAGAATTGATTTCCAGAAATGTAAATGGCCTTGAGGGCGCCGAGACGGTTGAACTCCGGAATCGGACCGGAAAAGGAGTTGTTCACGAAGCTAAGAGATCTCAGGCCCGTGATCTCGGTCAATGCATCGACGTCTACCGTCCCTGATAGACTCATCTTTCCGAGCCGCAGGCCCGTGACTATCCCGTTATAGCAAACGACTCCGACCCAGGAGTCCTCATTGCCGCAAGGATCCGAACCAGGCACCCAAGATTCCAGAGCCTGAGAATTCGTGAACGATCTCTTGAGCTTGAGCAGCGCGTCGGATTGCGACATCGAGTATGTCGTCGGCAGCAGGATCAGGACAATGGACAAGACGACCAGGGACAGCCCGATGAGGCGTGCCGCGACCATTGTTCAGCCGGAGATACGGCGCCTCAGGACAGGTTTGGCCGTCGTACTTTTGTGCGGAACTCGTCCCCTGGTTTCTCGTTGCTTCATGCTTCTTGGCACGATGCAGGAATGCTTATCCGGATCGACAGCTAGGGAGAGAGAGAGAGAGAAACGGGAAATCTGTTATGAACCGGTCAACTACAAAGGGCCGTTCTTTGCCAATTCTGGAACTTGTTTCATGGTGGAGATTGAAAAGGCCGAACTTCACAAATTCATTCTCGTTTGCCCCTTTTGATGGCTGTCAGTGCATCTGGAGAAAACAGAAGGATGTGAATTTTCGCTTGCTCATACCATAAAGCATCAATCAAGAGCTAACTAAACCAGCCTGCATAATTTCCGATGCCGTCGACGATGCCGAGCTGGTCACGTCGAGGGGGAGAATACCCGAATGCCGAGTTGATCGGCCGATGTTCGTCTCTGTCTCAGATCAGAGTCGTCATGGATTCAGTAATTTCGACGGTTCGGCATAACATATAGTTTAGACTTGTGGGGATATTAAAGAATGAGCAAGCTGATTTGCAAGAATAGAGACTGCCAAGGTGAGAGAAGTGGCATGATTATTTATCTTAACCCAAATTAGGAGTTTCATTAAGTTTCACTTCAGGATATAATTAGCAAGAAAAATTTCATTTCTTGGCTAGCAAGGGTACTATTAACTCATGAAAACTGACCCCAAAAATAATGTCATGAAAAAGATTGTATGTTTCATAACGAATTTTTTTTTTTCGAAAATAATTAATTTAGCATGACCAACACCCATCCAAAATATGATTGCATAATTCTAGCCAAGACTGTATAGTAAAATCGAAATCTAGGCAGTCTTTTACTAGATAGGTGGAATTAAATTAAACAACACTATTTTGAGACTCGGCTACAATTAAATTAGAAAATTTTGATTAAACTAAATTTGAATTTTGGAACAGGATTAAATAGAATTTGAGGTTATCCATTTTGTTTTTTTTTTGATCAACTAGATTATCGATTGAGTATTCATGAAAGTGTTGGTCCGAAGCATGTACGAACCCCTTCCACTAACAAAAAGAAGGAAAAACAGAAAATAATAGGCACTCTAGTAGCGGAAAAGTGATATCTTATCAAATCTCTCTCTATAAAGGATTAAATTATCTATGGCACTAATGGAAATTGACCATCAACTTATAACCATGATAATGAAGGTTCGAGAAAACTTGCCAAGACTAATTTGCTTCTTAATCATTCAAATTAGGCACAGTCACATTTGCTTCTCCATTAGTTCCTGGACCAAAAAATATACTTTTTTCTTAAAATGTAAATAATTCCTAAGATATGGATTTGGATGTACACATAAAAAATATGATGATGTTTATTTGGAAAAAAAGTGTAAAATTGGGGGTAAAGAAAATGGATATCCTACATAGTAACTTGCTTACGTGTCACATTCTGGTTGGCCTAACAGGATAGGTAAACCGAGGCCCAACTTTACTCAACTTTACTCTAAAATAATCGAATATCATCACCGAATTTATTCTCGACATTAAATTTAGAGATAATATAATCGACTAAAAGATTTTTATAAATTGGCAAAAAGTAGAATTCAATTTCCCCGACCCGACACGCGAGGAGCGAAGACCACCCAAACCGAACCCAACGGACGAACCCTAACGCTCGATTTTCTCGGGAAAAAAAAATTAAGGGGGGTGGGAAAAAGGGAGGACGAGGAGGAGGGAGCTCCGACCCTCGAATTTTCACGGGAAAATCTGCGGGAAAATGCAGCATCACCGGCTGAAGCAGCAGCAGCAGCAGCAGCAGCAAGCGTTGATGCAGCAAGCCCTTCTGCAGCAGCAGTCGCTCTACCACCCCGGCCTCTTGGCTCCTCCTCAGGTTCCTCGCCTTCCCCGTCTCCTCTCGTGTTTCATGTCTTTTGCTTCGGACCTTCGCGAGGCGCGGGAATTTCGATCGTTTGAGAGGATGCGTCTCGATCGTGATGATTCCGGGCGTTCGGTGGGGTTTTTGATCCGAGGAAGATGATGGAGCGTGAACAGTTTGATCGCAATCTGATTTTTGTCGCCTTGTGGGGTCGGGCTGTATTGTTGGACGAGGGATTGAGGTCGCGGGAAGTGGTTTGTTTGTTTATATTTTTTTTGCAGCTAGGTTCCTGCAGTGTTTGTACTTGGGTACCCGTAAGTGCTTGTGTAGTTTAGTTGCGATTTTCTTCGTTAGATGTTGCCAGGACATCTTTTTAAGCAGGTTAGTTATCAGAAAGAAGGTGGAAATGAGGTGCAGCTTCTTTTCTATCATTCTTCAGATCCATATATAAGAAAACAAGTGATTTGTTGCAGTTTGTAGAGTTCGCCGATTGCCACCCACTAGGTAGTGATTCTAGTGCGATTAGCTGTTGTTGTTGGCCTTTTCTTTTATCAGGAAATAATTCTGTACGGGATTGTTTTTACTGGAGCGATATTTGGATAGGTGTAAGGACACTACTAGTTTATGCTAGACATGATGGAAGAACGCAGCCTTGAGCTATCAAAACTTAAAGGTATGCTGCAGGGTCCAGCCATGATCTTTGACCCTTTTGAGAGACAGTCAATTGCTCAACGTGAAAATTTATTTATTTTTCACCTTCAATTTATGGGTGGTCTGTAAATTGCTCTAATTCCCTTAAGATACTAGGAAGAATTGAGAGCAAATTACCACTTATATTATAACTTACAAGCTTCTATCTGGTTATGGTCAACTGCTAGTTGACCGTAGACTCTTCCTTTAGTAATCTTTTCCAAAACCGGGAACCTTTAAAGCCACCCTAAGAAGGCCGCCATGTCATTTCACCTTCCTTTGGCTGTGCAAGATTAGTTAATCCTCCACCAATCCACTTCCTGAGGGTTGGGTGAATATCTTGAGTTGATGGACTTGCAGTTGTATGCTTAAGCTTCAGCTCTTTTACCTTACATTCTAAAGGAGAGAACAGAGATGCTCTGTACAAGTGGTTTAAATGGAACTTAAAAGAATAGTTTACTAACAAGGAAAATAAGAAAATATTCTCTTTTCTCCAAGACATTATGCTTGGTGAAATTTTTTGAATTCCATTAAATCTCTGTGAATATTCCCTCAAGCAGGATAGGGACTTAATTCCTTCTATATTCATCTGTCTTCCAATACTCTTTTTAAGTACATGGCTGTTGTTTGTGTAGGGTTGCTTTAGATAGGGTGTATGAGAAACTTTTGATGATTAGTCAAGCAAAAGTAAAAGAAATTGTTGAGAATTTTCCTGTTGTTGAGATGTAAAAATCATGGGTCATGAGTGAATGATGCAAAGATTGGAATGGTGAATCATGTGGTGAGGCGTGTGGCATCTTGGGATTTGTGGCATCTGGTTATTAATGAGCATGAACAAGGTAAAAAGCTAGCAGAAGAGGATGTGGGTTTGGGGGATTGGGGTTGGTGGCGGGGAATAAGATTGGATCATGGCAAAGATGGTGATGATGGGCCGGAATTATATATTTTCAGAAATTACTTGTAATGCACTATTGATAAGATTTGACAAGTTCACATATAGATGCTTTAATGTGCAGGCATGATAAATTGCTATCGTGTCGCAAGGCATGGGTTGAAGGAGCAGCCATTGCAAATATTGAAATTTTAAGTATTTTAGGTTATCATTACGTGAGGAGAGGTTAGGGAATACTTCCATAGAATATATCCTCAAGAATGATAATTGGTTGAGGATTTTGTTTAATTTCATGTCTAGTGCATTTAGTCTGAATATTTAGTCTCTCTCTGTCCCTAGAAACTTTCAGATTATCCTTTTTGCGAAGCTCCCGCTAGGCACTAAGTCATTCTTTATTGAAAATTTTGATCAATGCTTGAGCTAGGCATTAATGAATATTCTGACTACATCACAGAAGGTTTTTGTTGGGACTTGATGTTAGAAGCTGGTTATTACAGCTCTCTATTATCGCTTTAAAGGTGTTATTTAGTTTGTATATTGTAGTGGAAAAAATTGTATTTTATTATTCAATAAAAGTCTGTAAATACATTATATAATCAGCAACAAAATAAGCTGTAAAGCCCTAAAGGCCACTTTACCCTTTTATACCTCTAACATATGTCATGATTCTTTGGAATGGCTGTGTTGTTGGACTCTCTTTGTTAATCTTCCTTTTGATCTTGTCCTGCCCATCATAGATCAATTTTGGCACATATCTTGGTTCATCTTTGCCTACTTAATTAGATATTACCATGGAATCTCTTTTCTTTGGCTTATAATACTCTCAAACAAAGCAATGTTCCCTACTTTGTTGGTTCTTTCTTTTAAATTTTCTTCTTCCCTTATTTTTCTGCAGATAGAACCGATCGCAAGTGGAAATCTGCCTCCTGGTTTTGATCCGAGTACTTGCCGCAGTGTGTGAGTCTTTGTCTAGACTTTCTTCCATACTTTTATTTCCATTTCTCTGTTTCAATCGCCTGTTTATTGGTTATCATATTTCTTTGGTTGCCTCAAATTCAGTAGCTACGTAAGGCTTAGATTTGTGTGGTGGATAATTGCTCGTATATGCTCACTGAGTTGGAAATGTTCTGACATTAACACTTTTACTGGAAGATGCACTGAAATATTTCTTATTGGTTTTCTGTCATCTTTGTTTGAATATAACTCAGGGCGCTAGGAGTTCGTTATTTGTTTTCAAATTCTCGAGTTAGAAACTTATTGTTTTTGGTATTCGTCGTATAATGCAGCTATGTGGGCAACATTCATACTCAGGTGATGGAACCACTTCTTCAAGAGGTTTTTGCTAGTACAGGTCCTGTCGAGGGCTGCAAACTCATTCGAAAGGAGAAGGTATAGGTTTCGATTTGAAAGATATAATTTCTGTATTTGGGTTTTGATGAATTGCTGAAGCACCTGGAAAAATTACACAGAAATGATAGAATCTGTTGCTTCACTTTCTTGGATGTCATCTATTGCTAATAATTCTGTTTTCCCTGCTTCACACAGTCGTCCTATGGGTTTATTCACTACTTTGATCAAAGATCCGCTGCTCTTGCGATTCTTTCTCTAAATGGAAGACATCTGTGAGTGGAAACTATGCTGGATTTTTAGATACAGATGTTGCAATTTCAACTTGAGCATTCATGCCCTTTTTGCTGAGCTTGTCCTGTTCCACGGCTTGCAGATTTGGGCAACCCATCAAAGTTAATTGGGCATATGCCAGTGGTCAGAGAGAGGACACTTCAGGTTTGCTCTGGTTCTTGTTCTATGATGGTATATTATTATGTGCTCATGGTGCTAGAATACATATTTTCTTTGATGCTTCATATAACTACTTTTTGGTTGTGTAGGCCATTACAACATTTTTGTTGGTGACCTCAGTGCTGAGGTGACGGATGCCATGTTGTTTGCATGCTTTTCTGTTTATCCCAGCTGTTCGTGAGTTTCACATCTCCTTATCTATTTTTTTTCCTCCCCAAAAGTGCAAACTGTCCATTAAAAAAGACATACTAAAGAGACATTATGAGCATTATGCATTCTCGTCAGTCAAGTTCAAATAAATGTGGTATTAAATTGGACCTTTGTGCTAAAACACAGAGATGCACGGGTTATGTGGGATCAGAAGACGGGACGTTCAAGAGGGTTCGGCTTCGTTTCTTTCAGGAACCAACAGGTCCTTTATTGCATTTTTCTGAACCTAGTGTCATTTCCTACGTCTATATGTTCTACATCCATTATACACATACATATTCTGTTGTTCTGAATTTCCAGTAGTAAGATTGTCTGTTAATTTGTGGTTCTGTTTGTGTTCAGGATGCCCAGAGTGCAATAAATGATTTGACTGGTAACTGTTCTGCCTTCTGAACAAAACTATTTTTCTCACTCTTACATGTGTTATGGTCATCCATGTTAAGGAGATTGCCTTCTTTATCTTGGATATTGGAATAATGAAACAGATGACCTATGAATACTGAAGTTCAAATTTTCTTAAACAGACTAGTGAAACTCCCAGACATCCTTCTTATCTTTTGTTTATAGTAACTAGTTCATAGATGGGAAGCCTTTTCTTGGATCATAATCATGCTCTTTCCTTCAGATACCTAGATTGGCTGTCTTGGGGGTAAGATATTAAGGGAGGTTCAATTTTGAGTCATTTTTCATTTTTAAATATATGTGGTTGTCTTTTGCCAAAAGAAAATTTTGGGGTTGACACCAAATTTTTTTACATTTTTGTTCCATTGATAGTTTTTTACAAAAATCAATGCAGTTGCCCTCTTGTTGTCACAATGGCAAAAAATATTTGAGAAATATGTGGTGCCTTTTTGTTTGCTATTTTGTGAGCACATTGATTACTGTAGATTCGGATGATGCATCATATATAATAGGCCCTGTGGGTCGATTAAAGATGACTTTCTGTTAGAAATTTGGACATAGTAAGAAATTGGCAACAATTGAATTATTTTGGATAGTATAGCGGTAGTTCAGTGGTTCAGTGACATGCCAGAAAGTTGAGCAGTCTTCCCTGGTAATAACATGATGGATAGTTCCTATTACTGTCTCCATGTAAACTCAAGTTATTTTTGCTTTATATTTCAGGGAAATGGCTTGGCAGTAGACAGATACGTTGCAATTGGGCAACAAAGGGTGCTGGCAGCATTGAAGATAAGCAGTCTGATTCCAAAAGTGTGGTGGAGCTAACCAATGGCTCTTCAGGTTAGCAATTTTTTTAAACAGAATTTTCTTGGATTCATCTTGGTTGATATGCTATGCCCGAAGGAAAAAGCATTTTAAGTCGTGCTGCCCGAGGCATTGTGTTATCGACTGTTATAAGCATTTTCTTTCTCATGATTGAATCACGTATCATCTACTCCGTTGTTTCAATTGCAGAGGATGGCAAGGAGGCTACAAACAGTGATGCTCCGGAAAATAACCCTCAGTATACAACTGTTTATGTAGGAAATTTAGCTTCAGAGGCAAGATCGATCTCTCTTTTTTTGTACTTTATTTTGGTGCTGCTGTCCATATGGTAGATTTTTGAGTAATTTGGGGGTAAATCAAAGTGGATTTTTCCAGATTATCTTAGGGATTTTCATCATGAACTGGGGGTACAGTAAAGTTTGCATCACGTGTTTTTGTAATTACACTTTACATCTTCACGTTGACATTACGGCATTAGCCATCTGTGCTTTATTCTTTTTGTGACCAGTAATAAAATTATATCAAAAGAAACTGTTAAAATTTTTTATTAATAAAGTTTAAATACACGTTAACCATCCGTATATTTTTGCAACTGCCATCAGGCTCTTCTTTAGTTATAACTAGTCAAGAAGCCCGTGCTATGCTTGGGTCTATTTTATTGTTATCAAATAACTTAAATTCAAGCAAGTGTTTGAAAATGTCTTAAAATTGAACTGTCATGAAAGGGATAAGGATTTAGAATGAACTTTAGTACTGATCTAAATTATCTGCTATAAAATGAAGAAGAAATCAAAGTGCAGTCCGGCTTCTAATTCTTTTCATTTTTTCTTCATGTCGGATTGAATTGTATTCCTTTCCTCTTCATTAGTTAATTTGATGCTAACTTTTACTATAACTAAATGTGGATGTATTGTATTATACTCTTTAAGCGCCAACATTATGAGGAGACAAAATCTCACAAAAAGTTTAGATAATTTCAGTTTACAAAATTTAACAATGATTAGAAGAAAAATTAGAATTAGAGGTGAAAAAAGCTTTAATTAATTTCAATGAAATTGCATATAATTGGATTGGTGATTGCACATGGATCAAATAGTTCTTGGAGAAGTATAAGAAAAGAAATAATTATTTAAATTGTAATTCCATCCACCCTATTTATCTCTTTTGCAAATCTTAAAATCAATTTGCTTGCATGATTATTGTTATGGAAAGATTAAGTATTAAACCAAATGATGTCAGAGATTATTTGGATTGATCTTTTTTTTTTCTTTTCCCTTTCAAATTTTCAGTTTTCAGTATTTGAGCTTTGACTTCTGTTTAATCTTGACCACTTCGAATTCCTAAACTATATAAATACAAACTTTTCAGATCTTTTAGATCTTTTTTTGTTAGTTTCTCAAAATTAACATTCTTTTTAAATATATGCGAAGGATGCTTCTTTTACTTTGATAATTTCATATTTTCTTAATTAGTGTTTTTAGTTTTTGAAAGAAAAATAAAAGAAAGAGTGGTTTGAATAAAAAATGAATACTTCATTTAGTGAAACATGTTTTCTTGATTTGTTTAGTTAGTGGGACATATGGCACTCATAGAGAGAACCACATGTCAACACTGATAATAAAAAAAAAAAAAAAAAAAAACACTGATAGTCTCCTTGCTTTTGTACCAAGATACATATATTAGTATTAGATTAAGTTAACTATAACTAATGCAACCACATTGAGTGGGTTCATGCTAAAATAATTTTTTGAGACTAATTTATTCTGTTGTACTTCTTATCTTTAGCTATTTGATGTTGGTTCTACATTAGTTCATACTTGGACCCATTTTTAGAGAAGAGAATTTCGGGAAGTGTGTGTGTGGAGAGAAGGTGAATGAGTAGAGAGGAAGAGTTGATGAGCTTATTCTACCAAACTTAAACCTACTAACATGGAAAATGGCTCCGACAATTGCGAGTTTAAATTTGGCCTTTCAAGTGATTAAAATGACACTTGTAAGTATTGAGATTTCCCTTTTGTCTCTTGCTCAAGTTTAGTTCTCTATACCACCTTGGAAAGGTTGTCTATAACTTAGCAAAATTTATGCTATAATTGAATCGTTATAAATATGCAGTACCTCGACCAACTCCAGGTCCAATAGAAGCAAGCGTGTGCGGGCCTGCGAGACTTTATAGGGTCAATTTCAAGTTATTTGTCTCCAATTCTTTGGGGGAAATTCTGAGTCATTTTAATTTGCAGGTCACTCAGCTTGAACTCCATCGCCATTTTCATGCTCTTGGTGCTGGAGTGATTGAGGAGGTCCGGGTCCAAAGAGATAAAGGATTTGGTTTTGTGAGGTATAGTACTCATGCAGAAGCAGCATTGGCCATTCAAATGGGAAATACTCAGTCACTCCTATGTGGAAGACAAATTAAGGTGTGTACTTGGGCTCTTTACTAATGCTCTTCATTTCTATTCTTTTTATTTCACAGAGTGCTGATAGTTTGAAAAGTAATCTGTTCCATAAAAAAATTTAGTGGGAGATTATTAATTCTACAGTTATGCTGATTTAAGTTGAACTTACCGCACTTTTTTCCTTTCCCTGATCGTAAATCCGACCACTTCCCATAGTTAACTTCTGGTCAAAGACCTCATTTGGGTTTACACCAAGATATAAATCCAAGTTTTCTTTGAGTTTTCTGCATTTAGTGACTGCACTACACCCTTTTGGATGAGCTCAGTGCTCTTTGACTTAGGACAGTTGAATTTAAACTCAAATCTGTAAATGCCGTAGCTATGACTTCATCAGCATGTTGTGCCGCCACATGTTCAGCTGTGCCTCTTATCCTCTAAAAGGATAAGCAAAGGTTGCATGTGTTCAGGTAACAAGACATGGTTCCCTGGTAATACAAGTGAAGTGTTCTATTTCTTCAATAATTTAAATGGGTTTTTTGTGGCATAGAGTTTAAGATGTGATTGCTGTCTGGGTCTTGGCAGTGGTAAAATTAGTTCGGGGGCTCTAGCATGTGAAAACGGTAGTTAATACAAGCCTTCATCCCCCTGGTGTTTTCTACTTGAACCGAAGCTGACGCTGGTTTGTTTGTGCTTGCAGTGCTCCTGGGGTAGCAAGCCTACTCCCCCAGGAACAAGCTCCAATCCCCTTCCTCCACCTTCGGCAGCGGCACCATTACCAGGCCTTTCTACTGCTGAACTATTAGCCTATGAGCGACAATTAGCAATGAGCAAGATGGGCGGCATGCATCCTCTCATGCAAGGACAGCATCCTCTCAAACAGGCAGCGATGGGTATGGGGGTTGCTGGTGGAAGCCAGGCAATATATGATGGTGGGTTTCAAAATGTTGCAGCCGCCCAGCAGCTCATGTATTATCAGTAACAGGCCTGTTTTTGGCTTACTGCGTGAATGGGAGGGAGAGAGAGAGGGGAACTTTTCTTGAGCTACATATGTTATTGAGAGTTTACAACCTCTAGGAAGTCGCCGATGTTTGCCATCTCTGCGCATGTTACCCTTTTCGATCTGTTCCCTTTGTTTGTATGATATTCTATTTATGTATCTGTATTGTTGGCTGCTAAAAAATGAATCCATGTCTCTTTGGACCATTTTCCCTCGAGGTTTTTTAGCTTGTTATAGGTGGCATTGCGCTTATTATTTGGATTCATTCTATTTCTACCAGATTAAGTCGAATCACATTTTCAAAACCGGGAAGGCTTGTGCTGTTTTAAATTGTGGCGAGTTGCATCAAATGTTTGCGGTGAATGCTACTAAAGTCAATCACATTTTGAAAAATTGTGAGACTCACGAGTGACAGCATTATAGGCGCATCAATGGTGGAACTCTATGCAATTAGATTTTTGGTGGAGTAAAACTTACACCCAATATAGCATGGTTCACGTGCTTTCACTCCCTAAATGAAGAGGAATGGAGTTGGCTCAGTGTAGTCATACTGATACTCCCTGAACGGGGAAAAGTATTAAAAAAGAGTTCTAAAATTATTATATTAATGTCAATTTATTTTAAATCTTTAAATTAGATCAATTTAATTTAAGTCTTTTCACATTGATCATAATTGAGTTCATCTAGTAATTTAGGCCAAAAATTACTTATATATACGTCGATCGTTTTATGTGAAATATGATTGATTTATTATTAGATATTTTTGTAAAATTTTAATTTTAATTTTAATTTAAATTTATTATTATTATTATTATTTTTTTTTTTTTTTCATGTTTCCTTTCTCTTTTTCTTTTTCCTTCACCAACCTTTATGATAGTTGATAGAGGTCGCCAAGGAGGGCAAGGGCCAAGACACCCTCCCTAGCCACAAGTAAGAACCAACCCTTGCCGTCCTTTGGCGAGGGCTAGGCGAGGTTGCCCCTCGCCAAATTCGATGAGGCTCCTTGCCAGTGAGAGTTGGGTAGGGGTCCCCTCACTGGATTTGGCAAGGGGTAGCCTTGCCAGGCCCTCGCCCTTGCTGGTAGTTGGTGACTTCCATTGGCCATCATGGAGGCTAGTGGAGGAAAAGAAAAAAAGAAAAGGAAATTAAAAAAAAAAAAAAATAGAAAAACTGATAATTTTTTTAAATTATTAAAATTTATTAAATTGTTTACGTTAGCATCGATCGTGTCACGTAAGGTGGATGGCACTCACGATAATAATTTTTGGCCTATATTAGCCGGATGAACTTAACTAGTACCAATGTGAATAGATTTGAGACTAAATTGGTCTGATTAAAATGTTTAAGATTGAATTGGTACAAATGTAATAGGTTTATGATTTTTTTTTTGGGTACTTTTCCCTTCTTGAATGTGCCAGGAACAAGGATTGAGGATTGGTTTTCAAATCATTGGGGTGGCGGAACAAATAGTTCTCTAAGCCCGACTCCATGAGATTCAAGCAAAGAAATCAATAGAGATTCAAGATAACCTATGTAAATTATGAAATATTTGGATTTTTTTTTTTTTCTTTTTCCGTTTTCCCTTTGGCCATGGAAGAAGTATGAGTTGAAGTGACATGAAATGAACTTCGAAGACAAAGTTCCAGGGAGCAAAAGGCATCTTCCCCTTGAATTTGTGTCACTCTTCCTTTTTTTGATAATCTTGGGACATCAATGTGGAGACTTGAGTACCTAGAAACTCATGGTCCTTTTTGCAAGTTTTATGTCACGGTTAAGTTTAAGTTATTTTCTCGAAGAATTATAATTGCTCCATTTAGCAAATAAGGCTTAGGGTCTCTTTTGTTAATATATTTCGCTTCGTGATACTTATGGATAAGGATTATATTTTATTTATCAAAAGAAATTAGGAAAAATTGACACGAGTTTCATTATTCTTATTCCTATGTGTGTGAAAAACTGAATGGTTAGTATAAAAGACGCACACTTTTGATGTTAAAAATGAAAAAAAAAAAAACAAAAACATGATGTTGTGATTATGATTAATCTTTTTTTTTTTTTTTTTTTTTTTTTTGTAGTGTGCAAAAATAAGACATAATGTCGAAGATGTTTTTTCTTATTTGAAAAGAAGAATGAAAATTTTTTCAGGATGAGAGAGAAATATGAAAGGCAGTACGTGTTGGTAGAAACACGGAAATAGAAAAACTTTTGGTAATTGAAAACATTTCAGAAATTTCAACATTGACAATCCAAAGCAGATATCCGTTTAAATGTTTGTGGTTTTTATTTTTTATTTGTTATTATTTGCTATTATTTTAATTCTTACGGACATCCCATTAACAAATTGAAATTCTTGATTTTGCTTATTACAACACGTATGGCATCGTGCTGTCCCAATAAAACAGTAAAGATGGGCTTTTCAGTAATTGCATGACGATGTCGAAAAGTAGACGTGGGCAGGTCGTGCTCGCGAGAGTTAGGGATACGGTATTCTTTAATTAGAAGCTGGTGGGGATCGACACCTCCTATAAAAAAGCTTGCTTGGTGCCAATTCCCCTATCCAAACATCCTTCTTCCCCCAAATCATTCAAGTTCAGACACTCCAATTTTTCCTTTTCCTTATCTCCCCTCTGAAGTGGCCATTTCCAATGTCATACACAAATCACACTTCTTGAGGCTTGAGCACCTCGAAACTGAACGGCCGGCACCGGGAGCCTCCATTCCCAGTGCACGATCTTGTTTTTTTGAGCCGGCTCTCGCGTTGCGCAGACTTCCTTCGATCGGTTCCTTTTGGGGGCAACGAAGGGACTGAGGCCGCGAAATCCTCTGGCAAAGACTTCGTCTTGGGCCTGCTCGTGGTGTTCTATCAGCCGACAACGAGGAAAGGGTGAGACGAGCAAAATGTCGGATCCAGGAGTCGGAACTTCACTGCTTAATGCCGAGAGGAGCATCGTAGCTTCATCACCAAGCGAACTGCCCCAAGCAAGGAAGATGAAGGATAAGTCCCATATTGTGGGCCGCGAAGTTTCTGCAGACAAACTCGTGTCGCAGTTGATTGATAAAGGAGGCCGCTGTGCCAACCTGAGAGTGATTTCGGTGTTTGGCGAGGGAGCCATCGGCAAAACAGCTCTGGTGAGGAGCGTCTGCAACCGAGCAGCCGTTAAGAATCATTTTGACCGCTGTGCTTGGGTCCGGGCTGGGCCGAAGCCTAACCTGGTTCGTCTCATGGTCGACTTGCTCAAGCAGCTGAGGCTCGAGGAACGGGAATTGCAAGACGTGGATCGTATGGACCAGGAAAAGCTGTCCAATTTGCTCCTACGAGTCCTGATGGGGCGCTGTTATCTGATAGCCCTGGATGACTTGTGCGAACTCCATCTCATGGACGAGCTCATGATGGTGCTTGCGGACTCGAGGAACGGCAGCAGAGTAATCGTCACGACTTGTGACCCCAACATACCCTCTTCCATTGATCCGTGGTATTCCGAGCATCTCGAGTTGAGCTCCCTCGACACAGAACAGAGCAAGAAGTTGTTGGAAAAATGCAGCCCGGCTTTCCATGCGATCGATCTGCCCGAGGAACTCCTCAGTCTCAAAGAGAGGATTCTTAGCAAATCGGGCGGTTCTCCCCAAAAGATCCTTCTACTCGGAGGACTTTCATCTGCCGCCCCATCAGATAGATGCACCGAACTTGCTTATCTGCTTACCAATGGGCTTCCCGATCGTCCCACACTCCAAGATGTTGTGCGTTTGAGTGTTAATGACCTTCCAGAAGGGTTAAAGCAATGTGTTCTGTACTTGACTCTGTTCCCTAAGGAATCTGAGATTCCCACAAGGAGGCTCTTCAGACTCTGGTCAGCTGAAAATCTCGTATCTTCAGTGTCGGAGAACGCTGCAGAGAAATGTTTAGAGATTCTGGTGTCTAGACACATGGTCCATGTATCTCGACAGAAATGGGACGGGAGTGTCCGATCGTGCCGCTTGCCTGGATCGTTGTACGATGTCATGTATCAGATGGCTGAGAATGAAAAATTCCTCAAGATCTATGACCGTTCAATTCATGGTAAAAAGAAGTTCGATGCCCCACGTATTGCCAAACATAGGGATATTTCTGGAGGGGGAGAAGCGAAGGCACAAATGAATGTGCCAGAAGCAGGACGAGGGTACTCAGAAACAAATGCACAAGAAGCACGCGTGAAGACCACTCTTGCCCAGCCAAATCGAAGAATGTCCGCCAGCGACAATTCCCCGCCGTGTGGCATCCAACAACTTTGTTCCTATGTGTCATTCAACACCATGGAGCTAGGAACACGGGCCGGAGAGATAGCGGCATTACTTAAACCACTAGTGCCCAAGAGAGACTCGAGTTTGCTGAGGGTACTTGATCTTGAGGGTGTCTACACGCCTTTGCTTTCGGAGGAGCTTGGCAACATATTGCCGAACCTAAAGTACTTGGGATTGAGATGGACTCTCCTTGAAAGGCTTCCGAAGTCAGTGAAGAATTTGTCATCCCTGGAAACTTTGGATCTGAAGTACACTAACATATCTGATCTGCCGGATTCAATCTTGGAGGCAGAGAATCTGCGACACCTATACATGACCGAGGTGCACTTTGATTCCAAGAAATTATTAAACTGCAACATCCAAACCATTTGGGGCTTAGTCATAGATGATGGGAGTCTCATGTTTGGAGTGCTAAGCAAGTTGACAGGCCTAAGGAAGCTGGCTCTGACTTGGACGGGCCAGACGATATGGGGAGCAATTAGGCCTATTTTGAATTTGAAGATGCTTAAATCACTCAGATTGCAGTTGAGGATGAATTTATCCGGTGGAACGAGTGACATGAGCAAGCTTGAGTCTCTTTCCAACTTGTACCTGCTCGGATATTTGGGCATGCAGAGCTCGTTGGAGTTGCACATTCCTCCGAACCTAAAAGTACTAACCTTGTCCATGTTGAGACTAGATGACGATCCGATGGGAGTCCTCGGGAAGCTGAAATATTTGACCACTCTCCGATTATTTGCGTTGTCATACGATGGCAAGACATTGAGCGTCTTAGAAGGAGCATTTCCGAGCCTCCGTGTATTGAAACTGTGGAAGCAGCATCACCTGACCACGTGGGCTATACAGGCAAATGCAATGCAGTGCCTCGAAGACTTGGAAATTAAGGACTGTGAGAAGCTGGAGACGATTGACGGACTGCAGAAGATCGAGACCTTGGAAGTAATCACATTGGTTAGAGTGCCGGATGAAATTGAAAAAAGGGTCAGAGATATGCAGCCGAAGGTGCCAATCATTGTGAAGGTATTAGTCACTAAGTTTGATACGCGTGCGAGTAACAAATAGGCGTAGCATGCGTGTGTGTGAGAGTGCGTGCTTTGGGTTTTACCTCATAGAACATAGCTAAGCTTTTATAGTGTTAGTGTTGTGGTTTCTTATGAATTTAAGTTTGTGTTCTTGATCAGGAATAGAATTTTAAAAAGTTAAGAGGAGCAATCAGATGAAGAAGACGGCGAATGAGGAAAAAGATGAAGATGACTATAGTGAATGACTTTGAATCCCATCTCGAGGAAGATGATGATGATTATATTGATTATTATGAATAAAACAAGTATGATCATTAGTGATATTATATTAGAAATTCTTAAAATTTTCTATAAAATATTTTCCTATATTAAAGACAATTATGATTGCACATATATCTCATTTTAATTGTGTATATCTTCATTCTTGTGTACTCTTTTTTAACATCTATTGAAATATACAGAAATTTCATAATTTCTCCTTTATGGATATTTTTTCTTATCTATGACAATGAAGCAGAAGAGGAGGAGGAGATATGTCTGTATGGGAAGCATGATGAATATTTTGGAGGTATAAATTTTGTCGGAATAATTCAAGTTAGGAGTCGCATGAAGAAAAGGAGGAAGGAAAGCAAATTCTAGTTCCCCATCTTTATGTTGGTTGGAATGTAGATAACAGAGCCAAATGAAAATTCAATTAATTAATAAAGAAAACCTTTTATGGTAATGCTACTTTAAAGAATTAATGTAGTGTTCGTAAGTTATGTAATTACAATCATCATGACCTCTGTTCAAACATTAATGTGTTTTTTTGGTAATGTTGAAATGTCATCACTAATTATTTACATTTATCTCCATGCATGTCGGCATTCTTAACTATGACCCATAAAGGTGCTGTGTCGATTTCGGAGTATACTATTGGGACAATGCAATATGGATAATAAATGCAATAATGGCACATTAGTTGGGAAATTTTTACAAGCGCTCGTATACAGGATTATTCACCTAACTAATTAGGAATTATCAAACATTGTAAGCTTTCTCATAATCTTAAAAGAAGAAATCTTTTGTAAAATTAAAATTAATGTCACGCGATGTTTTGAAATACATAAAAATATTAAATGGAGAGTAAATTCACATGAAGACGGAGGGTGGTGGGGGCTCACTTTTTTTTTTTTTCAAATGTTTGGGACCAAATTTGGATTCTGTGATATGTGGTGAGTTAACGGTGGCAAAGGTTAGGTAATACAAAACATGAAAGATTATTGAAAAGAGGTGTTAAATCTATTGTATAAATTCCAATTCACTTTTAAATTTTTTAATTTGACTAATTTAGTCATAAATCTTTGACAATTTACTAATGATTGGTTGGAAATCGCTTATATTTACATTGGTCATTTTATGTTGCAATTTTAATTAATGTTAAATGATATGTGAATGATTTTTTTTTTAAATTTTTTCCTTTCATTTTCTTTTGTTTTTTTTAGTTATTTCCCTCCATCAGTCACTGAGGCCTTGGCAATGGCTTTTGAGGTCATTTTTTTTTGTGGTATTAATTATGGCCGATAGAGAAAATTAGGGAAAAAAGAAAAATAAAAGAATGAAAAAATTCAAAAACTTGTAAAAAATTGTCCATATTAGGGCTGTTGTTCCATATAGGACAACTAGCTCGGTTGAATGTTAATGTTGGAGATTTTATATTAAAATTGGTTAGAATGATTATAATAGCTAAATAGTCATGACTTAATTGGTTAAAGTAGAAGGATTATGACTAAATTAGGCATGTGACTTTCTTGATAATTTTCCCAAAAAAGAAAAAAGAAAAAAGAAAAACACATGATCAATTCGTATCCATATCACAAATCAGATTGATGTGGTCTTTTTCTCTTATTTTCTATTTTCCGTTTTTCGACTTTTAGTTGTGGCTCTCTCTCTCTCCCTCTGATTCTCTCTCCTGTCTTTTTTATCGACACCTCTTTCAGTTTTGAGAGAGAGAGAGGCGCGCGCGATGGCAGTGGCTGCTGGCTGGCTGGTGCGTGCATACGGTGTCCGGTAGAGGTCAGTGAGAAGATATTCAGTGATTGTGCTGACGTGGCGCGCATGTTAATTCATACCCAATAACAGATCGAAACGTGTCAGCTGAGGTGAAATAAAAAAAAAATTTTTTAAAAAAATTTCTGCGCCCCTCGCTCCTCTCCTCTGCAGTTCCGGTCCAACTGCCCACTCTATCCAGCCACCGCCTACTCCTCCATCCATCCAACCACCCTCTCCCCAACCCCCTTGAGAATCCGGTGCGGCCGTCTCCACCGCACAAGCCGTACGGAACTTGAGCGGTCATCGAGCCTCTCTCCCTGATATCCCCATCCGTCGTCCTCCCTTTGAGTTCCCTCCGGCGAGTTCCCTTCCGTTAAACACGGCCACGACAGATCTGGAGACATGGCCACGACCACATCTGGAACCGCGGAGCCATGGCCGCGACAGACCTTGAAGCCATGGCCGTGGCAGCGACAGACCTCGAAGCTATGGCCGCGACAGACCTTGGAGCCAGACCTGTTGCGGCCAGGGCTTCACAGGCGAGGTCGGTCCTTGCCAGATCTGGGCGAGAGACGGCCTCGCCAGGGCTTAGTTGCATTTTTTTGAAGGCTGGGCCATGATGGCTCGGCCGAGATTTAGAGGAGTTGCTCGGCCATGGCTCCGTCGAGAACTGGAGAAGGCTTGCCGCTCAGCTTTTCTGAAGCTCGACGACGGGTTGCTTGCGCAAGCTTATTGGAGGAGGAAGTCGCCGAGATCTGGAGGATTGGCCAGGTCTGTCACGGCCATGGCTCCGCGGTTCCAGATCTGGATGGGGCCAAGCGACGCCGGAACAGGCGGAGATGGTGGCCGGACGGATTGTGCTCTGTGATGGAGGAAGAGGATGACAAGAAAAAAAAAAAAAGGATTTTTATTTTTTTATACCGCCTCTGCTGACACGTGGCGATCTATTTTTGGATATAAAAATGCGCGCCACGTCAGCGATTGACGTGGCGCATTGCGATCGCTGAACATTTTCTCCAGGTTTTTCTCGGCAATGGCAGGCTGTGGTGATTGGTGCAACAGCTGCACGGCTTGAGAGGACAAGAGAAAAAACCACACAAGAAGATGAAAAATGATGAGAGTAAATCTTGGCCATTGAATTCGTATGGCGCTGATCATGCGAAAGTCTTTACTTATAATCTCCACCAACCTGCGGGGGCAAATTCGGCTATATACATTGCCTGCTACTCCTTATATACTCTTTAACTGAATTTTACAAAGATAAAGAGGAGAGAGAGCGTGTGTGCTCAAATAATTTTTTTAACTCTTAATTTATTTTCTGTTTGTAATTAATTTTTTTGCAACATGATTTCAACAAATTGTTCATTCATTTCATAAAAAAAATTTGTTGACTTATTGAGTTATAGCCGGGACGACTCTATTGTTTTGTTTGAAAGACAATAAATAAATCTTTAGAAATATTGGTTCATTGCAAGTGCTGTTGGGTTTACAAAGGGTGTCTAGAAAATTATTAGTTAAGTAAATTATTAGTAAGTTTCACCAATTCACATGTTAAATCACCAATATCTATTTGCCTGTCTACAAATTACCAATAGTTGCAATAAATCACCAACTTTTATTAGTGTAATGCACCAACATATCAAAGTTATCCACTTCATTTGAGCAAGTTACCAACTTTTCTGCATAAAGCTAACAATTAGTTTTTGATTTTAATTTGAATCATTTACAAAGATATATTATTTGATCGATTTTGAATAACCAACTTTTCTTATAACTTGCTAACTTTTATAGAATTTATTGACTCTTAATCAAATTGGGAGAATGATCAAGAAATTCCTAAATATTAAACTTATACCAATTTAGAACTTTTCAATTTAGATAATTTAGTCCTAATTTTTTTGACCATTGCCAATGTAATCCATTGATCAATTTTAGTCGGAAATTATTGACGTAGATCTCACCATCCTACGTGGTGAATGAACTAACATGGATAATTTTTATCAAAATTTTTTCTTTTTTCATTTTCATTTTCCTTTTTTCCATTTATTTTCTTTCCCTTTTCCTTTTGGGTTTGCCAACCACTGGCAATAGGCAGTGGCTAATGTGGGCGAGTGTTGGTGAGGGACCCTTCCAAGTAAGACACCTCACCTCGACAAGGCATAAACACTTGCCCCGACACGGCCATTAGGTTAGGGCAGCCTTGTTGGGCGTTGCCCTCGGTAGCCATCGCCTATGGTTGATGGCTGGCAAATGGCCACTAGTAAAAAAAAAAGGGAAAAAAAAAAGGAAAAAAAAGTAGAAAATAATGGAAAAAAAATAGAAAAAGAAATATTCATATTTTTTTTAAAAAATTATAAAAATTATCCAAATTATTAACGTTAGTGTCTATTGTTGTTACGCAAGACGACACCGGTATTTACGTTAGCGATTTCTTGCAAAAATTGGCTAGATTGACTAAATTGATAAATCATCAAAATGTTTATGATTGAATTGCTTGAATTGAAAAGTTTAAAACTAAATTAGCATAAGTGCAATAGGTTCATCAACTAGTATTTTATTGTAGCCATTTACCTACATTACATGATCTATTCCGAATTACCAACTATTATTATAACTCACCAATTTTTGTTGAAGTTGTCTACTCTTATAGGAAGTTACCAACTTTATTTGTATTACCAATTTTTTTTTTTTTTTGCAGACCAAATTAGTATTTATTTTTACATTACTAACTGTTATTTAGACGCTTGGTTTCGGCACTACACATCCCGTGCTCTCTCTCTCTCTCTCTCTCTCTCTTCTTTTTGAAGGGGTTTTGATTGGTTATGACAGAGAGTTTGTAGTGAAGAGAGACAGTCCATCCGTCGTCCATCGAGGGCAGCGTATTCAACCGCTCACCATGCTAATGATTGGTATGTTGCAATTCAATGATAAGTAAAAGACGTTTAATGTGGTTGTTATCTTTTTTAATAGACCTTTCCTTCTCCGCATTGCTAAGCCATGAGCCGCATTTTGCTTGTCAACCGATACATCGCCCCTCTAGTTACTGCTATAGGCTGCGAAAGCTTGCCGTGTTTGTTTCATGCTTGAGTCATCACTTTGTCTCTCTCCATTAGCTCTTAGTTCTCATCTCTGAATCATTCGGCACCCGCTTATCTGTTATTGGCGACATGTCTTGCAGTCATTACTGGCTTGGTCCTTATGAGGGCGCGGAGTCTGTTGGAGGTACCCTCTTCTTCAAGCGACGTGTGGAAGGAGTGGGAGTTGAGAGGCGTGGTCTTCTTGAGCCTTGCCCTCCAAATTGTCCTCATTTGTCTCGGCAGCTGCCGCAAGTACTTTCCTCATACTTGGATCAAGGTGGTCACTTGGTCGGCCTACCTATTGGCTGATTCGGTTGCGATTTACGCGATCGGCATGATCTCCAACATGATTAGGGAAATCAAGGCCGGCAAATCGTTGAGCAACCCACACACGGAGCTAAGCACCTTTTGGGCGCCGTTTTTGTTGTTGCACTTGGGAGGCCCCGACACGATCAGTGCCTACGCGATTGAGGACAACGAATTCTGGCTGAGGCACTTGCTGATGTTGGTGAACCAGGCGGGCTTGACCGTTTATGTCTTGGTAATGGCGTGGACTCATCCTACCCTTTCCTTCCTTGCCATTCTGATACTGCTTTCAGGTTTCTATAAGTATGGCGAGAGGGTTTGGGTCCTCCGTGCGGCCAGCCAAAAGTACTTCAAGGACTCCTTCATGGAGTCCCCCCTCGGCCAGAAGGGTTCTGGCAAGATTGAGGCAGAATGCAAGTCGAAGCGGGAGGAAGGGTACGACGTCGTTCCTCATCATGTAATTGATGTAGATAATGAAGATGCTATCGAGATCGATGTTGCGATCACCGAATTTTGTTCTAAAAAACTGAGTTTCGTGAAGGAGTCAGAGGACCAAGGATACGAGCGCATTGCGGGCACACTGCTATCAGCCAGGCGCTTGGTCAAAACTAGTCAGCGACTTTTTGCGGATCATTTGTTCAGTATGGAGGAACGCGACAGTTGCCTATCGATACTGAGAGGCAAGCACTGTGCAGGGGATTTCAAGGTCATTGAAATCGAACTGGGTCTCATCTACGACATGTTCTACTCGAAGGCAAAGGCGGTCTATATGAGATGGGGCTTTATTTGTAGACTCGCCATCTTATTCTCAATCTGTGTTGCCCTGGTGATCTTCTTTTTACCGACAAGCAACCATACTCGAAGCCGGATCTATTCTTAACCTTCTTGCTGTTAGGAGCGGCCATTTTCATCGAGTTATACGCACTGGCTCACGTTCTTTTCTCTGACCAGGTCGCTTGTTGGCTCATTGAGTCGCCATCTTTCATTTCATCAACCGTTGGTTCTTTTCTCCGACCAGGTTGTTGGCTCAATGAAAAAAGCAATCGGCTGTCTTTTATTTCATCACTCGAATCCGACCGCTGTTGAAAAGGCACAGGTGGTCCAATTCCATGGGCCAATATAACCTGATGTCCTTCCAAAAAAATTACTTCTGCTGGTGGAGTTTCCTCAAGCTATCGAGCGTCGAAGAGATGGCAGTGAAATTTCTCTATCAACGCCACGTGCCCGTGAGCGACGATGTCAAAAAACTAATCATGTCGAAGATCAAAGAGATGGAAGCGAGGGTCCAAGAGATGGACGAGAAAGAACTCCAAGACTTCCAAATGAGAGACAGGGGAATCCATGCGTTGAGCACACATGGGTTGCTGTATGGTGATTTGAAATGGAGCATCGAGGGGCTGGAGTTCGACGAGAGCATCCTAGTCTGGCACATAGCGACAGAGCTCTGCTATTACCTCGATTACGGATGGCCGGACAGCACTAAGGAGCTAGAAAGGAATAACCAGAGCCCTGTCAAGAAGAAGTCCTTGATGGGTTTGCACTTGTCTCGGTACATGTTATATCTCCAGTATATGTGTCCTTCGATGTTGCCAGCTAGATTTGGAAGTATCAGGTTCCGAGACACTTATAAAGAGCCTAGCAAGCGTTTGGACTCGGCTGGACTCGCTGAGATTAGAGCTGCTTGTGGCCGCAATAGGAGAGAGCGCAAGCCCGACATCTCAGAAGAACTTGAGATCGCCAAGGCTCGTGAAGAGGTGCTTGACTACATGAATCGTTTAGGCGGTTGGCAGGTGTCGTCGGACGACCAAGTCATTGTAGTGCTTATCAAGGGGTACATGGTGGCGAAGGAGCTGATGGGCGTCCCGCGTGGATGGAGATGGTCAGCGATCAGAGAGGTGTGGGTGGAAATGCTGATGTACGGGGCTAACAAGTGCAAAGCGAGGGATCATGCTCAGCACATGCGGGGGGGCGGCGAGCTCATAACCCATGTCTGGCTTCTCATGTCTCATTACGGGCTGACCGACAGCTTCAAGAAAAAGCGCGGCCCCCCGCAACAGCAGAGATAATAGTGAATCCCTGGTGAATAATAAGTGGGGATTGAGGAGGTTATCGGTTGTTGGAGTTTCAGATACTAAGTTTGAGATTAAATTTGTTATTTTCAGTGTCCCCCGTTGATTTGCAAGAATAGAATTAAAGAATAAAAAAGCATGACAGTTCAATAAATTATTATTGTACATCAACATCGTCTATGAAATTTTGTGAGACCTCCTGTCAATTTCGAAAATTTAAGTTATTAAATAAATGGGTGACTTAATATTTAGATATTTGATCATTTGAGAATTTCGGATGTTAAGTGATTTAAACTTAAATTCGCATGAGAGTGTTGATAAATGACATCAAGATGTGCCACCCCCGTCTGGAAAATCTACCAATTCAACTTGCCAACGGACTGAGTTGTTTGTCTCTAGCTCTACCCAGGCTGGAGGCAAATCGTCTTCTTTATTTGATTTAAGCAACTGATTTTTTCAATAATCGAAGCGGGGGCACTTTTGTCAAAAAAATTCTAAATAAAAAATCGCAATCCCAGAGGATAAGGAAATTCCTTCTTTCTTCCTTATTCCTGTCATAGATGGGCCCACAAGCCCAAGCCCAAGCCCATGTCTCCCAAGCCCCGACCCAGACTTTTATCGGATGTCTCTGGGGAGCGACAATTCCCATCTTCTTAGTTTTTGGGAGTGAATATCACACGCAATCTTTCTGATTGCTTTGCGAAAAATTAAAAGATTATCCTGGTATAATGGTTAAGAAGGGATTGTGAATCGTTATCGTCTGAATACGACAAATCACCTTTTTTGATGTAATTTTTCACTCTATTTTTATGAATATATATACTGTTAAAGCAAATTCTTGATTACGATAATTAGCACATTGCCAATAAATAAATAATAATGAATCGGCACAAGTTAATTGATGTCCCATTTTATCCTTCACCTTGGTTAATTTTGTCTATTTATTAAATGGATTCAAACTGCTACATGGGTCTGCAAATGGATGAGCCCCAATCAACATTGCTACAGCTTAGGTGTCAAGCCAATCCATGAGCTCAAATAAAAAACTGCAAGATGGTAATTACGTGTACATAAAATCAGAATAAATCCCATGCTTCAGATTATTTTCAACATATATGGAGATCCTTTGTAGTCCCATAACAGGAATTCCTTACTTCAAGAACAGAAAGATATGATTTTTCTCATTGTGTTCATGTCACATTAAATGAATATAAAAATCTCTTTTGTAATTAAGGATAATGTGATCTAGCTACAAGAACTCTTCCTCCACCGCATCGAACTGGTTATGCTTTGTTTAATCCTTGGGATGAATAAGAACGCCCTTGAGGATGAGGCCCGTCTTTTGAGGATCGAGCCACCCCCTGGAGGGCAAAAGAAATCGTCCCCACGGTCTTTGGGCCCATCTCGAACTCGCCGGCACGGAGATTTATCCATTCCTCCTGCCGCTGCCCCAGATTCTCCTTGTAAGTCTGTTTGGTCCCATCCGGCAGGTGTAGCTTGAGCTCCACCTCAGAAGGCCGTTCAGAGTCAGTTCTGTTGAGTTTGACCACGAATGCCACCTCATACGTAGTATGGGGAGAGAGTCCTCTTGTCTTGAATCTTCCCTGAATTAAGAGCCAGGATAACTTCTTCGATTCGGGGACACGTATGTCGGCATCTCTGCGGAAACTGAACCTGGAGAATTTTAGTATTTTCAAAATCGCGATCTGACGCACGCCAACCAGATATATAACACACGGATGCCACGTTGAGTAGTGTACTAATTTCCTTGTAATGGATCAAATTTGTAAAAGAGGTACCATTTTAATTTCATGGTGATCCAATACCAGCAACTTTCTTCGTCGCCCCCAGCAATGACACACGCCTCGGGAAGCACCAGGAAGCAGTTCTTGTAGAGCTTCTCATCGACCCAAAACTTCTGTTAAATCCACTGTGAGGTGAAAATTTCTTCCAAGATAATCACTATCATTGATCGTAAGAATTTTGCTATTATTGCTCAATTGTGTGAGATGTGCCTTTCCAAGTTAAAGAAATGAAATAGTATTATCGAGCAAAATCTATAACTTCGATGTTGTCATGCAAATTCCCACTAACCACTACTTTGGAATATGATGTGCAGTGTCCTTAATTAATTCCCGGATCGGTTCAGTTTATCGCATAAAAGGTCCTTCAAGACACCACACGATCGATAGACTGGTCTAACTTTACATCGTTAGTGCTGAAAGATGGATAGATGGAGTTGAAAGGGAAATAGGGTTTTGCCTGTGTGTTTTTTTTCCAGGAGCACTCCTTCGTATACCACGCGATGCCAATCCTTCATGTCGATGGACGAAATGTCGTCTGGTGCGGTTGCTTTCCTCAAGAGCGCTAAACTGTTGAGAGAAGGCCCTCCTCTTTTCCTCTGCTTGGTTGATTAGTTTCCTCATCCGCTGGGGTTGATGCACCTTTTGTTGCTGCTTCATCAGTTTCCATTTTCTTTCAAGGAATTGGAGTACCTGCCGCAGTACACATAATAAGTTTATTGCAATTGTACACACAAAAAGGACAAGAAAAGATGAGGAAAATCTCTTTACCGATTCTGTGGCCTGCTTCGTTTCAAGTAGGAATGTCGAATTGGTCGAGTTATCACAATTTAGTTCAGGGGCCATTGAAGGCTTTACTTGGAAAACAGAGGGATCAAAGAAATGATACCGTGGGGCCAACATGATCAATGGACCAAATAGACTCGGTCCACGTGATCTATAAACCAGCCAATACCGGCTTTTTATTCCACGTGTGAGGCTGTTATTTAGGTTCCGTTTATTAGAACTTTCAAACTTCTGTAAGAGAAAAGACACAATTGGGCTTGATTGTCTTGTCCGTTCAAATTTCTAGCTAAACAATCAGGGCGTGGACATGAATGCCCTGGGGCTGTGAGTAAAAAAGAAAAATTCGTGCATGGAGCTGTGAGATCACGAGTGGAGACTTAAAAAGAAAGAAAGAAAAATCACGCTGAGCATTAAGGAGAAGGTTGACTCAGTGAAGTTTTAGAGCAAGAAAATAAGAATGTTGAAATATCTGACACAATGATATTTTATATGATATGATTTCCCTTCATTTATTTATTTAAATTTTTTAGATGAACTTTGTAACATTGTGCCTTGTTACTTAAATTCTACATACTGGAGCTCGTTGGGAGGCTTTGATGTCTTGGTGAGTCAATGCTAAGAGAGCTTTTGATTCGGAAGCTGATAAACAGTTGGCTTAAATTAAGAAGAAGACCAACAGTAAAGGGAAAAGAAAGAAAAAAGAGAAAAAAAAGATGGCTTGGAAAAAGGAGAATTCATCAAATTACTCAAAACAACAAATATTGTTATGTGGATTGTGTCACGTAAGACGGTTGGTAATATTTGGATCATCACATCAACTTTTTCAGTGGAAAATTGAGATGAAGGACTATATGGAAATTTCACTCAAAAGTCTATAATTAAATTTGCAAAATTCAAAAAGTTTTGGATTAAATTGGTAAGTGCATAAAATTTCACTTTTTTAGGTAACTTGCGTTAGCAACATAAGCAAATCTGTCCTTAATTTTGTCTCCATTTCACTAGATGTTCTTGAACAGAATATTTTAATGATAATATTTATTCTCTTTACCAACCCGATAGGAAAACGCAAATTTTTGTATTCGCTTGAATTCCTTGAACCTTTCGATCTAAAAAGAAAAAAAAAAAAAAAAAAAACTCCTTGTACTTGTATAGGTTGTGATCTTCTCTATTCATCAGTGGCTTTTTGAATGCTTAACTTTTTCTGTATTTCTTCCTTAGATCAAATTCCACCATATATAATCTTCTAACACAATACAAAAGCTAGATATATCCATCGTTGAAAACTCATTTTGATCGGACACTCTTATCTTGAACATCTACCAAGTCAAATACAATCACATCACTCCAAGAAAAGGCGTTATAGCGACAACTGTCTCCTAATCACAACACGGAATGAATCGAATTTTGGCATTTGCAAGGTCAACGGCACAAATGCACTTCTCACTCCCGTATCTTACTCACTAAGACACTGCTCAATGTTGCACTTATATAAGGTTGCATGGTTTGGCTGCAAATTGAGAAGACAGTCTCATCTTCACTGACTCAATTCCACTACACCATTTTCCTTTTAGCTAAATTAATCCATGAAAAAAAAAAAACAAAAAATATTTTCACGTTTTATGGATAATTTTGGGAATCCCATTTTCCTCAAATTGCTGTGATGTAATTCATCAAATTGAATCTATAATATTAGTATTTACGTGCATTGAGAGGGAGCCACTAAGGAGTTGACATGTGTCCTCTCCCTTAGTTGACACTGGACACTTAACCCAATTGTTTTCTTTTTCTTTTATTCTTAGACCGAGTCATTTTTTGTATTACTTGCTTATTTTTACGATGGCAAATTAATAATATCAAAACCATTTGGTCAAAAATAAATTCATAAAGTGAAATATGAGAGTCCAGAATTAATTTGTTCTTCGTCGTTGGAGAAGGTTGCTTTCTCTCCAAAAAAGGCAAAACCAATTTCACTAAGAACATGATTAAATTCTTTATTCATTTTTAGGTACACGAGTCAATAAAAAAAAATAACCTATCTAATACAATTAATCTCCAAATGAGATTTAAAAAATTAATTACGAGGTGAAGAACCATATTGTCCTAAGTCACTGAGTGGTTTACTAGAGAACTTAGATATCACGTTCAAAGATTGAAATAACAATTGATATTTCATAATGAATTAGGTAGTTAAAGGTAAGAGAAGACTTACCCTTTAGTATAGCAATGATTACATCCATCTATCCATTTTTTAAAAGTTACACTTTACATCAACCATTTTTCATTAGATTATTAATTTTTATGCTCAATAATGATTAATTTACTTATATTTTTGATAATCATCAATCAAAAGTGGAAGCTCCTGTCAATAAGAATGTATATTCACTAATCTCATTTATCGAAGTTCAGCCATATTATTAGAAAATGCTAGAGAGTATTGCAAGATTATTTACCGATGGTTTATAGTCCTATTTATAAGTATTTTGATGCACATAGTGGAAGTCCATTGAGAAGTTGATTAGTGGCCCTCGCATTGTGTGACCCAGCTTCTACCTTTCACAAAGCATAGTAATAGAATCCCAAAATTAGGTAACATGAAAAATGCCTCACTTCATCATGAAGTCAAGACCAAAAATTGGGAAGTGTCTTTCAAGGATAAGTACTCCTGTAGCACCTGTCCTCCACTTTCTTCATTGTTTTTATTTTTTCCTTTGAAATCTATTTTAAAATATCTAATTTATGAAATATAGAGGCAGAAAAAATTAGAAGCCACGTCTGGACCTTTAGAGAACTTCAAAGTTTATAATGTGTAGGTTTTTTTTTTTTTTTGGTCGAATATAATGTGTAGGTTAATAAAAAAGATAATCCAAAAAACAAAGTTATCCATTGGTGTAAGTTTAAAAAAAAAAAGAAAAAGAAAAGAATCAAACTTTTAAATGAAGGGCCAAAACAAATTTGAGCTTTGTACAAGAAAATTTAGAAAAAATAAATATTTATAATAGAAATTTTCAGGAGTTTTCATCCATGGAGCAATAGAGGGAATGAAGAAAAAAAGTATAATATGCATTACCTAATAATGAATTTTTAAGAGAGAAGGTACAAAAAAATGTTGCAACAATTCATGAGGAAAATAGGAAATAAATACAAGAACAAGATAAAAAAAAATCTAAGGTAAAAAAAAAAAAAAACTATAGTCAAGCAGAGAAGTAAGTACTGAGAATGTGAAGAAAGCGTCACAAAAAAGAAACAACAAGAAAGGGAGATTGAATGGTTGACTAGAGAAATCATAGGGTGATGTGTTGATTATTGCAGTCTTGGTGGAACCCATTTCTCCCTTGAACCTGTTAACAAATATTGCATCTTGTGAGTACTTTCTCAACCAATGGCTAAGCTCAATAAAATTATACTGCGAAGTGATTCACTAAGCATTATGTATTTGAATAGGCCCATTCTTCCATGATATAACAATAAAAGATGCATATCCTTTGAATGAACAGAAGCAATCAAGATAATTGACTTTTAAGTCCTCTCTTTGAGATAATATTGTCTAATATTTAATTAAAACATGAAAAATCTATGTGAAAAGCATGTACCTAGCAAAGGCTAAGAACTAGTCATTATGTTTTGAGAAAAGAAAAACCCTTGCTTTACTTGTAGCATTAAACTTGTCTATTGATAAATCCAGTTCATATATCTAGTAATACCTAAATGGAGCAACTTATAAACCCATTTGTCAATAGAAATTCAATCCCTTTCCATGGGCCTAACCATATATGTTTTTCAAGTAATTTTTTTTAAATTTTTTTACCCTTTATTTTTCTTTTCTTGCTTTGAGATTCGGCCTTACTAAATTTTTTAATGAAAAATTGACAACGTAATCTCGTCAAATGCGAGGTCTAAGCAAATCACATCCCATCTGACCGTTGAGTATATAGAAATTAGCCTAGAACATGGGAGCTCAACATGCCATCTAATTGCTAATTGGGTTAGGCATGATAAAAATACAATTAACTTTAGAGAATCTATTATCTAGTTAAAATCGAAGCTCAATAGATGTTTCCTCCTATGCTTTTGACATGGCACTTCACTTTACCTTTTAAAATTGTCAATTTTGCAATGTGGCTCACATTGACCAATAAGATTTTAGCTTAACGACTTGTCATGAATCATTTATATCTCTCCTAGTAAATAGATAAAGAGAAAGCATACATATATCTTATATCTTATTGAGTTTGAACTTGGAAAAAGAGGATAAAAATTTTCGGTCACACTCTATCATCTCCCAAATTTTGGATTTTTTTTACATGGACTATAAAGGCTAAAAATTGATAAAGAGAAAGCATATCAATATTGTATCTCTTATCTGTAGATTGAAAAAAAAAAAAAAAGTCTAGCTTAGAGAACATATTTTATATTATTATCTCAGAATTGGTTATCTTGAATGTAGTTCCTTAAATGTACTTATGAACAGTGAAAATTATAAGCCAGTTGCAAAATTCTTTATTTTAAATTTAGTTCCTTAAATGCGCATGTTTTCTTTAATTCCAACGGAATGAGTCTAAGTGGAAAAAAAAAAGAAAAAAGTGAAATCATTTTTCTCCCGAAAGTTGCAAAGCCTGGTATTTTGCGCAGTACATCAATTGTAAGACATTTCATTTTTGTTTTCCCCATGCAAACATCATATTGCATGATCAAGTGCTTTGCTAGACAGATCAAATTACATTTAAGAAAACTTTATAAGCTACACTAGTCTTAGCAAAATTCAGCCTTTCGTGTATAGGATGAATTTGCGAAAAGTACCAACCTCAAATAGATATGTAATTTAAATGTCTTATGTATATGTTTTCTTTTCCACAAGTAGCAATTCCACCTTTTGCATTGGATATTCCTCAAAATGGGTTCAAAGTCTAGAGCTATTTTCTTCTTGCTCCAATTTTCAATCAACCATTGTGTAAGAGGACATCATCAATTTAACACATGCGCTATCTCACTTCACCATCTAACTTTGGAGTTTGGATTATTACTTGCATAATTATTCTTCTTACAAGAAATTGCCGATCATGAGAAGTTTAAAATAACTTGTGAAGAATGTCCCCAATAGAGAATCTAGTACTTATTTTATATGACCCACAAGAAATTGCCGATCATGAGAGGTTTAAAATAACTTGGAGTAAATGGCTCTAATGAAGAATCTAGTATTTACCTTATATGACACACAAGGAATGCCAATCGCGAGAGGTTTAAAATAACTTGTGGCGAGTGACTTTGATGGAGAATCTAGTACTTATCTCATATGACAAGTAAGGAATTACAAATCCCTAGTAATTAGCATAGCTTGTGGTGAATGGCCTCAACGAGGAATCCGGTACTTATTCATATGACACACAAGGAATTTCCAATTGTAAGAGGTTTAGAACAACTTGTGATGGTTGGCCCCAATAGAGAATCTAGTACATATCTCACATGCACTTCAGAAATTGCTGATTGCAAAAGGTTTAGAATAACTTATGGCGATTGGTCCTAACAAAGAATAGTACCTATCTAACATGACACTTAAGGAATTGTGGATTGCGTGAGGTTTAGAATAACTTGCGGCTATTGGTCCCAAAGGAGAATCTAGTACTTATCTCATGACACACAAGGAATTTTCGATTGCGAGAAGTTTAGAGTAACTTGTGGTGATTGGCCCTAATGGAGAATCTAGTAATCATCTTTCATGGCACACAAGGAATTGCCAATTGCAAGAGATTTAGAATAACTTGTGGTGAATGGTCCCAATGGAGAATCTAGTACTTATCTCATGTGACACACAAGGAATTGCCAATCATGAGGGGTTTAGAATAACTTGTAGTGAATGGCCCCACTGGTGAATCTAGTATCAGAAGAGGTTTAGAATAACTAGTGGTGAAGGGCTCCATGGAGAATCTAGTACTTATCTCATATTACACACAAGGAATCACGAGAGGTTTAGAATAACATGGTGAATAGTCTTACAGAAATCTAGTATTATCTCATATGACATACAAGAAATTGCTGATCACGAGAGGTTGAGTAGAACTTGTGGTAAATGGCCCCAATGAAGAATCTAGCATCAAGAGTGTTTTACAACAACTTGTGGTGAATGGCCCCAATGGAGAATCTAGGTTTTATATCATATGACACTTAAGGAATTACCTATCGCGCGAGGTTTAGAATAACTTGTGGCTATTGGTTCCAAAGGTGAATCTAGTACTTATCTCATGACACACATGGAATTGCCGATCGCGAGAGGTTTAGAATAACTTGTGGTGATTGGCCCCAAAGGAGAATCTAGTAATTATCTGATATAACACACAAGGAATTGCCAATTGCGAGAGATTTAGAATAACTTGAATTGTTCCAATGGAGAATCTAAATGTGTTCCAATTGTTAATCATGAGAGGTTTAGAATGAATATGGTGAATACCCTAAATGATTAATCTAGTATCATGGGAGGTTTAGGATAACCAGTGGTGATGGCTCTAATAGAGAATCTAGTACTTATAGTTATCTTATCTGATACAAAAGGAATTGCCAATCACAAAAGTTTAGAATAACTTGTGGTGAATTACTTCAATAGAGAATCCAGTACTTATCCTACATGACACACAAGAAATTGTCAATCACGAGAGTTTAGAATAACTTGTGGTCAATGGCATCAATAGAGAATCTAGTACTTATCGCATTTGACACACAAGGAATTGCTGATCATGAGAGGTTTAGAAAAACTTATGGTGAATGGCCACAATGAAAAATATAGTACTTATCTCGTATGACACACAAGGAATTGTCGATTACAATAGGTTAAAATAACTAATGGTGAATGGCCTCAATGGAAAATCTAGTACTTATCTCATAAGACACACATTCTTAGTAGACTCAACTTTAATTCCATTACCCTTCTCATTCTTTAGTTTAAGATATTTCCTTTTAAGATGCCTTGTCTTGCCACAACTCCAACAGACAACACCACTAGCCCTATCTAGATTTCATTTGTTTAAGTTTATACTACGCTTATTAATATGTGTACTAGTCCTTCCTCTACTTTCACTTACTAAAGTAGCAAATACAGATTCAGCATATTCTCTTTTACGAATGTCCTCATTCAAAATCAAATATCAAATCCTATCAAACATCAATCTTGTTGACTCAAAAGAATTACTAACAGTAACAATAGTGATATTCCAACTATCAAACAATGAGAATAATAAAATCAAAACACATACCTTATAATCAAAGTCAATTTCAATTGAACTCAATTGACTTACGATCACATTGAATTTGTTGATATGATTAGACTTATTTTCGCTCATCGATCACATTCAAGTAGACTTTGAATTTGTTGATATGATTAGCAATTGACTTACTAACACTTGTCTATTTAGCAATTCTCATTTTGCTTGTTTCATTGACTTTGACTTCTCCCTAAACAGGGGTAAAAACAAATTCCTCTGGTAAAGATAATCTTCAATTTGCATATTTTAGAAGTCAAAATCCTTCCTATAAAATCTATCGATCCTCACTTTTCCTTCTTTTGTCATTGTCAATTTACTTCAACTCAATCGAATCTAACTTTGATACAAATTGTTGCAAAAGCAAGTGATTGAACAATAAAATAAATAGAATGGCGAAATAAATTGAACACCGGATTTACATGATTCGATCGTGGTAACCTATATTCACAAGGAGAGCAATAATTTTTTTTAATATAAATCAAGCAATACAATAGATATTACAACTACAATTTCGTCACTCAAATACTCTTAGTGTTTCCCTACCCCCAATTATATCCAATAACTCACACAGTGTATAATCCTATAATTCCTCACGAAATAATCTTTCAATCTCAAGAAAAAATTACACAAATCTTACCACATGATTCAATTTGCTTCAACATTCTTGGATATATTCAAGGTGTAATTCACAAGTAAAAGGTCATCTTTGATAATTTTTACAAAGAACATCTACTTCTTATTTATAGGCAAGAACCCCAAAACTTTTCCTACTGTGACTTATTTACCACAAACTTTTTTGTGACACCAAAAATCCAAACCTTGTACTTATGTGACACATTTATCTCAAACTTATATAGTATGACACATTTACCCCAAACTTCTTATGACATAAAAAACCCAAAACTTGTATCCGTGTAATGTCCCTAAAATTTGGTGCCACAAAAAAAAAGTTTGGAATAAATACGTGACATAAGTTTTAGGTTTTTTATGTCACAAATTTTTTTTTTGGGGGTGGATGTATCATATGGGTATAGGTAGGGTTTTTGGTGTTACAAAATATAGTTTAAGGTAAATGTGTCATAATAGGCAAAGTTCGGATTTTTTTTTTTTGTGGCATTTTCCCTATCCAAAATAGGAAACCTTCTCCAAATGGGAAACCATTTAATTAGGAAACATATTCAAAATAAGAAACCTACTTAAATTAGGAACTTTCTTTTTCCAGGCTCAAACTCAAGATATATTTCCAAAAATTGGATGATCACTTGAGCTTTAGAATAATTGGTGGTAAATGGCCCCGATAGAAAATCTAGTACTTTTCTCATATGACACACAAAGAATTGCCGACCATGAAAGGTTTAGAATAACTTGTGATAAATGATTCTCATGGAGAATCTAGTATCATATAACACAAAGGACTTGGTTTAGAAAAAATAACTTGTGATAAATAGCCTTAATGGAGAATCTAGTACTTATTTCATATGACACACAAGGACTTGTCGTTCACGAGAGGTTTAGAATAACTTGTGATGAAGAACTCCAATGGAGAATCAAGTACTTATCTCATATAACACACAAGGAATTGCCCATCACAGGAGGTTTAGAATAACTTATGGTGAATGGCCCCAATGGAGAATTTAGTACTTATCTCATATGACACGGACAAAGAATTGTCGATCATGAGGGGTTTGGAATAACTTGTGGTGAATCTGGTATCATGAGAGGTTTAGAATAAATCTAGTACTTTTTTCATATGACACACAAGGAATTGCTGATCACAAGAGGTTTAGAACAACTTATGGTGAATAGCCCCGATGGAGAATCTAGTACTTACAACCCCCATGGAAAATCTTGTACTTATTTCATATGACACACAAGAAACCATTGATCACAAGAGATTTATAACAACTTGTGGTGAATGGCTCTAATGGTGAATTTAGTACTTATCTCATATAACACAATGAATTGATGATCACAATCACGCGATGTTTAGAATAAGCTATGGTGAATGGCCCTAAGGAAGAATCTAGTGCTTATCTCATATGATACACAAGGAATCTTGTGGTGAATGGTCCCAGTAGAGAATTTAGTAATTATCTCACATGACACATGAGGAATTACTAATCATGAGTGGTTTAGAATGACTTATGGTGAATACCCCCAATAAAGAATATAATACTTATCTCATATAGTATTCTTCAATCATTAGCTTTAGAATATGAAACTTCACTCTTTCCTTTTCCAAGGAGACACTTTTGAGTTTTTTTTTTTTTTTTGTACCTCTTTGCACAATATTCCTCTAGCAGATTAGACAAGATCCAAATGGACAAGATATTTGTACTTGTCATAGCGCATACGTCTTGGATTGGTATTTCGCACCAACCTTGTGTAGGCTTCATGATGCCAGTCCTTGAGGTCGATGGAGGCAACATTGGTTGGCGCAATTGTTTGTCTCACTAAGGCTAAAGAAATGAAAGAAGGCCTTCCCTCATGTCCCTAGCTTTTCCCCGTTCACTTGGTTGAGTTCAAATCTCCATGTTCAGCCCGCTCCTTTCATATATATTCTTTTAGCCTTTGTTAATTTCGTAGAAAATGAATGATTTGAATAATAATTTCTTAAAAATGATCGTTTGTATCACTTGAAATAATTAGCCAATGAAAAATATTTTTATTATCTACAATAATTTATATCTAAATATTTTCATAGATGAAGAAAATATTTTTCATTCATTGACTTTTGCAAGGAGAATGAAAATGATGATTGGGATGATTAGGATAGACCCAATATATAAAGAGAAACAAGCTCACCAAAGAAAGTCGTGTCTATAATTCTTAATAGAAGTCATATCTCATCTATAATTTTTAAAAGTCCTATATTTTTCCATGAAAATGAATATCGCATATTGATCAAATTGGGTCACTTCTGAATCCAGCAAATTTCCCTTATCGGGTCAAGCATTTGCCATTTGTTTTACTTTTTGAAACATCATTGTGTTTTGGAGTGACTTGCTAGCTTGTGCGATTCTAGAAGATTGGTAATTTAATAATTGAAGGAACATATTGTCATGATTTTAGAATAGTAAAGCCCAATTATATATGGGTTATAATGGGTCTAAACTATACACACTTGCCACCCATTAAACAACTCCTCCTCATGTGTGGACTAGTTGATGCAGTTTGGGCTATTGTCGAGCCAGGCTTACAAATTCACTCATATCTTGCAAATTTTTGACAATAGCGACCATGCACATCATGTGGTGGATATGTAAAATTAACAATCCTATTAAGTTATATGATATATAATTGTAATCATTGTTAATAATCATAGATGGACATAATACTAATAGTTTGTAAGGTGACGAACCCACACATCTTAAAAGGGCAAGTACACAGAGCATATTGATGAACTACTAAGTCCACAAACGAAAAAAATAAAAAATAGAAAATTGGATTCAGTATGTATCTAACCAAATTAAAAGATTATAATCAATAGTTTCAATTCGACTCGACCGTTTAAAATCAAGTCAAATTTGGATGAAATTTTGGTTAGGATATATATAGAGATGAAGGATCATACTCATGGCTTAACCTTTTATTTCAATTGGTGCTGGATTGGATGTCATGGATTTTTTCGCTCTTGCAAACTTTGTGGTGAAAGCAGCAAAATTATTAACATACACTAGCTTGATGGAGTCGCTCTTACCATTGAACAAGAAATCTTTGTTTTGACCCTAGTGATGTTGTGGAATACTACTTCTTCAATCTCCAATTCAATTTAACAATGCTATCAATCTGTCCTTCATTTTTTTGGTAACCCCAGTAGAAAATCATGCGGATAAAAGACATATTTTTACTAAGAAAAATAATTGACTAAATAACACTATAGATACAAGACAAATATAAAATATAGAAATTATGGTGTATTGCCCATTTTGGATATTGTCTTTGGGTTGTTTGATAACAAGAATGCATATAAGAGCTTATATATTTTCATTTTATAGGTTAAAGTCAAGTGTCATCGTTTATGAACAATTAAATGGACGAAATTAATGTTCATATGATTTTTTAGGAAAAAAAATTGTCACCCAATAGCAGGGCGAGTTAGTAAAGCTCTAGAGGAGGAGGAGGCCACCGACAATGGAGCAAAGGTAGAGGAGTGTGGCTTAGTCAGAATTGAGTATGGACCATGAGAGGTTGAAGAAGCAGGTGGAGAGTGAGAGGAAGAGGAGGGTGGTGATGGTGAACACTGGTGATGGGGAGGAAAGAGTTTTATGTGCGCTTTGATGGTGAAGAAAAGACAGAGATGAATAGCAACGCAAGATGATGAAGTAGAAGAAGAACATTGGTTGGGATGAGAATGGTATGAAATTGAGTCTAATTAAATATGAATCATCAAAATTGTTTTATACAAAAATGGGCTAATTTTGATATGAGTCATAAAAATGGTTTAGACATAATTGGTTGGGAGGAAAGAGTTTTGTTGGGGGCTTTGATGGTAATGAAGAGACAGATGAAGAACTATACAGGATGATAATGAAGAAGTAGAAGAATAACATGGGTTGGGTATGGATTGAGTCCGTGTCGAAATAGGTATTTGTTGCTAAAGTTGTATCACACAAAATGAGGCAGTATGAATTAATTTTGGTTGGACCCTTTTTTGACCCATCCAATCCAGATTCAATGACTCAAACTCAATTTGACCCCACTATTTGGTAAGTGTTGACATTGGTATTGAGGAGATGAGAGTTTTGCGGGAGGCTTTGTGAAGAAGAAACCAAGATAAAGAAAGATGCGAGATGATGAATAAGTAGAACATCTTTTAG
The DNA here is from genome assembly GCA_017140255.1 of Eucalyptus paniculata subsp. matutina. Lineage (NCBI taxonomy): Eukaryota > Viridiplantae > Streptophyta > Magnoliopsida > Myrtales > Myrtaceae > Eucalyptus > Eucalyptus paniculata. Next base: position 32,338,751 of record CM029444.1, on the reverse strand, counting down.
TTTTGGTATAGAATGAATTTGAGTTAGGTCAAGTATGGATTGTTAAATTATGTTACATAAAAGTAGGTCAATTTGATTGAATTGGTCTGTTTAGATTGGAATCATTTTCGACCCACCAAACCCAACTGGACCCTTCGTCTGATATATTTAAATGCTGACTCACGTTAAAGTACATAGTTGTCCATGTTCTCCATGGTAGAGTTAATTGATGTTTTGAGGTACCATTTGAGTCTGTACTAAGCATAAGGCCCACATGCGAGCTTGGCCATTTACTAAAGGAAAACTATATTTTATCATATCAAAATGACATGAAGGAAAACCAACGTACCACTAAATCGAGCTAGAAATATCACCAAAATTTCCTTAAAATCACGCTTAATCCACAGCCCACAATAACACCTAGTAAGTATAGTCATTACTCTACCCACATAAATGACATCCGATTTGTAACTTGTTCATCAAAATCGTCAGGGTGACTAGAGATGAACCACACACTTAACATGCACTAAAGAAGCATCAAACCAAAGCAAAACGTGTAGGCGGATCGACTCATCAAGTTCCCATTGAAATAGTATCCACACAAGGAAAAGCATTTGCCATTCGTTGGTTATTAGGAGCATCCCGAAAACGTCCGGGTCGAAATATGGCTTTCAAATTAAGTTCCGAATTAGTGGATGCTGCCAAAGGGAGTGGTGAGCACTAAAGAAGCATCAAACCAATCAACAAATGGCAATAAATCATTCAAATTCATTCTTGAGAGATTCACTGCAGCGTCCAGCTCATCAAGCTCTGAAGATTTACAAATTACCCACTCCAGTAATACCCAAACATGTCCCTATAACTGGCAAATCAAGCATACATTATCATCTTATCATGGGTAATCAAAACCACACTCAAATGAGAATTAAACGAGCCCACCTCATGATTAAAAAAGCAAAGTCAGCAAAATCTAGAATAAAATCAAAACATTAAAGGCCGAAATTCATGATTATATATTGAGTAATGGACTTGAAGCATATCTTCGTCCATATGGGCTTACATACTCAAGACGAGAACAAATTACAGTCAACTGAAGATCATCAATGCTTTTATAGCGGGCACATGTTTAGTTTCAGCAAATTCAAGCATAACAACATGACTATCTCCCTTGAAAATGAGCATAGATTCCTTATCTCAACTCATATGACCAAGATAACACATAGACAAGTCTTGGCGATTGTTGTTTGAACAACGAATGGATATGGACAGCAGGTGTGAACACCTCAAGCTCGAAATAAATCCAAATGCTCTCAGTTTGGAGGACAATTCTTCCATGCTCCCAATGCAAATATTTAAGTCACTGAGAACAAAGTAAAAACGCAAACACCAAGGGAAGGAGAACTCTAGGCCATCAAAGGATGAAGCGTCAATTCGCAATATATGATCAGTACACTGAACAATAACATACAAATCACTCCCATGCAATCTCAAATTGATCAATGAATTCATCATTGTTATCTGCGAGGCAAAACGTCGAGCAGGTGGTGAGCATGAAGGGCGAGATGTTAGACAAACGGGAATTCCCATCAATTGGCGAGGAATAAAACATGACAAACTCAGCTAAAAGTTGCTAGAGAGGAATCTGAGACCAAATAATAGACAAAAATTGAAAAAACAATTTGAAGCTTTCGGCAAAAGGCAATACAGAACGATCGAGTGATTGAGCCTCAATGAATCGACCGGATCCTACCTTGGGAAGATCCGAATTGCTACCCACTAATAAATGAAAGACACTGAAAGACTTGGAGAATCTATCTCATGAAGACGAAGCTAGGTGATGAATTTCTCGGTCTGTGCGTGTGTTGTTGCTTCACTCGGTTCCTCGGGCTCTCACGCGCGCACCGAGCTTCAAAGAGTGCGTTATCATTCTTGTCTCCTGCGGATCGTGAAATCGTGAGCTTAAAAGGAATCTCCAAATGCGTTAGACGAGAGTGAAAGAGCACGAGAGAAGTCCGATTGGCGGTGATGAGCGTTTGATGCGCCGCACCGTTGCGTCGGAGGCCGTGGTGGCCAGGTAGGGAGAATTGATGGTGATGGAGCCGAAAAGGAAGAGGCAATAGCTTTGCCGAGAGAGACATCTCCCGTGAATGGGATTGAAACTTTTTCCACGGTTGTTATTTTTGTTCGCTAGTCATCATTATTATTATTATTCTTGTCCGATATGTTAGCAAAAATTCACGTGTTAACATATATTTTTTTATCAGAAATAAAAGTAATAAGTCACCATATAAAGGTAATTAGTAATTTCATATAATAATTGGTAAATTTAATGTGATGGTAAGAAAACTAAACCAAATTTGATAATAGATAAGAGAAGTTATTTTTTTTTATTGAGAAGTTATTAATTTAAAAAAATTAACATTGAAAATCAACTTGAAAAATATTAGTATCACAAAACTACTTGGTAACTTAATAGCAGAAAACTGGAAGGAAAGCAAGGTTCAGAAATTGTGTGTAAATCATGCATAGACAAGATCACACATCTTGACATCGATCAAGCAATCCCCAGTTTCTATCCTCAAAATGGCTAGAGAGTTGAGAGGCCGTGTTCTCCTCTCTATACCTTCCATGATTCCATACTAGTCATTTCCATCTTTCTTCCTTCAAAGTTTGAGAATACTTGTCATGGATGAACGACTGAAAACAAGTCATTCTTACAAACACCAGCACTTATATTTTTTTTGCATCCCTCTATTTCTCTCAATCTCTTGACATTGAAGCTCTCTAATTTTTTTAACGTTCTCTCGGGAGTTTACTTCAATTCCCTCCACGACTAATGAGCCTAGGGAACACAAATACGATAAGAAGACCCATGTACCGCGATGCCCATGAAACGCGCCATGCTTACACACACGAATCTTGTCTTTCATGAAGTTTCATATTCATTTTGCAATGTTTAGTCTTGTCGAAGGAGAGAGTATTCTATGTATTGTATTCTCTTAATCAAAAAAGGATTACAAGAATGCATACAATATATATATAGATATGAGTAACCCTCTTATGACTATTTTACCCTTATTATTATTTCCTAACACTCCCCCTCAAGTTGGGATGTAAATATCAAATAATCCCAACTTGTTACAAAAAAAATTCACGCTATTTTAATCCCAACTTGTTACATAAAAAATTCACTCTATTTCCTCGTAAAGACTTGGTAAAAATATCTGCAAGCTGATCCTCCGTTCTTGTATGTTGAAGAGTGATCTCTCCTTTCTGAACTTTTTCTCGTATAAAGTGACAATCAACCTCAATGTTCTTGGTTCGCTCATGGAAGACGAGATTGTTTGCAATATGAATAGCTAATTGATCGTCACAATTTAATATCGATGGTTCTAATGTTGGCATTCCAATTTCTGACAATAACATCCTCAACCAAAGCAATTCACTAGTCACATGTGCCATTGTTCTATATTTTACTTCTGCACTTGATCGAGAAACCACATGTTGTTTCTTACTCTTCCAAGCAACTAAATTACCTGTAAGAAATACACAATAACCCGATGTAGATCTTCTACTAGTAGAAGATCCAGCCCCAATCCGCATAAAAAAAACCTGTGGTATTCAGGTGCCATAATTCTTGAAAATTAGTCCTTTACCTGGTGCTCCTTTCAATTATTTGATAATTCGAAGCACAGTATCCTAGTGAGTAGTCCAAGGAGAACCCATGAATTAAGGGAGGAATATTCAGGCCATAGTGCTTTAAGAAATAGTATCACTCAAAGATCCTTGTTGCGACCAGATTTTTCGGGTGTGGACCACCTAAGGTTTGGCTAATGGATTGTTAAGCCTAGACTTAACTCGGGCTCTCCCAAGCCCATACTAATTCGCGACTTAGGTTCAAGTTCTTAACATGCAATTGATTTTATCTATGAGTCGCCACTAATCAATTTTTGGTAGGTCGATTAGAAACCCAAGTAAAGTAACGAGAGATTTACTTTACTCCCACGAACCAGAGATTTGGGTACGGGGACTTGGTTACATTAGACCTATCTAATGCCCTTTCGGTACCATTTCTTTTATTTTGAAAAAAATGCTTTGGCAGGCAGCTTAAATTGATTTTAAATCTATTTCCTTAACATGTGAGGCGACCATGCGAATGTGCAAACCACCAATTTAACACCCAAGTAAAGCAATAAATAAATTGCAGGACTTACCTCATAGCAACGAAAGCATCTGCGTTGTTAGATCAAAATTCACATCAACAGTCCTAGATATGATTTCTAATTAACACGCAATTTCCTTTTTTTTTTTTTGTTTTCGCTTATTTAATGAAAATCATGTAATATGCAATGCAATATAACTAGTGACCTAATTCTAATGACATGCAATTTCTAATTAAATGGACCTAATAATCTCTAAATGACGTGCATTTCATGAACCTAATCCTATATGACATTTACATGACATTTTTTTATTTTTCTAAAAATGCAATCTATCCTAGAAAATGGAATCAATTTATTCTAAGACATTTTTTTTTGTATTTTTCATGAAATTCGGAATTAGGAAAAATGTGAAAATTATCTAAAGATTAAGATTCTATTCAATTTGCATTATGAATTAGGTTAAGTCAAATCCTAATTTAAACTAAAATATTATCTTAACCTAAATAATCCTAAAATGCAATCTATTTAAGAAAATACCTAAACTTATAATAAATTAAGAAAACATATTATCTAAAATTGAATTAAGTGCAATTTTACTCTAATATGCAATGACGTGCAAAATATACCCTAACTCTACATGACATATGCATGATGATTTTTTGTTGTTTTTCCTTTTTCCTTTTTTTAATTTCGAAATTAATAATTGCCAAATAATTAAACATGCAATTTAAACTAGTGAAACAAAAATCTAACATTCTAATTTTTTTTTTTGGTATTTTTATTCAAGAAATTCGAAATAAATAGATTTCCTATTCTAGACATGCAAAATAACCTAAAATAAGTAATATCCTAACATGCATCTAATCTAACTCAAATATTTTTTCTTTTACGGGAGCAAACAAATAAGGCATCAAGAACAACACAGCACCAAATAAAGCATGACATCATCCATGTTCATTTAATTTTGGGAAATAAATTGACGAATCATATCTCGCGCATGAGATCGGATTGGCCAATTTTTAAATAAAATCATGAATCGTATCTCGAGCATGAGATCGGATTGGTGATTTTTCCGTACGATTGCGCGTCGTATTTCGAGCGTGAAATTGGACCATCAATCATATGTACGTTGCGAAATTAGGAAAATTTCCCAATTTAAAAGACTACTCGAGTTGCGAATATCATGGCATATCGGGAATTTCCATCAAGTGCATCAACGGATATTTCAAATAAGGAAAATTAATATTCGGAAATCAAATAAAACAAAATTTTTACCTAATCTGATATTGATTTCCAAATTTGGACCTTGCGCAATCGGACCGGGATCACAATCGGCGGGCAACAAGGTGGTGGATGACAGCTAGCAGTGGATCGTGGTGGCGATCTACTGCAGCCGAGATGGTGGACTCACGGTGATGCCTCGATGACTTGAGACAAGTGATGACTCACGAGGCGGTGGGGAGGTGCACGGCTAACTCCCAGCCTTACGGCAGAGACTTCTCGGAATGCCTGCAACACTAGGAACTTGCAAAGACAATTAGGAGCAGGTGTAAACCTTTCTTTGTTTTCTTTTTATATATATGCACCAAGATCTATGGTGGAGGATGATGACTAAGTGGAGATTCCCTTTGCTACGTGTACCCTCCTCAAGGTCCAGACGGTAGAGAAATTTTGACTGGCTTCGCTCGCTGGATTCGGATGAAATTCAATGTGAAATCTGGGTCTCGCTGAGCAGTGCCCGGACTTTGCTGGAAGTTGCTCACCGGCCTGGAAGTGCTGGAGATTTCGGTTTTGCTGCAAGGACTGACAAACCAAGCCAAAAATCACCGCTCTGCTTCGTCTCTCAGGGTATCGAGTTCCCTTTGTATTGATCTTCCGTTGACCTACAAAGAGAAAAAGAAGAAAGAATTTTGGTTTTTTTTACGTCTCCTCCCAATTGTGGCTGTCGTTTTTTATATCAAGGAATTCAACCAACATTAGAATATTTCAAGGAATGGCAACAGAATATATGGGAACCAAATTAACCAAAATTCTTAGCTAGCTTTTGATGTCACGCGTTTCCAAATTTGGACTTGTCGGACGGCAGGAGTGGGGATGGTCACCGTGGCTTGCAAATCACACTCGGGATCATCGAGAGCGGAGTCGATTCATGTGCGGTGGAATCCTTTCTTCAGACGTGTAGATGTGTTCTCTGCTTCTTTGATCAGCACACATCTTTATAAATTTTTTAATGTACCCACCGCCACATGTTGCTTGGATGAGCGTCAAGGTGGAGCAAATTGTAGGATTGAACTGCTGGGACTCGTGGCTCGTGGATGCTTCATCAGAGGGGATCACGATACAGCTGAGGATGCTAGTGCAGCAGCTCGTCCCGGTGGTGGTCTCGCAGTGTGGGGCAGCGTTGCGAGCATGAGAGCGTGGCGATGTGGCTGGCGGGACTCACGTGGCAAGGGAATCTCGACCAACCTTGGTGAAGCACTCTATCTCTCTCTTATCTCACGGTGTGTCTCTGTGTATTCAGAATTGCCCCCCCTCAATGTGGCCGTATGTATCAATATGTGTGGCCTCCTCGAACCCTACGCGAAAAACCTTTTTATAGGCCGAAGATTAGGGTTTTAATTTCCTTTTCAAATCAACATCCGCGAAGATTTCTTTCTTGCATACAATATCACTTTTTTATTTTATTTTTCACATCTCCTGATTTTATCACCTAAAGATAAGATTGCAACCCAATTTTCTTAAATTCCAAAAATCCACCGTAATATCATTTCAAATCTTCATTTAAGTAATTTTTGTCATTAAAAGAAAATTGGCTCAGGCCAATTTACTTGCTTTGTGGGCTTAGTCCGGCCTGCCAAATTAAAGCTTAGAACCACTAATCCGAATCCATTCGCCACCAATCCAATAAAATGCAAAAAAATGTAAATGCACCTGAATCTATATGCAATGTAATGCAATTAATTTTTTTTTTGGGATAAAATTAACCCTTAATTTTCTATGCACTAAATAAATAAACGGGCCGCCAAAATTTAGGTGTCAACAATCCTCCTAGTGTTTGACTAATACATTCGAATCATTAGAAGCTGGAATATAATCATCTAATTGTCGGCAAAGTGTAGTGAAACGAGCATAATATTCAGATAGAGACTGATCTCCATGCTGAAGATCAAACAGGGCCTCCCATGTGTCACACACTTGTGTCATATTATTTTGGACATAATAAAGTAGAGCACATTTATCCCAAACTTCCTTAGTAGAATTACATTGAATGAAGTGAGGGCTAATCTTCCGATCCATACAATTCCATAATAGTGTACGGATAATTGCATCTCCGGCAATCCAATCATCTACTTTACTCTTATCCGAGGGAAGTGTAGATGTAAGATAATCATGCTGTCTAGTTACAGTAAGATAAACTTTTACAGCTTTAAACCATGATGGATAATTAGTGTCATCCAACTTGATAGATGTCAATGGGAAATGCATCAAACCAGTAGATGATGTAGAAGCCATAAGTATTAACTCTATTGAACTCCAATAATGCAATTAGCCAGACAGGTTGAACACAAGAATCGACCGAACCCAATAAGAATGACACAATAATCAAGCACTTAACTCTAGTTGTGCAATCAGCCACAGAACAAAAAATAGAAATAAGGGTTCAATCGATCCACCACTGAGTCAATATACTTCACTAAGAGGCCATAAAATCATACCAACCAGCACTTCAAAGATGACCGGAAACCATCCAACACTGGAAAGATTACTATGCGCATACCAACCAGCACTTCAAGAAGCAATATACTTCAATGAGAATCCATATAAGTAAAATGGAAAACAACTTATGATGCCCTCAGTTCGGGTCGATTTTTTTTTCTACTTTTTTTTTTTGGGTGAAACCCTTGCAGAACCGAAGGCTTCCGAAATCCTCAGGATATATGAAAAACACAGAATCTAGATCGCAAGACAAACAAAGACCAAATCATGCAATCGGTTTTCAATCTCGTCATCAAGAAAGAAGGCTGAACACAAACCGATTTTGCTAGATGGGCTTCAGCGATTGACGCTGGGCAATAGTTCTGTCTAGATCTGCAGGATAGGCGTCGATGGGAGGTAACGGGTGACGATGATGACGCCGATGAGGGGTGGCTATGATGAGGGACAGATCTAGGTCTAGAGTTCAAACCTTAGAAAACCAGTGGTATGACTGAACAACGATGTGGGCGTTCTTTCTCCTCTGTTGTCTAGAAGAGAAGCACACTGCGGCAGCGGCGGTGGAGGATCTGGATCTAGTGACGGCCTCCGCCGCTGGGCTGTGGTGGTGGTGGGATTGAAGTTTTAACCGTGCTCTGATACCGTGTTGAAGGAGAGAGTATTCTATATATTGTATTCTCCTAATCAAAAAAGAATTACAAGAATGCATAATATATATGAGTAACCCTCTTATGACTATTTTACCCTTATTATTATTTCCTAACAAGTCTCAACAAGAGAGATTTAGGGCCTGCATGGTTGCCACTTATTTCTGTTCCCAGGAACAAAAATTTCTGTTTTTTTGTTCCTGGGAACAAAAAAGGAACAGAAACGCGTTTGTGTGCGTTTCTGTTCCTTTTTTGTTCTTTTGTTCCCAGGAACAAAAAAGGAACAGAAACAAGAAACACAAATTTCTTGTTTCTTGTTTCTGGAACACAAATCAGAAACACTTTTTTTTTCTTTTCTTTTTTTTCTTATTTTCTTGTTCTTCTTTCTTTTGGCCGGTCGCCGGCCTCGGCCATGGCCGGCGACCGGCCGATGAGGGCCGGCGGCCTCGCCCGGCCACGGCGAGGCTCGCCGGCCCCGGCGAGGCCGACGCTCGCCGTCCCCGGCGAGGCCGAGGCTCGCCGTAGGCGGGCGAGGGTCGGCCTCGCCATGGCCGGGCGAGCTCGAGCTCGCCCGATCCGGCGAGCCGACCTCGCCCGGCCGGGCGAGCTCGAGCTCGCCCGGATCCGGCGAGGCCGACCTCGCCGGCACAGGGCGAGCTCGATCTCGCCCGGATCCGGCGAGGCCGACCTCGCCCCGGCCCGGGCGAGCTCGATCTCGCCCGGATCCGGCGAGGCCGAGCTCGCCCGGCGGCCGGCGAGCCTCGGCCTCGCCAGCGGTGGCCCGGCGAGCCCGCGCCTCGCCCGCCGGCCCGGCGAGCTCGGCCTCGCCGGATAAAGCGAGGCCGACCTCGCGCCGGCTCCGGGCGAGCTCGATCTCGCCCGGATCCGGCCTCGAGCTCGCCCGGCCGGCGAGGCCGAGCTCGCCCGGCGGCCGGCGAGCCTCGGCCTCACTGGCGGTGGCCGGCGAGCCTCGGCCTCGCGCGGTGGCCGGCGAGGCCGCGCCTCGCCCGCCGGCGGGCGGCTCGGCCCTCGCCGGCCGGTCGCCCGGCCAAGGCCTTGGCCGGCGGCCGGCCAAAAGAAGAAAAAAATGAAAAAGAAAAAAGAAAAAAAGGAAAAATAAGAAAAAATAGAAAAAATAAAAGAAATAAAAAAATTATCCAAATTTACCAAACATGTTTCTGTTTATTTTTTGTTCCCGGAACAAGTTTACCAAACACGCTTTTTTGTTCAGAAATTGTTCCCAGGAACAGAAACACTTTTTTCTATTTCTGTTCCCTGGAACAATTTTTAAACAGAAACGTTACCAAACGCGCCCTTAGATTTAGCTTTGATTGTTTCTTGAGGAGAGAGAAATTTCACATGAGTACCGAGTAGTATAAACCGAATGTAGACCTTTAAAATGGTAGAGTTCATGCGGGTTTCACATAGGTTCCAACAAATCTATTAGTCTGAATTTATCTTCTAGGGCTAGAAATTGAAAGTCCCACAACTAAACTGATCGGAGCTCGTAATGAACAGTGTGTAGTGGTTGGGCTGTGGATAGTACTTTGCCACATCATAGCCACTTCTCCTCCCTATAACGATTGCCCTTGGTTGTAGGTTTAATTGAGTTAATCCCTTACTCGAGAGGATTTGCACCTAATTATAACAGTCAATTAGCTTTTTCACAAATATCAACTTAGAATCGGGTCCCACGTGAATATCCCCACCCTTCTTTCAATTTCCCCCACTAATCTAAAGACAACAGTGCTAACCATTGAAGGGTATATTAGAGCACAAGATTAGTAAGTTTGTTAAGCTTGGGCGATGAAGACTATGCATTGCTTTTCCTTGGGGAGACCACCCTTGATTGCAGCATAACAAATCTAAAAATGTGGTTTCCAAATGCGTCGCATATTATTTGAATATAGGAGGGCATTTTCACTAGACCATGGTCCCTAATAGATGCATATAATTTTGATAAAGGTAGTGGTGATGCTAATGTTAGATTGAGTGTATTTATATACATAAATATTGGGTCAAATTATAATTTGGTTACTCCAAATTAGATGTTTTTTCATGCTTGATATGTAAAGTTTGTTGAGGCTGCATTTTGTACGAATCTACAAAATATGCTTTACGTTGTCTGAGTACGATTTCTGAGGCTGCACTGATCTGTAGTTCTTTTCGTTGGTTGGGTGTGATTTGGGAAAATGGTCTAATTCAACTTCATTGAGATCATTCTATCTACATTTCCGAAAAGGTCCTTGGTCTTAGTTGACATATGAATCAGCTAATATGCATAATCAATTTGTTTCCAGTGGATCCGAAGACCATGGACTAATGCAGGAGTTGCAGAGAATCTTTTGAGTAAAAGGTTTATATATCAAATCTCTAGTTATAAATATAGTTATCCCCCAATGCAATTGACAAAGTTTTTAGCTATATATAGAGCCCTCAGGCTTAGAATGCGCAGCTTACTCAACCGAGACACCATCCATTGAGACGCAGAGACTGCAATTGCTTTTGGAATTCTGAATTTTATTAACAAGGACGATTTCCTGTCCTAGCGCAAGGTTTGCCACTTTTAGGAAAAGGAGCTCCATCGGGATGGCCCCAAAGAAGGTAAACCCGCTCTCTCTCTTTCTTTAGTTTTGGTTCTTTGGGCGTTTCGATGACGATAACGAGCTCGGATCTGGCTATCATATGATATTCATCTAAATGGCCAGAATAATCTTAAATTTTGGTGAGGCCGTTAGATGGGCAGGTCGGGTAAAAAATGTCCTACCTAAATTGACATTTAATCCAATATGATCCATTTATAGGCAATACAAATCTAATTATCCATACTAGACCTTATCCATTGTCGACTCAATCCATATTTCTAAAATATATCCATTTATAATCTATCCCATGAAAACATGTACCGATCTATTCATCTCACTTTAAGTTCTTCAAGTGTAGTTGTTACTTGGATAAGTATTTCACACCAAATTTAAAAAGTAAATTAGCACAATTAAATTTTTTTAGCAAATTAAGTAGAAAACATTAAAAAAAAATCTATAGATTGAAATACTTTTATAAAAATGCCTACATATACTCCTATCAACCTTCGCCATAATCAGCACAATATTTACCCCCATCAGTACAACCATGACTTTTTGCCTATAATTCATATCAACATTTAAAATTGTATTCATTTGATAAAACTATACTGTACTATAATATGGTAAAGATTTGGCTTTCAACATTGCATAAAATTTTCAATTTTAATATTAGTCAATTTTTGCCAAAAAACTGTTATAGCTAGAGAAAAAAAAAAGAGGGGTGCAAAAATTGGCCATCAAAATTCTCTCTGCAAAATAAGAAAAATAAGCTGCCAATATTTTGCAAAGATGACGTCACATTCAAAGAGTTACCCGAGTTCACGAATGCTATGCAGAGTGAGGATTACGAAACAAGCGCGTCGCTGTCACTCGCCCTTGAAGACTCTAGGCCACTCATTGACTGCCGGTTGATGCCTTTGTTGGATCAAACTGGGTCTTGTGGAAATCGATTAAAGACCCAATCTCATTAAGCTGTAATATTTTTGACCCACTTACACCTGGTCCTTAAATATTAAATAACCCATATATAACCTGATCTAGAAATTGCGAGGCAAAAATTGGCTCATGGTCCATTTTAATACCCTTATAATTCGTATAGGCTTGACACCATGTACTATGTTTAGCTGAACTAGAGAGTTGTCAAGGCCTTTTTGAAGTGGGTGGTCAAATTATTTCAGGATATTTCTGTAATGACCGTTTTGATCAATTGGGATCACATACCACATGTTTGCTTTCTAGATCCATTATTAAATGAATGTTGCTAAGCTGCGAACACGCAATTGTGCTCTCATTTGTAATTTTGCCATTTGGTGCTCATGGTGAAAAATTAATAGGTCTAAGAACAAAAGTCCAGTGGTTAATTGTGCGTTATTATCCTAATTAACTTCATTTCATCTGTTTCTCTGAGCTATTTTTTTTTTTTTTAAATAAGTACATTATTGGAAGTCCATTAGCTTATTACATTAATCTGGGCATTTTATGGGTGAGGATGACGACTTCTGCACATTGCCACACTTTCAGGAAGCATCGGCCGATGGACGCCTCGAGATCTAGTGGCCTCGGCAAAAACCAGAGTCGCTTTTAAGCCGTAGTGAAATTAAGCAACACTTCCATCTCTCTTGAACTTTTCTCCAGCTTCCGAGTGTCAAATTATATACAACGGTGACACCATACTGAATTCGATGAGGTCTTGTAGAGACATTCCTTTTGGGCTGGGTCCACCTTCATGTGGGGGGTCAGCTAACACATAAAACAAAGAAAGCGAAAAGAAGTAAAAGTCAAAAAGTAAAAAGAACAAAAGAGGGGGCTGCTTCGCGCGTGCCAAAAGAGAGCCCCAGGAGAGAGAAAAAGAAAAGGTAAAGAGAGAGAGAATCGTCTCACCGGAGCACACCAAAGAAACGGGCGAGAAAGAAGGAGAGGAGGGCTGCAACTTTGTGGTCCCTATTCGAAGGCTAAATGTCGACGGAATCGGCTTGAAATTGAATATGTTATTCATGAGATTGAGAGCTACAAGTTGATAGCTTCATTTGTCGAGAATCGCCTCCAAATTCTTCGATTGATGTTAGGATTTTCTAGTCCCATTTTTACTTATCCACATTTGTGGTAAGGAAATGAGCTTGTCATACTTATGTGAAGCCTCTAGTATCTAGAGAAAACTATTTTGTGTGTCCTACTATTCTTAGTAATTAGTGAAAATTTTTGGATGGTTCATGATTTTTTCCTACATAAGGTTTCCTCGTTAAAATCTTGGTGGTAGTGTTGGCTTTATCTACTTAATTTTGGCATTATATTTCCATATTATGGGATACATATGACTGGTTGTTGGTGGGGCTAAGTTGATTTTGGTCGGTTTAGTTCTGGGAGAGAAATTGATCCTGAATTGAATTTAGTCTGTGGTGAATTGTTGTCCCTAGGTTCTCCCCACGCCTCTTAGTCCCTATATGCCGTAGTCTATGCGGCGATGAACTTCAATTCAATCATCTAGCATCTTGTGGACAGAGCCATCATAGGATGCAAAAATACCCCATGTCTGCAGCTATTCGAGACTAGAAATCATACAATAGACTTGGTAGGCGACATCTTCTAACACTTCCGTCCCACTTTCGTTCGGCATTGTGAATTCTAGAGAGCATTGTTTCACAAGTAGCCTTACCTAACTCTGCATAACTTCATAATTGTTGGGCGCAGCCAACTTTTCACAATTATACGCATAGCTGGTTCTCATTTTCTCCAATAGGACTGCCTTGTTGGCTGATGAAGACCAAAACGTCTTGCGCCTTGAATTTCATCAATTGGATACAACCGCCTTTAAATAGGCGGAAATGGTCCAACCACAGGAGATGCTACACATCAAAGACGAGGCGGAGAAACATCTATACGGGAGCCACGATGTAATGACAGATGATACGAAAGAACCGATCATGGCTCCAAGCTATACGCATCTTTAGAGGCGGTCACATACTCAACTGGGCTAAAACGTTGGGTACTTCCGAATGGATTCTCGATTTGGATTTCGACTGGAGTTTTGCGATTCGGCACTTTGCTACGGAACCCTGCTGCCACCCCAAAGAACGTACGAATCTGGAAGATGCCCACCTAAAGAACAACAGCAGGTTTAGATCTAGAATTACTAGCCGTTTGTCTTGATGTGTGCTATATCTACTTGTCAGATATCCTGCTATGGCTAGCGGAATCGCACGCATACTGTTCCAAGACCAATGCACCTATGCCAAGGCAATCGACTTCTTCAATGAGCTTCCATCAGAGAACTCCAATACATGGAGCAGAAGCCGAATAATCCAGCCAACGCAACTCGAGGATAGAGAAACTTCATTGCTAATTTTACGGATTGTTTCACTCGGACTACAGACCATCTGTGGAAGCGAGAGCAAAAGTTGGACATAAGGATGCTTGCAATCAAGGAGGGGCGCAGGTCACCACCAAGCTAAGCCTGAACATACCGAAAGGCAATGTTAGCAAATAAGTGCCATTTCACTGATGCCAACTAGCATCGCGGCAAGATAATATTATCGCCAATCAAGAGCAAAACTAGTCGATCATCAACGAGGTTTGGGCAGAAATGTTGGCTTGTACTGCCATCCGGTGTCAAGGAAGTTATCATGCTTAGCAACTAAAGATGAGGAGGCAAGCTCCCCCGACTCTCGTCTGCCTCCTGAAGGCTCATTTCAGCTTAACTGATCACTTCCAAAAAAAAAAAAAAAAATGCTCTGGAAATAATGGAGCTAATTGTGAAATAGCATACTAGTTCATCCTGTTTCTGCCACTTGCTTTAGTCCCTTCTCATCAAATAGTTTGTCGCGACCCTGCCTTAGGGATTCAGGGAGAGCAGGTTTAGTGATATATTGACTGGGAAAGGGCAGTCCCCTACTCAAGGCGCTTGCTCTTGTTCACGCATGATCTCGCAAACCCTTACTGCACACGACATTAATTGATTCAATTTGACTAACGAAAAGATTCGATTTAGTAGGAGTCACCATAAATGACTAGCAGGCAAGTGAAATGTTGAGAGGCTACTTCCTATATAAACTAGAGATTTAAGATGGGAGATTTAGTTACACTAATAGTCTAATTAGTATCTTATCGATACCTAAACTTGGCTTTTCATAGAAAAAATGAGTCATGCAGTCTTTTTTTCATTTTAAATCTCCAAGTACACCCTACTAAATGTTCATGTATGGTTATTTTCGAAAATGTTTTTCAGTTAATCATATGAGACGAAAATAATGTCAAGTCAAAAATAAGAAAAGTCACATGTTCAACCATGCAAAGCAAAAAAATAAAGACATCGAAAATAAAATGCAAAAAATAAAACTCAACACGAGTGGGAAACAAATATGCAAGGTTTCGTTATTTGAGCACCGGGACATAAAATTACGCGAAGCTAATTTCTAAATCAAAATCAAAATCTAATTTCGACCAAAGAGAATTATCTACTAAACAAAATTTACCCAGTGATATTTTAAACAAAAAATTCATCAAAGTAATCCCTAAATGCAATCCAATCAAGATTTTTTTTTGTCAATTTTCTTTTACTATTATTATTATCATCTTATCTTTTCATCTATTTCATCTAAGACAAGCATGACTTAAGACTCGGCTCATTCCAAAAATCAAGCAATGTAACTACCTAAAGAAGATGATTATGAATCAAATGAAATCCAATTAAAGCTATTCTTAAAATGTAACTAACAACTCGAGACTTGCATGTTCCTAACAAATTATTTTCGTTTTCCGTTTTTTTGTTTTTGTTATTATTGTTTTGTTTCTTTCTTTCCTATTCTTCGTTCCTCACCCCTTTCGTTCCATTCTTTTTGTTTTTTATTTATTCACATCCAGACACTCACCAGAGAAAAATGCACGCACACTTTATACTGAGAACGGCACACACATGCTTTACCCCACCACCGGTCGTCTCCAACCATTACGGCATTCTCAACAGTACTCGCCGGCCGTCACACATACACAAGCAAAGCAAATTTTAGGTACGTAGAATACAAAGATGGAAAGGGAAGCAAAACAGAGAAAGATTGATCGCAGAACCGAATGTCCGAACAACAACTCGAACCCTTGATTCTGTTCAAGGAGATCCGCAAGCTATGAGACACGGTTTTTATATTGAACATTAAGTCGACAAACCGCATGAATCATCAAATCAATTCGAGCGTGGCCGACCATAATAAGACTTCAAGAAATTCAAGTTCTAATTGGAATTAATATAACATGACTCTCGGATCAAACATGAAAAGGAAACATGAGTGCCTAAATGTACAATAATCCAATCGTGAGAGGTGAAGCATTAAACCAAATAGCTATGGAACTCATTACTTCTAGGAACCATGCATTCTGATGTCATTCAAGCATTTCATTGAACATGTAAAGAACACCTCGGCCAAGTAGCTTGGATGCAAAATCAAAGTAGTGACTCATCTCAGATCATCACATCAGTAATAATGCGAGTTCAAACAACGAAAAACAGATTCAATCGTAGTCGATTTTTGCGCAACCGCTTCCCTACGCGCGCGAGTTCATTTGCGAATGTTCAGGGGAGAGAGGGAGAGAGAGAGAGAGGCCGGGCTCTCCCATGGAAATGGAATCGGGCTGGCTTGGTTTGATGGGTTTGGCTTGTGCTGGTGTTCTGGTTGAGCCGAGCTGAACCAAAATTGGACTTGATGGCGACTAGCTGGGCTGGGGCCAGATGGACCGGTCCGTATCATCGCATAAATGGACTCTCTCTTCTATCTTTTACTTCTTCTTTTTTTACTGTTATTTATTTTTATTTTTACAAAAAAAAAAATGCATGCTTGGCTTGTCGCCACTAGTCAACATAGCGAACACCAGTGTGTTCTAACATGTGTTGTGTATCAAAATGTGTCAACGAGCATCGGAAATGTCCCAATAAGTGAAAAACTATTGATCCGTTTCAAGGTGTTTTTGGAGCATTCGGTCAAAACAAGTGTGTGTTTTAGTATCTTAATGTGCTAAGCTCAAAATTCCACAATTATTGAGCTAGAAAATGACTTTTATCATTGTCAAATTTCCCAAGCATTGATGACTGCGACTTTGTAATACAAGAGGGCTCTTGGATAATTTTGGAGGGGTACATTGCTATTGGGAAGCCACAACCATATATAGACCTCGATATCAAACAATTTAGGCAAGAACATCAAGATCATGTATGAGAACTACAATGAACCCTTTAGGATGGGACTTACTCAGGACAAGAAAAGAAAAGGTGGGAAGACCTATTAATAAAGATGACGATTCTTGATCTATGACACGATACAAATACAATGAGAGAAACCCAAATTCGGCAAAATACAATATGATTAATTCAAAATTGGCATGAATTGACACTTTTTCATGCACTTGATTTCCAAAAAAAAAAAAAAATGCAATTCGCAATCACATTGGAACATTTTGGTAATGGAACAAAATAACAAGAACAGCCGATAGGGACGTGTGTATGGAGAAAGGTCAAGTATGAAAGTATTTGATAAGTGAGCTGGCAAGACCTATTAGGGCTCAAGCCCATTTAGCTCAAACCTCCCTATTCATTTTCACCCATAACAGGGGTGATTTCACAACAATGAAGGGCCGCATCTTTAGCGTGACATCATTATCATCATTACTTTTTTTGTTTTGTTAATATTATTGGGGTCCCTTTGTCTCTACTTGACTGTGAAAATCGGAAAAATCAGAATTCGCCATCATTGTTTCGTCTCTGTTTCTTCCGCCGTAGCAGGAGCTATAAGCAGCAAGACGTTTTGGGTAGAGTCCGAATGTCTGGATCAATAAATCAACCTTTCCTTTAGTCTGACGTTAGACTAACTCAAAACTTTGCCTTCGTTTTTTTTTTTTTTTTTTTTTTTTTTTGCGCTCAATGTACCTGCATGGTAGGTACAAGACAAGTATACCTGGAAGAAGATGGAAGGAGCTTCTGCAGCAGGCGATGCGCCCGACTTATCACCGTCAGCAAACGCCTGAAACGGCATAAGTGAAACGGGAAAGCCTCCTCTCATTTCCTTTGCGATCTTGAGAAGAGTGATTGATGATGAGATTGCCTCCCTCGACCCAAAAGAGCTGAGCCGTCGAGTCTATGCAAGAGTGCTTTTGAAGGACAACAAGAAGCAGCGCGAGGCGAAACATGACCGACTACTTTTGGAGGACAACAAGAAGTAAGGCGAGGCAAGAGAGGACGAAATTCAGGCAAGTTCTGAAGGACAAAAATAACATGTTCTGCTCAGATCGATAATAATCTTGAGAAAACATTTGGCTCGGGTTGTAACGCCCGCCATGAAACTAGAACTGCATGATATGCAGGAAAAGTCAGAAAATGAAGACCCCTTTCAGATGATAAGTGGATCAATAAATCAAGACCACTTCTAGGATCTGCCATATACACACGAGTATTGGGTTGACGAGCAACTAAGCAAGAGCTGCAGAATGGTTCTGGCTAAGGGCTTATCGATCACTGGAGGTTCCAACACCCTATTCTGGAAATGGACAGGAGGAGTGGTATCGCTGCTGTTGCTATCCTAAACAATTACGTTTTAAGTCAAACCTTATGAAGACTCTAGGTCGGCTCAGGTACAACGTATAAATTGGCTCCAACAAATATGACTCCCAAGCGGCGAGCGAGAAATGCTCTGTTGCTGCTAAATGAGCACCTTTGTCTTGGCATGTCTTTAGTGTTATTTTGGCGTTTCTTATTCGCTGATTCCGCTGAAAAGATGCCGCTGAATATATACCTTTTTCCAGCTACAAGTTGCCCATTTAGCGGCAAACAATTTTTGCTGCCGAAAAAGCTTTCGATTGCTCACATGAAAATGAGGTACATTGCTAATCATCATCCTAGCTAGTAAACCAACCCTTTGCTTCTTAAATATTTCTGACTTTCAGGTATGATGGCAACAAAAGTTTGCCCGTTGCCGAGATAAGAAGAGTTGACGCACTACAAATCGAAGGGCAATTCAACTACAAATCGAAGGGCAATTCAAGACGATCATGCTCTCTCCCATGACCATGTACGAAGTCGCAATCATTGGAAGATGAGCCATCAAAGCTTCAGATGACATGTTCTGGTGAACCTCAGTCTCGCTCTACCAAATGGAAACAAGCAAGGATATATAGAAAGGTTGAACATTCAGACAAAGGAAGAATGGATTCCCATTAGCATCGGTAATCGCTACAACGCCCAAAACGGCGCTGAGATAAGCTTTTCCCTCACGCAAACTGATATCCATTGCAAGTCCGGCCTCCGCGTCAAAGGCGTAGTTTTTAGGCCAAAGTCAACAATGGGGAGCCAGCAGGCGGAAGAAAAGTGAGCTCTTCACAGAAGAGTTTTCTGTATTGAGGTCGGCCGATGAGGGAAAATGTTTAGTTGCAGCCAAATGTCCAGCCGCTGCAAGCAAACCTTCAGCTTGCAAGTTGGAGTTTTGTAGTCAAAATCTTAAAAAAATGATCAAAATATTGTAGCTGATCTTGTGTTGTATGTCGGCAGAGAAGTCTATAAATAGACCTCATGAAGCTCCCGTAGCCTCCCTAACATTCCTAGTAAACTCCCAACTATACAATAAAATTCTATATTTCGTACATTTCTTGTCCCTTGCCATTCCTCTGCTCCTTTGCTGGGTTCCACGGGCACATCGATTCCGCAAACTAACACCAACCAGCAGGGAATAATCAGCCGATATAATGCGTGAACTGGGACTCAGGTGTTTGTATTGATCTCCTCTCTACGTTTGGCGGTGCACCGTTATAACATGATATTTTTCCGAAGTCGTATCAGTTGGCAAACAATCCAAACTCATTGTAGGACTTCCGATTCGAATTATGCTGAGCTCTTCAGGTTTGCTGACCAAGGAAATTGTAAATTTTTAGTTCACTTTGTTTGGACAAATTAGAAGGTCGAGATGATGATGAAATACTATAACTAGATGTGATCGAATCGGAATGAAGAAACCTTAACAAGTGGATAAATGATATAATCTTTTAGGCTCTATTTGTTTTCGCGAAAAAAGAATGATTCGAAAGATATTTTTCTAAAAATAATTACTTTTATTTCTTATAATTTATTAGTAAATATAATTTTTTTCATTATTGACAACATTATGTTTAAACTTTTTCATGAGCAAATATTTATCGTTTATTTATTTTTATAAGTGATACGGAATATTAATTTTTAAAAAATTACTTTTCAAATTATTCATTTTTCACAAAATAAATGGAGTCTTAAGTTAATCGGACTCACTCGTTTTTAAATTACACATAACTACTATTCAAATCTGTACATTGTAGCGTTTGTAGAATTCTAAAAGGAAAGAAGTCATTGCCCATCCCCAATCTTGGACCTTTAACCCAATCAAGTCCTTGTACTTACATCACTTTACTAATCAAGTTCCTCCCACTTCAAGAGTCTCGTACGAAAAAACATTTTGCCGCTTTCGGGCTAAAAACACCGAAGATGAAGATCGCCAAGAACCTAGAGCGATAAAATTCTTCAAAACAAACACTTCCCTTGAGTTTCAGCATCAAAACTTTTGTCGACTCAATTGGACAAGTGCCAATTAATGGAATTTGGAGCCCGAGCAACTTAATTAAAATAACTATGCAAGTTCGATGATTTGATTAGTTAAATTAAAAGTTATACTTGATTGAAAGGAAAAAAAAAAAAAAAAACAAATGCACTAGTCTGGGCATCATTTGCGCTGCTGCACCGAGGCGGTCCCGACACAAGCTCTGGATGAGGCATTTGGTTGGACTCGTCATCCAAATGGCCAAGATGCTGTTCATCTTCTTCCAGGCATCGACAGGCTCTGATGATCTCTCAGTGCTTTCGCCCCTCACCATCGTCTCTGGCTTCATAAAGTACGGCGAGAGGATTTACGTCCTCCTTGCCACGAGTAGCAAGCAGCTCAGGGACTCGATCCCCGACCCTCCTCTCCATTACTCGAAGATCCTAGAGGAATATAAGGGCGTGTTTGGTAACATTTCTGTTTAAAAATTGTTCCGAAACGAAATAGAAAAAAATGTTTCGTTCGGGAATAATTTTTGAACAAAAAACGCGTTTAGTAAACTTGTTCCGGGAATAAAAAATGAACAAAAACACGTTTGGTAAATTTGTATAATTTTTTTATTTCTTTTATTTTTTAATATTTTTATTTTATTTTTTCTATTTTCTTTCTTATTTTTCTTATTTTTCTTATTTATTTTTCCTTTTTTTATTTTTTATTTTTTATTTTTTATTTTTTATTTTTTATTTTTTATTTTTTCTTCTTTTGGCCGGTAGCCGGCCTCGGCCATGGTCGGCGACCGGCCGACGAGGAGAGGGCGGTGGCCTCGCCTTGGCCGGGCGAGCTCGAGCTCGCCTAGATTCGACGAGGCCGAACTCGCCCGGGCCGACCTCGTCTCGCCGAGGGGTCGGCGATGCTCCGGCGAGGTCACCGGCCATAGTCGAGGCCGGCGACCGGCCAAAGAAAAAAGAAAGAAAAAAGAAGAAGAAAAGAAAAAGAAAAAAGAGAGAAAAAAACGTTATTAAAATGTGTTCTAGAAATAAAAAAACAACTTTTTTTTGTTTCTTGTTTCTATTCCAGATGTGTTTCTAGAACAAAAAAATAATTTTGGAACAAAAACGCAAACAAACGCGTTTCTATTCCTTTTTTGTTCCCAGGAACAAAAAAACAAAAAAGTTGTTTAAAAATAGAAAAAAGAAACGAAAACAAACGTAGCCTTAAGTTGCGAAGGCCAAGGGCTACAACATCACGCTGCTCGAGGTGATTGAGATACGCGGAGTGAACATGCAATGCAATTTGAAGGCAGGCGTAGATCTTTCGTCTCCTGATAAAGGTCTCTTGTCCGAATCCAAAGGTACATTCGACCTTTTCCGGCAACTTTTTGGGAGTGAAAAGCTTTTACGTGAAAAGGTGAAGGAGCGCAACCGAGCCGAGTTGGCAGTGGCCTGATCGACATTTTCCGAAGCCTTTTCGCCGGTCTCATGCTTAGCTTCGAGGACCGTGACACTAGCATGTTAATACTCAAGCATAAACATTTTCAAGTTGTATTCAGAGTTATCGAGATTGAACTGGGACTCAAGTACGATTTGCTCTTCACTAAGGTGATGGTGATCCACAATCGGTGGGGCTTTACTCTCTGCACCGTGAGCATCCTAAACACCGTCAAGCTTTTGGTGCTTTTTTCCACGTCAGACAAGGACAAATACTCCAAGTTCAATATCTATGTGACCTTTTTGTTGCTCGTGGTTGCCATTTTCCTGGAGATTTTGATATAGCTAGTACGAGTACCTAGAGGGGGGTGAATAGGTATATAAAAGATTTTTCTTGATAATTGCACAATACTTAGACAGTTGAAGGATTTGCGACAAATAATAATCAACGTAAGACTGAGTAAATGAAAGAGAGAATTGAACACGCGGTTTATAGTGGTTCGGCTTGATTTAAGCCTACGTCCACTTTTCTGCACTGACAGCCAATTGGCTCGATTCCACTATGAACAAAGAGATGTTACAGCGTTGATCTTCATTGATTTCTAGGTGTAGATGATCTACCACACTCGCTCAAGGTATCACCAAGTATAGACACTCTCTGTGTATACAATTTCGCTCAAACTGTATTGACTAATAATCAAGGTGCTTCAGACTCTGGAATTTCTCTATCGATCACGTACTCAAACAACTAGAACGTCTTCCTTTTTATACTCATTTATGCCATCATACCCGTTAGCACTTACCAAAGGAATTCCTCCAATCTACCCGTTGGACGGAATCAATCAAGAAGATTATTCGAGCTATTAAAGGGACCTGACGATAGCCCATCAATCCTATTCGCCCATACAATCAGGATCTTGGTTTCCAAGAATAGAACATTCCAAGAATATTTTGTCGACCACCGGATCTTCAATCGATCTAGATACGAATAAAAGAATCCGTTATATTTATCCAACCAAGAGATCTTCTCCAGAGGATAGGATTAAATCCTCAACCATATACTTCGGCTCTGGATTTCCTTCGTCACTGGATTAGAAAGACTGTCAATGAGAATAGTCTTGAGTCTTGAGTCTTGAGTCTGGTGATCATAAAGTCTTCAGACTTTAAACAGACGGTCTGCAAATATCCAGACTAGACTGATAGAAACGTTTTGTCATCTTCAAAATATTATGGAAAGATTTCTCCAACAATCTCCCCCTTTTTGATGGTGACAAAACTTTCCTGTAGATTTGAACAACTTTGACCTGCAAAAACATTTCTCAAGCAATATGGCTATCTCATAAAGATTAATAAAACAACCGGACTCGCATCCACAGAAAATTGGTTAGTCTTTCATGAGTAATACCATATGACAACACTTGATATAAATGCAACCAGTCAAGCATCAAAATCCACAGCCAATTCAGTCAAATTCAAGTTCACACCCAAGTTCACTCAAGTCATACTAAAAGACAAACATAACCAGAAAAACAAATTTAAAGTCAAAGTTTAAAGTTGGTTGGTTCAAATTGCTTCTCCCCCTTTTTGTCATCATTAAAAAAGGTGAGAAAGGAGTCGAATGCGCTTGGGAATGCGCACAATCTGAAATCTCCCATGGACTGGACTATGCCTTCTAGCCTCTTCAAGTCTTCCCTTAGATGAGCTACCTCCTCTCCTTTGGCATTGGCTTGAATTTGTAGAGCGAGGTCTTTCATTTTATCCTCCAGGGTAACTGAAGATGCTTGTCTAGCATTCTTTATGGCTTGAATTTCACAGTCCAAAGCATAGATTTGGCCCCGCATTTCCAGAAGAACATCAAGAATACAACGAAAATCTACAGAATTGTCCGTCTGTGTACTTGCATTTGCTTTCTCAAATGGAGTGAATGCAGACGATGGCGCTTCTGTATAATCTTGCAGATTTGGTGTTGACGTATCGTGTCATTCTTTAGGCAATTGAGAAGCCTGAACCTCTTATGGATCTGGAGATTATCTTAGACCTTCACTATTGGCAGCATAAGGTGTGGGCCTTTCTTGCTCGCCAACTCCCCCTGTCTCTAGGACCTCAAATGGGGAAGAGTGATGATCATGCTCTTATGTATATTGATTCCCCTTCTCTCCAGATTCAGCTGCAGACTTTTCTTTCTCTTCTTCTTCAGCTTCTTTCTCCTTCTCTCGCTGCTCTTCTTCTTCTCTGTTCTTGGCTTGCTCCTCTTCTTCTCTCTGTTTCTTCTGAAATTCTATCGATTGAGGTACAGAACGTCTGGTCCTTATCAAGGCAGTGATTGAGAGATCTTCCTCCTCATCTTCATCCTCCAAGATGAGAGTTTTCCTCTTTTTGGATGGGGCACCAATGGCCTCCTTCCCTTTTCTCTTTGAAGCAGACGGTACTGGAGTCTTCACTCTGAATTTCTCCATTGCCTTGGAAAGTTCTTTCAGACGCATCTTCGTCAACATCTTCAAACCTACCACCATCTTATTGCATGGTCGAACACAAAGTGTATGTGGCGGTTCAATATTCATGTGTCTGAAGATCTTGGTCACCAGACCTGGGTAAGGCAATTGTCCCTTGTCCTTTGACATTGCTCTGTACATGTGAAAGAGAATAGTGTGTGGGAGAGAGAACTTCTTCCCTGAGTTGATTGCGTACATCAGTTTTGCCTCGGAATTAGACACATCAGTCTTTGATGTAGACTTGGGCCTGATGCAATTGATCACAATTTTGTGCAGCACAATATTGATGGCACACATCCTTGAATAGATGATTCTTCCCTCTATATCTCTATATTTGACAAGTTCCAATGAGGCACGAGCAACTGAGACTTTGATTGGTTGATAACGTCCTCGTTCAACTCCAATTATGTCTGCCAACATGTCCACGTCTACCACATAGTCCTGGTCTTGAACACTGAATGATATTCTATTCGCATCTAAAAAGCTGAGATTCGAATAGAAGTATGCTGTCAATTGCGCATAACCGTCTGTGGTATCGGTGCAAAATTGCTCAAGTTGAAGCAGATTGAACTTCTCTCTTAAGTTCACATTAACGGCATCCAAGAAATCGAAATCAACACTCCTAGGGTTTATCACCCCTCGTTTCAGTAGTCTGAAGAACAGATTCTCCTGTTCCTTCGATTTAAACAACTCCATCCTTTTTCCCTTCACCTTCGCAGCCACACCCATTCTAGGTTGAAAATCACTGAACATTTTATCATCATCGTTCCCGTCAGTCGAATTTGGTCCCGACATACGAGGGTCACTTGGAATGTTCGCAAGTGCTTCCTCAGCCTTTCCCTTGGAAGCAATTCCCAAATCCTCCATTTTTCTCAGAAAGATATACTCATTCCCATAATTCTTATCTTTAAGAAAATCATCCACGTATTTCAACGGAGTCCCAGTACTTTTTAACGCACAGTAGAGTTTGTAAATATAAGAGGGTTTTTGGACTCTTACAGGGTCTGCGTCCTCGATTATCTCTTCCTCCGGTTGTTGACCCGCACCTTGTAGGGTAGATAGCGTTGAGTGACGTGGTGGAGAGTGAATCGGGCTCTGTTGCTGACTTGATAATTCTTCCTCTTCGGTGAGATCGAAATGGGTAGGTCCCTCCTTCATTCTCTGTGGTCCCCTGTTCGCAATTCTTGAAGACTTCCTCGAAGAAGACATCCTTCCTTGTCGCTGAAAGATTCCTTTACTTGCTTTTCCAAGAAAAGATGACAACTTTCTCGAAGATGAACACGAAGTAGAAACCGGATTAGGAGGAGAATACCTTTTAGGGTTTTGAAGATTGGGTGAAAAAGAAAACTGTATATATATAACTCAGCTTTTGAAAAAGGGAATTTCAATCGGCACAAGGAAAGTGTACGAACACTTCTTTTTAAAATCATTAACTGCCAAAATTAATCCTTTTGAAAAGACAAGATTTCGTTTTTCACGGAGACTATAAAATAACTGAACGAAAGATCGTACCTTTTCGAGTTTAGATAAAATAGCAACTTACAGTCTATAGCCATGAATGTCTGAGTTTGAGGATTTAGAGTCTGAGGGTTGGAGAGTCTCTAAACTTTAACTTCTTCAAGCTTCATAATGTTGAGTCTGGAACGGATAAAATCAAATTGATTTTTCTCCAAAGGCTTTGTGAATATATCCGCTAGTTGACTTTTTGAATCAACAAATTGAATCGAGATTTCTCCATTTTGAATATGATCTCTAATAAAGTGATGTCGAATTTCTATATGCTTTGCTCTTGAATGAAGAATTGGATTTTTGGTGAGATTGATTGCGCTGGTGTTGTCACATTTGATTTCTGTGCATGAGTCTTCAATCCCAAAGTCTTGTAGCTGTTGTTTTATCCATAGAATTTGCGAACAGCAGCTTCCAAGGGCTACATACTCGCTTGTTGTTGAGAGAGCTACGTGCTTTGTTTCCTTGAAAACCAAGACACCGTCCCTTCCAAGCAACCGGCAAGTTCTCCGAAGTACTCTTTCTATCGACTCGCAGCCGGCCAGATCTCGCGTCTGAATATCCCGGAAGATTAAAGTCTCCATTCTTAGGATACCAAAGACCGATGCTTGAAGATGAAGCAACGTATTTAATGATACGTTTGCAGCACCGAGATGGGATTCTCTAGGATCTGATTGAAACCTAGCACGATGATGCAAACACTCGACAAAATGTCGGGTCTAGAAGCGTAAGATAAAGAAGTGAACCAATGATGCTCATGTACAGCTTTTGATCAACTTTCTTCCCTTCTTCATCTTTGTCTATCTTCAAAGAACTTGACATTGGTATATCAGTCTTTTTGCAATTTTCCAATCCAAATCTTTTGACTAGATCATTAGCATATTTTTCTTGGTAAATGAAAGTTCCTTCCTTCAATTGCTTTACTTGAAGACCAAGAAATAATGTTAATTCTCCCATCATACTCATTTCAAACTCATCCTACATAGATCAGTCTGTCGTACCAAGCTCGAGGTGCTTGCTTTAAACCATACAAGGCCTTTTTCAGTCTGAAGACTGAGTCTGGCTTCTTTGGGTCTTCAAACCCAGGTGGTTGTTCCACATAAACTTCCTCTTGGATAAATCCATTTAGGAAAGAACTCTTGACGTCCATTTGGAATAACCTGAAATTTTTATAACAAGCAAACGCAAGTAATAGTCGAATAGCTTCTAACCTTGCTACAGGAGCGTAAGTCTCATCATAGTCTATTCCTTCTTCTTGCGTGTATCCTTTGGTCACGAGTCTTGCTTTATTTCATACAACTTTTCCTTTTTCATTCATCTTGTTTCTGAACACCCATTTGGCTCCAATAACAGTTTTACCTTTTGGTTTAGATGTCAATTCCCAGACTTTATTAATGTTGAACTGTCTCGAGCTCTTCTTGCATAGCTTCGATCCAGCTTTCATCGATAAAGCTTCTTCTATGCTTTTTGGTTCAATTTCAGAAATGAGAGCCACAAAGCACTAGACTCTTCACGTCTTTTGGATCTGGTACGAATTCCTTCATTAATTTCGCCGATAATGAGATCTTTGGGATGACTTGGACTTATGCTTCCGATTCTTGGTTGATTTGTCTGAATGATGATCTCTTTCTTTATTTCAATCTTCATGAACATCTTGATGCTGGTCTTTCGAGTCTAAGATACTTCTTGAGTTGTAAGCTTTGGAAGGTCTCGGAGCGGTTTCGACTTTCATCTTGAAATCTCGACTGATTCATCTTGCGTAGAGTCTTGAAATTTGACATTCATTGACTCCTCCACGACGGCTCTTCTTGTTATAGACTCTGTAGGCTTTGCTTGACGTAGAATATCCAAGGAAGATGCCTTCATCTGATTTTTCTTCAAACTTACCAACTCGATCTTTTGCATTTTTCAATATAAAGCATTTGCAACCGAACACATGAAAGTATGAAACAATAGGCTTCTTACCTTTGAATAATTCATAAGGGGTTTTCTCAAGAATAGGTCTTAGGAAAACTCTATTGATGATATAGCATGCTGTTGAAATAGTTTCAGCCCAAAATCGTGAAGAAATTTTACTTTCAATTAAAAGAGTTCTAGCCATTTTTTGAAGAGATCTATTCTTTCTTTCCACAACTCCATTTTGCTGAGGAGTATATGGAGAGGAGAACACATGCTTAACTCCAGATTCATCACACAATTTTGTAAAATCTTGATTTTCAAATTCACCTCCATGATCTGTTCTTATACTTGAGATAACACAACCTTTTTCATTTTGAACATTTTTAGCAAATTTTTCAAAATACGAGAAGGTTTCTGACTTACTTGCAAGGAAATATACCCAAGTAAAGC
The DNA here is from genome assembly GCA_017140255.1 of Eucalyptus paniculata subsp. matutina. Lineage (NCBI taxonomy): Eukaryota > Viridiplantae > Streptophyta > Magnoliopsida > Myrtales > Myrtaceae > Eucalyptus > Eucalyptus paniculata. The sequence goes on along the minus strand of CM029444.1, from coordinate 32,310,353 downwards.
GGGAGTAATCGTCCACAATTACTAGGCAATATTTCTTACCTCCAATACTCTGGGTTCTGGTTGGTCCGAAGAGATCCATATGCAGCATCTATAATACATGATTAGTAGAGACATGATTTATTGACTTAAATGAATTTCTTACCTGCTTTCCCAGAATACATGGTGTGCATGGATCGGCCTTTTGGTAAGGTAATTTGGGTAGACCTCGAACAAGCTGTTTTGATGAAATTTTGGCTAATTGCTTCATGTTGACATGACCAAGCTTTCTGTGCCATAAGCTTGCTTCATTTTGAATTGAGATTAGGCATTGCGATTCATTTAGTTTCATGTCTAAGAGGTAGATATTTCCATGTCTTCGACCCATGAAAGATTGAGTAGAGTCTTTACTGATTCCAGAGCATATTCCTTCTTGGAAGGAGATCTTGAAACTAGTATCACACAATTGGCTAATGCTGAGAAGGTTATAGTTGAGTCCTTCCACTAGAGAAACATTGCTTATTGTGAGGTTTCCAATTTTCACAGTTCCAAATCACACAATACTTCCTTTGCCGTTTCCTCCAAATGAAACTTTTCCACCATTTACTCGAATAAGCTTTATGAAGCAATTTGAGTCTCCTGTCATGTGTCTTGAACATCCGCTGTCAAGATACCACTTTACCTTTTTTTTGACGGAGACCTGCATTTAAAAGAGAGTCTCAAGCTTTCTTTGGTACCCAAATTTTCTTGGGTCCTTTGGTGTTAGTAGGATAAACATTATTAGGCCATGCTTTCTTAACAGGTTTCCAAACCATTGGACACTCTTTTTCAAAGTGATCCTGACTGTTACACTTTGAACACCTGATAGCATTTCGACCTACAGACTTTACAAAAACTTTCTTGAAATGATTTTTGTAAGCCTCTCTCGACGGTCTTTTCTTAATTCTTTCTTTTACTTTAGGAAAATCAACCAAGGGAATTGTTTATGCTGTCATACCTAGACCAGACTTATTGAAGTAAGGTCTTTGAACCGAAAGAACTTTTTCAAGTTTTTTGGATCCTATTGAAAATTTCTTTGAAATATTTGATAAGTCAGTTTTTAAAAAGCATTTTCTTTCAAAAGATTATCTTCTTTTTCTTTAAGAGTAGAAACATTCAAGTCTAAATTTTTAACTCTTTCTTCTAAAATGTTTTCCTTTTGTTTTAGAGCTGAGTTTTCCTTTTTAAGTTCGGAAATTCTTTTGAGAGAAGTCTTAAGACTAAAACACAGTTTATCAATATATTTAGAGACTTTGATAGGAATTTTAAAATTACTTACCTCAAATTCACCGTCGAGTCGATCCAGAATCGAGTGCGAGTCGAATGTGCCATCAGACATATGTTGGCATATTTATTATCACTTTCTTCACACTCTGTATCACTCTAGGTTTCGGCTTTGAGAGTTTTTCGAAACTTTTCAGTTTTTCATCTTTTCTTCTTCAGAAGTGGACAGTTGGGTCTGATGTGTCCCTTTTTTTCTTACATTCGAAGTAGACTACATCTTTGTTTGGTTCCTCATCATCAACAGACTTGGTCTGCTGTCTTTGGAAACTTTGTTTCTTTGAGTAGAACCTTCTTCCTTTTCTATTCAGTTTTCTGAATCTTCTTATCATGAGAGCAAGCTCCTCATCGTCCATATCATCTTCAGAATCTGTATTATCAGAATCATCATTTGATTTTAATGCAATGGATTTCTTACCTCTTGGATCTTCTTCTTCATTAATTCGTTCGACTTCATAAGATCAAGAGTTCCAATCAACTCGTCGACATAGTGGCATAATTCTTTGCGTCTCTCTTATTGAAGTCTTTATATGATTCCAATCCTTGGAGAGTCCACGCAATAACTTGTTCACCTTCATGGGATCAGAAGTTTTTTGTCATTGGTTCTCAAGACCATTGACAATATCTGTAAAACGACTAAACATGTCAGTTATAGATTCTCCCGGTTTCATTTTGAAGGCTTCATATTGACCGAGGAGAATGTTAATTCTGGTCTCCTTCACTCGATCTGTTCCTTCATAGGTGATATGTAATCTGTCCCATACTTCTTTTGCTGTAACACAAGAAGATATTATGTTATATTCAGTTGGTGACAAAGTACAATATAAAGAGTAAATTGTTTTTGCATCGAGTGCTTGTCTCTTGTTTATCTTTTCCTGAGTCATTCCGCTGGTCTCAACAATTTCTTTCCCTTTTTTAGAGACTGATGCAGCAGTAGGAGTGATTCCTCTTTCCACAACATCCCATTCCAGAGGATCCTTTGATCGTAGGAAAGCTTTCATCTTGTTCTTCCAGATGTTGTAATCCTTTCCATCAAAGTAGGGTGGTCTCAGTATTGCTTTGCCCTTCCACCAGCCCCGGTGCTAGCATACTAGCCATGGATCTTTTACTCGAAGTAAAACACTTCAAATAAAGTAAGAACACGAGCTCTGATATCAATTGATATAGCTAGTACGAGTACCTAGAGGGGGTGAATAGGTATATAAAAGATTTTTTTTGATAATTGCACAATACTTAGACAGTTGAAGGATTTGCGACAAATAATAATCAACGTAAGACTGAGTAAATGAAAGAGAGAATTGAACACGCGGTTTATAGTGGTTCGGCTTGATTCAAGCCTACGTCCACTTTTCTGCACTGACAGCCAATTGACTGGATTCCACTATGAACAAAGAGATGTTACAGTGTTGATCTTCCTTGATTTCTAGGTGTAGATGATCTACCACACTCGCTCAAGGTATCACCAAGTATAGACACTCTCTGTGTATATAATTTCGCTCAAACTGTATCGACTAATAATCAAGGTGCTTCAGACTCTGGAATTTCTCTATCGATCACGTACTCAAACAATTAGAACGTCTTCCTTTTTATACTCATTTATGCCATCATACCTGTTGGCACTTACCAAAGGAATTCCTCCAATCTACCCGTTGGACAGAATCAATCAAGAAGATTATTCGAGCTATTAAAAGAACCTGACGATAGCCCATCAATCCTGTTCGCCCATATAATCAGGATCTTGGTTTCCAAGAATAGAACATTCCAAGAATATTTCGTCGACCACCGGATCTTCAATCGATCTAGATACGAATAAAAGAATCCGTTATATTTATCCAGCCAAGAGATCTTCTCCAGAGGATAGGATTAAATCCTCAACCATATATTTCGGCTCTGGATTTCCTTCGTCACTGGATTAGAAAGACTGTCAATGAGAATAGTCTTGAGTCTTGAGTCTGGTGATCATAAAGTCTTTAGACTTTCAACAGACGGTCTGCAAATATCCAGACTAGACTGATAGAAACGTTTTGTCATCTTCAAAATATTCTAGAAAGATTTCTCCAACAGATTTATGCGTTATTCGTTCTTCTCTTCTCTGACGAAGCTGCTTGTTGGCTGAAGAAACACAGCCCAGTCATCGTGGATTTTGTTGAACAATTACAACCACTGTATAAGAGGCACAGGTGGTCGGGTTCTATGGCGCAGTACAACCTACTAAGCTTTGCTTTCAAAGAGAAACTCCTCCCGTTCCATCGAATCCTAGTGTTGCTACACGTCGACTAGAAGGTTCTGAAGTTCTTGTACAAAGTTGACGTGGAAATAAGCGACTTTATTAAAGAACGGCTTCTCGAACGTTTCAAGTCCCTGGCAACAAGCGAGAAGGAAGTCCAGTCCGTAGGGACCTAATCGGGATATCTCATACTGAAAAAGCATGAGGTATTGGATGATTTTAAATGGAGCATCGAGTTAGAGATCGACCAGAGCATCTATGTCTGGCACATTGCAACCGAACTCGTATGCCACCTGGAAAAACAGGAAGATCCTTCAGGCGGTCCTGAAATGAGCAAGCAGTTGTCTCATTATATGCTGTATCTTTCGGTTATGTACCCTTTTCTCTTGCCAGTTGGAGTCGACGTGTCAGATTCCGAGACACGTACGCGGCTGTAACGAGTTTGCTCAAAGAGCCTGAGTCAAAAAAGGCAACCTGTAAGGCTGTAGAGAGCGGATCCTACTTGAAGCTTGCAATGTGCTGCGCACAAACGTGAACACAAAACTGGCTCCGATCATGGCAAAAGGAGATAAGAGCAAGTTCGCCCTGTACCAGGGATGCCGGCTCGCGTCGCAGCTGAACAACCGAGAGACCAAATGGGAGATTGTAAGTTCTGTGTGGGTGGAGATGCTTTTTAACACAGCTGTCAAGTACAAGGGGGTTCAACATGACGGGCAACTACGAGGACGAGGCGAGTTCCTGACTCATGTCTGGTTCCTCATGGCTCATTTCAGCTTGACCAATCACTTCCAAATACCATCCGTCCCAGCAATCACCGAGCTGCTTGTTAAGCAAGAGTAACGACTCTCGGTGAATCATATGTAACATGTACTAACTCCTCATGGCTCATTTTGGTTGACCGATCACTTCTTCTATATGTAACCTACGTTAGTGTTATAAGAAAATCTTTATGGAATTTCGTTTCTGTTTCACCTAATCTCGTCAGCGGAAGAGGTAATTCGGTAACTTCATGTGATTCCTATTAGCATTGGTGTTGGAGATACCTAAATCCCTAAAACGGATTCGACACTAAATCGAACCCCTAAAATGAATGCGGAAGACAAGCCCAAGAATAACATGTATCACCGATCAAAGATATACCATGGAATCGAGTGTACCTTATTGTCCACAGATTAAACACCAATGTTGAAGTTCGAGGAAGAATCTGATCCCAGTCTACCGAGGAGCGTGCTGTTGCTTGAAGGGGGAGAAAAAATTATATATTTTTTTTGTCTTACGTTGTCTGGAGGGGGATAGAGCGTATTCACGTACGTATGCCACCAAAAGGTACGTTCCTTTTTCTTTTTACTTTCCCTTGAAGCGTCTCTTCCAAAGGACACATCCCTTCAACATAACACCTCCTCCAAAAGACGCAACATTTCCTCCATGGGCCCTTAACCTGCGAGCCGAGTTCTTAGGCCCAACATGGGCGGACGGGCCTTAAGCCCATCATCATAGACTAAACCCATTATCTCCCACTCGCATATGATGGGTTGAACAGGATCCTCTTTACCTCTCTGCAACATTCATACCGGTGAATAATCCGTGCGACCAGCATATTTTGAGAGCTCGTTGCCATACATCTGTTAGGAATATATAGCAACTCATAATGGGCATCACACTCTGAGTAAATTTAATATGCAGTACCTTAGATCGATCGATCACATTTATATCTCCCTCTTGATCTCTTTTTAAATAGTGATATATTGTATTCACAATTATGATTATCCCAAACATAGTCATAATTGGTCGACCAGTGAACACAAAACTAGAATGTGATTCTCCAAATTCGATCTTCCTCTTTTCTTCAAACTCTCAATTTCAATTTAGCTTGCTTTTCTAGAAATGTCCCATTAGATCGAATCAATTCATGATCATTGGCAACATCCTAAGATAGCAAACACGAAATAGAAATCTTGAGAACAAGTAAGAGTCATGAGGGCACTAAATTGAGGAACTCTTTTCCTCAAGAGTCTCACACGACATAAAAGTTGAGATTAAACTTTTGCCACTCTTATTGGTTGTCTCATGCATACGTAGTATGAAATATGTATTACGGTATTAACTCTTTTCCCATGGAGCGTATGTCTATACTTTCAATACCGTACAGATGATAGTTCAAACATATCTAATATCTAACTTAAGTTCACATATCTACTCATTCACAGAATTCACCAGAACTCACATCTGGCATCATAGACAGATAAAGTAAAATATATGGGTTATTTTACTTTTGGACATAATCAATATCATATTCTCATCTTAACACTCAGTTAAAGTGATATTTATATTTTAACCTTGAGCTCTCAATTATCACCTAGATAATAAGCTTAAAAACCGTCTCATTTCTATTTATCACATAGTAAATAGAGACGATTATCCGTGTGAGTGGGCTAATCTTTTATTTGTCCGACATACTTTCTCAACTTAATATAATGCACTAAGCATTAAGATGCATAAACGTCAAATAAAGATTCATAGGCATTAATGATAAGAAAAAAAACACAAATTCATTAAATGTGAACATTTCAGGGAAATTACAATATTCAGTACATCAGCATCTATGCAGTCCTAGAGATTTTACATGACCACAAAACACATATCTAGGTATTGGCTTTGTCATAGGATCTGCTACCATTCTATGCGTAGATATGTACTGTAAGTTCACATCTTTTCGTACAACCATATCCTTGACAAAATTATACTTGGTATCTATATGTTTGGTCTTGCCATGATATTTTGGATCTTTGATGTACGCTATAGCTGCTTGGCTATCATAGTTAACCAATAATAGATTTGCAGCATACCTAATAACATCTAAATGATCCAAAAATCTCTTAAGCCAAACTCCTTCTTGTATTGCTGCTGATAATGCCACAAACTCAGCTTCCATCGTGGACAAGGCTATGCATGTTTGCTTCTTACTGCTCCAAGATATGTCACCATTATTTAGTAAGAAAACAAAACCAGAGGTAGATTTCCTTTCATCTAAATCTCCTCCACAATCAGCATCTGAATAGCCTTCAAGCCGCAGATCCTTTCCTTGGTAATTCAGCTTGTAATCAGTAGTTCTCTTCAGATACCTCAGTATTCTTTTAGCGGCCTTCCAATGTTCTTGACTTGGATTAGATTGGTATCTACTCACCATTCCAACTGCAAAACATATGTCAGGTCTTGTACACATCATAACGTACATCAAGCTCCCAACAGCACTAGCATAACGAACATGTTTCATTTGTTCCTTTTTTTGTGGAGTCCTTGGACAGAGTCTATGACTCAATCCTTCACCTTTTGCAATAGGAGTATCTATGGGTTTACAATCTTGCATACGAAATCATTCAAGAACCTTATTTATATATGTTTCTTGCGAAAGAGATAATGATCTCTTCAAACGATCTCTTGAAATCTTAACTCTAAGAATGTATGCAGCATCACTCATATCTTTCATCTCAAAGTTGGAAGATAACCAACTCTTGACAGTATTAACAAACTCCATATTGCTTCCGACAATTAGTATATCATCAACATATAATGATATGATTACAAATTGATCATTGAATCTTTTGATATATACACAATGATCCTTATCAATCATCGTAAAATCATATGCCATTATGGCATTATGAAAACGTATATACCATTGTCTCGACGACTGCTTAAGGCTATATATCGATCTTAAAAGTCGACATACCTTTTCTTCTTAGCCTTCCATAATGAAACCAGTAGGCTGTTCCATATATATCTCTTCATCTAATTCTCCATTGAGGAAAGCAGTCTTTACATCCATTTGATGTAACTCAAGATCCATACTAGCCACTATTGCCAGAATAATGCGAATCGAAATAAATTTCACTACAGAAAAAAATGTTTCTTCATAATCAATTCATTTCTGTTAATTATACCCATTCGCCACAAGGCAAGCCTTATGCCTTTCTATCGAGCCATTAGTTTTACGCTTTATTTTGAGAACCCACTTGTTCCCAATAGCTTTGTGTCATTTTGGAAGGTTAACCAGTTCCCAAACTTGGTTTGACTTCATTGACTCCGTCTTTTCTTCCATTGCATGCATCCATTTTTCATAACTAGGGCAATTTAGAGCCTCATTAACATTTCTTAGCTCATCTTCATCTTGTGGAGCAACCATAAAAGTTTCCTCTTCAATGTCAAAATGTCGACGGTGAATACTTTTGCAACTTGTTCGCCGTATGGGAGATTGTGCACTTTGTACATCATTCCCCATCATGCTTCCACTAAGATTAGATAATGACAATATCATCTCATCATGTGGTTGTAATTGAGAGTGAGTTGAATTAAATTCATCACTTCTCATGTTACTCCCACTTGGACAAACTCCACTAAGTTCATTATTTTGATCCAAGGTTTCAAATAGGGAGTAATCCTCACATATTTTTCCCTTTTTAGGAAATTCATTATCTAAGAATGTGACGTCCCGTGATTCGAATTCAGTTATACTTCCACTTTCCTGCTCACCTATAAATACATACACTTTCGAGTGTTCAGAGTATCTTATGAAAATACTCTTATTTCCTCTGAGACCCAATTTTCCAAACTTGTGAGATGGCTCATGAGTATAAGCAGCACAACCCCATGACTTAAGAAAACTTAAGTCCGATTTTCTACCTATCCATAACTCATATGGAGTGGAAGTAACTGATTTGGAAGGCACATCAGTTAATAACACATCACTCCAAAATGTGATAGGTAAATTAGCATGCGTTATCATGGACCTAACCATTTCCAGTAGGGTTCTGTTCCTTGTCTCCGTAACACTATTTTGTTGAGGAGTATATGGAATAGACAACTGTCTTTCTATTCCTTTTTCATCACATAATTTTCTGAACTTATCAAATAAATATTCTCGGCCTCGATTGGATCTCAATACTTTTATTTTCTTGTCTAATTGATTTTCTACCAAGTTCATAAACTTTTTTAAACAACTTAATGCTTCAAATTAATGAGAAATCAAATAGACATATTCAATTCGAGTAAAATCATCTATAAATGTGATGAGATAAATAGCCACGTGCCTTCCTCTCACATTCATCGGACCACAGACGTCAGTATGAATTAAATGCAAAGGAAATTCAGTTCTTTTACCTTTTCCAAATGGTTTCCTTATCGGTTTTCCTACTAGGCAATTCTCACATATTGTCAAATCGACTTTTTCAATGTTACCCAACAAACCCTCTTTGGCTAGTCTATTCATACGTTGTTGGCCAATATAACTAAGTCTAGCATGTCACACATTCACATCATTATCATATAAATTAGAAGACATGAAAAGGAAATAACATTGGCATTACCATAGTCAATATTTAATACAATGAAACCATCTAGAAAATAACCACAATCATAGTAATTTGTATCCAAATACAAATCCACACCACTATTATGGAAGTTCATATTTGTGATAGCTAGTATAAGCACCTAGAGGGGGTGAATAGGTGTAAAAACAATTTCTTGTGATAAGTGAGCAACACTAATTAACAATAGAAAGGGAATTCGTCTTTTGTAAACAAAACGAATTACGGTCAATGTAAAAGAGCGTAGGGAAGAGAATATGAACACAGAGATTATAGTGGTTCGGCTTAATCTAAGCATACGTCTACTCTTCCGCACTGACAGCCTACCGGCTGTATTCCACTATGAACAAAAGAGTTTACAATAAAGCTCTTCCTTGATTCCACAGTGTATAGACTCTTCTACAATTCCTCAAGGTCTCTTAAAGATATAGACTCTCTTTTGTGTACAAGATTTCGCTCAACAATTTAATTGACTAAGAACAAGGAGTTTTAGACTTTGGAATTCTTCTATCGTGCACACACTCAAACAACTGGAACGTCTTCCTTATATACTCCTTTATGACATTATACCCGTTGGCACTTACCAAAGGAATTCTTCCAATCTATCCGTTGGACAGAATCAATTAGGAAGATCTTCGAGCTATTTAAGGAACATGACGATAGCCCATCAATCCTGCTCGCCCATACAATCAGGATTTAGGTTTCCATAAGTAAAACCTTCCAAGTATATTTCGCCAATCAACGGATCAAAATCCCCGAATCAATCTTGATTTGAATAATGGATTCCGATATGCTACATCCAGCCAAGAGATCTTTTCTAGTCAATAAAGTCAAATCCTTAATGAAACATCCAGTTCTAGATAAGCTTTCTTCGACGGTTTAGAAAAACTGCCAATGAGGATAGACTTTGAGTCTTGAGTCTAACAGTCCGAAGGTCTTCAGACTTTGATGAAAGAGTCTACAAGTCTTCAAACTAGATTGATGGAAACGTTTTGTCAACTTCAAAACACTCAATGAAGTTTTCTCCAACAATCTCCCCATTTTTGATGGTGACAAAACTTTCCTATAGATTTAGATAACTTTGACCTGCAAAACATTACTTAAGCAAAAATAGATATCTCACAAAAATAAATGGCTTAGTAATAACTCTAGAATCTGCATCCACAGAAAATAGGTTAGTCTTGTAAATAAACAAAGCCATGAGATATCAATAGTACTTAAGATAAACAAATGTTCAAACAATCAAATCCAAATCCAGTCCAAATCCAAACAGCCAAACACAAAAGACAAGTCAAACAACACAAAAGTTAAAAGTTTTAAATCTACACCACATCTCTCCCCCTTTTTGTCATCATTAAAAAGGTAGAGATGAAAAGAGAATGGATTTAAGATTGCTTGGGAATACGAACAAGCTAGAAATCTCCCATTGACTGGACAATCCCTTCCAGCTTTTTCAAATCGTCCTTCAATTGCGCCACATCTTCACCCTTGGCATTTGCTTGAACTTGAAGAGTAAGGGCGTGAATTTGATCATGCAAAGAAACTAAAGAAGTCTGCTGAATTGTCTGTCTAAGTACTTGCTTCTGCACGATCAGACGAAGTATTGGCAAAGGATGGCATTTCAGCACGATCCCGCAGATTGGGCGATGAAGCCTCATGTCCTTCTTTAGGAAATTGAGTTGCATAGATATCCTCTGGATCTGCTGGAGAACGACTTACTCCTTCACTAGTGGCAGGGAATGAGGACGTTCCTCTTTTCTCAAGATCTCCCCCTGTTTCCATGCCTTCAGGTGGATAAAAGTGTTCTTCATGCTCTGCTTCCGCTTGATCTCCTCTCTCCTCTTCTTCTTCCTTAACTCTTTCCTCCTCTGCATCTTTCTCCTCTGCTTCCAAATCTTCAGTCGTCTATTCTATCTCATCCATGTCTTTTTCTTTTCTCATCGTTGATTCTAGAACAGAATGACTAAGGTTCTTCAATGCCATTGCAGAAATAGTGATATCATCCTCATCCTCTTCATCCTCAATGATGAGAGCTCTTCTTTTCTTGGATGGAGCAACCATAGGTTCCTTCCCTTTTCGCTTTGTCAAAGAAGAGATTGAATGAGTCTTGACAGGAGTTTTCTCCTTGAACTGTTCTATAGCCTTTGCAAGTTCCTTCTGACGCAATTTTTAGACCATTAGTAGTCCCACCATCATTTGATCGCACGTTCGAACACAAAGAATTCTGGAGGGTTGAACATTCAAATGTCTGAATAACTTGGTCACAAGAGCTGGATAAGGAAGTTGACCCTTGTCCTTCACCACTGCCCTGTACATGTGAAACATAATAGTGTGTGGAAGAGAGAATTTTTTACCAGCATTAATGGCGTACATCAACTTTGCCTCCGAGTTTGAAACGTCTGTCTTTGAAGTTGATTTTGGTCTAAGACAATTAATCACTATCTTGTGAAGCAAAATGTTAGACACATTCATTCTCACATAAGAAATCTTTCTCTTCTATCCTGAACAAGCTCCAACGTTGCACGAGCAATAGACACATTGATAGGTTGATATCTCCCTCTTTCAACCCTAATCACATCAGCCAACATATTCATGTCCACCACATAGTCCTGATCTCGGACACTAAAAGAGAATCTATTCGCATCCAAAAAACTGAGATTCGAATAGAAATAGGCAGTAAGTTCAGCATACGCTTCTATAGATTCAGTACAAAACTGTTCCAGTTGAAGTAGACTGAATTTTTCCCGTAGATTAACATTCACAGAGTCAATAATCAAAGTCTACACTTCTAGGGTTTATTACCCCACGCTTCAGCAATTTTGAGTACAGATGCTTGTGTTCTTCTGATCGAAATAAATCCGTCCTTTTGCTTTGGATTTTCGCTGCAACACCCATTCTAGGTTTAAACTGACTGTACAACTTGTCATCATCGTTCCCATCTAGTTGATTAAATCCTCCAACCCGTGGATCACTTGGGATATTAGCAAAGGCTTCTTCCACCGACCCCGTAGGGGCAATTCCCAAACGTTTCATATTTCGTAAGAAGAAGTTCTCATTATTATACCCTTTGTCCTTAAGAAACTTATCGATGTAGTTCAATGGAGTATCGCTCCTCTTCAAAGCACGGTAAAGTTTATAAGTAAAAGAGGGCTTATGAATTCTTATGGGTTCTGCGCCTTCGATGATTTCTTCCTCTTCTTGATGTGCAACATCTTGAGGTTTAGATGGAGGAGATGGACGATGCTGAGAATGTTGTAGGCTCTGCTGCTATCTAGGAGATTCTTCTTCTTTGATGAGATCAAAGTGCGTAGGCCCCTCACGCATTTGCTGTGGTCCCCTGTTCGCGATCCTCGAAGACTTCCTTTGAGACGACATCTTTCACAGTCTTTGAAAGATTCTAAGCTTATTTCCCAAGTAAGATGAAAACTTTTTCGAGGAGTAAACAAGAGAAGAAGGCAGAAATGGAAGATCGGTGCACTTTTAGGGTTTTTGTGAGTAAAACAAAGAGGAACCGACAATATATAAGGCAGTCAAAGCGAGGCATACGAATAGTCGTAAAGAAAATATAAAAATACCCTTTTTAAAAATAACTGCCTTTTGGATAACTGTCATTTCAAAAATTACTTTTCCGAAAAGGTAGGTTTGCAATAATCACGGAAAATAAAAATAGCAATAATTAATTACGTATAGATGATCGTACCTTTTCAAGATTTGATCCAAGAAATTCATAAAAATAACTTACAGTCGAGAATCTTGATCGTTCGAGACTGAGAGTCTTTAGACTTTCAGTGCTGAGTCTGAACTTCTTCAAACCTTAAGATATTGAGTCTGGAATGAATAACTTCAAATTGATTTTTCTCCAAAGGCTTTGTAAATATATCCGCCAGTTGATTCTTTGAGTCAATAAACTGAATCAAAACTTCTCCATTTTGAACATGATCTCTAATGAAATGATGTCGAATCTCTATATGTTTTGCTCTTGAATGAAAAATCGGATTCTTGCTGAGATTAATTGCGCTGGTGTTGTCACATTTGATTTCAGTACAATAATCTTCAATTCCAAAGTCTCTCAGTTATTGTTTTATCCACATAATTTGTGAACAACAACTTCCAAGAGCTACATACTTTGCTTCTACAGTCGAAAGAACTACTGTATTTTGATTTCTTGAAAACCAAGACGCTGTCATGCTTCCAAGTAGTTGATAGGTGCCCGGGGTGCTCTTTCTATCAACTCTGCATCCAGTTAGGTCTGCGTCTGAGTATCCAAGAAGAGTAAAGTCTCCCTCTTTAGGATACAAAAGACCCAAGCTTGAAGTTGAGGCAATATATTTGATAATACGCTTTGCAGCACTTAAATGAGATTCTTTAGGGTCCGATTGGAATCTGGCACAAATGCAGACACTAAACAAAATGTTAGGTCTAGAAGCAGTAAGATAAAGAAGTGAACCAATAATACTCCTGTATAACTTCTGATCAACTTTCTTTTCTCCTTCATCTTTGTCCATCTTCAAGGAACTTGACATTGGTATATCAGTCTTTTTGCAATTCTCCAGCCCAAACTTTTTGATTAGATCGTTGACATATTTTTCTTGATGGATAAAGATTCCTTCCTTCAGTTGTTTCACTTGAAACCCGAGAAAGAATGTTAGTTCACCCATCATGCTCATTTCAAATTCATCCTGCATAGACTTAGAGAATTTCTTGCACATACTTTCATTAGAAGATCAAAAAATAATATCATCAACATAAATTTGAACAAGTAGAAAACTTTTACTTTCTCTTTTGATGAACAATGTAGTATCTACTTTACCTTTGACAAAGCCATTTTGAATTAAAAACTTACTTAATCTGTCGTACCAAGCTCGAGGTGCTTGCTTTAGACCATATAAAGCTTTTTTTCAGTCTGAATAAAGAGTCTGGTTTCCTTGGGTCTTCAAAGTCGGATGGTTGTTCCACATAGACTTCCTCTTGGATAAATCCATTTAGAAAAGCACTTTTGACGTTCATTTGGAATAACCTGAAATTCTTATGACAAGCAAAGGCAAGTAATAATCTAATTGCTTCTAACCTTGCTACTGGCGCGTAAGTTTCATCATAGTCTATCCCTTTTTCTTGCGTATATCCCTTGGTCACGAGTCTTGCTTTGTTTCTTACGACTTTTCCTTTCTCGTTCATCTTGTTCCTAAAAACCCATATAGCTCCAATGATAGATTTACCTTTCGGTTTATGAGTCAATTCCCAAACATCATTAATGCTGAATTGCCTGAGTTCTTCTTGCATAGCTTCAATCCAGCTTTCATCAGATAAAGCTTCTTCTATGCTCTTGGGTTCTATTTCAGAAATAAGAGCCAAAGCACTAGACTTTTCGTGTCTTTTGGATCTTGTGTGAATTCCTTCATTAATATCACAATAATGAGATCATTGGGATGTCTGGACTTATGCTTCTAGTTGCTAGTTGATTTGTCAAACTGTTGATCTTTTTTCCTCATTTAAATCATCGACGATCATTTGTTGCTGGTCTTCTGAAGTCTAAGCTGCTTCTGGAGATTTAGACTTTGTAGAGTCTGGAGCAGGTTCAGATTCTTCAAGATGAGTCGATTCACTTTGCATGGACTCTTGAAATTTAACATTCATTGATTTCTCCACATATTGAGTCTTTTTGTTGTATACTCTGTAAACTTTGCTTGAGATAGAATATCCAAGGAAAATACCTTCATCTGATTTTTCTTCAAATTTACCAACTCGATCATTTGCATTTTTCAATATAAAACATTTACATCCAAACACATGAAAATATGAAACGATGGGTTTTTTTCCTTTGAATAACTCATAAGGAGTTTTCTCTAGAATAGGCCTTAGAAAAGCTCTATTAATAATATAGCATGCTGTAGAAACTGCTTCAGCCAAAAAATGTGAAGATATGTTACTTTCAATTAAAAGAGTTATAGCCATTTTTTGAAGCGACTTATTCTTTCTTTCCACAACTCCATTTTGCTCTAGAGTATATGGTGAAGAGAACACATGCTGAAGACCAAATTCATCACAGAATTTTGTAAAGTCTTGATTTTCAAACTCACCACCATGATATGTTCGTATTCTTGAAATTACATACCCTTTTTCATTTTGGACATTTTTAGCAAACTTTATAAAATAAGAGAGAGCTTCGGACTTACTTGCTAGGAAATATACCCAAGTGAATCGTGAGTAATCATCTACGATCACTAAACAGTATTTCTTACCTCCAATGCTTTGAGTTCTGATTGGTCCAAAGAGATCAATATGTAGAAGCTGCAGTACACGATTAGTGGAAACTTGATTTATTGGTTTGAATGAGTTTCTTACTTGTTTTCCCAACACGCATGGTGTACATAGATCAGCCTTTTGGTATGACAGATTTGGTAGACCACAAACAAGCTTCTTTGTTGAAATTTTGACTATTTGATTCATGTTGATGTGCCCAAGTCTTTTGTGCCATAAGTTTGCTTCTTCTTGAATTGAGATTAGACATTGGGTTTCATCTGGTTTGACATCCAAGAGGTAGATATTTCCATGTCTTCGACCCTTGAAAGACTGAGAAGAGTCTTTATTGATTCATGAACATATTCCCTCTTGAAAATTGATTTTGAAACCGGTGTCGCACAGCTGATTGATACTTAGCAAGTTGTAGTTGAGTCCTTCCACTAAGGAAACATTACTGATTGTGAGGCTTCCAATCTTTACAGTTCTGAATCCCACAATTCTTCATTTACTTTTTCCTCCAAATGAAACATTTCCACCATTAACTTGAACAAGCTTTATGAAGCAATTTGAATCTCCTGTCATATGCCTTGAGTATCCACTATCCAGGTACCATTTAGCATTTTTCTTGATAGTGACCTGCATTTAGAAAAGAGACTAAAGCTTTCTTTGGTACTGATATTGCTAGTACGAGTACCTAGAGGAGGGGTGAATAGGTATACAAAGATTTTTCTTGATAATTTATGTATATTTGCGCAATACTTAGACAGTTGAAGGATTTGCGAGAAATAATAATCAACGTATGACTGAGTAAGGAAAGAGAGAATTAAACACGCGGTTTATAGTGGTTCGGCTTGATTCAAGCCTACGTCCACTCTTCTGCACTGACAGCCAATTTGGCTGGATTCCACTATGAACAAAGAGATGTTACAGTGTTGATCTTCCTTGATTTCTTGGTGTAGATGATCTACCACACTCGCTCAAGGTATCACCAAGTATAGACACTCTCTGTGTATACAATTTCGCTCAGACTGTATCGACTGATAATCAAGGTGCTTCAGACTTTGGAATTTTTCTATCAATCACGTACTCAAACAACTAGATAGTCTTCTTTTTTATACTCCTTTATGCCATCATACCGTTGGCACTTACCAAAGGAATTCCTCCAATCTACCCGTTGGACGAAATCAATCAAGAAGATCATTCAAGCTATAAAAGGAACCTGACGATAGCCCATCAATCATGTTCGCCCATACAATCAGGATCTTGGTTTCCAAGAATAGAACATTCCAAGAATACTTCGTCGACCATCGGATCTTCAATTGATCTAGATACGAACAAAAGAATCCGTTATATTTATCCAACCAAAAGATCTTCTCCAGATGATAGGATTAAATCCTCAACCATATACTTCGGCTCTGGATTTTCTTCGTTACTGGATCAGAAAGACTGTCAATGAGAATAGTCTTGAGTCTTGAGTCTTAAGTCTCGAATCTTGAGTCTTGAATCTTGAGTCTGGTAGTCAGAAAGTCTTCAGACTTTAGATTAGACGATCTGCAGATACCTGACTAGACCGAAGGAAACGTTTTGTCGGCTTCAAAATATTATGGAACGATTTCTCCAACAATCTCCCCTTTTTAATGGTGACAAAACTTTCCCGTAGATTTGAACCACTTTGACTTGCAAAAACATTTCTCAAGCAATATGGCAATCTCATAAAGATTAACAAAGCAACCAGACTCGCATCCACAGAAAATTGGTTAGTCTTTCATGAGTAATACCATATAACAACACTTGATATAAATGCAAACGGTCAAGCATTAAAATCCACTGCCAATTCAGTCAAGTTCAAGTTCACACCCAAGATTGCTCAAGTCATAAACAAACATATTAAAAAAAACTTAAAGTCAAAGAAAGTCAAAGAAAGTTGGTTGGTTGGATGGTTCAAATTGCTTCTCCCCCTTTTTGTCAACATTAAAAAGGTGAGAAAGAAATCATGTCTGCTTGGGAATGCGCACAATCTGGAAATCTCACATGGACTGGACTACTCCTTCTAGCCTCTTCAAGTCTTCCCTTAGTTGGGCTACCTCTTCTCCCTTGGCATTGGCTTGAAGTTGTAGAGCGAGGTCTTTTATTTGGTCCTCTAGGGTAACTGAAGATGCTTGTCCAGCATTTTTCATGGCTTGAATTTCACAGTCCAGAGCATAAATTTGGCCACGTATTTCCAGAAGAATTTCCATAATACGACGAAAATCTGCAGAATTGTCCGTCTGAGTACTTGCATTTGCTCTTTCCGATGGAGTGAATGCAGACGATGGCGCTTCTGTATAGTCTTGCAGATTTGGTGTTGACGTATCGTGTCCTTCTTCAGGCATTTGAGAAGGCTAAATTTCTTCTGGTTCTGCTGGAGATTGTCTTAGACCTTCACTGTTAGCAGCATGAGGTGTGGACCTTTCTTGCTCGCCAACTCCCCCTGTCTCTAGGACATCAAGAGGGGAAGAGTGATGATCATGCTCTTCTGTATCTTCCTTCTCTCCAAATTCAGCTGCAGACTTTTCTTGCTCTTCTTCTCCTTCTTCTTCAGCTTCTTTCTCCTTCTCTCGCTGCTCTTCTTCTTCTCTCTGTTTCTTCTGCTGTTCTGTTGATTGGGAAACAGAGCGTCTTGTCCTTATCAAGGCAGTGATTGTGAGATCTTCCTCCTCATCTTCATCCTCCAAGATGAGAGTTCTCTTCTTTTTGGATGGGGCACTAATGGTTTCCTTTCCCTTTCTCTTTGAAGCAGACGGAACTGGAGTCTTCACTCTGAATTTCTCCATTGCCTTAGAAAGTTCTTTCAGACGCATCTTTGTCAACATCTTTAAACCTACCACCATCTGGTACGGTCGAACACAAAGTGTGTGTGGCGGTTCAATATTCATGTGTCTGAAGATCTTGGTCACCAGACCTGGGTAAGGCTATTGTCCCTTGTCTTTCGACATTGCTCTGTACATGTGAAAGAGAATAGTGTGAGGAAGAGAGAATTTCTTTCCTGAGTTGATTGCGTACATCAATTTTGCTTCTGAGTTAGACACATCAGTCTTTGATGTAGACTTGGGCCTAATGCAATTGATCACAATTTTGTGCAACACAATATTGATGGCACGCATCCTTGAATAGATGATTTTTCTCTCGATATCTCTGTCTTCGACAAGGTCCATTGAGGCGCGAGCAACTGAGACTTTGATTGGTTGATAACGTCCTCGTTCAACTCCAATTATGTCCGCCAACATGTCCGCGTCTAACACATAATCCTGATCTCGAACACCGAAAGATATTCTATTCGCATCGATAAAGCTCGATTTGAATAGAAATATGCGATCGGTTGTGCATATCCGTCCGTGGTGTCGGTGCAAAAACGTTCCGGTTGAAGCGGCGAACTTCTCTCTCAAGTTCACATTCACATCCAAGAAATCGAAATTGACAATTCTAGGGTTTATCACCCCTCGTTTCAACAGTCTGAAGAACAAATTTTCTTGTTCTTTCGATTTGAACAACTCCATCCTCTTTCCCTTCACCTTCGCAGCAACACCCATTCTCGGTTGAAAATCAGTGAACATTTTGTCATCGTCGTTCCCATCAGTCAAATTTGGGCCCGACATGCGAGGGTCACTCGGAATATTCGCAAGCGCTTCCTCTGCTTTACCCTTGGGAGCAATTCCTAAATCCTCCATTTTCTTCAGAAAGATGTACTCATTCCCATAATTCTTTTCTTTAAGAAAGTCATCCACGTATTTCAACGGAGTCCCAGTACTTTTCAAAGCACGGTAAAGTTTGTAAATATAAGAGGGTTTTTGGACTCTTACAGGATCTGCGTCCTTGATTATCTCTTCTTCCGGATGTTGACCCGCACCTTGTGGGGTAGAAGGCGTTGAGTGACGTGGTGGAGAATGAGTCGGGTTCTGATGCTGACTCGATAATTCTTCCTCTTCTGTGAGATCGAAGTGGGTAGGTCCCTCCTTCATCCTCTGTGGTCCCCTGGTCGCGATTCTTGAGGACTTCCTCGAAGACGACATCCTTCTTGTCGCTAAAAGATTTCTTTGCTTGCTTTCCCAAGAAAAGATGACAACTTTCTCGAGGATGAACTTCGAAGTAGAAACCAGTTTGAGAGGAGAATGCTTTTAGGGTTTTTAAGATTGAAGGTGAAAACTATATATATATAACTCAGTTTTGAAAAGGGGAAGTTCAATCGGTACAAGGAAAGTGTACGAATACCTCTTTTCGAAATCGATAATTGCCAAAATTAATCCTTTTGAAAAGACAAGTTTTTCAATTTTCACGGAGACTACAAAATAACTAAACGAAAGATCATACATTTTTGAGTTTAGATAACAACTTACAGTCTATAGTCATCAACGTTTGAGTCTGAGATGTTTGAGTCTGACGATCATCAACTTTCTGAGTCTGAAGGTTGAAGAGTCTCTAGACTTTGACTTCTTCGAGCTTCAAGATGTTGAGTCTGGAACGGATAAAATCAAATTGATTTTTCTCTAAAGGTTTTGTGAATATATCCGCTAGTTGACTTTTTGAATCAATAAATTGAATCGAGATTTCTCCACTTTGAATATGATCTCTAATAAAGTGATGTCGAATTTCTATATGCTTTGCTCTTGAATGAAGAATTGGATTTTTGGTGAGATTGATTGCGCTGGTGTTGTCACATTTGATTTTTGTGCATGAGTCTTCAATCCCAAAGTCTTGTAGCTGTTGTTTTATCCATAGAATTTGCGAACAGCAGCTTCCAAGGGCTACATACTCTGCTTCTGTTGTTGAGAGAGCTACAGTGCTTTGTTTCCTTGAAAACCAAGACACTGTCCTGCTTCCAAGCAATTGGTAAGTTGCTGAAGTACTCTTTCTATCGACTCTACAGCCAGCCAGATCTGCGTCTGAATATCCCAGAAGATTAAAATCTCCCTTCTTAGGATACCAAAGACCCATGCTTGAAGATGAAGCAACGTATTTAATGATACGTTTTGCAGCACTGAGATGGGATTCTCTAGGATCTGATTGAAACCTAGCATAGATACAAACACTCAACAGAATGTCAAGTCTAGAAGCAGTAAGATAAAGAAGTAAACCGATGATGCTTCTGTACAGCTTTTGATCAACTTTCTTCCCTTCCTCATCTTTGTCTATCTTCAAAGAACTTGACATTGGTATATCAGTCTTCTTGCAATTTTCCAATCCAAATCTTTTGACAAGATCATTAGCATATTTTTCTTGGTAAATGAAAGTTCATTCCTTCAATTGCTTTATTTGAAGGCCAAGAAAGAATGTTAATTCTCCCATCATACTCATTTCAAACTCATCCTGCATAGACTTAGAAAATTTCTTGCATAGACTTTCATTAGGAGATCCAAAAATAATATCATCCACATATATTTGAACGAGTAAAAAGCTTTTGTTTTCCTTTTTGATAAATAGAGTAGTATCTACTTTACCTTTAACAAAACCATTTTTTAATAAGAACTTACTTAGTCTGTTGTACCAAGCTCGAGGTGCTTGCTTTAGACCATACAGGGCCTTTTTCAGTCTGAAGACTGAGTCTGGCTTCTTTGGGTCTTCAAATCCAGGCGGTTGTTCCACATAAACTTCCTCTTGGATAAATCCATTTAGGAAAGCACTTTTGACATCCATTTGGAATAACTTGAAATTTTTTAAGCAAGCAAATGCAAGTAATAGACGAATAGCTTCTAACCTTGCTACAGGAGCGTAAGTCTCATCATAGTCTATTCCTTCTTCTTGCGTATATCCCTTAGCCACGAGTCTTGCTTTCTTTCGTACGACTTTTCCTTTTTCGTTCATCTTGTTTCTGAACACCCATTTGGCTCCAATAACAGTTTTACCTTTTGGTTTAGATGTCAACTCCCAGACATCGTTAATGTTGAACTGTTTGGAGCTCTTCTTGCATAGCTTCAATCCAGCTTTCATCAGATAAAGCTTCTTCTATGCTTTTTGGTTCAATTTCAGATATGAGAGCCACAGCACTAGACTTTTCACGTCTTTTGGATCTGGTGCGAATTCCTTCATTAATTTCGCCAATAATGAGATCTTTAGGATGACTGGACTTGTGTTTCCAGTTACTGGTTGATTTCTCTGGATGATGATCTCTTTCATTATTTGAATCTTCATGAACATCTTGATGCTGGTCTTCCAGAGTCTGAGATACTTTTTGAGTTGTAAGCTTAGGAAGGTTTGGAGCAGGTTCAGACTCTTCATATTGAGCCTGACTGGATTCATCTTGCGTAGAGTCTTGAAATTTGACATTCATTGACTCCTCCACAGACTGGCTCTTCTTATTGTAGACTATGTAGGCTTTGCTTGATGTAGAATATCCAAGGAAGATGCCTTCATCTGATCTTTCTTCAAACTTACCAACTCGATCTTTTGCATTTTTCAATATAAAGCATTTGCAACCAAACACATGAAAGTATGAAACAATAGGCTTCTTACCTTTGAATAATTCATAAGGGGTTTTCTCAAGAATAGGTCTTAGGAAAACTCTATTGATGATATAGCATGCTTTGAAACAAACAAATTCTTGAGCCCAAAATCGTGAAGAAATTTTGCTTTCAATTAAAAGAGTTCTAGCCATTTCTTGAAGAGATCTATTCTTTCTTTCCACAACTCCATTTTGCTGAGGAGTGTATGGAGAGGAGAATACATGTTTAAAACCAAATTCATCACACAATTTTGTGAAATCTTGATTTTCAAATTCACTTCCATGATCTGTTTTTATACTTGAGATAACACATCCTTTTTCATTTTGAACCTTTTTAGCAAATTTTTCAAAATACGAAAAGGTTTCTGACTTATTTGCAAGGAAATATACCCAAGTAAAGTGAGAGAAATCATCCACAATTACTAGACAGTATTTCTTACCTCAAATACTCTGAGTTCTTGTTGGTCCGAAGAGATCCATATGCAGCAACTGTAGTACATGATTAGTAGAGACATGATTTATTTGCTTAAATAATTTCTTACCTGTTTTCCCATAATACAAGGTGTGCATGGATCGGACTTTTGATATGGTAATTTGGGTAGACCTCGAACAAGCTGCTTTGATGAGATTTTGGCTAATTACTTCATATTGACATGGCCAAGCTTTCTGTGCCATAAGCTTGCTTCATCTTGGATTGAGATTAGACATTGTGATTCATTCAATTTCATGTCTAAGAGGTAGATGTTTCCATGTCTTCGACCCATGAAAGACTGAGTAGAGTCTTTACTAATTCCATAGCAAATTCCTTCTTGAAAGGAGATCTTGAAACCAGTATTACACAGTTGGCTAATGCTGAGAAAGTTATAGTTGAGTCCTTCCACTAGAGAAACATTGCTTATTGTGAGATTTCCAATTTTCACAGTTCCAAATCCCACAATGCTTCCTTTGCCATTTCCTCCAAATGAAACATTTCCACCGTTTACTTGAACAAGCTTTACGAAGCATTTTGAGTCTCCTGTCATGTGTCTTGAACATCCGCTGTCAAGATACCATTTTATCTTTTTCTTGACGGAGACCTGCATTTAAAAGAGAGTCTCAAGTTTTCTTTGGTACCCAAATTTTCTTGGGTCCTTTGGTGTTAGTAGGATAAGCATTATTATGCCATATTTTCTTAACAGGCTTCCAAACCATGGGACACTCTTTTTCAAAGTGATCCTTACTGTTACACTTTGAATACCTTAGAGCATTTCGACCTACAGACTTTACAAAAACTTTCTTGAAATGATTTTTGTAAGCCTCTCTCGACGGTCTTTTCTTAATTCTTTCTTTAACTTTAGGAAGATCAATCAAGGAAATTGTTTCCGCTGTCATGCCTAGACCAGACTTATTAAAGTAAGGTTTTTGAACTGAAAAACTTTTTCAAGCTTTTCGGATCCTATCGAAAATTTCTTTGAAATATTTGATAAGTCCGTTTTTAAGAAAACATTTTCTTTCAAAAGCTTATCTTCTTGTTCTTTAAGAGCAGAAACATTTAGGTCTAGACTTTTAACTCTTTCCTCTAAGATGACTTCCTTTTGTTTTAGAGCTGAGTTTTCCTTTTTAAGTTCGGAAATTCTTTTGAGAGAAGTCTTAAGACTGAAACATAGTTCATCAATGTATTTAGAGACTTTGACAGGAATTTTAAAATCACTTACCTCAAATTCACTGTCTGAGTTTGATCCAGAATCTGAGTCTGAGTCTGAATGTGCCATCAAACATATGTTGGCATATTCATTATCACTTTCTTCACATTCTGTGTCGCTCTAGGTTTCTGCTTTGAGAGCTTTTCGAAACTTCTCAGCTTTTCCTTTTTTCTTCTTCAGAAGAGGACAGTTGGGTTTGATGTGTCCCTTCTTCTTACATTCGGCGACTACATCTTTGTTTGGTTCCTCATCATCAATAGACTTGGTCTGCTGTCTTTGGAAACTTTGTTTCTTTGAGTTGAACCTTCTGCCTTTTCTATTCAGTTTTCTGAATCTTCTTATCATGAGGGCGAGCTCCTCATCGTCCATACCATCTTCAGAATCTGCATCATCAGAATCATCATTTGATTTTAATGCAATAGATTTCTTACCTCTTGGATCTTCGTCTTCATTAATTCGTTCCACTTCATATGATTGAAGAGTTCCAATCAGCTCGTCGACATATAGAGGCATAATTCTTTGCGTCTCTCTTATTGAAGTCTTTATATGATTCCACTCCTTGGAGAGTCCACGTAGTAGCTTGTTCACCTTCATGGGATCAGAAATTTTTTGTCCTTGGTTCTCAAGACCATTGATAATATCTGTAAAACGACTAAACATGTCAGTTATAGATTCTCCTGGTTTCATTTTGAAGGCTTCATATTGACCGAGGAGAATGTTGATTCTGGTCTCCTTCACTCGATTTGTTCCTTCATAGGTGATATGTAATCTATCCCATACTTCTTTTGCTGTAACATAGGAAGATATTATGTTATATTCAGTTGGAGATAAGGCACAATATAAAGAATAAATTGCTTTTGCATCGAGTGCTTGTCTCTTGTTTATCTCTTCCTGAGTCATTCCGCTAGCATCAACAGTTTCTTTTCCTCTTTCAGAAATTGATGCAGCAGTAGGAGTAATTCCTCTTTCCACAACGTCCCATTCCAGAGGATCCTTGGATCGTAGGAAATCTTTAATATTGTTCTTCCAGATGTTGTAGTCTTTTCTGTCAAAGTAGGGTGGTCTGGTATTGCTTTGCCCTTCCATCAGCCCTGGTGCTAGCATACTAGCCATGGATCTTTTACTCTGAAATAAAACACTTCAAATAAAGTAAGAACACAGGCTCTGATACCAATTGATATTGCTAGTACGAGTACCTAGAGGGGGGTGAATAGGTATACAAAGATTTTTTTTGATAATTTATGTATATTTGCGCAATACTTAGACAGTTGAAGGATTTGCGAGAAATAATAATCAACGTATGACTAGTAAGGAAAGAGAGAATTAAACACGCGGTTTATAGTGGTTCGGCTTGATTCAAGCCTACGTCCACTCTTTCTCGCACCGACAGCCAATTTGGCTGGATTCCACTATGAACAAAGAGATGTTACGGTGTTGATCTTCCTTGATTTCTCGGTGTAGATGATCTACCACACTCGCTCAAGGTATCACCAAGTATAGACACTCTCTTGTGTATACAATTTCGCTCGATCAGTATCGACTAATAATCAAGGTGCTTCGGACTCGGAATTTTTCTATCAATCACGTACTCAAACAACTAGAACGTCTTCATTTTTATACTCCTTTATGCCATCATACCGTTGGTACTTACCAAAGGAATTCCTCCAATCTACCCGTTGGACGGAATCAATTAAGAAGATCATTCAAGCTATAAAAGGAACCTGACGATAGCCCATCAATCCTGTTCGCCCATACAATCAGGATCTTGGTTTCCAAGAATAGAATATTCCAAGAATACTTCGTCGACCATCGGATCTTCAATTGATCTAGATACGAACAAAAGAATCCATTATATTTATCCAACCAAAAGATCTTCTCCAGATGATAGGATTAAATCCTCAACCATATACTTCGCTCGGATTTTCTTCGTTATTGGATCGAAAGACTGTCAATGAGAATAGTCTTGAGTCTTGAGTCTTAAGTCTCGAATCTTGAGTCTTGAATCTTGAGTCTTGAATCTTGAGTAGTCGAAAGTCTTCGACTTTAAATTAGACGATCTGCGGATACCTGCACTAGATTGAAGGAAACGTTTTGTCGCCTTCAAAATATTCTCGAACGATTTCTCCAACAGTCCCATATTTTCTTGGGTCCATTGGTGTTAGTATGATATACGGTCTTTGCCCATACTTTCTTAATAGGTTTCCAAACCATTAGACATTCTTTCTCAAAATGGTCTGAGCTATTACATTTAGAACATTTAAGAGCACTACGACCTACTGGTTTTACAAAGACTTTTTGGAAATGATTTTTATAAGCATATCTTGTAGGTCTTTACTTAATTTTATCCTTTACTTTAGGAAAATCAATTAGATGAATGGTTTCAGCAGTCATTCCTAAACCTGATTTGTTAAAGTAAGGTCTTTGTCTTGAAAGAATTTTTTCAAGTTTCTCAGATGCTATAAAAAAAATTTTAGAAATATTTGAGATGTCATTTTTCAAGAATGCATTTTCATTTGAAAGATTGTCTTTATTTTCTTTCAAGGTAGAAACATTTTTGTCTAAACTTTTGACTTTTTCTTTCAAAACATTTTCCTGTTGTTTTAGTGCAGAATTTTCTCTTTTAAGTTTAGAAATCCTTTTAAGAGAAGTTTTGAGACTAAGACACAATTCATCAATGTATTTAGAAACTTTAGTAGGGATTTACAAATTACTTACCTTGAATTCATTGTCTGAATCTGAGTTTGTCTCGAAGTTTGAATCTGAATCCGATTGTGCCATAAGACAAATATTGGCATAATCATCATCACTTTCTTCACATTCTGTATCACTCCAAGTTTCTGCTTTGAGTGCCTTTCGATATTTTTTAGCTTTTCCTTTCTTTTTCCTCAGAAGAGGACAATAGGGTTTGATGTGTCCCTTCTTTCTTACATTCAAAGCAGATTACATCTCTATTGGATTCATCATCCTCAACAGACTTAGTTTGTTGCTTTTGAAAACTTTGTTTCTTTGGATTAAATCTTTTCCCCTTTCTGTTTAGCTTTCTGAATCTTCTTATCATGAGAGCAAGCTCCTTATCATGCATATCGTCTTCAGAATCTATGACATCAGAATCATCATTAGATTTTAATGCAATGGATTTCTTACCTTTAGGATCTTCATCTTCATTGATTCGCTTCACTTCAATCATCGACAGAAAGTGGCATAATTCTTTGTGTCTCCCTTATTAAGGTCTTTATGTGATTCTAATCCTTGGAAAGTCCACGCAGTAACTTGTTTACTTTCATGTGATCAGAAATTGGTTGACCTTGATTTTCAAGACCATTCACGATTTCTGTAAAACGACTAAACATGTCAGTGACAGATTCTCCTGATTTCATTTTGAAAATTTCGTATTGACCGAGCAGAATGTTGATTCTGGTTTCTTTCACTCGATCAGTTCCTTCATAAGCGATGTGTAATCTATCCCAAACTTCTTTGGCTGTAACACAAGAAGATATTATGTTATATTCAGTAGGTGATAAAGCACAATATAAAGAATAAATTGCTTTTGCATCAAGAGCTTATCTCTTGGTTATCTCTTCCTAAGTCATTTCGCTAGACTCAACAGCTTCTTTTCCTCTTTCTGAGACAGGTACAACTTTAGGAATGATTTCTTTGTCTACCACATCCCATTCCAGAGGATCTTTTGATCTTAGGAATGCCTTTATCTTGTTTTTCCATATATTGTATTCATTTCCATCAAAATAAGGCGGTCTGGTGTTGCTTTGCCCTTCAACCAATCCTGGAGCCAACATACTGGTCATGGATCTTTAACTCTGAAGTAAAACACTTCAACTTAAGTGAGTACACAGGCTTTGATACCAATTGTGATAGCTAGTATAAGCACCTAGAGGGGGTGAATAGGTGTAAAAATAATTTCTCGTAATAAGTGAGCAACACTAATTAACAATAGAAAGGGAATTCGTCTTTTGTAAACAAAACGAATTACGATCAATATAAAAGAGCGTAGGGAAGAGAATATGAACACAGAGATTATAGTGGTTCAGCTTAATCCAAGCCTACGTCCACTCTTCCGCACTGATAGCCCACCGGCTGAATTCCACTATCAACAAAAGAGTTTACAATAAAGCTCTTCATTGATTCCACAATGTAGAGACTCTTCTACACTTCCTCAAGGTCTCTTAAAGATATAGACTCTCTTTTGTGTACAAGATTTCACTTAAAAATTTAATTGACTAAGAATAAGGAGTTTCAGACTTTGGAATTCTTCTATCGCGCACACACTCAAACAACTGGAACGTCTTTCTTATATACTCCTTTATGCCATTATACCCGTTGGCACTTACCAAATGAATTCTTCCAATCTATCCGTTGGACAGAATCAATTAGGAAGATCTTCGAGCTATTTAAGGAACATGACAATAGCCCATCAATCATGCTCGCCCATACAATCAGGATTTAGGTTTCCATATGTAAAACCTTCCAAGTATACTTCCCCAATTAACGAATCAAAATCCTCGAATCAATCTTGATTTGAATAATGGATTCCGATATGCTACATGCAGCCAAGAGATCTTCTCAAGTCGATAAAGTCAAATCCTTAATAAAACATCCAGTTCTGGATAAGCCTTCTTCGACGGTTTAGAAAAACTGCCAATGAGGATAGACTTTGAGTCTTGAGTTTGATAGTCCAGAGGTCTTCAGACTTTGATGAAAGAGTCTACAAGTCTTCAGACTAGACTGATGGAAATGTTTTGTCAACTTCAAAACACTCAAGGAAGTTTTCTCCAACAATATTAAAACCAAGCTTAACCAATACTAAAACAGACATTAAATTCCAACGAATCTCCGGAGCATACAATAAATCATGTAGGAATAAAGTGCGTCCACCACGTATGTTTAGTTGGCAAGTGCCAATTCCTTTTACTTCTGCTATGGAGTTATTTCCTATATAGAACCACTTAGTTCTAATTAGTACTTGTCGGAATTCCACAAAAGATTCTCTATCCTTCGCTACATGGTTTGTTGGTCCTGAATCTACAGTCCACAAAGGATCAGATTCAGTTAAGAATACAGAATTTGACACATAAGCAAAGTTCTTAAAAGTACAAGGGGTGACAACCTTCTTGGCTCACGACAGTCGTGAGCATAGTGATCTTTCTAGTTACAGTTGTAACACTTCATCATTGAAATACTCTTCACTCGAGGACGTTTTCCTCTCTTATGTTGGTTAGCTTTTGGTTTTTTGCAAGAAGGACTTGATCCCTTACATTTCCATATATTGAACAAATCAATGCGCTTGTGCTTAAAGCTCGAAGCCCTTTTAGAGCTAAGAGCAACACGCCAAATATCTATATTCCGCTCAAATGCCTTGAGGCGGTCCTTTGCTAGCTCAAGGTGGCGCACGGCATCCTCAAGATCTTCCATAATATGGTCAAGAGCTTTTAGTGCTTCTTGCTTTTCAAGTACATATTGAATTTTCTTATTCAATATTTCACAATTCTCGCCATTCAATTTGTCTTTTTTGTTCAAATCAGTAATTATGTTCCTAATTTCTGAAGACATCAATCTAAACATATTAAACACATATGCATGAATTATTAATGCCTATCGTTTATGCATCCATTTTGCACAAACCCATTATATTAATGAATAATTTCAGGTAAGGTTTCGGAATCAAAATGTCATTACGTTTCCAATCATCATCCAAAAAATCCTAACTCAAAACTATCATTAATATAATCTTCTATGCAAAATAAATTCAGCAAACTCACTAAAACTTTCTTGAACTTCCCACAACTAATTGTAAACTAATTTACAACAACAAATAACATTGAACTTTTAATAATTAAATATGTCCATTACATTAAGTAATTCAAAGAAAAAAATATCAACATAGGAAAGAGATATTTACACCTAAAACATCTCAAACTAATCTAAGAAATAAATAGGGAAAGTCTCTTCTAATCTATCAGTAAAATTCTCTAAGAATTCTGAAAGCACATTGGCCAACCATGGAAAAACTTTTGGAGAGCTCTCATGCCACCTCTAAGGCGCATTCACTCTGTGCCATGTGGCGCTCATCCCAAGAGTTGAAGTTTTAGTTAACTCGATCATATAGTATTCTCTTACAAAAATTACTGTAAACCTCCTATAATTCGGGACCACGTTGACCTCCCATAGGCGATCTAACAGTGCTTGCCATTCAGGTGGAAGAGTGTTCATTAAGGCTGTCACCTTCTCATAATCCGGCATAGGATAACTATTCTAGATGATTTCTTGTATTATCTGATTGATCCTAATCACGTGTGATACTACATCACCGTCATTCCACCGATAATTAGCTAACTCTATCATTAGCCCTTTAAGTCTTGCATTTTCCTCATCCGTTCTCGGAAATGCAGGTATGCGTCGTAGTTTTTGCAACAAACGCAGAACAAAAAATGGATTACTTATAATCCACATTGAACAAAAGGGAAAATACACAATTTTCCATGATTCATGCAACAAATGCAAAATGAAAAAAAATGGATTACTTATAATCCATAAGGAACAAATTGGAAAATACAAAATTTTCCTTTTTTTTTTTTGGGTCAACGCCGGTCAATGGTGGTCAACCATAGTCAACGGTCAACGGATGACCGGGTCGAGTCAACGGGTCAACAGGTCAAATCGGTTGGCGATCAACGGTAAAGGTCAACAATCAAAGTCAATGGTGAATGGTCAACAGTCAGACGGGTTGAGGTCAACGGGTCAGGTTGGATCGGGTCGGACCGGTCGGGCCAGTTGAGCCGATCGGGCCGATTAGGCTGGTCGGGCTAGTTAGGCTGGTCGGGTCGGGTTGGACGAACTGACCGGCACATGCCACGCGTGTGCGCGGGCACTGCGAGCTGACGTCATCGTGACGTCAGTTGGCGTGTGCGGCGCACGCACCTGGGAAACGAATCAGCGGTGGAGACCGAATCGGTGCGTACGTTCTTTTTCGGCAGCAATCCACTACTCGTTTTTCTCGTATCGACGAGACCTTCAACGCTAAGCTATCAGAAAAGAATTTTGATTTACAGAAAATCAAAAAGACTAGGGGGAACAGTACGATGTCGGGATTTTTGGTCCCTGATCGACTGGCGACGGCTGTTCTTGAATTTCGACCACAAAAAATAATTCAATAACATAAAAAGGGGATCGGGAAACATGAACAAGGGCTCTAATACTAATGTTGGAGATACCTGAATCCCTAAAACAGGTTCGACACTAAATCAAACCCTAAAACTAATGCGAAAGACAAACCCAAGAATAACATGTATCACTGATCAAAGATACACCACGAAATCGAGTGTACCTTATTATCCATAGATTAAACACCAATGTTGAAGTTCGAGGAAGAATTTGATCCCGATCTACCGAGGAGTGTATTGTTGTTTGAAGGGGGAGAAAAAATTACGTTCTTTTTTTTTTGTCTTACGTTGTCTGGAGGGGGAGAGAGCGTCTTCATGTACGTACGCCAAAAGGTACGTTCCTTTTTCTTTTTACTTTCCCTCGAAGCGTCTCTTCCAAAGGACGCGTCCCCTTAACGTAACACTTCCTCCAAAAGACGCAACCTTTCCTCCATGGGCCCTTAATCTGCGGGCCGGGTTCTTAGGCCCAACATGGGCGGATGGGCCTTAAGCCCATCATCATAGACTAAACTCATCAATCAGCAAATTCGAGACGACACCCAAAACCATTAGCGAGATGAGCTTTTCCCTCACCCAAACCGGTGGACATTGGAAGTCCGGCCTCTCCGTCAAAGGCGTTATTTTCACACCAACAGCAGAGAACAAGCAGCCAAAATAAAGCGTGAATTGTGGCTCAAGTGTTCTGTATTAATCTCCTCTCTGTGTATGCTGATGCATCGTTGCGATGATTTTTTCCCGAACTCGTAGCAAACAATATCTTCGACTTGAATCATGCTGAGTCCTTAAGTTTTGCTGACCAAGGAAATCTGTTATTCTTTCCAGTTGACACTGTTTCGACGAATTAGAAGGCTGAGATGTCCAGGAGTTACTAGATTTCTACCAGATCAAATCAGACGGAAGCAAGTTACGGATGGATAAATGATCTATTCTTTTGAGATGAAATTAATTTTTGTTACTTTTTTTTGAATTATGCATAACTACTACTCAAATCTGTACATTGTTGGGTCCGTAGTACTTTAGAATTCTACGAGGTAGAAATCCGTTTTTGCATCATCTTGTTTATTTTTTACAAATCAAGTCCCTCTGACTTCAAGAGGAAAAGTTCTTTGCCAGTACCCCAAAGCTGAAGACCGCAACCGAACTCGAGCAATAAGATTCTTCAAAACAAACACGACGCTTGAGCTTTTCGCATCAAGACTTTTATCATCTCAAATGGACAAGTGAGTGCCAACTAATCGGCCTTGGATTTGGGTTTGGAGACTTAATTAAAATAATTATGCATGTTCAAGTATTTGATTAAACGAATTGAGAGGTGAAGGAATTGATTGAAAAGAAAAGAAAAGCACTAAGTCAAAAGGGTCCAAATGCATTATGTACTTTGTGAGAGAGTGAGAGAGGTTCCCCGAACCACACACGTCACTTCCCATTCGTAGGAGACACGTATAATTTGAGGGGAAAAATTATCAAATCGATTTTAAATTTATTGTAATTTTCCAATTCAATCTTAAATATTTCTTTTTTATTAATTCAATCCTTTTTTTTTTTTGCAATTTAACCGAATAATTGCAAAAAATTTAGGACTGAATTGGCCAAAAAAAAATTTAAAACTAAATTAGAAAAAATTGCAATAAGTTTAGGATTATTTTAGTAATTTTCCCTTAATTTAAGGATACATTGAGTTTGGTTAGTAGGCTCTATTTGTTTCGCAAAAAATGAAGGGTTTAAAGAAATTTCCCTAAAAAAAATCATTATTTCATTTATAAAAATGAATGAATGAAAGATATTTTCACCATCCATGAAAATATCTAAACATAAATTATTATCGATAATAAAAATGATTTTTATTAATTAATTATTTTAAGCTACATAAGTAATCATTTTTAATAATTATTTATTTTTCAAGAAATAAATGAAAGCTTAATTTGAATAATTTCGACATATATCAACTAATCCCTGAGTCTTGAAACATTTGAAATTAGCCGACCAAGTTGATGTCCCCGCTTAGCCAATAGAATGAGAAAGACTCGCGTTTTTCCCGCGAGAATCGTCCTCTTACATGTCTGTGAAAGCACGTGAACCATGTGACATTAGTTGCAAATTTTACTGCTCCACCAAAAATGAAGTCGCAAGGGCTTATAATATCAATGCGCCTATAATGCTGTCACCGGTAAGTCTCACAATTTTCGAAGAGTGATTGACTTTAGTAGCATACATCTACAACATTTGATGTGATCCACTTACCCACCCCACTATGGACGCGTTGGTTTGGGCATTCATGTAAGAGTTTTCCTAATGTGGACTAAATTAATTGATATTGTAATTTACTGTTTTTACGGTTACCGTAAAACAGGGTTGGTCTAAAGAGAGATAGAAGGTTTCTTAATTAGTCTAATATGGGGCTGAGTGTGGGCCGAGTTGAGCTGGCCCGTAATGAGGGGACTGGAAACTCTATAAATAGCGCTCAAGTCTCTCCTCTAACCCTAATTCTCACATGTATCCTCACCTAAGGGCGTTTACCTAACGCTACACGTGAGGGGGGCCGCCTCATTGAGCCAGTGATACGGAGGGCAATAGAGGAGAAGGACTTGATGCGTGGATCCCCTTTATATGTGGGTAATCCATTTTTTCTGCTTCCGCTTTATGTTCGATGGATCCAGGTGCGTTAATCTTTCTACTCAATTATGCATGTTCTTGTTCTGGTTATGGAAATCTTGGGGTTGCGCAATTTGCGTCTATCATGTGGTATCAGAGCAACCATAACCCTAAAACTTGAACGCATAAAGGTTTTGCCCTAATTTGTGATTTTCGAGATTTTTTGTTCAATAAAAATTAAATTAAATCACAAATTCGGACTGGGCTCGACGAGACGAGCAAGACGGTCGGCGGCGTGTCGCCGGGGGAGGCCGCACGCGCCCTCATGTGCGGCCACGCGCCGCCTGGGCGTCGAACGCGCGCCGCGCGTGAGCTCCACGCGCCGCGCACTAAGGAGGCGCGTGAAGGCGCGTGGAGTGTCGGATCGGCGCGTGGCTGGCGTCGATGGATTCGTATGGTGATTTCCTATCTTGTGGTATATTTATTTTATATTTTTGATAGTTTTATGGATGTGAAAATATATACGGAACCCTAAATACATGTATTTTTAGTGTACTTTTGTGTATTTTTCTTATATTTTATGTGATTTTGGAAATATAAGTGTTGGGTTAGAGGTATGTTATCACATAAATATTATAAAGGTGTGATTCATAAATAAAAATCAAACTTTATTGTGAACTGAAGCTGGCTTAATGAGATACAATTCATAT
Source organism: Eucalyptus paniculata subsp. matutina (assembly GCA_017140255.1). Lineage (NCBI taxonomy): Eukaryota > Viridiplantae > Streptophyta > Magnoliopsida > Myrtales > Myrtaceae > Eucalyptus > Eucalyptus paniculata. The sequence continues at coordinate 32,276,593 of CM029444.1, read as the reverse complement.
GAGTTTGAGCTTTGTATTGAGCTGATAAGAAACAATAAAGATTATGAAACTTTTGTTACTCAAGTATACTCCTTTACACACTGGTAATTTTTGAATGATAGACGACTTAAGGACTCGTGACCAAACTGATGTACTGATTAACGCATCTGTTGAATATGGGTAATGCATGTCAATTAAGTTACTGCATATTGTACATGAATTCATCTGGTCACTTGTTAATGTCTATCAAGTTGAATATTTTTTATGGTTAAGGAGTATGGCAATATTTATGCAGAGCAATCGTATCTATTGTTAAATTTTAGATATTTGGTTCTCTGGTTTGACTTAATTAATAGGCCACTGGTTGATTACAATGATAATTTGTTGCTTAAAATTGGCTAATAAATCAGATGTTGGCCTTGGAGTCATGTTTTGCCGTATGAAACTCATGAGCAATAGTGCTTGTTGATTTGGTGTACCCTATATTACTATTGATGTTAATTTGTGAGAGATATTATAGATCAACATTCTTTTTATGTTGTTCTGGTAATATGTAATTGGGGTGCATAAGATATGTTTTATTCTCTGTTATGAGAAATTTCTTGTGTTACTGTGATTAATGATCTCATTGGAATCTGTCTTTCATGTTCGCTATATATATTAATGAATAAAGCAATATAATTAGTATGATATGTGATTTTGGTGATATGATGCCCCTATCACTAAAGTTAAAATCATATATATATATGGTGAATGTGAGGAGTAAAGCTTATATCCCTGGTATGAGAGAATTTCAATGATTCAATTGAGGAGTGACCGCCAAAGTGGCACACTTGATTGGGTTTGAGAAATTTCGGTCTCGTATGATAATTGGGATGTCTCCTGGTCTAATACGTAATCATACTCCCAAAGGAGGTGATTGTGTATTAGTTCATGGAGGGATACATGATAGTGTGGTGGAGGAGTGACTGATTCTAGTGATTCATATGCCCAAAGGTGATGAATTCACGAAAAATTGGAACATATTCTCATAACCCTTATCATGTGGGGAGTGTACAATTGCATGTCATGTATTCTGCCCAAAGGTGATTATGTGATTTTGCATGTAACTCTCTGGATGTGTACTTGTACGTCAAGTTACACAATGCTCACATGATGCTAATTATATACTGCTTGTTTTTCAGTCATCTTTTCTGTAAATGGTAATTCCGTCATCATTGAGGTTTTTACTGTTTCAAATTTTAAGTTGTGGACATATGATTTGTTGCTTGAGAAAAGAGCAATTGAATTTGCTTATTATCCATGAAGCGTTCCATTCTGGAACACTTGAAAAGAGGTTTGCTTGCAGACTGCACTGCTATAAGATGAATGAAGCCTTAGTTGCTTCAAAATTATGTCTTGTCTGATATTGAAATTAGGACACATCTGCAAAAATTGTGTTTAAATCCTAATGACATATACATCTCGTATATGATTAAAAGTTGTCAGATTTAACAGTGACAATGAGTATTTTGGCAAGTATGACAATGCGAAATAGCTTAAAGGGTCATTTGTCAAATATTTGGTAGATTCTGGGGTGGTAATTTAATTACTATACCTGAAAATTCTAACAAAAGGATTTGGGCGAAAGGCATAAATGCGTCATATTGAACATGGTGATGAGTATGATTAGTAAGACTAATTTATCTGGTCTTTTGTGGGTTGATATTATGAAAGCAATTTTTTCATATACAAAAGGGGTATTAATTTTATGACCCTAAAGAAGGTACAAGAATTATGGAATCACATACTCTAAAATTTCTAAAGATTGACATAATTGTAATGGATAACTGCTCTCGAGACTATTAAAGATAATAGTATGATGGAGGTTACTATGTTTTTGTTTTTACCTATACAGATAATTATGGAATCTCCTGTACCATAGACTAAACTTGTTGAGGTTCAAGGTACTATTCTTGATATAGTTTATAATGAAATTTCTTAAACCTCTCAAGTGCAGAATGAAGTGGTTGCAGCTTTATTAAGGAGATTTGTTAAGAAAAGACGATTAGTTATACCATCAGACTATATAGTCTATTTGTGAGAGCATGATTACAATATCCACTATATGGTTGATGTAATGACATATTTATAAATGTCGTTTCTTATTCTCAATTAAGTATGTGATTAAATGCCATAAAATGCGATATACAATCTATGAAACATGTTTGGAAACTTACTGACTTGTCTAAAGATCACAAGTTTATTAGTTGCAAATTGGCGTACAAAACTAAAAGAATTTCAAACAAAGATTATGGAATTTAAAGCCAAATTTGTAACTAACGTTTTAACTTTGAAAGAGGGGTGGATTGTTTATAGTGAAGAAATAATTATTTCTTTAAATGTTCTTTCAGAGTGAACGTGGCATTAATAATTTATTTTGATATAAAGTTACGCCAAATAGATACAAAATATATATTGTGCAACTGGATGATTTTGCAGCAGATTCAAGTAAACTTGTGTGTAGACTGAAAAGTTCTAATTTATGGTCTTAAGCAAGTTTCCAGACAATATTATTAAAGTTTCATAGTGTTATTATTTTGTTCCATTGATAACAAAGTAATTCAATATACTGCAAGGTCAGTGGAAGGAAATTTATTTTTTCTCATGTTTTGCTTACAAATTGTGACCTTGAGACATCTTATATCCTTTATACTGAGGTCTGTAAGGATTGTTTTTGTCATATTATATTAGATTTTCTCGGAGGACATTTGCTGATTGTATATTAGAAATATTCAATATACATCATTGCAAGCCAGGAATTGCTCCTGTTGTTAAGGGTGATGGACTAAATCTATCACATTGTCCTTATTTAGATATTGAGAAAATCTAATTAAATGCTGTACCTTGTGTCAGTGCACTTAAAAGTATATTGCATGCTTGAATTTGTACTAGACTAAATGTTGTCTTTGTGACGGGACTTCTAGGTAGATATCGGTGAAATCCAAGACATGATCACTGAGTTGCTGTCAAGAAAGTTTTAAGGTAATTAAAGAAGACAAGAGATTATATGCTAATTTATAGCCATGTTCAATTCTTGCAGTTAGTAGCGTATTTAGATGTAAACTTTGCTGGCTGTTCTGATGACATGCAATCAATAACATAATACATATTTATGTTAGCAGTAAGTGCAGTAAATAAAGTCTTATGTCATCTTCTGCTATGTAAGCAGTGTTAGTAACATTCTTTTAGGTTGTTACTTGGGCTTTTAGACTCCAAAACCTCATGACGGAATTGATCGTTTTAACTTGATGGATAGACCCATACTGTTGTATTGAAATAACAAATTTGTAGTATTATTTAATTTACTACAGAGGTCTCAAGGGGTCTAAATATATGGTGGTAAGATATTTTTTGACCATAAAGAAACGGTACAGAAAGGTGACTTATAATATAACATATTTTCACAGATGATGTGGTTGCGAATCCACTAACTAAAGGCCTACGCCCATGTGTATTTTAGTAACATATCGTTAACATGGGCTTAGGAGTATCTTCGGATATTGTTGTTTAGTGGGAGCTATTTTGGCTTTATCTGATAAAGTTCACATCTGTGATTCGTTACACTTAGTAACGGTTTGATATGTATCAACTTTTGCATTCAATAAAATATTTTTGAATGTATTGTTATTATGTTGAATACATATTGATAAAGTCTCAAGGGATTATATAAACCTTGAGTGAAGGCTAGGGGCATCCGGGCATCCGGTTATTAGCCTTGTGCATATGTCTTGTGATACATAAAGAAAGGTTAACCATAAGGACAAGACATATGTGGGTTCATTGGAACCATAAAGCATTCTCTTGTGGCACAAGTTTTTGTGACACCTAAGGTAAGAGAATGGTGACTGACAAATGGGATCTCTCTATGAGAGACGTTATCCATTTGACACACTACCATATTGAATCCATATCAATAAAGTTGATAGCACTCGTGACCATGGAAGGCTCTGTGTGTATACATGCAGTTACCGCCATGATTCGGTGTTTAAGACTTTATGGGATAGGATTGACTATTAAGAATTATCTCTGGACCAAATGTGCGCACATACGATACAATTTCAATTAATATAGTCCAAGTGGGAGAATGTAAGAGTTTTCCTAATGTGGACTAAATTAATTGATATTGTAATTTACTGTTTTTACGGTTACTGTAAAACATGGTTGGTCTAAAGAGAGATAGAAGGTTTCTTAATTAGTCTAATATGGGCTTTACTAGTGTGGGGCCGAGTTGAGCCTGGCCCGTAATGAGGGACCTGGAAACTCTATAAATAGTGCTCAAGTCTCTCCTCTAACCCTAATTCTCACATGTATCCTCACCTAAGGGGCGTTTACCTAACGCTACACGTGAGGGGGGCCGCCTCATTGAGCCAGTGATACGGAGGGCAATAGAGGAGAATGACTTGATGCGTGGATCCCCTTTATATGTGGGTAATCCATTTTTTCTGCTTCCGCTTTATGTTCGATGGATCCAGGTGCGTTAATCTTTCTACTCAATTATGCATGTTCTTGTTCTGGTTATGGAGATCTTGGGGTTGCGCAATTTGCATCTATCAATTCACCCCTCTTCCGGTTGGGGGGAGGTTTGAGTTACCACGGTCGCATTTGCGCGACTTAAGTGCGGCACCGTGGGAGGTGAGTCCCCGCGCTAGCGTCACCCTAGGTATACGTCGCCGGCCGCCGGCTGTACGGCGGTTCCCGAGTCATCAAAAAAAAAAAAAATCATTTGATGTGATTCACTTTAATTTAAAACAGCACAACTCTTGTTGGTTTTGAAGATGTGATTCGCCTTAATCCAGTAGAAATAGGATAAATCCCAATAATAAGCAAATGCCACCTATAACAGTTGTATACTGAGGATTATTTTCCGGAGCATCACTGTTTGTAGCCTCCTTACCATCCTCTGCAATGAAAAATATGGAGTAGATGATCAGTGATTCAATCATGAGAAAGAAAATGCCTATAGCAGTTGATAACGCAATGCCTCAGGCAGTAGAACTTAAAATGCTTTTTCCTTCGAGCGTAGCATATCAACCACGATGAATCCAAGAAAATTCTGTTTAAAAAAATGGCTAACCTGATGGGCCATTGGCTAGCTTCACCACACTTTGGGCATCAGAGCTCTGCTTATCTTCAATGCACCAGCACCCTTTGTTGCCCATTTTCCACGTATCTGTCTACTGCCAAGCCATTTCCCTGAAATATGAAGCAAAAATAATCTGAGTTTACATGAAGACAGTAATAGGAACTAGCCATCATGTTATTACTAGGGAAGACCGTTCGACTTTCTGGCATATCACTGAACCGCTGAACTATTATTCTATACCATCCAAAATAATTCAATTGTTGCCAACTTCTTCTTAATAAGTCCAAATTTCTCACAGAAAATGATCTTTAATAGCCACACAGGGCCTATTAAATATGATGCATCATCCAAATCTACAGTAATCAATGTGCTCACAACATAACAAACAAAAAGGCACCACCTACTTGTCAAAAATTTTTGCCATTGTGACAACAATGAGTGGACAATGCATTGATTTTTGTAAAAACTATGAATGAAACAAAAACGCAAAAAAGTTTTGTGACAACCCCAAATTGCCTTTTTCTTTTGGCAAAAGACAACCGCATATATTTAAAAATGAAAAATGGCTCAAAATTGGGGACCTTCCTTAGTATCTTACCCCCAAGGCATCAAACGAATCTAGGTATATGAGGGAAACAGCATGATTATGATCCAAGCAAAAGTTTCCCATCTATGAACTAGTTACTATAGACAAAAGAGAACTAGGATGTCTAGAAGTTTCAGTAGTCTGTTGAGGAAAAGCTAAACTTCAGTATTAATAGTTCATCTGTTTCGCTATTCCAATATCCAAGATAATGAAGGCAATCTCCTTAACATGGACGGCGATTACCCATGTAAGAGTGAGAAAAATAGTTTTAGTTAGAAGACAGAATAGTTACTGGTCAAATCATTTATTGCAATTTGGGCATCCTAAACACAAACAGAATCACCATAAATTAACACAACCTTAATATTGGAGATTCGGAACAACAGAATATGTATGTGTATAATGGATGTAGAATATATAGATTTAGGAAATGACAACAGGTTCAGGAGAATGCAATAAAGCACCTGTTGGTTATTGAAAGAAAAAAAAGCCAAACCCTCTTGAACGTCTGGTTTTCTGATCCCACATTACCCGTGCATCTCTGTGTTTTAGCACAAAGGTCCAATTTAACGCCACAATTATTTGAACTTGACTGACGATAATGGGTAATGCTATCACAATATCTTTTTACCATGTATTTTTTAATAAGAAAGTTCGCTCTTTCAGAAAAATAAAACCAAGATAAGGAGATGTGAAACTTACGAACAGCCGGGATAAACAGACGCAAAAAACCTGGCATCCGTCACCTCAGCACTGAGGGCACCATCAAACATGTTCTATTGGCCTACACATCCCAAAACTAGCTATATGAAGCATCGAAGAAAATATGTACCATAGCACCAAGAGAACGTAATACTATACAAATGCAGAACAAGAACCAGAGCAAACCTGAAATATCCTCTCTGTGACCACTGGCATATGCCTAATTAACTTCGATGGGTTGCCCAAATCTGCAAGCCGTGGAATGGGACAAGCTCAGCAAAAAGAGAGTGATCCCATGGCATGAATGCTCAGGTAGAAATTGCAAAGTCAGTGACTGAAAAATCCAGTGTAGTTTCTACTAACAGAGGCCTTCCATTCAGAAAAAGAATCGCAAGAGCAGCAGATCTTTTATCAAAGTAGTGAACAAACCCACAGGACGGCAGTGTACAGCAGGGAAGACAGAATTGGTAGCAATGGAAGACATCCAAGCAAGGGACCCGACAGATTCCTTTATTTTTTATTATATTTTCCAGGTTCTTCGGCAATTCTTCATAATAACCCAAATACAGAAATTATATGTAACTTTCAAATCGAAACCTATGCCTTCTCCTCTCCTGTAAGTTTGCAGCCCTCAACGGCACCTGTAATAGCAAAAACCTCTTGAAGAAATCTGTCACCTGCGTATGAATGTTGCGCACATAGCTGCATTATACAACGAATACCAACAACAGGTAGGTTTCGGAGTCAAGAATTTGAAAACAAAAAGCTAACTCCTAGCTTCCCTGAGTTAAGTTCAAATAAAGATGAGAGAAAACCCATAAGAAATATTTTGGCACATTTTCAAGCAAAAGTCTTAACGTCAGAAGATTTACAACTCCATTGAGCATACATGAGCAATTATCCACTGCACACATCTGAGCCTAACATAGCTACTCAATTTGAGCCTTACATCCTCTTCCCTATGAAGTAAATGGGTTCATAGCACCAAATGCAAATGCATTCCAATTTAGCAGCTTGGCAACAAGGGCAGGATCGCCTGGAGTTGGCAAGGTCTCCTTATGTTTGAGACCTGCTCTAACTTTAACCACCTCTAGCCCAAGGTACCGTTGCAAAGAGATGTATAACGAACTCAAAAGGCACAGGTACTAAAACGGGATATATGGAAGGAGGGTGGGCTGAAGAGGGAGATTCGAACTTGGCCCAGCAAACCAGGCAAAGCGAAAGAGAGGAGGGAATGCCTTCCCTCGCTCCTCTATCATTAGCGAGACGAGCAACCGCACCGACCATCGCTGCCTCTGTCAACCTCAAGAATTGGTGTTGCGGTGTCTATTAAGGACTGCTCTTCGGTGACAACAAAAAGGCAAAGACCCAGATAATGTCCTTCAACTCTCTCCAACTTTTTGATAGTGCATCGTCTTCTGATTTTTATTCTCGAGTATTGATTGTATGCAGAAGTTTTGGGTCAACAAGAAGCTCCACAAGAACTGCTTGCTGGTGCTCCCGAAGGCATTGTACCTCGAGGGAGGTGACAGAAGTATCACCTGGAAGTGGATTCCAACGAAACAAAAATGGTATAACTCCGCACTTCACTTATTTAGCCGTTCGCACGCACCGTTCATCGGTTGCCTTCAAAGATTTCGCCTAAAAGCCAGCCTCCTGTTGTTCACTGCACGATTGCGCAATACTAATTACAGACCTTCTCTTCATTCAGTTTTCGCGGCGATGCAGACAATCGGTCCCCGAGCTGTTGCAGCTGTCCTGGTTATACATCAAAGGAAGATTCCATGCAAATGCGCTATCTCCTAAGACCACGTACGAAATCGCGTTCGTGATTAAGCTCAGGAGAAGCTGCACCCCGTGGCCGCTTGCCGTGGACCTCGAGCTCCATCTACCCGATGGAAGCAAAGTGATAAGCATGGAGAGTCTTGCAAAGAAGCCGAAGGAGGAATGGGTCAAGCTCCGCATCGGCAAGTTCGCGACGGATGCGAAGAATGTGGACGAGATATATTCTTCCCTCCGTGAGACGTACCAGATTGACAAATCGGGCCTCGTCCTCAAGGCCTCCGCATTGACCCCAAGGGTTAAGTGTTTAAGTACGGTGCAAAGTGCCAGGATCTGGCGGCTAAGTTGTTGGGCGAATAAAGTTTAATATATGTACGCCTCATTTTATCTGATTTTATTATTGCATAGATTTGATTATCGTTCATCATATTCCCCAGTTCTTAAACATCACACGATGTTCTTTCATTCGTTTAGCAAACAAGAAGGCTTTACTCAAGCAGTCTCATATTCTCCTCCTGTTAATATCCAAAACACTCCATAGTTATCATTGGCCCCCTAGGGGATTGTTCATGTTCCCCGATCGTCTTTTTCCTTACTGGAGTTTAGAAATCATAGAAAAAAATAGAACCCCGATGGCTTAAACAGACTAAGAGCTGATGTTGCATTATTTATTGATCATGTATACTAAGTCAATCTAGACGTTTGACCATATCAACCCCACGGTTGACCAAGCTGCATCCGCCCTTTGATCCCTCTGCTCTATATCTGCCCGTAGCAAGCAAAGCGTTCAAGCAAAGAGTATCGCTGCTCCTGCTCGGAACCGCGTACGTCACGGAATCGGTGAATGAGATTTTTTTCGTCTTTTCACCGGGCGATCATGAGGCCATTCTCTAGCATGTGCGTTAGCCCTTTGCTTCTACCGGAAGAATGTAGAGAAAAACTTTAAAGTGTTCTTAGGGTGCATTCATTTCGCGAAAAATTAATAATTTGAAAAATGTTTTCTGAAAAATGATTGCTTATATTGTTTGGAACAATAAATGACTGAAAAAATAGTTTAGTATAGATTGTAATCAATAATGAAAATATTTTCTGTTGATATTTTTCTAAACAATCATTTTTCATAAAATATTTTTCAAATTACTCATTTTTTCGTGAAATGAGTAATTTGAAAAATATTGGTTTGCAGGTGGCAAATCTTCCTCATTTAGAGTTATCAGGATGGGATAGCTGATTCAAATATATTGGAAGGAGATATCATATCGCTCTTGTTATTTGTCCTTTTCTTTTATAGAAGGCAAAGGTAAAAAATGACATGAAGAATCATGCGTAAAAGAGCAAAACGAAGACAGATTTTATCTCTTTTATCCTTTTGTTTTTCTTGGATAGTCTGTGAAGCGTACAAGTGACAGATACAAAGTAGACAACACGGTTTCTAGATTGAGGAAAGCGAGATGTTACTTTTAGCATTGTCGTAATTAGAATTATTGAGGGAATTAAAATGAAGGTATGAGATATCAACAAGGGACTGACTGCAATTTGATCTTGTGGGAATAATAATTATTATAGTAGGCTATGAATTCTCTCAATCGCTGAAGTAAATTGACTTAACCTGCAACCAAGGGTGGCCGCTCTAAGGAAAAGTGTATAACGTATTTTGACAAATTTCATGATTTATATTCTCCATCGTCCAACCTTCGCAAATTACTCATCTCTCACTTTAATCCACCCTTCAATGGTTGGTATTGTTGTCCTTAGATTAATGAGGAAATAGCACGAAGGTGTGGGGATGTTAACATGGTGCACGACTCGGACTTGATACTAATGAGGAAATCAAAAGTAGGCATACGATATTGAATCGATTAAACCTACTATCAATGGTAATTGCTTAAGGGAAAAACTGGCTATAATGTGTCAAAGTATCAACATCTATGGAGTATCCTCAGCCCAACCTTTACACACGGCCCATTATGGGCTCCAACCGTTAAATGTAGGACTGTCAGAATTTAAAGGCCCAAAAGGCATAAAAACGAATTTGGACCAATGTATTTGATGAAATCCAGATGGAATCCGCATGGGTTCTGCCATCGTAATGGTCCATCTTCGATTAGTATATACGCTACACTGAGATAGCAGTTCCTCTCTCTGCAAAGATACAGTCAATGTTAAAACTAAATCTCTCTTGCTGAAACCTCAGCATGGCAATTTGACCATGAAACTTCATGGAAGAAGGGATTCATGTATGTAAGCATATTATAGCAGCGCATTTCGTAGGCGTCACAGTCGGTTAACATGGATTTTCTTTCCGTTTTTGTGTTTCCTAAGCTCATTATGGTAGAGGGAATTGAAGTTGACTTGTGAGAGCACTTTACAAAAATTAAAGAGCTTCAATGTTGAGAGATTGAGGGGAATAGAGAGAGGGAAAAAGAGTGATGGTGTTTGTAACAACAACTTGCTTTTTCAATTGTTCACCCATGATCAGTATTCTCAGCCTTCAAAGGAAGATGGAAGTGATTGCTACAGAACCTGACGAAGGTTCATTTATCAGTTCGATGAAAGTTACCGCATGTCCATAACTGTGTTCCTTACACAAAAGCACCTTCACACGTCCTTCACGGAAAAAAGTATTAATTTTCTCAAAATAATCAATCCATAGTCATTTCAAGTATTGCTTGGTGATACAAGTCAACAGCGATGAGTATGCGACTTTATATCATTCCAAAATCCTATTTCGGATGTGAGAGAACTCATTGAGCGATCACTCTCAAATGATCACAAGCTCGTGTGGTTATCTAGACTACTCTTTTTGGGACGTCTAGCCAAGGTGGACCAAGCCAATTATGTTCATATTAGTGGAAAGACCAATATTAGGCCTATTAGTAGTGGTTTACAAAGTTAGTATACTAAGTGAGATGGGATTTTCATAAGTGGCCGACCATTTGAACAAACTGGACATATTTAATATCTACAAAGAGTTTGTCATATCATTCAATATGTCAACTTTGTCAATCAATCTTAGCATGCATAGCATTTCTTTGATTGAAATATAGATAGATTTGACTTTCTTATGGTCGCCTTCTTCCTTTTCGCATATTATGTTTGTCCTAATCTTCTTGATCATCATTTGTATTCTCAAATTTGAGCTTGTGAGACCATTGATAATCTGTCCGTCTGAATATAATAAACATGGCCAACAAAAGTGCCCATAACAATAATCAAGCTTGCTAGACTTACATTTAGCCTATTTCTAGTTTAATCTAGCCTAGCCTGTTTTTAGTCAGACTTAGGCTAATTTGGTCCAGCTTCATTATCTAATCAGCCGATTGATTAAACTCAGAAGCCCGTATTGAATTCTTAGAGTAAACTAAGATATAATAACAGCTAATATGAGCAAATCGAGCTCTTGCGCATTTTCACTAATTGATGAACAAAGGACACACACACATAATGGGCTCTGTCCGCACACACGACGACGCCTTATAGAACACTTTCTTAAGTGCATTGATGTTGTTAGTTGCTTCCAAAATGAAAGTGTTTCAATGAAAGAAAGAGTGTTGTTATATGTAAAATATATACTAATTTTTGTGATAATATTATATATATATATATATATTTGCTAAATTTGTTTATTACTATCATGCTTGAAATAAGATTAAAGCCGTCTCATGTAGAATCACGATATGCATCCATTGCCAGACAACAATATGCACGAAAACTATTTTACCAGAGAAATTAACTAGGAGAATTGTGTCCGAGACAGAAAATGCATCTATTGAGCCCTCGGTTTATTGAAAAAGCCCACTTATACGTGAACATCACGCTATGCATTTGGAAACCGCATTTTACCATTTGTTATGCGGCAACCAAGGGTGGTCGCTCTAGGGAAAAGAAGTGTATTTTGACAAATTTCGAAGTTCGCAATCTCCATCCCCCGAGCTTTACAAACTTACTCATCAGGCGCTCTGATCTTGTCTTGAATGGTTAGTATTGTTGTCTTTAGATTAATGAGGAATTGAAAGAAGGAATGGGGATATTAACATGGGACATGACTTGGAGTTGATCTTCGTGAGAATACTTGTCAACTGTCATAATAAGTTATGAGTCCTCTCGAATGACGGATTGAATCAATTAAACCTAGTGGCTATAGGGGAAAAGAGGGATTATAATGTGGCCAAGTTTCAACATCTGTGGAGTATCGACAGCTCAATTATTATGCATTGCTTATTACAGGCTCCGATTCCTTTAGCTGTAGGACTTGGTCAGAATTTTACGGATCAAAAGGAGTAAAACGAATTTGGGCCATTAGTGGCAACCCGCGTGGCGGCTCCCACCATTTTAATTGTCCATACTCAATTTAAGCACATCAAGCTTATATAATAATTTCGCTCTCCTCAAAATAGAATCAATGCTAACGCTAGATCTCTCTTGCTGAAACTTAGCATAGCAATTTGACCATGAATCTTCATGAAAGATGACATTAGTGTGGGTAAGCAAGTTATAGTGGTGCATTTTGTGGGCATCGCAGCCAGTTAACATGGGTCTTCTTTTCCTATTTTGTTTCCTAAGCTCAAAGTCATCAAGGGAATTGAAGAAAACTTGCGAGAGAACTTTACAAAAATTAAAGAGCTTCCATGTCAAGGGATTAAGAGAAATAGAGAGAGGGAGGAAAAAATCAGGCAATGGTACTCATAAGAGCGACTTTAAGCTGGGTTTTTCATGTTATATTCCTCGCCAATTTATGGGAGTTCCTGTTTGTATAACGCCTTGCCGTTCATGCTCACCACCCGCTCGACGTTTTGCCTCGGAGATGACAATGATGAATTCATTGATCAATAATAGTATCTTGCTGCGATGCTAGTTGGCATCCGTCAAATGGCACTTGTTTGCTGCTATTGCCTTTCGGTATGTTCAGGCTTAGCTTGGTGTTGACATGCTCCCTTCATCGATTGCAAGCATCCTTACGTCGAACTTTTGCTCTCGATTCCATAGATGGTCTGTAGTCCTTAGTGAAACAATCCGTATAATTAGCAATGAAGTTTTTCTATCTTTGAGTTGCGTCGGCTGGATTAGTCGGCTTCTGCTCCATATCTTGGAGTTCTCTGATGGACTTCTGCTCATTGAAGAAGTTGATTGCCCGGGCATAGGTGTCTCGGAATTGTAGGTGCACGATTCCGCTAGCCATAGCAGGATATCTGACTATGAGATAGCGTACATCAAGACAAACGCCTGCTAATTCTAGATCTCGGCCTGATGTTGTTTTGAATGTGGGCATCTTCCAGACTTGTACGTTCTTCGGGGTGGCAGCACGGTTCAATAGCAATGTGCCAAATTATAATACTCCAGTCGAAATCCAGATCAAGAATCCATTTGGAAGTACCCAACGTTTTAGCCCAATCGAGTATGCAACCGCCTCTAAAGGTGCGTATAGCTTGGAGCCATGGTCAGTCGTTTTATATCGTCTGTCATTTCCTCGTGGCTCCCATACAGATGCTTCTCTACCTTGTGTTTGATGTGTAGGAGTTCCCGGAGTTGGACCATCTCTGCCTTCTTGACAGTGTTTGTATCCAATTGATGAAATTCAAGGTGTGAGACATTTCATTCTTCGTCAGCCAACGAGCAGTCCCATTAGAGAAAAAGAGAACCAGCAATGCGTATAATTCTAAAAAGTTGGCTGCGCCCAACGACTATAAAGTTACGCAGAGATCCACTTTTGACTTTAGGTAAGGCTGCATGTCAATCAATGGTCTCCAGGAATAGTCAAATGAAAGCCGGACGAAAGTGCAAGAAGATGTCGCCTGCCAAGTCTATCGTATGATTTTCTTGCCTTGGATGGCCGTGGACATGGCGTTTTTTGCAACCTTTGTTGGCTCTGTCTACAGAATACTAAATGATGAATTGAAGTTCATTGCCCCACAGATTACGACATACGGGGACTAAGAGGAAGGATGACTAAGGGTGCGCATGGATATGTTTCTGTTCTTTTTTTTTCCTGGGAACGAAACAAAAAGTGTTTGCTCCGGAACAGTTTTTGAACAAAAGAACACGTTTGGTAACGTTTGTCCGGAATAAAAATGAACAGAAACACGTTTGGTAAGTTTTATTATTTTTTTGTTTCTTTTAATTTTTTAAACATTTTTTAAATTTTTTATTTTTCCTTTCTTTTTATTTTTTTTTTTTTCGGCCGGTCACCGCCTCCGGCGACCGGCCGACGGGGTCGCCCGCCTCGCCCGGCCCACGGCGAGGCCGAGGCCCTAGCCGTGGTTGGGCGAGCTCGGGCTCGCCCAGCCAGGCGAGGCTCGGCCGCCCGCACCGCGACGCCGGAGCCTCGCCGGGGGCGGCGACGCTTGGCCTCGCCGGATCCGGGCGAGGCCGAGCCTTGACGGCCGGCCGCCGGGCCGGTCGCCGGCCATGGCCGAGGCCGGCGACCGGCCAAAATGAAAAAGAAGAAAAAAAAAAGAAGAAAGAAGAAGAGAAGAAGAAGAGAGAGAAGAGTTTTTTTGTTCTTTTGTTTCTTCCGAGAAGTGTTTCTTTCGGGAGAAACAACTTTTTTTTTGTTTCTTTTTTTCTGTTTCTATTTCGTTCCGAAACAAAACAAAAAAAGAACAAAAACGCAACCAAACGCTTTACTTGCTTTTTTTTTTTTGTTCCCCGAACACTTTCCGTACAGAAGTGTTCCGGAAACACTTTTTTGGAGTGTTTCCATGCACACCCTAAGATGAATGCATTTGCAAGGCCTCATCAGATTTAAGTATGGTGTCACCGATCTGTTGTTATACATAATTTAGCACTCGGAAGCTGGGGAAAAGTTCAAGAGTGATAGAAGTGTTGCTTAATTCACTATTGCTTGAGAGCGACTCTGGTTTTTGCTGAGGCTCGAGGCATCTACAAGCTGATGCTCACCGAAAATCTGGGCAATGGGTTGTTGAACCTTAGGTACTGGGGATTAAGATGGACCGTTCTCGATTCTATTCCAGAATCGGCCAGTCATTTATCTCTCCTGGAGACATCAGATCAAAAGTACACCGGCAATAACCCAACTGCAGAGTTCCATTTGGAAGGCGAAGAACCTTGGGCAACTGTACATGAATGAGGTATGCTTTGGCAGGAACATTCGCTAGCATCAGGTGCCATCAGAGAAGTTCTTGAGCAAATTTCTGACCATGTGGAGACTGAACATAAGAGGTAAGAGCTGAATGTTGGTTATTTTGGGCAGCCTTAAAGGACTCTGGAAATTGGCTCTGGCTGGCATGTCACAAGCCATTGGTAAAAGAAGCCAACCAAATGCATATCGACTCTCAAAATGCTTCAGCCCTTAAGATGACGGTCAACAGACCTAACTTTGTAATATAGAGAGACTTCATGTGTGGTTTGTTGGGTTCTAATAAGCAATCAAGGAGGGCGGTGAATTGGTCTTTTTAACAAAACACAAACTAATTTTGTAGAATCAATCTTAATAAAAATATTGCTTTTTCTCGTAAAGTGAACTAGTAATATATGATGTGGAAATTAACGAGTTTTGAAAAAGAGAAATTGCAAACAAGATTCATAAAAGTTCGGCTTGACTGGGCATACTCCACTGTTCCAGCTCTAGCAGCCCAAAATAGTTCAAAAATTGTTCTAGTAGATTATGTCTTCTTTTTTTGATGTGACAACTCTAATTTGTCACGCTAATGATCAGCGTGTCCATTTGCAGGTCATAATCGAACTCAGTGAGAGCTTGATGCCAATAAATTTAGTTTCTCCTATAATTTGAAAACCTTGTTTTGGAATCCCGTGTCTATTTCTTTTTTTATCTTTTTTTTACTTTTTATCATAGAACATTTGCAGAAGTTCATCATCCTCACACATAAAATGCATAGACTAATGTAAATAGCTAATGGACTTCCAATAATGTGCTTATTTTTTAAATAGCTTATAGAAATAGAAGATGAAGTTAATTAAGATAATAACGTCGGAATAACCATTGGAATTTTGTTCTTAGACCTATAAATTCTTTACCACACGCATTTTTTTTTTTGACGACTTTACCGCACGCATTAAACGGAAAAATTAACAAAAGAGAGCACGACAACACTTAGCAACTTTCATTTAACAATGGATCTAGAAAGCAAACATATGATAACTGATCATAACAGTCATTACAGATATACCCCAAAAAAATTTGACAATCTACTTCAAAATAGCATACTGTTTTCTGTTTTAGCATTTTGGCCTTTACAACTCTCTTGTTTGACTTAACATGGTATCAAGCCTAGAGATATCAAAATGGATCATGGGCCAATTTTTGCCTTACATTTTCAAGTTCGGGTTATATATGGGTTGTTAAATATTTAAAGACCGGGCGGAAGTGGGTAAACAATATTACATCTTAATGAGATTGGGTCTTTAATGGGTTTCCACAAGACCCATTTTCGATCCATTTAATGATTTAGACAATGGCCTAGAGTGTTCGAGGGCGAGTGATTAAACGAGGCCCACGTGACCTAACATGCTTGTTTCGTAATCGTCCCTCTGCATAATTTTCATGAGCTTGGGCGAATCTTTTAATGCGACGTCTTCTCCGCAAAATATTGGCAGCTTATTTTTCTTATTTTGCAGAGAGAATTTTGAATGGCCAATTTTTGCACCCCTCTTTTTTTTTTTTTCTTATTTCTTTTGCTAAAATTGAATAATACAAAAAGTGAATATGGTCTGATCTCTACCATATAATAGTCGAAATAGAGATTTTCTTTTTCACTTTAAAGATGAATGCACGACAACTTATAGATGTGGCAGGGTAGTATCCATAACCCAACCTTTACACACTGTTCATTACGGGCTGCGTTCAGTGTAGTTGTAGGACTTTGACGCAATTTCAAGCCCTAAAAGACAAATTTGTATTAGTAGATATGATGGAACTTGTGTGGAACCCGCATGAGTTCTATTATTTTAATGGTCTATATTCAGTTTAGTATATATATTATACTTATGTAATAATTTCTATCTCCTCGAGATACAATCAATGATAAATCTAAATCTTTCTGGCTGAGACTCAACATCGCAATTTGACCATGAACCATGAAAGTCCATGAAAGGCGAGAGTCTGGGTCTTCGTCATATTTGTGTTTCCAAGGCTCATAGTTGTCAAGGGAATTGAAGTACACTCTTGAAGAACTCCACAAAAATTAGAGAACTTCAATGAGGGCCACCCAATTGCTCTCTTCCACAGCAGGCAAACGTCCTCCAACCAGTGATATCGCTGGGAAAGAACGATTGCATTTGCTCAAAATTCTCTGCTCGAGGATGGTCTGTAAGAGTTTTCTTAATGTGGACTACATTAATTGATATTGTAATTTACTATTTTTTACGGTCACTATAAAACGGGGTTGGTCTAAAATGAGATAGGAGGTTTCTTAATTAGTTTAATATGGGGCTGGCTAGTGTGAGCCGAGTTGAGCCTAGCCCGTATAATTAGGGGGACTGGCTGGAAACTCTATAAATAGTAGTCAAGTTTCTCCTCAAACCTTAATTTTCACATGTATCCTCACTTAAGGGGTGTTTACCTAACGCTACACGTGAGGGGGCCGCCTCACGTGTAGCCGCCTCATTGAGCAGTGATACGGATGGCAATAGAGAAGAAGGTTTTGATGCGTGGATCCCCTTGATAAGTAGGTAATCACTTTTCTGCTTCCACTTTATGTTCGATGAATCCCAAATGCATTAATCTTTCTACTCAATTATGCATATTCTTGTTCTAATTATGGAGATCTTGGGTTGCGCAATTTGCGTCCAACATGGTAATCTCCGATTTCGAATCGTCATCTCCGGTGATGCTTACCCGCAGCAATTTCTTGCACTCTTCATCGGTCATGTCGGGGTGTAATGGAAGATCAAGCGTCCAAGGGTCTGCAAACTTTTGCATTTCTGCATTCGGAGTGGTGACAATTACTCTGCTTCCGTTCCTCCAGTTCCACGAACGGGACCAAGAGCTCATGGATGAGTCTGGTCCGCGCAAATTATCCAAAACTATCAAGTACCTAAGCCCCATCAATGATTTATGAAGCATCTCTAACGGCTGCTCCTCTTGGTTGTGCTCCAAGTTTTTTGCCTGATCTCGCAGTGGTATTTGTTTCAGTATGTCCACAAGGAGGTTCTTCATCCGGCCAGACTGCGCCCCAAGGTCTGGGACCCGGAACCAAGCACGACAGTGGAAGTGATGCTTGGTTTTTAGCTTGCTGAAGACACTCCTCGCCAGTGCAGTCTCGCCACCGGCTTGTTCGCCAACCAACGGCATCACCTGAAGGCTGGAGTCGTGATCGTCGATCAACCAGGCCAGAAGCTTCTTTACATATTCGTCATGGCCCACAATATCCGACTTGACCTGCTGCCTCATATTTTCTCGATTCCTATTGCTCGATGATGAAGATGATGCCCTCTCATTGTCTGGCATGCCGTCATTAGCAGGAGGCTGGGATGATGTGAACTTGCTGCATAACAATCCAACTTTCGTCTTGAAATCCTTGGCCATCTTTTTCCTGGCATGTGCTCCGCTCATTACTGAGAAGAGCCGAACTAGAGTGAACACCTTGGCGAAACGACCCCCTTGCGATTCTGACGTCTGGTCTCGGAGTAAATCGACAAGGAATGCTTCTGCAATCTTCTTGATGTTACGAGCACAAAACTGAAGCTGTTCCTCACCTTCCTGACCTTCTTGGTTGTGGCCATCCTTGAGCACGGCGTGTTTCCTGGTGTTCAGGATACTTTGGAGATTGCTTATGGAGTAAGAGATTTGATCAGTCAAGTTTTGATTGGTGATGATGTCTTTGGACTTGGAGAGAAGATCATGAAGTCTGACTATCGCTAGTGAAACCGCCACTTCAGAGGCAGCCATGGTTCTAAACAGAGAAGATGCTGAAAATGAGGAAAATAGATTAATAAACTCAGAAAAGGATTAAGCGTCTCAATTTTGTCTCCCTATTTTGGAGTGTCTGAAGTTTTGGTTTTGAGGAAAAAGCAATCAAAAGATACATGGTCTAGGACTTTTGATTGAGAAGTGAAAAGGACAATAGTTCCAGTTTATTTTCGTAACACCAAATTGCCTAGCACTTCCATATTTAATATCTTTTTATTTGCTTGATTTCTTTTAAACTTCCTGAAAATTATGAACAAAAGATATGCGGATCTACATGTCAATACAAAAACTTTATCAAAGTTCTTGGTGTTCTGCACTAGACAATGATTAAAATGTGTGTGCTAATTTTATTTTTATTTTTACAAAAAAGCATAAATGAAAAAATATAACCAATTTCAATTAGAGCAATGTCTTTATGTATTTGGGCAAAATAAAAATTTGGATTTGCCAAATGTCATAATCAAATTGAAGACATAGAAATTCAACTAAATTAAAGTATTTTTATTATATCCATGACCAGCTTTCAGCTTACGCATTCCCCATTGAGTAAGTGACACGTTGATAAATTTGATTGTAACTATTTCTCAGTACACGTGTTGTCTATCCAAATATGAATGTATTGTAAAATTTTTAGACTGACGGTGGACTTGACCGTAATTCTAAAAGAGACACCAATTATCGAATGCCCCCATCAATGTACGCTCTACCAGCGCTCGCCAATCCGTCTTTCCTCATCGAATGGATGGGGGACATAGTTTCACTCCCTAGAGGGAGAGGAATGGGTTACTTGAATAAGGAAAACTATATAAAAAAAAGAAGAAGTCATAAATCTATTACATTGATACCTATTTAATACTAAATTTTTCAATTGGACTAATCTAGTTTCAAGTCATTTTACATTAGTATTAATTGAGTGCATCCGGCCAATTTAGGCCACAAATCACTTGTGTGCATGTCAACTATCTTATGTGGTATGATTGGTGCTGATCGAGATAGTTTTATAAATTTTTTAATGATTTTTTTGAATTTTTTTCCCTTCTCTTTTTTCTTTTCCCTTTGCCAACCTCCATAATGGCCGACGAAGGTTGCTGATTGCTGGTGAGGGCAAGGGCCTAGACACCCTCGCCGATCACAAGTAAGGATAGCCCTTACCGTCCTTTAGTGAGGGCTAGGTGAGGTTGCCTCTTGCGATCCCTGATGTCGCCCTTGCCAGCCTCCAGGGACGGTGAGGGTCCTTCTTTTAGATTTGGCAAGGCAAGCTAGTGGGGAAAAAAAAAAAGGAGAAGTAAAAAAAAAAAGGAAAAGAAAAAAAAGAATTTTTTTTAAATTATTAAAAAAATTTTTAAAAATTGTCCATTAGTTTTGCTTTGTTATGTAATTTTCGACATACATTACTTAGATGGACTCAATTAATATAAACATAAAAATTATTTAAGACTTAATTTAATTAAAATATTTATAATTAAATTATTATCAATGTAATAACTTTAAGATTTTTTTAAAAATATTTTTCCCTTCCTGAAAGTGCCCGGAACAAAGATTGAGGATTGGTTTTCAAAGCGTTGGGGCGGCGGAACAAACGGTTCTCTAAGCAGAATAAGCAGCAGCAGCAGGCGTTGATGCATCTCGATCATCTTCTCCAACGGCAGTCGCTCTACCACCCAGGCCTCTTGGCTCCTCCTCAGGTTCCTCGCCTTCCCCGTCTCCTCTCGTGTTTGATGTCTTTTGCTTCGGAGCTTCGCGAGGCGCGGGAATTTCGATCGTCTAAGTGGATGCGTCTCGATCGCGATGATTCCGGGCGTTCGGGGGGATTTTTGATCCGAGGAAGATGATGGAGCGTGAACAGTTTGGTCGCAATCTGATTTTTGTCGTCTTGTGGGGTCGGGCTGTGTTGTCGGACGAGGGATTGAGGTCGCGGGAAGTGGTTTGTTTGTTTAATTTTTTTTTTTCGCAGCTAAGGTCCTGCAGTGCTTGTCCTTGGATACCCTTTAGAGCTTGTGTTGTGCAGTTGCTTGTTACATGTTGTGAAGACATCTCTTCAAGTAGATTAGTTATCAGAAAGAAGGCGGGAATGAGATAGAGCTTCTTGTCTTTCATTCTTCAGTTCCATTTGTTAAAAAACAGATGATCTGTGCAGATTGTAGAGTTCGCTGGTTGCCGCTACTACTGAGGCTAGTTCGAGTAGCTGTTGTTGTTGGCCTTTTCTTTTATCAGGAAATATAATTCCGTTTGGGTTTGTTTTTAGTTGAGCAATGTTCAGATAAGTCCAAGGATAATACTAGATCATAACAGACATGATGGAAGAACACAGCCTTGGGCTATCAAAACTTAGAGGTATGCCACAGGGTCCAAAGCTGATCTTTGACCCTTTTGAGAGACATTCAATTGCTCAACGTGAAAATTTATATATTTTTCCAGCTTCAGCTTATGGGGTGGTCTGTAAGTTGCTCTAATTCCCTTGAGATACTAGGAATAACTGAGAGCAAATGACCACTTATATTACAACTTACAAGCTTCTATCTGGTTAAGGTCAACTGCTACTTGACCATAGACTCTTCCTTTAATAGTCTTTTCCAAGACTGGGAACTTCTAAAGCCACTGTAAGAATGCCGCCATGTCATTTCAGCTCTCTTTGGCTGTGCAGGCTTATTTGATCCTCCATCAATCTACCTCATGAGGGTTGGGGAGAATATCTTCAGTTGATGGACTTGTGGTGGTATGCTCTTTTACCTTACATTTCTCAAGGAGAGAACAGAAAAACTCTGTCAAAGTGGTTTAAATGGAACTTAAAAGAAGTCACTAAGAAGGAAAATTAGAAAATATTCTCTTTTTTCCAAGACATTATGCTTGGCGAATTTTTTTGAATTCCATCAAATCTCTGTGAATATTCCCTTAAGCAGGATAGGGACTTAATTCCTTCTTTATTAATCTGTCTTCCTGTACTCCTTTTAAGTACATGGCGGTTATTTGTGTAGGGTTGCTTTAGATAGGGCATATGAGAAACTTTTGATGATTAGTCAAGCAAAAGTAATAAGGACCCATTAAGAATTTTCCTGTCGTTGAGATGGAAAAATCATGGGTCATGGGTGAATGATGCAAAGATTGGGATGGTGAATTATGCGGTGAGGTGTGTGGCATCTTGGCATTTGTGGCATCCTGTTATTAATATGCACGAACAAGGTAGAAAGCTAGAAGAAGAAGGACAATGGCTTTGGGGGATTGGGGCTGGTGAAAGGGAATAAGATTGGATCACGGCAAAGATGGTGATGATGGGCCAGAATTTTATTTGTTCAGAAATTACTTGTAATGCAGTACTGATAAGATTTGACAAGTTCACATATAGACGTTGTAATGTGCAGGCATGATTAATTGCTATTGTGTGGCAAGGCATGGGTTGAAGGAGCAAGCATTGCAAATATTGAAATTTAAAGTATTTGAGGTCATCATTATGTGAGGAGAGGTGAAAATAGGGAATACTTCCATAGAATGTATCCTCAAGAATGATAATTGGTTTAGGATTTTATTTTATTCCATGTCTAGTGCATTTAGTCTAAATATTTGGTCTTTCTTTGTCCCTGGAAACTTTCAGATTATCTTTTTTGTGAAGCTCCTTCTAGGTGCTAGGTCATTGTTTATTGAATATTTTGATCAATGCTCAAGCTACGCATTAATGAATATCCTGACTACCTCATGGAAGGTTTTGTTGGGACTTGATGTTAGAAGCTGGTCATTACAGCTCACTGTTATTGCTTTAATGGTGTAATTTAGTTTGTATATTGTAAAGGGAAAAATTGTGTTGTATTATTCATTAAAAGTCTATATATAGATTAAGTAATCAGCAACAATAAAAGGGAAAGTCTATAATACATATTTTCTTTGATGCTTCATGTAACTACTTTTTGGTTGTGTAGGCCATTACAACATTTTTGTTGGTAACCTCAGTACTGAGGTGATGGATGCCATGTTGTTTGCATGCTTTTCTGTTTATCCCAGCTGTTCGTAAGTTTCATATCTCCTTATCTGTTTTTTGTTTTGGCTGAAAGTGCAAACTTTCTATTAAAAAAGACATAGTAAAAAGACATTATGAGCATTATGCATTCTCTTCAGTCAAGTTCAAATAAATGTGGTATTAAATTGGACCTCTGTGCTAAAACAAAGAGATGCACGGGTTATGTAGGATCAGAAGACTGGACGTCCAAGGGGGTTTGGCTTTGTTTCTTTCAGGAACCAACAGGTGCTTTTTTGCATTCTCCTGAACCTATTGTCATTTCCTACATCTATGTGTTCTACATCCATTATACAAGCACATATTCTGTTGTTCTAAATCTCCAGTATTAAGATTGTCTGTTAATTTGTGGTGGTTCTGTTTGTGTTCAGGATGCCCAGAGCACAATAAATGATTTGACTGGTAACTGTTCTGCATTCTGAGCAAAACTATTTTTCTCTCTTACATGTGTTATGGTCGTCCGTGTTAAGGAGATTGCCTTCTTTATCTTGGATATTGGAATAGTGAAACAGATGAACTATTAATACTGAACTTCAGGTTTTCTTAAACAGACTATTGCAACTTCCAGACATCCTTCTTATCTTTTGTCTATAGTAAGTAGTTCATAGATGGGAAGCTTTTTCTTGGATCATAATCAAGCTGTTTCCCACAGATACCTGGATTGGCTTGATGTCTTGGGGGTAAGATATCAAGGAGGTTCAATTTTAAGCCATTTTTCATTTTTAAATATATGCGGTTGTCTTTTGCCAAAAGAAAAGAAAATTTGGGGTTGTCACCAAACTTTTTTACATTTTTGTTCCATTCTTAGTTTTTTTACAAAAATCAATGCAGTTGTCCACTCGTTGTCACAATGGCTAAAGAAATTTGACAAATAGGTGGTGCCTTTTTGTTTGCTATTTTGTGAGCACATTGATTACTGTAGATTTGGATGATGCATCATAGTTAATAGGCCTTGTGGGTTGATTACAGATGAATTTCTGTTAGAAATTTGGGCATAGTAAGAAGTTGGCAACAAGTTAATTATATTGGATAGTATAGTAGTAGTTCAGTGGTTCAGTGACATGCTAGAAAGTTGAACAGTCTTCCCTAGTAATAACATGATGGCTAGTTCCTATTACTGTCTCCATGTAAACTCAAGTTATTTTTGCTTTATATTTCGGGGAAATGGCTTGGCAGTAGACAGATACGTTGCAATTGGGCAACAAAGGGTGCTGGTGGCATTGAAGATAAGCAGAGCTCTGATGCCAAAAGTGTGGTGGAGCTAACCAATGGCTCTTCAGGTTAGCATTGAACAGAATTTTCTTGGATTCATCTTGGTAGATATGCTGTACTCATCTTGGTTGATATGCTGTGCTCGAAGGAACACGCATTTTAAGTTTTACTGCCCGAGGCATTGTATTATCTACTGTTATAGGCATTTTCTTTATCATGATTGAATGACGTATCAGCTACTTTATTTTTTTCATTGCAGAGGATGGCAAGGAGGCTATAAACAGTGATGTTTCGGAAAATAATCCTCAATATACAACTGTTTACGTAGGAAATTTAGCTTCAGAGGCAAGACTGATCTCTCTTTTTCTGTACTATCTTTTGGTGCTTGTCCATATGGTAGATTTTTTAGTAATTTGGGGGCAAATCAAAGTGGATTTTTCATTATGAACCGGGGGGAACAGTAAACTGTGCATCGCATGTTTTTGTAATTACACTTTACATCTTCATATTGACATTACTACATTAGCCATCTGTGCTTTTTTCTTTTTGTGACCAGTAATAAAATTTTATCAAAAGAAACTGTTAAAATTTTTTATTAAGAAAGTTTAAATAAACATCAACCATCTGTGTATTTTTGCAACTGCCATTGGGCTCTTCTTTAGTTATAACTAGTCAAGAAGCCCGTGCTATGCATGGGTCTCTTTTGTTGTTATCAAATACTTAAACTTCAGCCAAGTAAAAGGATAAGAATTTGGGCTGAACTTATCTGCTATAAAATGAAGAAGAAATCAAAGTGTGGTCAGGGTTCTGATTCTTTTCATGTTTTCTTCATATCAGATTCAATTCTATTCCTTTCCTCTTCATTAGTTAATTTGATGCTAACTTTTACAATGACTAAATGTAGATGTATTGGATTACACTCTTCGAGTGCCAACATTATGAGGAGAGAAAATCTTACAAAAAGTTTAGATAATTTCAGTTTACAAAATTTAACAATGATTAGAAGACAAATTAGAATTAGAGGTGAAAAAAGGCTTTAATTAATTTCAAATGAAATTGCATATAATTGGATTGGTGATTGCATACGAATCAAATAGTTCCTGGAGAAGTATCAGAACAGAAATAATTTTTTAAATTGTAATTCCATCCACCCTCTTTATCTCTTCTGCAAATTTTAAATTCATTTTGCTTACATGATAATTGTTATGGAAAAATTAAGTAGTAAACCAAATGATATCAGAGATTATTTGGATTGATCTTTTTTTTCTTCCAAATTTTTAGTTTTCAGTATTTGAGCTTTGACTTCTCTTTAATCTTGACCACTTCGAATTCCTAAAACTATATAAATACAGACTTTTCAGATCTTTAGGGTCATTAAATTTTTTTTGGTAGTTTCTTAAAATTAACATTCTTTTTAAATTTATGCGAAGGATGCTTCTTTTTTTTTTGGTAAGGTACGAAGGATGCTTCTTTTACTTTGATAATTTCATATTTTCTCAATTAATGTCTTTAGCTTCTGAAAGAAAAATAAAAGAAAGAATGGTTTGAATAAAAAATGAATACTTCATTTTTAGTGAAACATGTTTTCTTGATTTGTTCAGTTAGTGGGACAAATGTCACTAAAAGAGAGAACCACATATCAACACTGATAGTCCCCTTGCTTTTGACCAAGATACATATATAGTATTAGATTAAGTTAACTATAATTAATGCAACCACATTGAGTGGGTTCATACTGAAATAATTTTTTTGAGACTAATTTATTCTGTTACACTTTTTATAATAAGCTCTTTGATGTTGGTACTACATTAGTTGATACTTGGAGCTGTTTTTAGAGGAGAGAATTTCAGGAGTTTGGTATGTGAAGCGAAGGTGAATGAGTAGGGAGGAAGAGCTGATAGAACTTATTGTACCAAAGTTAAAGCTACTAATATGGAAAATGGCTCCAACAATTGCAAGTTTAAATTTGTTCAAGTGATTAAAATGACACTTGTAAGTATTCAGATTTTTTGGTGAACTGTGCCTAGTAAAAGTGTTATTTCTTTTGAAATGATAGGGTGCATCTTGCCCCCATGGAGCATGATACCATATGTAGATTTCCATTATGTCTGTCACTCAAGTTTAGTTATCTATACCACCTTGGAATGGTTGTTTATAACTTAGCGAAATTTATGCTATAATTGAATCGTTATATATATGTGTGCATGCCTGTGAGACTGTATAGGATCATTTTCAGAAGTTATCTATCTCCAATTCTTTAGAGGAAATTCTAAGTCATTTTAATTTGCAGGTCACTTAGCTTGAACTCCATCGCCATTTTCATGCTCTTGGTGCTGGAGTGATTGAAGAGGTCCTTGTCCAAAGAGATAAAGGATTTGGTTTCGTGAGGTATAGTACTCATGCAGAAGTAGCATTGGCTATTCAAATGGGAAATACTCAGTCACTTATATGTGGAAGACAAATTAAGGTGTTTTCTTGGGCTCTATACTAATGCTCTTCATTTCTATTCTTTTTATTTCACAGAGTGCTGATAGTTTGAAAAGTAATCCGTTCCATAGAAAATGTAGTGGGAGATTATTAATTTTGCAGTTATGCTGATTGAAGTTGAACTTACTGCACTTTTTTCCTTTCCCTGATCGTAAATCCGACCACTTCCCATAGTTAACCTTTGGTCAAAGACCTCATTTTTGTTTACACTGAGATTTTAATCCAAGTTGTCTTTGAGTTTTGTGCATTTAGTGACTTCACTAAACCCTTTTGGATGAGCTTAGTGCGCTTTGATTTAGGACAGTTGGAGTTAAACTAAATCTGTTAATGCCGTAGCTATGACTTCGTCAGCATGTTGTGCCACCGCATGTTCAGCTGTACATCTTATCCTCTAAAAGGATAAGCAAAGGTGGCATGTGTTATGGTGACGACATAATTCTCTAGCAATACAAGTGAAGTGTTTTATTTCTTCAATAATTTAAATGGGCTTTCCGTGGCATAGAGTTTAAGATATAACAGCTATCCGCATCTTGGCAGTGGTTTAAAAAAGATCGGGGGGCCTAGCATGTGAAAACGGTAGTCAACACAAGACTTCGTCCGCCTGGTGTTTTTAATTGAACCAAAGCTGACTTCTGATTTGTTTGGGCTTGCAGTGCTCCTGGGGTAGCAAGCCCACTCCCCCAGGAACAAGCTCCAATCCCCTTCCTCCACCTGCTGCAGCGGCACCATTACCAGGCCTTTCTACTGCTGAACTATTAGCCTATGAGTGACAATTAGCAATGAGCAAGATGGGCGACATGCATCCTCTCATGCAAGGGCAGCATCCTCTCAAGCAAGAAGCGATGGGTATGGGAGTTGCTGGCGGAAGCCAGGCAATAGACGATGGTGGGTTTCAAAATGTTGCAGCCGCCCAGCAGCTCATGTGTTATTAGTAACATGCCTGGTTTTTGGCTTACTGAATAAAGAGGAGAGAGGGAGGAGGAACTTTTCTTGAGCTACATATATTATTGAGAGTTTATGACCTCTAGGAAGTTGCCGATGTTTGCCGTCCCTGCGCATGTTACCCTTTTCTATCTATTCTCTTCGTCTGTATGTTATTCTATTTGTGTATCTATATGGTTGGCTGCTCAAAAATGAATCCATGTCTCTTTGGACCATTTTCCCGAGGTTCTTTTGCTTGTTATGGGTGGCATTACGCTTATTATTTGGATTCATTCTATTTCTACCAAATTAAGTCGAATCACATTTTAAAAACCGGCAAGGCTTGTGCTGTTTTAAATTATGGCGAATCGCATCAAATGTTGGCGGTGAATGCTACTAAAGTCAATCACACTTCGAAGAACTGCAAGACTCCCTAGTGACAACATTATAGGTGCATCAATAGTGGAAGCCTATGTGCTTTGATTTTTGGTGGAGTAAAATTTACACCCAATATCGAATGGTTCACGTTCTTGAGGAATGGAGTTGGCTCGTCGCAGTCAAATTGATACTCCTTAAATGGGGAAAAGTATAGGAAAAAAATGTTTTAAAATTATTGTATTGATATCAATTTAGTCCTAAATATTTTAATTGGACCATTTTAATCCTAAGTTTTTTCACATTGGTAATAATTGAGTCCATCTAGTTCATTTAGGCCAAAAATTGTTTATGTAAATGTCGATCACTTACGTGGTATAATTGGCATTGATATTGATAATTTTATAAATTTTCTAATGATTTTTTTTTTGAATTTATTCTATTTTTTCCTTTCTTTTTTTTTTTTTTTCCCTCCACTAGCCTCCTTGATGATTGATGGAGGTCGCCAAGGAGGGCGAGGGCCAAGACACCATCGCTAGCCACAAGTAAGAACCAGCACTTGCCGTCCTTGGGCAAGGGCTAGGCGAGGCTGGACGTCGCCAAATTTGACGAGGCCCCTTGCCAGTGAAAGTTGGGCAACGGTCCCCTCATTAGATCTCGTGAGGGGTAGCCTCGCCAGGCCCTTGCCCTTGCCGGCAATTGGTGACTTCCATTGGCCATCATGGAGGCTGGTGGAGGGAAAAGAAAAAAAGAAAAAAAGAAAAGAAATTATTAAAATTTATAAAATTGTCCATATTAGTAATTTTTAGCCTATATTGATAGAATGGACTTAATTGATATCAATGTGAAAAGATGTGAGACTAAATTGGTTTAATTAAAATGTTTAAAATTGAATTGGTACAAATGCAACATATTTATAATTATGATTATTTATTTTTTTGGATACTTTTCCCTCCTTTAATGTGCCCGAAACAAGATTGAGGATTGGTTTTCAAAGCATTGGGGTGGTGGAACAAACCGTCTCTAAGCTCGACTCAATGAGAGTCAACAAAGAAATCAATAGGGATTCAAGATAGCCTTGTGTAAATTATGAAAGATTTGGATTTTTTTTTTTTTTTTTGGGTTTCCCTTTGGCCATGGAAGAAGTATGAGTTGAAGTGACATGAAATGAACTTCGAAGACAAAGTTCCAAGGAGCAAAAGGCATCTTCCCCTTTAAATTTATGTCACTCTTCCTTTTTTTGATAATTTCGAGACATCAATGTGGAGACTTGAGTACCTAGAAACACATGGAAGATTCCACAAGTTTTATGTAACGGTTAAGTTTAAGTCACTTTCTTGAAAAATTATAATTGCTCCATTTAGCAAAGAAGGCGTAGGGTCTCTTTTATTAATATATTTTTCTTTGTGTCGTGATGCTCATGGATAAGGATAATATTTTAATTTTTAAAAGAAATTAGGAAATATTGAGACGAGTTTATTATTCCTATGTATGTGAGAAATTGAATGGTTCATGTAAAAGAAAGCGTACTTTTGATGTTAAAAATGAAAAAAAAAATGAAAATATTATGTTGTGATTAATTTGTTAATCACGTTGATGATTAATCCTTTTTTTTTTTTTTTGTAGTGTGAAAACATAAGACATGATGTCCTAGATGTTTTTTCTTATTTGAAAAAGAAGAGTGAAAATTGTTTCAAAATGAGAGAGAAATAGGAAATGCCGCATGTGTCGGTAGATACATAGAAATAGAAAATTTTTTGGTAATTTAAATTATTTAAAAATTTTGGACATTGAAAATCCAAAATAGATATGTGTTTAAATGTTTGTGGATTTTTTTTTATGAACATCCCCATTGACAAATTGAAATTTACGATTTTGCGTTTTACAATACGATATGACATCGTGCTGTCCCAACAAAATAATAAGGATGGGGATTTTGGGTAGAACCATGATGATGTCGAGATGTAGATGCGGGCAGGTGGATCGACTTGTGTACGTCGTCGTGTTCTGTGCGATCGTACGAAGAGTTAGAGATGCTGTTTCTTAAATTAGAAGCTGATGGGGATGGACACCTCCTATAAAAAAGCTTTGCTTGGTGCCAATTCCCCCATTGAAACACCCTTCTTCTCCAAATCATTCAAGTTCAGACGCTCCAAAATTTTCCTTTCCTTGTCTCCCCCCTGAAGTGGCCATTTCCAATGTCATAGCCAAATCACGCTTCTTGGGGCTTGAGCACCTCGAAACCCAACGGCCAGCACCGCGAGCCTCCATTCCCTGGCGCGCGATCTTGTTTTCTTGAGCCCGCTCGTGTTCCACAGACTTCCTTCGATTGGTTCCTTTTGGAGGCATCCGAGGGACTGAGGCCGCGAAATCCTCTGGCAAAGACTTTGTCTTAGGTCTGCTCGTGGTCTTCTCTGAGCCGACAGCGAGGAAAGGGCGAGACGAGCAAAATGGCGGATCCAGAAATTGGAACTTCACTGCTCAATGCCGAGAGGAGCATCATAGCTTCATCACCAAGTGAACCGCCCCAAGCAAGGAAAATGAAGGATGAGTCCCATATTGTGGGTCGCGAAGTTTCTGTGAACGAACTTGTGTTGCAGTTGATCGATAAAGGAGACGGCTGTGCCAACCTGAGAGTGATTTCGGTGGTCGGCGAGGGAGGCATCGGCAAAACAGCTCTAGTGAGGAGCGTCTGCAACCGAGTAGACATTAAGAATCATTTCGACTGCTGTGCTTGGGTCCGGGTTGGGCCGAAGCCTAACCTGCTTCATCTCATGGCCCACTTGCTCAAGCAGCTAAGGGTCCCGGAACTGTGAGACGTGGATCGTATGGCCGAGGAAAAGCTGTCCGATGAGCTCGTACGAGTCCTGATGGGGTGCTGTTATCTAATAGTCCTGGATGACCTGTGCGATCTCCATGTCATGTATGAGCTCATGATGGTGCTTGCGGACTCGAGGAACGGGAGCAGGGTACTCGTCACGACTCGTGACCCCAACGTACCCTCTTCCATTGATCCGCGGTATTTCAAGACTCTCACGTCGAGCCCCCTCGACAGAGAGCAGAGCGAGAAGTTATTGAAAAAATGCAGCCCAGCTTTCCAAGCGGTCAATCTGCCCGAGGAACTCCGCCGTCTCAAAGAGAGGATTCTCAGCAAATCGGGCGGTTCTCCCCCAAAGATCCTTATGCTCGGAGGACTTTCATTTGCCGCCACATCAGAGAGATGCACCGAGCCTGCCAATCTGCTTACCAATGGGCTTCCCGATCGTCCCACACTGCAAGATGTTGTGCGTTTGTGTGTTAATGAACTTCCAGGACGGTTAAAGCAATGTGCTTTGTACTTGACTCTGTTCCCTAAGGAATCTGAGATTCCCACAAGGAGGCTCTTTAGACTATGGTCAGCTGGAAATCTCGTATCTTCAGTGTCGGACGGTGTAGAGAAATGTTTCGAGATTCTAGTGACTAGGAACGTGGTCCATGTTGTTGGATGCAAATTACGCCACCCAAGATCTCTATAACCAAAATAAGAATATGCATAATTGAGTAGAAAGATTAATGCACCTGTTTTGGGATCTATCGAACATAAAATGGAAGCAGAAAAGGGATTACCCACATATCAAGGGGATCCACGTATTAAGTCCTTATTCTCTATTGCCCTCCGTATCACTAGCTTAATGAGATGGCCCCTCACGTTTAGCGTTAGGTAAATGCCCCTTAGGTGAGGATACATATGAGAATTAGGGTTATAAGAGAGACTGAAACTTATTTATAGAGTTTCTACCAGTCTCTCATTACGAGCCCAAAGCTCAACTCGGCTGTTTGTAGCCAGCCCATATTAGACTAATTAAGAAACCTTCTATCTCACTTTAGACCAACCATGTTTTACGGTAATCATAAAAACAGTAAATTACAATATCAATTAATTTAGTCAACATTAGGAAAACTCTTACATTCTCCCACTTGGACTATATTAATTGAAATCATACTATATGTGCGCACATTTGATCTAGAGATAATTCTTAATAGTCAATCCTATCCTATAAAGTCTTAAACACCGAATCATTGTGGTAACTGCATGTATACACACAGAGCCTTCCATGGTCACGAGTGCTCTCAACTTTATTGATATGAATTCAATATGGTAGTGTGTCAAATGGATAACATCTCTCATAGAGAGATTCTATTTGTCAATCACCATTCTCTTACCTTAGGCGTCACAAAAACTTGTGTCACTAGAGAATGCTTTGTGGTTCCAATGAACCCACATGTGTTTTGTCTTTATGATTAACCTTTCTTTATGTATCACAAGACATATGCACAAGGCTAATAACCAGATGCCCGGATGCCCCTAGCTTTCACTCAAGGTTTATACAATCCCTTGAGACTTTATCAATATGTATTCAACATAATAACAACACATTCGAAAATATTTTATTGAATGCAAAAATTGATATATATCAAACCGTTACAAAGTGTAACGAACACAGATAAAACTTTTATCAGAGTAAAACCAAAATAGCTCCCACTAAACAATAGCATCTCATGATGCTTATAGGCCCATGCTAACATAAATATGTATTCCGTTATTGATTGCATGTCATCAAAACAGCCAGCAAAGTTTACATCTAAATACCCTACTAACTGCAAGAATTAAACATGTCTGTAAATTAACATATAATCTCTTGTTTTCTTTAAGTACCTTAAAACTTTCTTGACAGTAATCTCATGTCCTGGATTTGACCGATATCTGCCTAGAAGTCCCGTCACAAAGACAACATTTAGTCTAGTGCAAATTTAAGCATACATTATACTTTTAAATGCACGACACAAAGTACATCATTTAATTAGATTTTTCAATATCTAAATAAGGATAATGTGATAGATTTAATCCATCACCCTTAACAACAGGAGCAATTCCTGGCTTACAATGATGTATATTGAATATTTCCAATATACAATCAGCAAATATCCTCCGAGAAAATCTAATATAATATGACAAAACAATCCTTACGTACCTCGCACAAAGGATATAAGATGTCTCAAGGTCACAACTTGTAAGCAAAATATCATGTACATAAAGTATGAGAAAAAAATAAATTTCCTCCCACTGACCTTGCAGTATATTGAATTACTTTGTTCACAATTGAACAAGATAATAACACTATGAAACTTCAATAATATTTTTTGGAAACATGATTAAAACTATGAATAAGACTTTTCAGTCTACACACAAGTTTACTTGAATCTGCTACAAAATCATCTAGTTACACTATATAGATTTTGTATCTATTTGGCGTAACTCCATATCAAAATAAATTATTAATGCTACGTTCACTCTGAAAGAATCTTTAAAAATAGTAGACAAAAATATTTATTACTCCACTATTAACTATCTACCCCTCTTTCAGAGTGAAAACTTTAGCTACCAATTTGGCTTTAAATTCCACAATCTTTCTTTGAAATTCTTTTAGTTTTGTATACTAATTTGCAACTAGGGACTCATTGTCTATTTCTACTGGTTCGATTACTTGAGCGCGGGCCACACAATTTAGGCAAGCTGTTGGCGTCATGGTTCATGATCTTTAGCGTGAAGATGACCTTGGATCAAATCTTGAAGAATCTTGGAAATCTTGGTGCAATTTAATTATCTGGTCACCAAATAATTGATCAAGTCAATTTATATATATTCTTGTTTAACAATATTCTAAAATAGGAATATTCTAAAATATGACGCATTAGATCTTTAGGGTTGGTTTTTAGGGTTTGTGTGGCAGCCTATATAAAGGATTTGCCAAATTTTTTTGGGGACAGATATATTTTTATTTTTGAGGAAAAGAAATGAGAGGTTATCTTTTTACTGTTCTTGAGGACTTGACCTAATCAAAATTCTCTTATGGCAGTCAATTCGACTTATCGAGTGAGATAGCGAATTCTTTCGCTCCTGGCATCTATAACGTTGGTTAGTTGACATGTGTTCGTCAATAGGTCACGTTCATACCGAGGTTGCCAATCACAGGTTTGATTGGAGGTCGAGGTTTGCAATTCGCACCATCTGGGCCTTCGTAGAACGATCCTTCCGCTACGATTCACATCAGTTTGGTATCAGAGCTTGCTTCTACAAGGTCTATTTATCTTTAATTTTCTGTTGATATTAAGCAATTTGAGAATTATTGAGTTAGGGTTTTAGTTCTAGCTAATTTAGGGACACGGTTGTTATTTTCTACTACTTGTCATCCACAGACCGATGGTCAAACCGAGGTAGTTAATAGAACTTTAAGGGTATTGTTGCGTGCTATTATTAAAAAGAACATAAAATCTTGGGAGGATTGTCTGCCATATGTTGAATTTGCATATAATAGGAGCATGCATTCTGCTACTAAATTTACACAATTTGAGGTTGTCTATGGTTTTAATTCATTAACTCCATTAGATTTAACCCCTTTACCTGTTGATGAGCGTGTGGATTTAGATGGAGCAAAGAAAGCTGAATTTGTCAAGGCGTTGCATGAGAAGACGTGCACAAATATTGAACGCAAGACTGAGCAATATGCAAGGCAAGCCAACAAAGGGCGCAAGGAAGTGGTGTTTAAACCCGGCAATTGGGTTTGGGTTCATATGCGTAAAGAGAGATTTCCTGAGCAGCGACATTCTAAGTTATTACCACGAGGGGATGGACCATTCATGGTTTTGGAAAGAGTTAACAATAATGCTTACAAGCTTGATCTTCCAGGTAAGTATGACGTTAGTGCCACATTTAATGTTTCTAACTTGACTCTTTTCGATGCCAGTTGATTTGAGGACAAATCCTTTGCACGGGGGAGGGAATGATGTGGACATCGAGCCATATCGAGGAGGAGGTGCTAGGGACCCATTGTCTATTCCTACTGGTTCGATTACTCGAGCGTGGGCCAAACAATTCAGGCAAGCTGTTGGCGTCATGGTTCGTGATCTTTGGCGTGAAGATGACCTTGGATCAAATATTGAGGAATCTTGGAAATCTTGGTGCAATTTAATTATCTGGTCACCAAATAATTGACCAAGTCAATTTATATATATTCTTGTTTAACAGTATTCTAGAATATGAATATTCTAGAATATGACACATTAGATCTTTAGGGTTGGTTTTTAGGGTTTGTGTGACAGCCTATATAAAGGATTTGCCAAATTTCTTTGGGGATGGATATATTTTTATTTTTGAGGAAAAGAATTGAGAGGTTATCTTTTTATTGTTCTTTTGAGGACTTGACCTAATCAAGATTCTCTTGTGGCGGTCAATTCGACTTATCAAGCGAGATAGCAAATTCTTTCGCTCGTGGCTCTATAACGTTCATACCGAGGTTGCTAATTACAGGTTTGATTGGAGGTCGATGTTTGCAATTCGCACCATCTGGGCCTTCGTAGAATGATCATTCCGCAAAGATTCACATCATTTAGGCAAGTAAGTTAGTTTCCAAACACTATAATGTTTTATAGATTGTATATCGCATTTTATGGCATCTAATCACATACTTGATTGAGAATAAAAAACGACATTTATAAATATGCCATTATATTAACCATATAGTGGATATTGTAATCATGCTATCACAAATAGACTATATAGTTTGATGATATAACTGATCGTCTTTCCCTAACAAATCTCTTTAATAAAGCTGCAACTACTTCATTCTGCACTTGAGAGGTTTAAAAAATTTCATTATAAACTATATCAATAATAGTACCTTGAACCTCAACAAGTTTAATCTATAGTATAGGAGATTCCATAAATATTTGTATAGGTAAAAACAAAAACACAGTAACCTCTATCATACTATTATCTTTAATAGTCTGAGAACAGTTATCCTTTATAATTACGTCAATCTTTAGAAATTTTAGAGTATGTGATTTCATAATTCTTGCACCTTCTTTAGGATCATAAAATCAATACCCCTTTAACAATCTAGATAATATACAAAATAATTTCGAGTGGATCTGAATTCCAACGCACTTAATATTGGATTAGATAACCTCATTTTTGCATGACACCTTTAAATTTCATATGATTTAAGTAATTTATGTCCAGTTTATAACTCAAAAGAAGTTTATGAAACTATTTTTGTATATGAAAATGTTACTTTCAAAATATCAGCCCATAAAAGATCAGATAAATTAGTTTTACTAATCATACTCATCACCATGTTTAATATGGTGCATTAATGCCTTTCGGCCAAATATTTTTGTCAGGATTTTCAAGTATAGTGATTAAGTTACCACCCCAGAGTCTACCAAGTATTTGACAAATGACCCTTTAAGCTATTTCGTATTATTATACTTGCCAAAATACTCACGGCCACTGTTAAGCCTAACAACCTTTTAAGACTAATTGTAATTGTTTTATTCTTTATCTCGGTTATTTTCCTTAAATAGAAAACTTTCGGAAACAACCTTTTAATCATATACGAGATGTATATGTCATTAGGACTTAAACACAATCTTTGCAGATATGTTCTAATTTCAATATCAGACAAGACATAATTTCAAACAACTAAGGCTTCCATCATCTTATAGCAGTGCAGTCCGCAGGCAAACCTCTTTTCCAGTGTTCTAGAATGGAACGCTTCATGGACAGTAAACAAATTCAATTGCTCTTTTCTCAAGTAACAAATCATATGTCCACAACTTAAAATTTGAAGCAGTAAGAACCTTAATAATAGTTGAGTTATTAATTATAGAAAATGTGACTGAAAAACAAGCAATGTATATAATTAGTATCATGTGAGTATTGTGTAACTTGACATACAAGTACACATTTAGAGAGTTACACACATAATCATATAATCACCTTTGTGCAGAATACATGACATGCAGTTGTACACTCCCCACATGATAGCGGTTATGAGAATATATTCCAATTTTTCATGAATTGGAATATGAATTACTAGAATCAGTCACTCCTCCACCACACTATCATGTATCCCTCCATGAACTAATACACAATCACATCATTTGGGAGTATGACTACGCATTAGACTATGAGACATTTCAATCATCATACAAGACCGAAATTTCTCAAACCCAATCAAGCGTGCCACTTTGGCGGTCACTACTCAATTGAATCATTGAAATTCTCTCATACCAGGGATATAAACTTTGCTCCTTACATATACCATATACATATGATTTTAACTTTAGTGATAGGGGCAATAAATCACTAAAATCATATATCATGGTAATTACATTATTCTTTTTTTCATTAATAAAAATTAATCATATATATATATATAGCGAACTTGAAAGACAGATTCCAATGGGATTATTGATTACAGTAACACAAGAAACTTCTCATAACAGAGAATAAAACATCTCTTATGTACCCCGATTACAGATTACCAGAACAACATAAAAAGAATACTGATCTAAAAGATCTTTCATAAATTAACATTAATAGTAATACAAGGTACATCAAATTGACAAGCCTGACAGCTGATCTATTATCACTCATAAGTTTCATAAGGCAAAAATGACTCCAAGGCTAACAACTGATTTATTAGCCAAATTTTAAGTAATAAATTATCATTGTAATCAACCGGTGGCCTATTAATTGAGTCAAACCAGAGAACCAAATATCTAAAATTTAACAGTATATACTATTGCTCTGCGTAAAAGTTGCCATACTCCTTAACCATAAAAATATTCAACTTGATAGACATTAACAAGTGACCAGATGAGTTTATGTATAATATGCAGTAACTTAATTGATATGCATTACCCACATTCAGCAGATATGTTAATCAGTACAATCAGTTTGGTTACGAGTTCTTAAGACGTTCATCATTCAAAGATTACCAGTGTGTAAAGGAGTATGCTTAAAAAACAAAATTTTTATAATCAATACATAGTTCAATAACTATTCCATAATGGTTGTATCTCATTAAGCCAGCTTCAGTTTACAATAAAGTTTAATTTTTATTAATGAATCACACCATTATAATGTTTATATGATAACATACCTATAACCCAATACTTATATTTCCAAAATCACAGAAAATATAAGAAAAACACGCAAAAATACACGTATTTAGGGTTCCGTATGTATTTTCACATTCATAAAATCATCAAACATGTAAAATAAATTCACCACAAGATAGAGGACGGCCATACGAATCCAACGCCGCCAGCCACACGCCGAATGGAGGCTCCACGTGCCCACACGTGCTGCCTGAGTGCGCGGCGCGTGGAGCTCACGCGCAGCGTGCATTCGATGCCCAGGCAGTGTGTGGCCGCGCGTGGGGGCACGTGCGGCCTCCTTCGGAGACGCGCCGCCGACCGTCTTGCTCGTCTCATCGAGCCCAATTCGAATTTATGATTTAATTTTATTTTTATTGAACAAAAAATCACGAAAATCACAAAGTATGGCAAAATCACTATGCGATCGAGTTCTACGGTTATGAAGGCTCTGATACCACATGTTGGGGGCAAATTATACAACCCCAAGATCTCCATAACCAGAACAAGAACATGCATAATTGAATAGAAAGATTAACACAACTGTTTTAGGATCCATCGAACATAAAACGGAAGCAAAAAAAGGGATTACCCACATATCAAGGGGATCCACGCATCAAGTTCTTCTCCTCTATTGCCCTCCGTATCACTGGCTCAATGAGACGGCCCCCTCACGTTTAGCGTTAGGTAAACGCCCTTTAAGTGAGGATAAATGTAGAATTAGGGTTAGATGAGAGACTTGAGCACTATTTATAGAGTTTCCAGCCAGTCCCCTTTATTACGGGCCAGGCTCAACTCAGCCCACACTAGCCAGCTCATATTAGATTAATTAAGAAACTTTCTATCTCACTTTAGACCAACCCTGTTTTACGGTAACCTTAAAAACAGTAAATTACAATATCAATTAATTTAGTCCACATTAGGAAAACTCTTACACATGAAGCTCGACAGAAAAAGGACGGGAGTCCCCGATCATGCTGCTTGCCTGGGTCTTTGTACGATGTCTTTTATCAGATGGCTAAAAATGATAGATTCCTCAAAATCTATGACCGTTCTATTCATGATGAAGGGAAAGTCCGATGCCCCACGTATCGCAATACATAGGGATATTTCTGGAGGAGGAGAAGCAAAGGCACAAATTAATTTGCCGCAAGCAGGACGAGAGCGATCAGAAACAAATGCACAAGAAGCACACATAGAGATTACTCCCGCTAAGCCACGTCAAAAAATGTCTGCCAGCGACAATTCCACGCCTTGTGGCATCCAACAACTTTGTTCCTATGTGTCATTCCACACCACGAAGCTAGGAACACCGGATCGAGAGATAGCGGCGTTACTTAAACTGCTAGTGGTGAAAGGGGACTCGAGTATGCTGAGGGTACTCGATCTTGAGGGTGTCTACAAGCCTCCGCTTTCAGAGGAGCTTGGCGACATATTGCCGAAACTGAAGTACTTGGGGCTGACATGGACTCTTCTTGAACGGCTTCCAAAGTCGGTGGGGCTATTGTCACGCTTGGAGACTTTGGATGTGAAGTACACTAACATATCCAATCTGCCAGATTCAATCTTGGAGGCAGAGAATCTGCGATACCTATACATGACCGAGGTGGTCCTGGATGTCACTGCTCGTCATCAATTAGAATCCAAGAAATCATTAAAGTGCAACGTCCAAACCATTTGGGGCTTAGTCATCAAAGATGACAACCCTATGTTGGAAGTGTTGCGCAAGTTGACTGGCCTAAGGAAGCTGGCTCTGACGTGGAAGAGCGGGTTGGCATTGGAAGCAACTAAGCATATTTTGAATCTGAAGATGCTTAAATCCCTTAGATTGCGATTGGAGGATATAGATGGTGAAATGGGTGACATGAGCAGGCTCAAGTCTCTTTCCATCTTGTACCTACATGGAGATTTGGGTACGCGGAGCTTGTTGGAGTCGCACATTCCTCCGAACCTAAAAGTACTAACCTTGTCCAGGTTGTGGCTAAATGACGATCCTGGGGAAGCTGAAATGCTTGACCACTCTCCGAGTATTTGCCAATTCATACTATGGCAAGACATTCAGCATCTCAGAAGGAACATTTCCGAGGCTCCGTGTATTGAAACTATGGAAGCTGGAGGACCTTACCACGTGGACTATACAGGCAAATGCAATGCCATGCCTTGCAGACTTGGAAATTAAGGACTGCAAGGAGATGAAGACGATCGACGGATTGCAGAAGATCAAGACCTTGGAAGTAATCACATTGGTTAGAGTGCAGGATGAACTCAAGCGATGGGTTAGAGAAATGCAGCTGAACATGCCAATTATAGTGAAGGTATTGGTCACTGAGTTTGATATGCGTCAGTAACAAATAGGCATCGTATGTGTGTGTGAGCATGTGTGCGTCAGGTTTTGCCTCATAGAACATAGCTAAGCTTTATAGTGTAAGTGTCGTGGTTCTTTACGAATATAAGTTTGTGTTCTTGATCATGAACAGGATTTAAAAAAGTGAGAGGAGCAATCAGATGAAGAAGACGGCAAGTGAGGAAAAAGATGAAGATGGCTATAGTGAATGACTTTGAATCCTGTCTCGAGGAAGATGATGATGATATCGATTTTTGTAATAAGACGAGTATGATCATTAGTGATATTATATTAGAAATTCTTAACATTTTCTATAGAATATTTTCCTATATTAAAGACAATTATGATTGTACATATATCTTCTTTTGATTGTGTATATCTTCATTCTCGTGTACTCTTCTTTAACATCTATAGAAATATACATAAATTTCATAATTTCTCCTTTTTGGATATTTTTTCTTATCTATGACAATGAAGAAGAGGAGGAGCAGGAGATATGTCTTTATGGGAAGCATGATGAATATTTTGGGGGGAATAAATTTTGTCGGAATAATCCAGTTAGGAGTCACATGAATAAAAGGAGGAAGGAAAGAAAATTCTAATTCCCCATCTTGTTTGGGTTTGCATTGGTAGAATGTAAACAGAAGAGAAAAATGAAAATTCATTTAATTAATAAAGAAATCCTTTTATGGTAATGTTACTTTAAAGAATTAATGTAGTGTTTGCAAGCTATGTAATTACAATCATCATGACCTCTGTTGCACGAACTAATGTGTTTTTTTGGTTGAATGAATATGTCATCACTAATTATTTACATTTATCTCCATGCATGTCAGCATTCTTTCATCAATTTCAGAGTATATTATTGGAAGCACAAAATATGGATAATAAATGCAATAATGGCACATTAGTTGGGAAATTTTTATGAGCGCTCGAAATATCACAGGATTGTTCACCTAACTAATTAGGAAATATCAAATATTGTAAGCTTTCTCATAATCTTAAAAGAAGAATATTTTGTAAAATTAATGTCACGCGATGTTTTGAAATACATAAAAATATTAAATGGAGAGTAAATTCACATGAAGACGGAGGGTGGTGGGGGCTCACTTTTTTTTTTTTTTTTTTTTCAAATGCTTGGGACCAAATTTGGACTCTGTGGTATGTGGTGATCTAACGGTGGCAAAGGTTAGGTAATACAAAACACGAAAGATTATTGACAAGAGGTGTTA
Source organism: Eucalyptus paniculata subsp. matutina (assembly GCA_017140255.1). NCBI lineage: Eukaryota > Viridiplantae > Streptophyta > Magnoliopsida > Myrtales > Myrtaceae > Eucalyptus > Eucalyptus paniculata. The sequence continues at coordinate 32,234,973 of CM029444.1, read as the reverse complement.
AACTTATTGTACAAATTCCAATTCACTTTAAATTTTTTAATTTGACTAGTTTAGTCATAAATCTTAGACAGTTTACTAATGATTGATTGGAAATCGCCGATATGGACACTGGTTATTTTATGTTGCATTGTCAGTGTTAATGTGAACGATTTTTGCAATTTTTCTTTTTAAATTTTTTCCTTTCCTTTTCTTTTGTTTTGTTTTTAGCTATTTCCCTCCATTGGTCACTGAGGCCTTGGCAATGGCTAGAGGAGGTCATCAACCTCACTAGATCTAGCGAGGGCAACTCTTACTTATGGCCAACATAGAAAATTAGGGAAAAAAGAAAAATAAAAGAAAGAAAAATACCAAAAACTTGTAAAAAATTATCCATATTAGGGCTATGGTACCATATAGGACGACTAACTCGATTGAATGCTAATGTTGGAGATTTTAGATTAAAATTGGTTAGAATGATTATAATAGCTAAATATTCATGACTAAATTGGTTAAAGTAGAAGGATTATGACTAAATTAGTGTTCGTATAATAGGCACGTGACTTTCTTGATAATTTTACAAAAAAAGAAAAGAAAAAGAAAAACACGTGATCAATTCGTATCCATATCACAAATGAGATTGATGTGGTCTTTTTCTCTTATTTTCTTTTTTTCCGTTTTTCGATTTTTAATGGTGGCGCTCTCTCTCTTTCTCTCTCTCATTCTCACTCTATCTTTTTTATTGACACCTCTTTCAGTTTTGAGAGAGAGAGAGAGAGAGAGAGAGAGAGAGAGAGAGACGTGCACGATGGCAGTGGCTGCTGGCTGGTGCGTGCATGCGGTTTCCGGTAGAGGTCAGTGAGAAGATATTCAGTGATTGTGCTAACGTGGCGCGCATGTTAATTCATATTGAATAACAGATCGAAACATGTCAACCGAGGTGAAATAAAAAAAAATTAAAAAAATTTATGCGCCCCTCGCTCCTCTCCTCTGCAGTTTTGATCCAACTGCCCACTCTATCCAGCCACCGCCTACTCCTCCATCCAACCACCCTCTCCCCAACCCCTTCAGAATATGGTGCGGCCGTCTCCACCGCACAAGTTGTATGGAACTTGAGCGGTCATCGAGTCTCTCTCCCTGGTATCCCCTTTCGTCGTCCTCCCTTTGAGTTCCCTTCCGTGAAACACGGCCTTGACAGATCTGGATGTTAGACGCAAATTGCGCAACCCCAAGATCTCCATAACTAGAATAAGAACATGCATAATTAAGTAGAAAGATTAACGCACCTGGATCCATTGAACATAAAGCGGAAGCAGAAAAAGGGATTACCCACATATAAAGGGGATCCACGCATCAAGTCCTTCTCCTCTATTACCCTCCGTATCACTGGCTCAATGAGACGGCCCCCCTCACGTTTAGCGTTAGGTAAACGCCCCTTAGGTGAGGATACATGTGAGAATTAGGGTTAGAGGAGAGACTTGAGTACTATTTATAGAGTTTCCAGCCAGTCCCTCTCATTACAGGCCAGGCTCAATTCGGCCCACACTAGCCAGCCCATATTAGACTAATTAAGAAAACTTCTATCTCACCTTAGACCAATCCTGTTTTACAGTAACCGTAAAAACAGTAAATTACAATATCAATTAATTTAGTCCACATTAGGAAAAACTCTTACATTCTCCCACTTGGACTATATTAATTGAAATCGTATTGTATGTGTGCACATTTGGTCTAGAGATAATTCTTAATAGTCAATCCTATCCCATAAAGTCTTAAACACCGAATCATGGCGGTAAATGCATGTATACACACAGAGCCTTCCATGGTCACGAATGTTCTCAACTTTATTAATATGGATTCAATATGGTAGTGTGGCAAATGGATAACATCTCTCATAGAGAGATCCCATTTGTCAGTCACCATTCTCTTAACTTTAGGCGTCACAAAAACTTGTGCCACTAGATAATGCTTTATGGTTCCAATGAACCCACATATGTCTTATCATTATGGTTAACCTTTATTTATGTATCACAAGACATATGCACAAGGCTAATAACCGGATGCTCGGATGCCCCTAGCCTTCACTCAAGGTTTATACAATCCCTTGAGACTTTATCAATATGTATTCAACATAATAATAACACATTCAAAAATATTTTATTGAATGCAAAAGTTGATACATATCAAACCGTTACAAAATGTAACGAACACAGATGAAACCCTTTATCAGAGTAAAGCCAAAATAACTCCCATTAAACAATAGCATCTCATGATGCTCCTAGGCCCATGCTAACAATATGTCACTCAAATATACACGGGCGTAGGCCTTTAGTTAGTGGATCTGCAATCACATCATCTATGAAATATATATTATATATATAAATATATATATATATATATATATATATATATATATATATATATATATTATATTAAAACGTCACATTTCTGTACTGTTTGCTTTTGGTCAAAAATTTTGAGACCACAATATATTTAGATCCCTTGAGACCTCTATAGTAAATAAATAATACTACAAATTTGTTATCTCAATACAACCGTATGGATCTATCCATCAAGTTAAAACGATCAACTCCTTTCATGAGGTTCTGGAGCTTAAAAGCCCAAGTAACAGCCTAAAAGAATGTTACTAACACTGCTTACATAGTAGAAGATGACATAGAACTTTATTTATTGCACTTACTGCTAACATAAATATGTATTCTGTTATTGATTGCATGTCATCAGAACAGCCAGGAAAGTTTACATCTAAATACCCTACTAACTGCAAGAATTGAACATGTCTATAAATTAGCATATAATCTCTTATTTTCTTTAAGTACCTTTAAAATCTTCTTGGCAACAACCCAGTGATCACGTCTTGGATTTGACTGATATATTCCTAGAAGTCCCGTCACAAAGACGATATTTAGTCTAGTGCAAATTCGAGTATATATTATACTTTTAAGTGCACTGACACAAGGTACACCATTTAATTAGATTTTCTCAATATCTAAATAAGGACAATGTGATAGATTTAGTCCATCACCCTTAACAACAGGAGCAATTCCTGGCTTGCAATAATGTATATTGAATATTTCCAATATACAATAAGCAAATGTCATCTGAGAAAATCTAATATAATATAGCAAAAACAATCCTTACAGACCTCAGTACAAATGATATAAGATGTCTCAAGGTCACAACTTGTAAGCAAAACATCATGTACATAAAGTATGAGAAAAAATAAATTTCCTCCCACTGACCTTGCAGTATATTAAATTACTTTGTTCCCAATTGAACAAAATAACAACACTATGAAACTTTAATAATATTGTCTGGAAACTGACCATGAATTAGAACTTTTCAATCTACATACAAGTTTACTTAAATCTACTGCAAAACCATCCAGTTGCACTAAATAGATTTTGTATCTATTTGGCGTAACTCCATATCAAAATAAATTATTAATGCCACATTCATTCTGAAAGAATCTTTAAAAATACTAGAAAGAAATATTTATTTCTTCACTATAAACAATCCACCCCTCTTTTAGAGTGAAAACTTTAGTTACCAATTTGGCTTTAAATTCCACAATCTTTCTTTGAAATTATTTTAATTTTGTACGCCAATTTGCAATTAATGAACTTGTAATCTTTAGGCAAATAAGTTAGTTTCCAAACACTATGATGTTTCATAGATTGCGTATCGCCTTTTATGGCATCTAATCACATACTTGATTGAGAATAAGAAACGACATTTATAAATATATCATTACATCAACCATATAGTGGATATTGTAATCATGCTCTCACAAATAGACTATATAGTCTGATGGTATAACTGATCGTCTTTCCTTAACAAATGTCTTTACTTTATTCTGCACTTGAGAGGTTTAAGAAATTTTATTATAAACTATATCAAGAATAGTACCTTGAACCTCAACAAGTTTAGTCTATGGTACAGGAGATTCCATAATTATCTGTATAGGTAAAGACAAAACCATAGTAACCTCCATCATACTATTATCTTTAATAGTCTGAGAGCAATTATCCTCTACAATTACGTCAATTTTTAAAAACTTTAGAGTATGTGATTCCATAATTCTTGTACCTTCTTTAGGGTCATAAAATTAATACCCCTTTTGTATATAAACAAATTGCTTTCATAATATCAGCTCACAAAAGACCAGATAAATTAGTCTTATTGATCATACTCATCACCATGTTTGATATGGTGCATTTATGCCTTTCGACCAAATCTTTTTGTTAGAATTTTTATGTATAGTAATTAAATTACCATCCCAGAATCTACCAAGTATTTGATAAATGACTATTTAAGTTATTTCACATTATCATACTTGCCAAAATACTAACGGCCACTATTAAACCTAACAAAATTTTAAGACATTTATCTCGGTCATTTTCCTTAAATAAAAAAAACTTTTGGAAACAACCTTTAATCATATACAAGATGTATATGTCATTAGGACTTAAACACAATCTTTGTAGATGTGTCCTAATTTCAATATCAGACAAGACATAATTTCAAGCAACTAAGGCTTCCATCATCTTATAGTAGTGCAGTCCGCAGACAAACCACTTTTCAAGTGTTCCAGAATAGAACGCTTCATGGACAGTAAGCAAATTCAATTGTTTTTTTCTCAAGCAACAAATCATATGTCTACAACTTAAAATTTGAAGCAGTAAAAACCTCAATGATGACGGAATTACCATTTACAAAAAATGTGACTGAAAAACAAACAGTATATAATTAGCATCATGTGAGCATTGTGTAACTTGACGTACAAGTACACATCCAGAGAGTTACATGCAAAGTCACATAATCACCTTTGGGCAGAATACATGACATGCAATTGTACACTCCTCACATGATAAGGGTTATGAGAATATGTTCCAATTCTTCGTGAATTCATCACCTTTGGGCATATAAATCACTAGAATCAGTCACTCCTCCACCACACTATCATGTATCCCTCCATGAATTAATACACAATCACCTCCTTTGGGAGTATGATTACGCATTAGACTAGGAGACATCCTAATCATCATACGAGACCGAAATTTCTCAAACCCAATCAAGCGTGCCACTTTGGCGGTCACTACTCAATTGAATTATTGAAATTCTCTCATACCAGGGATATAAACTTTACTCCTCACATACACCATATACATGTGATTTTGACTTTAGTGATAGGGGTAGTATATCACCAAAATCACATATCATGCTAATTACATTGCTTTATTCATTATATATATATTGATCACAGTAACACAAGAAACTTCTCATAACAGAGAATAAAACATCTCTTATGTACCCCAATTACATATTACCAGAACAGCATAAAAAGAATACTGATCTATAATATCTCTCACAAATTAACATCAATAGTAATACAGAGTACATTAAATCAACAAGCACTATTGCTCATGAGTTTCATACGGCAAAACATGACTCCAAGGCCAACATCTGATTTATTAGCCAATTTTAAGCGACAAATTATCATTGTAATCAACCAGTGGCCTATTAATTGAGTCAAACCAGAGAACCAAATATCTAAAATTTAACAGTAGATACTATTGCTCTGCGTAAATATTGCCATACTCATTTACTATAAAAAATATTCAACTTGATAGACATTAATAAGTAACCAGATGAGTTTATGTACAATATGCAGTAACTTAATTGACATGCATTACCCATATTCAGCAGATGTGTTAATCAGTACATCAGTTTGGTCACGAGTCCTTAAGTTGTCTATCATTCAAAGATTACCAGTGTGTAAAGGAGTATACTTGAGTAACAAAAGTTTAATAATATTTATTGTTTCTCATCAGCTCAATACATAGGTCAAATACAATCTCATACGAATTGTATTTCATTAGGCCAGCTTCAGTTCACAATAAAGTTTGATTTTTATTGATGAATTACACCTTTTATTATGTGATAATATACCTATAACCCAACACTTATATTTCCAAAATCACAGAAAATATAAGAAAAATACTAAAAAATACACGTATTTAAGGTTCCGTACGTATTTTCACATCCATAAAATCATCAAACATATAAAATAAATATACCACGACATAGGAAATCACCGTACGAGTCCAACGCCGCCAGACACACGCCAAACGGAGCCTCCACGCGCGCGCACACGCCGCTTGAGTGCGCGGCGCGTGGAGCACATGCGCGGCGCATGTTTGACGTGCAGGAGGCGCGTGGCCGCGCGTGGGGGCGCGTGCGGTATCCCCCGGCGACGCGCCGCCAACCCTCTTGCTCGTCTCGTCTCCCCCAATCTAAATTTGTGATTTAATTTAATTTTCATTGAACAAAAAGTCTCGAAAATCACAAATTATGGCAAGATCAGTACCAATTATGGCTAATCCATACAAATTAGGGTAGATCCGTACAAATTATGGTAAATCCGTACAAATTAGGGCAAAACCAATTGCGTTCGAGTTTTAGGGTTATGGTTGCTCTGATACCACATGTTAGACGTAAATTGCGCAACCCCAAGATCTCCATAACTAGAACAAGAACATGCATAATTGAGTAGAAAGATTAATGCACCTGGATCCATTGAACATAAAGCGGAAGCAGAAAAAGGGATTATCCACATATAAAGGGGATCCACACATCAAGTCCTTCTCCTCTAATGCCCTCCGTATCACTGGCTCAATGAGGCGGCCCCCCTCACGTTTAGCGTTAGGTAAACGCCCCTTAGGTGAGAATACATGTGAGAATTAGGGTTAGAGGAGAGACTTGAGCACTATTTATAGAGTTTCCAGCCAGTCCCTCTCATTACGGGCCAGGCTCAACTCGGCCAACACTAGCCAGCTCATATTAGACTAATTAAGAAACCTTCTATCTCACCTTAGACCAACCCTGTTTTACGATAACCGTAAAAACAATAAATTACAATATCAATTAATTTAGTCCACATTAGGAAAAATTCTTACACTAGAGCCATGGCCACGACTAGATCTGGAACCGCAGAGCCATGGCCGTGGTCGCGACAGACCTTGGAGCCAAACCTGTTGCGGCCAGGGCTTCACAGGCGAGATTGGCCCTCGCCAGATCTGGGCAAGGGACGGCCTCGCCATGGCTTAGTTTCATTTTTTTGAAGGCTCGGCCGAGACTTAGAGGAGTTGCTTGGCCAAGGCTCGGTCGAGAACTGGAGAAGCCTTGCCGCTCAGCTTTTCTGAAGCCCGACGACGGGTTGCTTGTGCAAGCTCATTAGAGGAGGGAGTCACCGAGATCTGGAGGCTTGGCCAGGTCTGTCACGGCCATGGCTCCGCGGTTCCAGAGATGGATGGGGGCCAAGCGACGCCGGAACAGGCGGAGATGGTGGCCGGACGGATTGTACTCTGTGATGGAGGAAGAGGATGATGAGAAAAAAAAAAGATTTTTATTCTTTTATACCGCCTCTGCTGACACATGGCAATCCATTTTTGGATATAAAAATGCGCGCCACGTCAGCTATTGACGTGGCGCATTGCGATTGCTGAACATTTTCTCCAGGTTTTTCTCGGCAATGGCAGGCTGTGGCGATTGGTGCAACAGCTGCACGGCTTGAGAGGAGAAGAGAAAAAACCAAACAAGAAGATGAAAAATGATGAGAGTACATCTTGGCCATTGAATTTGTATGGCGTGAAAGTCTTTATCTACTAATCTCCACCAACCTGCGGGTGCAAATTCGGCTACATACACTGCCTGCTACTCCTTATATATACTCGTAACTGAATTTTACAGAGAGAGAGAGAGAGAGAGAGAGAGAGAGAGAGACTGTTCCAAATAATTTTTTTTAACTCTTAATTTATTTTCTGTTTGTAACTAATTTTTTTGCAACGTGATTGGGGCAAATTGTTCATTCATTTCATAGAAAAATGAGTTAACTTGTTGAGTTATAGCCGGGATGACTCTATTGTTTTGTTTAAAAGACAAACATTCTCATCATCAATAAATCTTTAGAAATATTGGTTCACCACAAGTGCTATTGGGTTTACAAAAGGGTGTCTAGAAAATTATTAGTTAAGTAAATTATTAGTAGGTCACCAATGCGCATGTTAAATCACCAATATCTATTTGCCTATCTACAAATTACCAATAGTTGCAATAAATTACCAACTTTTATAAGCGTAATGCACCAACATATCAAAGTTATCCACTTCATTTGAGCAAGTTACCAACTTTTCTGCATAAAGCTAACAATTAATTTTTTATTTTAATTTGAATCGCTTACCAAGATATATTATTTGATTGATTTTGAATAACCAACTTTTCTTATAACTTGCTAACTTTGATAGAATTTATTGACTCTTAATCAAATTGGGAGAATGATCAAGAAATTCCTAAATATTAAACATATACCAATTCAGTTCTTAACTTTTCAATTTAGATAATTTAGTCCTAAATTTTTTGACCATTGCCAATGTAATCCATCTGATCAATTTTAGTCGGAAATTATTGACATAGATCTTGGCCATCCTACGTGGCATGAATGACGCTGACATGGATAATTTTTAGAATTTTTCTAAATTATTTCAGAATTTTTTCTTTTTTCATCTTCATTTTCCTTTTTTCCATTTATTTTCTTTCCCTTTTTCCTTTTGTTAATCATGGTTTGCCAACCACTGGCAATAGGCAGTGGCTAATGTGGGTGAGTGTTGGTGAGGTAGACCCTCGTCCAAGCAAGGGCAGCCTCACCAGATTTGGCGACGGGGCCCTCATAAACACTTGCTCCGACACGGCCATTAGGGCAACCTTGTTAGGCGTCGCCCTCGATAGCTATCGCCTATGGCTGATGGCTGGCAAACGGCCACTAGTAAAAAGAAAAGGGAAAGAAAAAGAAGGAAAAAAAGAGTAGAAAATAGAAAAAAAGAAATATTCATATTTTTTAAAAAAATTATAAAAATTATCAACGTTAGTCTCTGTTGTGTTACACAAGACAGTCGGTATTCACGTTAGCGATTTCTTGCCAAAATTGGCTAGATTGACTAAATTGATAAATCGTCAAAATGTTTATGATTGAATTGCTTGAATTGAAAAGTTTAAGACTACATTAGCATAAGTGCAATAGGTTCATCAACTAGTATTTTATTGTAGCCATTTACCTACATTACATGATCTATTCCGAATTACCAACTATTATTTTATTTTATTTGGTCAGTACCAACTATTATTATAAATTACCAATTTTTGTTGAAGTTGTCTACTCTTATAGGAAGTTACCAACTTTATTCGTATTACCAATATTTTTTGCAGACCAAATTAGTATTTATTTTTACATTACTAACTGTTATTTAGACGCTTGGTTTCGACACTACACATCCCGTGCTCTCTCTCTCTCTCTCTCTCTTCTTTTTGAAGGGGTTTTGATTGGTTACGACACAGAGTTTGTAGTGAAGAGAGAGAGTCCATCCGCCGTCCATCGAGGGCAGCGTATTCAACCGCTCACCATGCTAATGATTGGTATGTTGCAATTCAATGATAAGTAAAAGACGTTTAATGTGGTTGTTATCTTTTTGAATAGACCTTTCCTTCTCCGCATTGCTAAGCCATGAGCCGCATTTTTCTTGTTAACCGATACATCGCCCCTCTAGTTACTGCTATAGGCTGCCAAAGCTTGCCGTGTTTGTTTCATGCTTGAGTCATCACTTTGTCTCTCTCCATTAGCTCTTAATTCTCATCTCCGAATCATTTGGCACCCGCTTATCTGTTATTGGTGACATGTCTCACAGTCATTACTGGCTTGGTCATTGTTGACACCTAAATTTTTGCACAATTTTTGGGTTAATTTTTACTAGAATAAAAATAAAAAAACACATGGCATATAGTTTAGAAGCATTTTATTTTCATTTTGTTTTATTTTATTTTAGGCTGCCAGTGAAGGGAAGATTTTTCACATATTCCGTTCAAGCTTTTCATATTTTTAGGCAATATACACCAATTTAGGGGTATCATGCGCGAACAAAAAGGAAAAAATAAATACCGTAGAGATACATTTTTTAGACCTATATAATACCTCGCATGCAATTTGTTTGGGGGACTCTCTCGGTTTTCTAGGTAAAAGAAAAGAGAAAAGCAATCGGTCTGCAGAGGAAGAGATGGCTGGTGAGTGACGTGAGAGAGAGGAAAAAGAGAAAAAAAGAAAAAGAAAAGGGGGTGCTACTGTTCATCTTCCTCGCGGGGCTACCCCTGCTCGCGTCGGAGCCACGTGCCATCGCCGTCGACTGCGCCGGCACCGCCTTCGCCAGTTACCCCAGCTCCACCTCTACCGTCGCCGATCTGCAGCACCGGAGACCACACCGCCCCTGCTCGCCTCCGCCCAATGCTGTAGCCCAACGTCATTGCTCTTGTCCGCACCACCTCCGATCCACCTCCACCGCGTCCGCCAGCCTCCGCGAGCAGCGCCGCCGCCCTGTCGACTGTTGCCGGAGCTGCAACCCGAAGCTCGCGCAACCCCGCGACGCCCGCTTCCAAATCCGACGCCGCCTCGTGCCGATCCGCGACGCGCTCACCGCTCGCTTGCTGCCGGTGCCTGCTGAGCCCTCACCGGAGCCCCAAACCGGTGGTCAAGATTTTCTTTTATTAAAAAAAGAAAAAAAATCGAATTAGGTAGATTTGCTTTATTTTATTAGGCTGGTTTATTTTATCTTATTTTATTTTTATATCTTGGTTTCTTTGTTTATTTCTCTATGCATAATTGAAAATCTCAATGTATCACCCGATTTGCAACCGTGCCAAGGTTTTTTATTTCATCTATAAGGCTTTAGATGAAATAATTAATTAAACGGGAATAAAATTGATGTTTTGATCTTTAAGGCTTAAGATCAAATTATCGATTTTACTAGCGAAATATTATCCCTTGATCTGAGCGATATGTGATGTCCTTTTTGGGGTAATTTTGAATGGATTTGATCGTTTTTATTTATCTTGAGATATGTTTGAGATAGAATATCACATGTTTAGGGTTATTTGCATATTTAGGCAAAGCATTCTATTTATCATGAATTTCGGAAATAAAAAATTGGGTTAGATTAGATGCACGTTAGGATATTACTTGTTTTAGGGTTTGCATATTTAGAATAGGAATTTTAATTTCGAATTTCATAAAAATCAAAAAAATTCAAATAAATCAATTTAGGTTGCTAGATTTTAATTTAGGTTGCATGCTTAATTACTTGGCAATTATTAATTTCGAAAATTAATAAAAACAGCAAAAAAAATCATCATGCATATGTCATGTAGAATTAGGACATATTTTGCACGTCATTGCATATTAGGATTAAAATTGCACTTAGTTTAATTTTAGATAATAGTTTTTTTAAATTTATTATAAGTGTAGGTATTTTATCAAATAGATAGCATTTTAGGATTATTTGGGTTAAGATAATATTTTAGTTCAAATTAGGATTTGGCTCAACCTAATTCCTAATATAAACTAATTAGGATCTTAATCTAATTAGGTAATTTTCACATTTCACCTAATTTCGAATTTCATGAAAAATAAAAAAATGCCATAGGTTGAATTAGTTTTATTTTCTAGGATAGATTGCATTCTTTTAGGAAAAAGAAAGAAAGGCAAGAAAAGGAAAATGTCACATGCACATCATTAGGATTAGATTCATTGAAATGCATGTCATGTGGTAGTTGTTGCTAGGCCCATTCAACTAGAAGTTACATGTCATTAGAGTTAGGTTATTTAGTTAATATTGCATCGCATATTGCATAATTTTCATTAAATAAGTGAAAACAAAAAAAGAGAATTTGCATGTTAATTAGAAACCATATCCAAGGTTGTTGATGTGGATTTTTAATTAACATTGCAGATGCTTTCGTTGCTACGAGGTAAGTCCTGCATTTTCTATTTGCTTGATTGGGTGTTAAATTGATGGATTGCGCACCCGCATGATCGCCTCACATGTTAGGGAAATAAATTTAAAATCAATCCAAACTGTTTGCCAAACATTTTTCAAAATAAAAAGAAAGGTACTGAAATGGCATTAGAGGAATCTAGTGTAACAAAGTCCCCGTACTCATAGTCTCTGGTTCGTAGGAGTAAAGTGGATCTCCCGTTACTTTACTTGGGTTTCTAATCGACCCACCAAAAATAGATTAGTGGCGACTCCTAATTGAAAAATCATTTGCATGTTATAAACTTGAACCTAAGTCGCGAATTGGTATGGGCTTGGGAGAGCCCGAGTTAAGTCTAGGCTTAACAATCCATTAGCCAAACCCTAGGTGGTTCATACCCGAAAAAATTGGTCGCGACAGTCCTTATGAGGGCGCGGAGTCTGTTGGAGGTGCCCTTTCTTCAAGCGACGTGTGGAAGGAGTGGGAGCTGAGAGGCGTCGTCTTCTTGAGCCTTGCCCTCCAAATCGTCCTCATTTGTCTCGGCATCTGCCGCAAGTACTTTCCTCATACTTGGATCAAGTTGGTCACTTGGTCGGCCTACCTATTGGCTAATTTGGTCACGATTTACGCGATCGGCATGATCTCCAACATGATTAGGGAAATCAAGGCTGGCAAATCATTGAGCAACCCACACACAGAGCTAAGCACCTTTTGGGCGCCGTTTTTGTTGTTGCACCTGGGAGGCCCCGACACGATCAGTGCCTACGCGATTGAGGACAATGAGCTCTGGCTGAGGCACTCGCTGACGTTGGTGAACCAAGCAGGCTTGACCGTTTATGTCTTGGTAATGGTGTGGACTCATCCTACCCTTTCCTTCCTTGCCATTCTGATACTGCTTTCGGGTTTCTATAAGTATGGCGAGAGGGTTTGGGTCCTCCGTGCTGCCAGCCAAAAGTACTTCAAGGACTCCTTCATGGAGTCCCCCCTTGGCCGGAAGGGTTCTGGCAAGATTGCGGTGGAACGTCACTTGAAGAAGATGGAAGGGCACGACATCGTGCCTCATCATGTAATCGACATAGATAATGAAGATGCTGTTACGATCGATCTTGCGATCGCTGAATGTTCTTCTAAAAAATTGAGTTATGGGAAGGACTCAAAGGACGAAGAATCCAAGAACGTTGTGGGCACACTGCTATCGGCCAGCCGCTTGGTTGACACTACTCAGCGAATTTTTGCGGATCACTTGTTCAGTATGAAGGATCGTGACAGTTGCCTATTGATACTCAGAGGCAAGCACTGTGCAGGGGATTTCAAGGTCATTGAAATCAAACTGGGTCTCATCTACGACATGTTCTACTCGAAGGCAAATGCGGCCTATACGAGATGGGGCTTTATTTGTAGACTTGCCATCTTATTCTCAATCTGTGTTGCCCTGGTGATCTTCTTTTTTACCGACAAGCGACCATACTCGAAGCCAGATCTAGTTTTAACCTTCTTGTTGCTAGGAGCGGCCATTTTCATCGAGTTATACGCATTGGCTCACGTTCTTTTCTCTGACCAGGTCACCTGTTGGCTCATTGAGAGAAAGCAATCGGCCATCTTTCATTTCATCAACCGACTGGCTCACGTTCTTTTCTCCGACCAGGTCGCCTGTTGGCTCAATGAGAAAAAGCAATCGGCTGTCTTTTATTTCATCACTTGAATCCGACCACTGTTGAAAAGGCGCAGGTGGTCCAATTCCATGGGCCAATATAACCTGATGTCCTTCCAAAAAAATTACTTCCGCTGGTGGGGTTTCCTCAAGCTATCGCACGTCGAAGAGATGGCGGTGAAATTTCTCTACCCATGCCACGTGCCTGTGAGCGACGATGTCAAAGACCTAATCATGTCGAAGATCAGAGAGATGGAAGCGAGGGTCCAAGAGATGGACGAGAAAGAACTCCAAGACTTCCAAATGAGAGACAGGGGAATCCATGCGTTGAGCAAACACGAGTTGCTTAATGATTCGTTGAAAGTGAGCATCGAGGAGCTGGAGTTCGACGAGAGCATCCTAGTCTGGCACATAGCGACAGAGCTCTGCTATTACTTCGATTACGGATGGCCAGACAGCACTAAGGAGTTAGAAAGGAATAACCAGAGCCCTGTCAAGGATAAGTCCTTGATGGGTTTGCACTTGTCTCGGTACATGCTGTATCTCCAATATATGTGTCCTTCGATGTTGCCAGCCAGATTTGGAAGTATCAAGTTCTGAGACATTTATAAAGAGCCCAGCAAGCATTTCGACTTGCCCAACTTTGCTCAGGATGGACCTGCTCGTGGCCGCAAAAGGAGAGAGCGCAAGCCCGATATCTCGAAAGAATCTGAGATCCCAGAGGGTGCTAGGACGTTGCTTCGCAAAATGATAAGAAAAATCCTTCAGAGCAAGTCGGACGAGGACCAAGTCGGGACCGTGCTTTTCTAGGGGTGCTACGTGGCGAGCCAGCTGCAGGACGTCCCGCGTGGGTGGAGATGGGAAGCGATCAGAGAGGTGTGGGTGGAAATGCTGATGTACGGGGCTAACAAGTGCAAAGCGAGGGATCATGCTCAGCACATGCGAGGGGGCGGCGAGCTCATAACCCATGTCTGGCTTCTCATGGCTCGTTACGGGCTGACCGACAGCTTCCAGAAAAAGCGCGGCCCCTCGGCAATAGCAGAGATAATAGTGAATCCCTGGTGAATAATAAGGGGGATTGAGGAGGACCTGCAGATTAGGCAGATTTGTACTTTATTGGTTGTTGGAGTTTCAAATACCAAGTTTGAGATTAAATTTGTTATTTTCAGTGTCGCGTTGATTTATCGTTAAAGAATTTAAGAATAAAAAAAATGACAGTTCAATAAATTATTAAAGCACATCAATACTGTTTATGAAATTTTGTGGTTCTCCTGTCAATTCTTCCGAAAATTTCAATTACCGGATGAATGTGTGACTTAATATTTAAAAAATTTATCATTTGATAATATTGGTGATCAAAAATTGCAAATTAGAGGTGAGGTTAAGGTAAGATATTTCGGATGTGGTGTAATGGTTTAAGCTTAAATTTGCATGAGAAGTATTGACAAATGACATCAAGATGTGCCACATTTCTGGACAAATCTACCAGTTCAACTTCCCGACTCTGCCCAAGCTGGAGGCAAATCGTCTTCTTTATTTTATTTAAGCAACTGATTTTTTAAAACGACCGAAGGAGGGGCACTTTTGTCAAAAAAAAATTCTAAATAAAAAATCGCAATCCCGGAAAATAAGAAAATTCCTTCTTTCTTCCTTACTCCCGTCATAGATGGGCCCAACAAGCCCAAGCCCATGCCTCCCAAGCCCCAACCCATTTTAATTATCTTCAACAGATTGTGTAAGAGGTCTCCAGCGGCAAAAGGAGAACGATTAAAGGGAGCTCGTCCCGTGAACAGGAAGCGGAAAAGGAGAAAAGAGGAAAAAATTTATTGCGGAGACGATCCGGACTTCTTTTTTCGGATGTCTCCGGGGAGTGACAGGCCCCATTTTCTTCGTTTTTGGGAGTGAATATCACACGGAATCTTTGTACTTGTTTTGCAAAAAATTTAAAAGACTATCCTTTGCTTGAGTGGTACAATGGTTAAAAAGGGACTGTGAATTGTCCTTATTACAACAAATCACCTTTTCTTATGTAGTTGTTCCCTTTGGTTTTATCCATATATATACTCTTAAAGCAAATTCTTGGTTAAGATAATTAGCACGTGGCCAATAAATAAATAATAATGAATCAGCACAAGTCAATTGATATCTTATTTTATCTTTCGGTTTGATTAGTTTTGTCTATTTATTAAATGGATTCAAATCTCTGCATAGGTCTGCAAAGGGATGAGCCCCAATCAACACCGCTACTGCTTTTGTGTCGAGCCAATCCATGAGTTCAAATTAAAAATTGCAAGACAGTAATTATGTATACATAAAATCAGGATAAATCCCATGGACAAATCCCATGCTTAGATCATTTTCAACAGAGATGGAGATCCTCTAGTCCCATAACAGGAATTCCTAACTTCGATATAAAAATCTCTTTTGTAATAAAGGACAACGTGATCTAGCTACAAGAACCCTTCTCCCCGGCATTCAACTAGTTATGCTTTGCTTCGTCCTTGGGATGAATAAGAACGCCCTTGAGGATGAGGCCCGGATTTTCGGTATTGAGTTCCCCGTGGAGGGTGAATATAATCGTCCCCACGGTCTTCGGGCCCATCATGAACTCGCCGGCAAGGAATGTTATCCATTTGTACTCCGGCTTCTGTCGCAGATCCGCCTTGCTAGTCTCTTTGGTCCCATCCGGCAGGTCTAGCTTGAGGTTCACCTCATAAGGCCATTTAAAGCCAGTTCCAATGAGTTGGACCATGAATGCAACCTCATATGTTGTATTGGGAGAGAGCACTCTTGTCTCGAATTTTCCCCAAATTAAAAGCCTGGATAACTTGTTTGATTTGGGGAGGGGTATGTCGACAGCTCTGTGGAAACTGAACCTAGAGAACTTTAGTATTTACAAAATTGCAATTTGACGCACGTCAACCACATATATCACACACGGATGCCACATTAAGTAGCGTTCTAATTTCCTTGTAATCGATTGAATTTGTGAAAGATGTACCATTTTTCTTCCTTGGTGATCCAACTCCGGCAACTTTCTTCATCACCCCCAGCAATGTTGCACGCCTTGGGAAGCAACAGGAAGCAGTTCTTGTGGAGCTTTGCATCAACCCAAAACTTCTGTCAAATCCATTGAGGTGAAAATTTCTTCCTAGATAATCACTATTACTGATCATAAGAGTTTTGTCATATTACTACATAAATGTGTGAGATGTGCCTTTCCAAGTTAAAGCAAAGAAATTGCATCATTGAACAAAATCTATGCCTTCGATGTCATCATGCAAATTCTACCTAACCACTATTTCCTTTTAAAATATGGTGTGCAGTGAGCTTAGTGTGTAGGTTGGTTCGATTTATCGCGTAAAAGGTCCTTCAAGACCCCATGCAATCAATAGACTGACCTAAGCATACAGCTTGCAATTAGTGCTGAAAGATAGATGGAGTTGAATGGGAAATGGGACTTTGCCTGTGTGTTGTTTTTCAGGAGCACTCCTTCGTATACCACGCTCCACCAATCATTGATGTTGATGGATGAAATGTAGGACGGTGTGGTTGCTTTTCTCAGGAGGGCTAAACTATTGAGAGAAGGTTTGCGATTAGTTTCCTCGTCACCTGAGGTTGATGCACCTTTCGTTGTTACTTCAGGTGCCATTTTCTTTCAAGGAATTAGAGTACCTATTGCAATACATATCGATAATTTATTGCAATTGTTCACACAAAAAGGACAAGAAAAGATGAGGAAAATCTCATTTACCGATTCCGTGATATGCTTTGTTTCGAGTAGGAAATTATGAACTCCTCGAGTTATCACAAGTTAGTTTAGGGAGCCATTGAACGCTTTACTTGGGAAAACAGAGGGATCGAAGGAAAGACACGGTGGGGCCAACATGATCAACGGACCAAATAGACTCGGTCCACATGGTGTATAAAACATACAGTACCGGCTTTTTATTCCATGCGTGAGGTTGTTAAGCCATTGAGGTTCCACTTTCTAGAACTTTCAAACTTTTGCTAGTGAAAAGACACAATTGAGCCTCGATGATCTTGTCCGTTCAATTTTCTAGCTAAACAATCATGGTGTGAACATGAATGCCATGGGGGCTGTGAGTGAAAAAGAAAAGTTTGGTCGTGAGCCGTGAGATCGTGAGTAGAGACTTAAAAAGAAAGAAAAATCACGCTGAGCATTAAGGTGATGGCGTGTGGGAAATTCAGCGGTGTTTTAGAGCAAGAAAACAAGATTGTTGAAATATCAGATGTAATAAGATTTTATATGATGTGATCTCTCTTCAATTAGCTATTTAAATTTTTGAGTTGGATTTTTAATGTTGTGTCTTCTTACTCAAATTCCACATACTAGAGTTCGTTGGGAAGCTTTGATGTCTTGGTGAGTCGATGCTAAGAGAGCTTTTGATTCGGAAGCTGATAAATAGCTGGCTTAAATTAAGAAGATGATCAATAGTAAAGGGAAAGGAAACAAAAAAAAAAGAAGAAGAGAAAAATAAAGATGACTTGGAAAAAAGGAGTATTCATCAAATTACTCAAAACAACAAAGATCATTTTATTGGACCATAGGTTGTGTCACCTAAGACGGTTCGTAATAACTGGATCGTCACATCAACTTGTTTAGTGGAAAATTGATATGAAGGATTATATTGAAATTTCGCGCAAAAGCCTTGGATTACATTAGCAAAATTCAAAAAGTTGTGGATTAAATTGGTAATCATATAAAATTTCACTTTTATATGTAACTTGTGTTAGCAGCATAAGCAAATTTGTCCTTAATTTCGTCTTTGTTTCACTAGATCTTCGTGAACAGAATATTTTAGTGATAGTGTTTATTCTCTTTACCAACCTAACGGGAAAACACAAATTTTTGTATTCACTTGAATTCCTTGAACCTTTTGATTAAAAAAAAAAACTCCTCGAACCTGTACAGGTTGCGATCTTCTCTATTCATCAGAGGCTTTTTGAATGCTCAAGTTCTTCTATATTTCTTCCTTAGATCAAATTCCACCATACATAATCTTCTGATAAAACACAAAAGCTAGATATATCCATAATTGAAAACTCATTTTGATCGGACGCTCTTATCCTCTGCCAAGCCAAACACAATCATAGCAATCCAAGAAGAGGCATTACAGCGACAACTATCTCCTCATCACAACATGGAACGAATTGAATTTTTGGCATTCACAAGATCAACGCCTTCTCACTCCCGTATCTCACTAAGACACTGCTCAATGTTGCACTTATATAAGGGTGCATGGTTTGGCTGCAAATTGAGAAGACAGTCTCATCTTCGGCGACTCAATTCCACTACACCATTGTCCTTCTAGCTAAATTAATCTATGAAAAAAACAGAAAGATTTTCACGTTTTATGGATAATTTTGGGAATCCCATTTTCCTCAAATTGCTGTGATGTTATTAATCAAATTGAATCTATAATATTAGTATTTACGTGCATTGAGAGGGAGCCACCAAGGATTTGGCATGTGGCCTCTCCCTTAGTTGGCACTTACCCCAATTGTTTTCTTTTTCTTTTATTCTTAGACGAAGTCATTTTTCATATTACTCGCTTATTTTTACAATTGCAAATTAATAATATTAAGACCAGTTGATCAAAAATAAATTCATAGAGTGGATTATGAGACTCTAGAATTAATTTGTTCTTTGTCGCCGTAGAAGGTTGCTTCCTTCCAAAAAAGGCTAAACCAATTTCACTAAGAACATGATTAAATTCTTTATTCATTTTTAGATACAGAAGTCAATAAAAAAATCACTTATCTAATAAAATTAATCTCCAAATGAGATTTAAAAAATTAATTACAAGGTAAAGAACCATATTCTCCTAAGTCACTGAGTGATTTGTTAGAGAACTTAGATATCACGTCCAAAGATTGAAATAACAATTGATATTTCATAATGAATTAGGTAGTTAAAGGTAAGAGAAGTCTTACCCTTTAGTATAGCAATGATTACATCCTTTTTTACATTTTTTAATCATTAAACTTTACATCAACCATTTTTTTATTAGATTATTAAGTTCTATGCTCAATAATGATTAATCTATTTATATTTTTTTGATAATCATCAATCAAATTTATTGTTCAATGATTTTCTTTGTTTGGAACTACATCAAAAGTGGAAGCTACTAAGAATCTACATTCACTAATCTCATTTATTTGGCCATGTTATTAGAAAATGCTTGAGAGTATTGCAAGATTATTTATCGATGGTTTATAGTCTTTGTATTTATGCAAAAGAACGCTTCAAATGCCATAACTTTGCCCAAAGGGACACTTAAGTGCCATAACTTACGAAAGGTACACTTAAGTATCACATTCGAAGAAAAATGGATCACTTGAGTGCTACTTCGGCCAAAGTCCAGCCAAAACGCCGACGTGGCATTTTTCTGACGAAGCGCGCCCAAAATGACGCCGTTTTGCATGCTGGCGTGGCCAAATAATGCAAAAAACGGCGTCGTTTTGGGCTGACATGGTAAAAAAAAAAAATAATAATTAAATATCATTTTAAATTAAATTTAGTTAAAATATTTAAAAATAATAATTTTAAAATTAAAAATTTTAAAATAATTTAAAAAAAAAAAAAAGGAAAGGAGGGTGAGGTGGCCGAGGGATTAGCCCTCGGCCGCCGCCGCGCCGCCACCCCCCCAGGGAAGGGCCGGCGACAGCGGGGGGAGGGTTGCAGCCCTCGCCTAGATCCGGCGAGGGTCAGCGGCCCTTGGCTCGGCCGGGCGAGGGTCGCAACCCTCCCTAGATCTATGGCCAGTGGCGAGGGCTCACGGCCCTCGCCCAGATCCAACAAGGGTCGGCGGCCCTCGCCCGGCTGGGCTAAGGGCCGCCGCCCGCTGGGGCGACCCTCGGCGGGCGGCAGCCCTTGGCCTAGTCGGGCGAGGGCCGCCGACCCTCGCCGGATCTGGTCGAGGGTTGCGACCCTCGCCGCCGGTCGACCGGGGTCGCCGGCCCCTGGCCAGGGCCTGGCAACCCCGGCCGACCCTCCCCCCGCCGTCACCGGCCCTTCCCCGATGACGGCAACCGAGGGCCGATCCCTCAATCGCCTCCCCACTTTCCTTTTTTTAAAATTTTTTTTTGTAATTTTGTAATTATTAATTTTTAAATATTTTAACTAAATTTAATTTTTAAATTATTTTTTACCACGTCAGCCCAAAACGATGCCCTTTTTGCATTATTTAGCCATGTCAGCGTGCAAAACGGCGTTGTTTGAGGCTCGGTTCGCTGGAAAAATGCCACGTCGGCATTTTGGTTGGATTGACACTCAAGTGATCCATTTTACTCCGATTTTGGCACTTAAGTATACCTTTCGTAAGTTATGGCACTTAAGTGTTCCTTTGGGCAAAGTTAATGCACTTGAGGGGTCCGCACGTCAATAAGTATTTTGATGCACAATGGAAGTCCATTGAGAAGTTGACTAGTGGCCCTCGCATTGTGTGACCCAGCTTCTACCTTTCACAAAGCTTAGAAATAGAATCCCAAAATTAGGTAATATAAAAAATTGCCTTACTTCATCATGAAGTCAAGACCAAGAATTGGGAAGAGTGTCTTTCAAGAAAAATTGGTAATATACTCCTATAACACCCGTCCTCCACCTTCTTCATTTTCTTAATTTTTTTTTTCTTTTTAAGTCTATTTTAAAATATCTAATTTATGAAATATAGAGGCACAAAAAAAATGAAAAGCCACGTTTGAAAATTTTTGGAGAGCACCTTTAGAGAACTTCAAAATTTATAATGTGCAGGTTAGTAAAAAAAAAAAATCCAAAAAACGAAGTTATCCATTTGCATAAGTTTGAAGAAAAGAAAAGAAAAGATTTTTTTACATGAAAGGCCAAAACAACTATTTGAGCTACCAAATTGTGTGCAAGTAAATTTAGAGAAAAAGAAATATTTATAGTAGAAACTTTCAGGAGTAATAGAGGGAATGAAGGAAAAAAAAGTATAATATGCATTGCCTAATAATGAATTTTTAAGAGAAAAGGCATAAAATTAATCTTGCAACAATTCATGAGGATAATAGGAAATGGATACAAGAACAAGATAAAAGAAAATCCAAGGTAAAAAAAAAAATTCTATATTCAAGCAAAGAAATAAGTACTGAGAATGTGATGAAAGTGTCACAAAAAAGAAATGACAAGGAAGGAGATTGAATGGTTGACTAGAGAAATCATAATTTTGGGAATCCCATATTCCTCAAGTTACTGTGATGTGATCGATCAAATGGAATCTATAATATTGGTATTTTGATGCATTGAGAGGGAGCCACCTAGGAGTTGATATGTGGCCTCTCCTTTAGTTGACACTTACCCCAATAATTTTCTTTTTCTTTTATTCTTAGACCAAGTCTTTTTTTTTTTTTTTTTGGTATTACTTGCTTATATTTATAATTGCAAATTAATAATAGTAAGACCATTTGGTTAAAAATAAATTCATGAAGTGGAATGTGAGAGTCCATAATTAATTTGTTCCTTGTCGCTATAGTAGGTTGCTTCCTTTCCAAAAAAGGGAAAACTAATTTCACTAAGAACATGATTAAATTCTTTATTCATTTTTAGATACACAAGTCAATAAAAAATAACTTATTTAATAAAATTAATCTCTAAATGAAATTTAAAGAATTAATTACGAGGTAAAGAACCATATTCTCCTAAGTCGCCGAGTGGTTTACTAGAGAACTTAGATATCAGATTGAAACAACAATTGATATTCCATAATGAATTTGGTAGTTAAAGTTAAGAGAAGTCTTACCTTACATCTATCTTTCCATATTTTTTAAAAGTTACACCTTACATCATCCCTTTTTTAGTAGATTGTTAAGTTTTCGGCTCAATAATGATTAATTTACTTATATATATATATATATATATATATATATATATATATATATATATATTTTATAATCATCAATCAAATCTCTTCTTTAATTTTTTTTTCCTCATTTGGAACTGCATAAAAAATGAAAGCAACCTGTTAGTAAGAATGTTCATTCACTAATCTCATTTATCAAAGTTTGGATATATTATTAGAAAATGCTTGAGCATTGGAAGATTATTTAACGATGGTTTTCAATCCTTCTATTTATAAGCATTTTGATGCACATAGTGGAAGTCCATTGAGTAGTTGCGTAGTGGCCCCCGCATTGTGTGACCCAGCTTCTACCTTTCACAAAGCTTAGTAATAGAATCCCAATATTAGGTAATATAAGAAATGCCTTACTTCATCATGAAGTCAAGACCAATAATTAGGAAGAGTGTCTTTCAAGGATAAATACTCTTGTAACATCTGTCCTCCACTTTCGTCTTTTTATATTTTTATTTTCTTTCTTTTGAAATCTATATTAAAAAATATAATTTATGAAATATAGAGGCAGAAAAAAATTAAAAGCCACGTCAGAAAAATATGTGGGGAGCAACTTTAGAGAACTTCAAATTTTATAATGTGTATGTTAATAAAAAGAAAATCCAAAAAACGAATTTATCGATTTGCGTAAGTTTTGAAAAAAAAAAAAAAAGAATCAAACTTTTACAAGGAAGGCCAAAGCAACTATTTCAGTTACCAACTTGTTTAAAAGTAAATTTAGAGAAAGATATGTATTTATAGTAGAAACTTTAAGGAGTTTTCACCCATGGAGGCATAGGGAGAATAAAGAAAAAGTATAATATGCATTTTAAGAGAAATGCATAAAAAAATCTTGCAACAATTCATGAGGATAATAGGAAATGGATGTAAGAACATGATAAAAGAAAATCCAAGGTAAAAAAAAAAAAATCTATAATCAATTAGAGAAATAAGTACCGAGAATGTGATGAAAGTGTCACAAAAAAAGAAATGACAAGAAGGGAGATTGAATGATTGACTAGAGAAATCACAGGGTAATGTGTTGATTATTGCACTCATTGGCAGGATCAACATCTACCTAGAACCTGTTAACAAGTAGCATGTCTTGTGAGTACTTTTTCAACCAATGGCTAAGCTCAATAAAATTATACTGCAAAGTGATTTACTGCCCATCCTTGCATAATATTACAATAAAACATGCATATCCTTTGAATGAACAGAGTAATCAAGATAATCGACTTTTAAATCCTCTCTCTTTGAGATAATATTATCTAATCTTTTATCAAAACAAGAAAAATCTGTGTGAAAAGCACGTACCTAACAAAGGCTAAAAACTAGTCATTATGTCTTGAGAAAACAGAAACCCTTGCTTTGTTTGTGGCATCAAACTTGTCTATTGATAAATACAGTTCATATGTCTATTAATAGCTGACTGGAGCAACTTACAAACCAATTTGTGAATAGAAATTTAATCCCTTTCTATGGACTGAACCATATATGTTTTTCAAGTAAACCTTTATTATTTTCCTCTTATTTTCCCTTTCTTGCTTTAAGATTCAGCCTCTAATGAAGAATTGACAATGTAATCCCTGTGAAACTTTGAAATGCGAGATCTAATCAAATCACATCCCTTTCTTGCTTTAAAATTGGAGCTCAAGAGATGTTTTCTTCTATGCTTTTCACATGGCCTTTTTAATTGTCAGTTTTGCCTCATGGCTCACATTGACCAATAAGATCTTAGCTTAAAAACTTGTCATGAATCATTTATATTTCTCCTCTAAATAGATAAAGAGAAAGCGTACATATATCTTATCTCTTATTGAGTTTGAACTTGGAAAAAAAGGATAAAATTTTCAATTAAATTCTATCATCTCCCAAATTTTATATTTTATATATGGAATATAAAGGCTAAAAGATTGATAAATAGAAAGCATATTAGTATTGTATCTCTTATCTGTAGATTGCAAAAAAAAAAAAAAATCTAGTTTAGAGAACGTATTTTATATTTTCTCTACACCATCATTGGTTATTTTGAATGTAGTTCCTTAAATGTACTTATGAACAGTGAAAATTATAAGCCAGTTACAAAATTCTCTTGTATTAAAGGTTGTTTCTTAAACGTATTTTAAATAGGCAAAATTACCACGAAATTTTGCAATAATATTATAATGTATTCATGAGTAAAACAATAAAACCTGAATCAAGATATTGGCAACTAGCATTTGTCGAATCAAGTTCAAAATGGATTGGATGTTCATTTAAATCAAAGTAAATATTGGTGGAAATTCGAGGCTCTCTATTCATTTTAAGAAGAACAGACAAGACTTTAAATTCCATAGATTTGTTATCCAAATGTTCCTGAAAATTAAAAAACTTCAAAAATGCAAAAGTCTGTGTGGATTTATGTCATCACAATCTCAATCAAGATTTTGGTCATCAAGACCTCACCAAATATTTAGTTCATCAAGACCATTAGACAACAAGCCTTCAAGGCCCTCAAATCTAGTTCATGAAATGGAATCAAAGATCTTTCTATCTGATTTGATTTGAGACCAGGCCACCAAGACCCTTGAATTGTGCTCATGTGAAGAATCCAAGATATTATGTGACTTGAGATCATCAAAGTAGAATCAAGGTTTTTATTGTTCCCTTGCAAATTGTGTCACTATGGCTCGCAGAATTGTTTTTCATGGCTAAAGGAAGATAATTACATGGGTTCTTTGTTTCATTTGGAAATTAGAGATTGTACCCCTTTTCTTAAAGTAATGCAGATTTGGTATACTGCATTTCATAATGCAATTTTTTTTGGCATCATTTTCGAATGATAAAACTTTTTATTCATTTGATTGAATATCATAAAAATTTTCATGAGCTATAATTTTTGCAATAAAATTTTTGTCTATTTTATCTACAATTAAATATTTGAGATTAAAATTGAAAAAAATAGATATAGATCAAATATCTTCAAATATATTCTTAAAAATTACACTTTACTTTTCAAAAAAATATTTACTATTGTGATCAAACCTCTTACTAAAAGTAAAAAAATATATATTAAAATTAAACATACTTAATTTAAACTGCTTAGTGCATAAAAAAATAGGATTGAAGAAATTCAATTTTGAAATTTCGATTATGGATAAGGACAATTTGGAGGGCTTTACTTTCAGTAATGCAATTCTTTTTAGTCTACAATTCGAACATTTCGAACAGTTTAGTTTAAACTTGAATAGACAAATAAAGATATCTTTGAATTATTCTTCAATAGTGTATTTTATTTCTGAAAAAATCACTAGTAAATCCAAGGACATATATTGAACTTAAACTATTTTGTCTTAGATTTACATATACTACATAAAATTTGAAAATATAAATTAGGTCATTTGAATAAATCTAACCTAAAATAAATAAATTTCAGCGACTTAAGAATATTATATTTAGGAAGTCAAATATAGGCTATTTATTTGAATCTATCTCACTTAATCAGAAAATTCGTCCAATTCACAATCATTGTTTTATGATTTTCAGTATGGATTATTCTTATTCCATGAAATAAATTGCACTTGATTTTAACATCTTAGAATCAACTTAGTTATTGAAAAAGTTAAAAAAGGGAGAACAAAAAGTAGAACGTCCACAAAGATATAATATATTGCCATTATTCAAATCTCATTTTTTTTTCTCTTGTATGGTATCTCATATTAATGAATGCAAGTGATTCCAAAATTTGCGAATTAGACATGTATGTCCATGCGAAGAGCAGGTTACGTTACTAGTATATGGTACACCTTGAAGGAGATGCACATTCATTGTTTCCCACTGTGCATTTCGGCAACCTAAAAAGCATTTGTTATTTCATTGTGAAAGCTCCATACAAACGTTGTGGTGACTCCTCTATAAAAGAATCTAATCTCTCGGTTTGCAATAAATAATTCTCACCCATGTCTGTGACAAGTCATGGTGAGATGAAACTATTTGAATAATTATCTTATAATTTGAACTTTATTATAAACAAGCAACTTGCATTTCCTTATATTCGTTTGGATGTTTCTAAAACCACACTGAAAACATGTTATATATATAGACACACGCAATGAAAACATTATAAAGACTATTCTCCACTTTTTATAATGCCAAACTACAAAAAAATAAAAATGGAAATGAAAACTTGTTTTACAAAACTTTCATTTTGATGAAATGACTTAACTTTGTAGTTGACATGATCGAAATAAGAACATCACAAGTATTATAACTTACGTATGTCGCTTACTTGAGGGTCATAACTTCTTTTTATTCGACTATTTAAGTGTCATAACTTTTAAAAAATATTCACTTGAGTATCACAACTTTTAATCAATCGCTTGAGTGTCGCTTTTTTTTCAAAAAAATAAATTATCCAAGCGTCGGAAATCTAATGTAGCATAGCACTTGTGATGAATGTTTTTAAAATTATCGCATTTAAGTGATTAGAAAAAAAGTTATGACACTTAAGTGATTGAAAACAAGTCAGAACACTCAATTGAGCGCTATATGAAAATTATGATACTTATGATATCTTTTTCTCCAATATGATCGGTCACGTTTTTTCAAAGTGTTCTTTCCATGTCGAGGATATATAATTTTACTAAGGGCGCGTTTGGTAACGTTTCTATTCAAAAATTGTCCTAGGGAACAGAAATAGAAAAAACTATTTCTGCTCCGAGGAACAATTTTTGAACAGAAGAAGGCGTTTGGTAAACTTGTTCCGGGAATAAAAAATAAACAGAGACACGTTTGGTAAATTTGTGTTCTTTTTTTCTTTTAAATTTTTAATATTTTTATTTTATTTTTATTTCTTTTTTTTTTTTTTTCTTTTTTTCTTCTTTTGGCCGGTCGTCGGTCTCGGCCATGGCCAGCGCCCGGCTATTGAGGGCCGGCGGCCTCACCCAGCCACGGCGAGGCTTGCCGGCCCCCGGCGAGGCTCGGCCTCGCCTTGGTTGGGCGAGCTCGGGCTTGCCTAGATCTGGCAAGCCCGAGCTCGCCCAGCCTTGTCCTGCACCGGCGAGCCCGAGCTCGCCCAGCCATCGGCGAGGCTTGGCCTCGCCAAGTCACTGCCAAGCCGGCGAGCCTCGCCAGGGGCTGGCGACGCTCAGCCTCGCCGGGGGCTGGCGATGCTCCGGCAAGGTTGCCGGCCCTCGACGGCCGGTTGCCGGCCATGGCCGAGGCCGGTCAGAAAAAGAAAAAGAAAAGAAGAAAAAAAAGAGAAGAAAAAGAGAGGAGAGAGAAAATTTGTACTTAAAAATTGTTCCAGAAACAAGAAACACGTTTTTATTATTTCTTGTTTCTATTCCAAATGTGTTTCTGGGAACAAAAAAATAGATTTGGAACAAAAATGCAAACAAACGCGTTTCTGTTCTTTTTTTGTTTCCTAGAACAAAAAAAAAAAATAGAAATTTTGTTCATAAACAGAAATAAAGAACATTAACAAACAGGCTCTAATTGAACATGACATTTTCAAGGAAAATAAAAATCTAAAAGCACACAATAATGATTGTTCATATTTTCACTAAAAATGAAATCTGAAAACATTTTCACGAATTAAACTGGTCTTAATTACTAAATCCACATAATTTGCATAGTCAAATGGTGTTGAATTGGAATATTTTGTGCATGTTTTCTTTTGTTCCAATGTATTGGACCTAGGCAAGTCCTTAAAAGGCTTAAGGATGAAACAAGTGGGAGGACCGCCCTGGAGTGGGAGACTTTGCGCTGTCCTCCGTATTCCCTCTCTATTGGGAAGACAAAGATAGACAGAGAATTAAATGGCCTCACAGTGGAGAAGGTAGACTCTACGTTAGGGCAAGCTTGCTTGCACTAGCTACCATCGAGTAGGTTGGTATAGTAGCCATCTGCTCCTGGGGTGAGTAAGATTGGGTGAAATGCCCACTGCAAAGCTAGTATGCCTTACGGCACTATACTCAACCATAGGTTAGCTTTGTACCCCTGGTTGAGTACAGTGCCGTATAAATGAAAAAAGAAGTGAAATCTTCTTTTTCTCGAAAGTTGTAATTTGGATAGCAAAGCGTAAGATTTTGTGCAGTACATCAATGGTAAAACATCTCATTCTCATTTTCCCATGCAAACATCATATCGCATGATTGAGTACTCTGCTAGACAAATCAAATTACATTTAACAAAAACTTTATAAGCTACACTAGTCTTGGAAAAAATGTCTCTTTCGTGTATAGGGTGAATTTGCGGAAAGCACCAACCTCGAATAAATATATAATTTCAATGTCATATGTTTATATTTTCTTCTCCACAAGTAGCAATTTCGCCTTTTGCATCGGATAATCCTCAACATGGGTTTAGAGTCTAGAGCTATTTTCTCTTTGCTCCAATTTTCAATCAACCATTGTGTAAGAGGACATCATCAATTTAACACGTAGGCTATCTCATTTCACCATCTAACTTTGGAGTTTGGATTATAGCTCGCATAATTATTCTTCTCACAAGAAATTGTTGATCTGAGAGGTTTAGAATAACTTGTGAAGAATGTCCCCGATATAGAATCTAATACTTATCTCATATGACCCACAATGAATTGTCAATTACAAGAGGTTTAGAATAACATGGAGCGAATGGCTCCAATGGAGAATTTAGTACTTACCTCATATGACACATAAGGACTTACCAATCATGAGAGGTTTAGAATAACTTGTGGCAAGTGGCTTTAATGGAGAATCTAATAATTATCTTATATGACACCAAGGAATTGTAGATCTGGAGAGATTTAGAATAGTCGGTGGCGAATGGCCAACGAAGAATCTAGTACTTATTTCATATGACACACAAGGAATTGCTGATCATGATAGGTTTAGAATAACATGTGGCAATTGGCCCAGAAAATCTTTTACATATCTCACATGACACTTAAAGAATTTCCAATCGCAAGAGGTTTAGAATAACTTGTGGCAAGTGGTATTAATGAAGAATCTAGTACTTATCTAGCATAACACTTAAGGAATTGTTGATCACAAGAGGTTTAGAATAACTTGTGGCGATTGGTCCCAATAGAGAATAGAACTTATTTAATATGACACTTAAGGAATTGTCGATTATGTGAGGTTTAGAATAACTTGTGGTTATTGGCCCCAAAGGAGAATCCAGTACTTATATCATGACACACAAGGAATTGCCGATTGCGAAAGCTTTAGAATAACTTATGGTGATTGGGCCCAATGGAAAATCTAGTAATTATCTTATATGACACATAAGGAATTGCCAATTGCAAGAGATTTAGAATAACTTGTGGTGAATAGTCTTAATTGGAGAACTGGTGCTTATCTTATATGACATGCAACGAATTGCCAATCACGAGAGGTTTAGAATAACTTGTGATGAATGGCTCCAATGGTGAATCTAGTATCACAAGAAGTTTAGAATAACCGGTGGTGAAGGACCCCGATAGAGAATCCAGTACTTATCCTATATGACACATAAGGAATCACGAGAGGTTTGAATGACTTACGGTGAATAGGCTCAATGGAGAATCTAGTATTTACCTCATATGACACACAAGAAATAGTCAATCATGATGGAGAATCTAGTACTTATTTCATATGACACACAAAGAATTGCCAAATGTGAGATATTTGGAATAACTTGTGATGAATGGTCCTAATGAAGAATCTAGTACTTATCTCATATGACACACAAGGATTGTCGATCACGAAAGGTTTAGAATAACTTGCGGTGAATGGCCTAATGGTGAATCTAGTATCATGAGATCTAGAATAACTAGTGATGAAGGGCTCCATTGGAGAATCTAATACTTATCTCATATGACACACAAGGAATCACAAGAAGTTTAGAATAACTTAGGGTGAATAGCCTCAATGGATAATCTAGTAATTATCACATATGACACAAGAAATTGCCAATCATGAGAGGTTAAGAATAACTTGTGGTGTCCCAATAGAGAATTTAGTACTTATCTCATATGACAAACAAGGAATTGCCAATCACGAGAAGTTTAGAATAACTTATGGTGAGTGGTCTTAATGAATAATATAGTACATATGTAACATACCACTTAAGGAATTACCGATCGCGAGAGGTTTAGAATAACTTATGGCGATTGGTCCCAATAGAGAATAATACTTATCTAATATGACACTTAAGGAATTGTCGATCACGTGAGGTTTAAAATAACTTGTGGCTATTGGTCCCAAAGGAGAATCCAATACTTATCTCATGACACACAAGGGATTGCCAATTAGGAGAGATTTAGAATAACTTGTGGTAAATGGTCCCAATGGAGAATCTAGTACTTATCTCATATGACACCAAGGAATTGCCGATCATGAGAGGTTAGAAATCTAGTATAATGAGAGTTTTAGGATAACTAATGGTGAGTGGTTCCAATAGAGAATTTAGGACTTATCTCATATGACACAAAAGGAATTGCCAAAGGAAGAATCTAGTACTTTTCTTATTTGACACACAAGTAATCTTGAGGTGAATGGCCCCTAGTACTTATCTCATATGACCCATAAAGAATTACCGATAATAAGTGGTATAGAATAACTTATGATGAATAGTCCCAATAAAGAATGTAATACTTATCTCGTATGACACTCTTCTTCAATTATTAGCTTTAGAATATGAATCTTTACTCTTTCCTTTTCCAAGGAGACACTTTGAGTTTTTTTTTTTTTTTTTTTGGTGCTTCTTTGCACAATATTCATTTAGCAAATTAGACAAGATCCAAATAAATAAGATATGAATATTTAAATAATATTCCTTTAAAAATGATTGCTTATATTGCTTAAAATAATTAGTCAATGAAAAATACTTTTATTATCAACAACAATTTATAACTTCTTTTGAGCTCTGTTTATTTCGCGGAACTTACGGCAAATGAATGTTTTAAATAATATTTTCTTGAAAATCATTGCTTGTATCGTTTAAGTTAATTAGCCAATGAAAAATATTTTTATCATCAGCAATAATTTATAACTAAACATTTTCTTAGATGATGAAAATATTTTTCGTTCATTCATTTTTTAAAGGAGAATGAAAATGACGAATAGGATGATTAGGATAGACCTAGTATATAAAGAGGAAAAAGCTCACCATAAGAAAGTAGTGTCTATAATTCTCAATAGAAGTCATATCTCTTCTATAACTTTTAAAAGTCCTATAATTTTCCATGAAAATGAATATCGCATACTGATCAAATTGGGTCACTTGTGGATTAAGGAAATTTCTCTTATCAAGTCAAGCATTTGCCATCTGTTGTACTTTTTGAAACATCATTGTGTTTTAGAGTGACTTGCTAGCTTGTGCCATTTTAGAAGATTGGAAACTTAATAATTCAAAGAACATATTGTCATGATTTTAGAGTAGTAAAGCCCAATTATATATGGGTTTTAATGCGTCTGAACTATGCATAGTTGCCACCCACTAAACAACGCTTCCTCATTTTTAGCTTATGCAATTTGGGCTGTTGTCTGACCGAGCTTACAAACTCACTCATATCTTATAGATTTTAGACAATAGCGACCATGCACATAACATGGTGGATTGCTTTAGCAAAAAAAAAAAAAATTTAAAATTAACAATCATATTAAGTTATATGACATATGCTTGTAATCATTGTTAAATATCATACCTGGGCCAAATACTTATAGTTGTAAGGTGACAATTCCACGCATCTTAAGTGGCAAGTACAACGAAAGCATATTGCTGAACTACTAAGTCAACAAAGAAAACAAGAAGAGAAAATTGGATTTAGTATGTGTTTGACCAAACCACAACATCATAATCAATAGTTTCAATTTGATTCAACCATTTAAAATTAAGTCAAATTCGGATGAAATTTTGGTTAGGATATATATCAATATGAAGGATCATACTCATGACTTAAACCTTTTATTTTAATTGGTGTTGGGACTAGATGTTGTGGATTTTTTTGCTCCTACAAAAAATTTGGTGAAGGTGGCAAAATTGCTAATAGACATAAGCTTGATAGAATTCCTCTTACTGTTGAACAAGAAATCTTTGTTTTGACCCTAGTGATGTTGTGGAATACCACCTCTTCAATCTCCAATTCAGTTTTACAATGTTATCAATGTGGCCTTCATTTGTTTGGTTACCCACCAAAAAATCGCACGAATAAAAGAATTATTTTTATTAAGAAAAATAATTGACTAAATAACACTAGATTTGAGACAAATATAAGCCAAAGAAACTCTAGTGTATTGCCCTTTTTGGACAATGTCTCGGGCTCATTTGATAACAAGAATGCTCATAAGAGCATATATAGTTTCATTTTATGGGTTAAGGTCAAGTGTCATCATTCATAAACAATTAATGAGACGAAATGAAGTTCATATGATTCTTCAAGAAAAAAAATTGTCATCCAAGAGTATGGCAAGTTAGTGAGACTCCATAGGAGGAGAAGGAGGCAACCGATAGTGGAGCAAAGGTAGAGGAGAGTGGCTCGGTTGAAAGCGAGATTGGACCGGGGAGGTTGAAGGAAGTAGAGAGTAGGAGAAGCTAGAGGGTGGTGATAGTAGACATTGGTGATGGGAAGGAAAGAGTTTTCTAGGTGCTTTGGTGGCAAAGAAGAGACAAAGATGAAGAGCAATGCGAGATGATGAAGTAGTAGACATTGGTGATGGGAAGGAAAGAGTTTTCTAGGTGCTTTGGTGGCAAAGAAGAGACAAAGAGGAAGAGCAATGCGAGATGATGAAGTAGAAGAAGAACATGGGTCGGGTGAGAATGGTTTGAATTTGAGTGAGGCTAGACATGAGTCACCAAAATTGTATTACATACACACATATATATATATATATATATATATATATATATATATATATATATATATATATATATATATATATATATATTTTTTTTTTTTTTTAAAAGAGAAGCTAATTTGGACCAAACCTATTTCTTACCCACTCAAACCCAACCTGATTTTCCTATTTGACTGGTCTAGACATAAGTGGTAGGGAGGAAAGAGTTTTGTTGGGGGCTTTGGTGGTAATGAAGAGAGAGTTTTGTTGGGGGCTTTGGTGGTAGTGAAGAGACAAAGATGAAGAGCCATATGAGATGATGAAGAAGTACGAGAAGAACATGGGTTGCATTGAGCTAGGTTGAGTATGGATTGAGTCCGAATTGAAACAGACACGTGTTGCTTAAGTTATATCACACAAAATGAGGCAATAATGATTGGATCCCTTTTTTTTTTTACCCAACCAATCTATAAGCAACTACTCAAACCCAATTTAACCCAACGATTTGATAAGTCTTGACATTGGTGACGGGGAGGAGAGAGATTTGCACCTGGCCACCGGGGGGGCTTCAATGGTGAAGAAGGGACGAAGATAAAGAAAGAAGCAAGATGATAAAGAAGTAGAAGAATATCAACCAGGTTGTGTATGGGTTGAGTATGGATTGTTAAATAATATTAAATAAAAGTAGGTCAATTTGATTAAATTGGTCAATTTAGAGCGGACCCATTTTCGACCCACCAAACCTGACTAAGCCCACCGTTTTATAGGTCTAAATGCTGACCCTCGTGGAAGCACTTAGCTCTCCATGCTTTGCATGATAGAGTCAATTGATATTTCGAGGCACTATTTGAATTTATACCAAGCTTAAGGCCCACATGCAAGCTTGCCCATTTATTGAAGGAAAACTACATCTCATTATATCTAAATGACATGAAGTGAGCTATACGCCTATGTGCCTAATGAACCACTAATCTAGCTAGAAATATCTTTAAAATTTCCTCAAAATCACGCTTAGTCCACAGCCCACAATAACACCCAGCAATTATAGTCATTACTCTACCCACATAAACGACATCCAATTTGTAACTTGTTTATCAAACTGTCAAAGTGATTAGGGATGAACCACACATTTAACATGCACCGAAGAAGCATCAAACCAATCAACAAATGGCAACAAAATCAGTCAAATTCATGCCTAGGAGAATTCACTGCAGCATCCAGCTCATCTAGCTCAGAAGACTTACAAATTACCTACTCTAATAATACCAAAACATGTCCCTATAACTAGCCAATCAAGCATACATTGTCACCTAACCATGGGTAATCAAAACCACACTCAAATGAGAATTAAATTAGCACACCTCATGATTAAAACAATAAAGTTAGCAAAATCTAGATTAAAATCAAAACCTTGAATGCCGAAATTCATGATTATATATTAAGTAATGGAGTTGAAGCATATCTTCCTGCAGGTGTATGTGGGCTCACATGCTAAACATGAGAACAAATTAAAGTCAAATAAAGATCATCAATGCTCTGACATCAGGCGCATGTTTAATTTCAGCAAATTCAAGCGGGACAACATGACTATCTCCCTCAAAAATTAACATGGATTCCTCATCTCAACTCATATGACCAAGAGAACACATAAACAAGTCTTGGCAATTGTTGTTTGGACAACGAATGGACATGGACAGCAGGCATGAACATGAATCCAACAAATTTAAGTCACAAACAGCACTTTGAACCATGACTACAACATGTTATGAACATACACAGCGTTCATAGCCAAGAAATCAACATATTTTCTATACATGTACAGCAAGAACAACAATGAATATAGCAAATTTGAGCCCAACAATAAATCCAGTAAATTTGAGACATGTACAATAAGAATGGACATCTTCAGTGAAACTATGATGCGGTGGGTGTACAAATTCAGCAAATAGCAAATCCTTAAATGATCATTGTGCAAGCTAATTGTAACAGCCGAGATAAATCACCATGTATTGCACATACATCACAAGCATGACACAAATGATACAACGATGTGTCCATCACATGTGAAGTGGAGTCTCAACAGAGCCCAAGACAGAGCAGCAGTTAGTATGAGAAAGAAAAACTACAGATCCAACGTATGAACAATTTACAGTAATAGAGGATTTCTCTACATTAAGACCTTGACAATTATGATATGTGCGCACTTCGAACACCTCAAGCTCAAAAATAAATCCAGAGGCTCTCAGTTTAGAGGACAATTCAACCACGTTTTAAAGTAGTAACAGATTAAACCGAAAGTCAAGGGAAGGAGAACAGTATGCCATCCAAGGATGAAGCATCAATTCGCAATATATGATCGGTACATTGAAGAACAACATAGTAATCACTCCTGTGCAATCTCAAATTGATCAATTAATTCACCATAGTCATCTCCGAGGCAAAACGTCGAAGAGGTGGTGAGCATGAAGGTGAGGTATTATACCAACGGGAATTTCTGTCAATTGGCAAGGAATAATATAACTTGAGAAACCCAGCTAAAAATTGCTAGGAGGAATCGACGAATCTGAGAGACCAAATGAATAGACAATAATTGAGATAACAATTCGCAGCTTTCGGCAAAAAGGCAATACAGAACAATCGTGTGATTGAGTCTTGATGAATCGACCGCATCCTACCATGGGGGTATCCGGCTGGTTAGCTAATAAATGGAAGGCACTGAAAGACTTCGAGAATCTTACGAAGACGAAGCTAGCCACGGGCTTCGACTGCGGGTGAAGACACTAGATTTGGTCCAGAGTGTGGGTTCTTGCTTGGCTCGGTTCCTCAGGCTCTCACGCGCGCACCAAGCTTCAGAGAGTGTATTGGGAATTCTCCTGCAGACCGTGAAATTGCGAGATTAAAGGGAATCTCCAAATGCGTTAGACGAGAGGGAGAGAGAGAGAGAGAGAGAGAGAGAAGTTCGATTGGCAGTGATGAGCGTCGATGCGCCGCTCCGTTATGGCAGAGGCTATGGTGGCCGGCGAGGGAGATCCGACGGCGGTCGTAACTGATCGGAGATGGTGGACGATCGAATTGATGGTGATGGAGCCAAAAAGGAAGAGGCAATGGCTCCGGCAAATTGTCTGGCGAACGAAGAGAGGCATCTCCGGTGAATGGGATCGAAACTTTTTCTACAGTTGTTATTCTTGTTTTTATTTGCTCATCATTATTAATTTATTATTATGCTTGCTCGATATGGTGGGAAAAAAAGATTCATATGTCAACATATATTATTTAATCAAGAATGAAAGTGGTAAGTGACCAAATAAAGGTAAATAGTAATTTTATATAGTAGTCGGTAAATTTAATGCGATGTTAAGAAAACTAAACCAAATTTGATAATAGATAAGAGATGTTAATTTTTTTATCGAGAAGTTATCCGTTTAATAAAACAAATTAATGTCGAAAATCAACTTGAAAAAGATTAATATCACAAAACTACTTAGAAACTTAATCTCAGAAAAATGGGTTGAAAACAAGGTTAATGAAATTGCATGCAAATCATGCATAGACCAAGTCACACATCTCTTTACTATCGATCAACAATTTCTTGTTTCTATTCTCATGATGACTAGAGAGTTGGGAGGCAATGTTCTCCTCTTTTCACCTTCTCCCCAGATTCTGCACTAATCACTTCCATCTTCCTTCCTTCCAAGGCCAAGAGTACCCGTCATAGGTGAACAATTGAAAAACAAGTCACTCTCACAAACACTAGCACTTTTCTTTTTCTCTTTTTTTACCCCTCTCTATTTCTCTCAAATCTCTCAACATTGGAGCTCTTTAATTTATGTAAAGTTCTCTTGCAAGTTTACTTCAATCCATGATGATTATGAACTTGGAAAACACAAATACGAAAAGAAGACCCATGTCAACCAATTGCGATGCCCACAACATGCATTGCTATAATTTACTTACACATGTGAATCTCATCTTTCATGAGATTTCATGGTCAAATTATAATCTTGAGTCTCGGTAAGAGAAATTTAGGTTTAGCATTGATCGTATTTTAGAGAGAATTTAATACATTAGTGTAGTCTATGTGCTATATCAAATACGGACCATTAAAATAGTAGGGCTCATGGGGATTTTTCATAGGTTTTATCAAATCTTCCGGTAGAAATTCATCCTTCGGGCCTTGAAATTGTGACAGAGTCCTCTAACTAAACAGATCGGGGCCTGTAATGAATAGTGCTTAAAGCTTGGGCAGTGGATACTCCATAAATATTGAAACTTGGCCACATTGTAGCCTCTCTTCCCCCCTAGCAACTGCCCTTGGTTGTAGGTTTAATCTACTCCCTTATTCGAGAATATTCGCACCTAGCTATAACAGTCAATGAGTATTTTCATGAAGATCAACTCAGAATCGAGCCCCATATTGATATGCCCACCCCTTCTTTTGATTTCCCCGCTCATCTAAAGACAACAAAACTACCCATCCAAGAGTAGGTTAGAGCGCACGACGAGTAGTCTCTGTAGGTCGAGCGACAAAGACCATAAATCTTGGAATTTGCCAAAATACATTAGAAGCTGCTTTTCCTTAAAGCGACCACCCTTAAGAGTCTCTCTCTCTCTCTCTCTCTCTCTCTCTCTCTCTCTCTCTCCCTACGCCCTGTGTAATCACAACTTTGATATCAGAGAACCGGAATCACCACAGCTATTAATCATCAACATTATCACCATGATTTGTCAGAGCGATTGCTCCTCTCTCTATGTCTGATCACTTTCTTCTTCTCATTTTACCAAATTTATAAACTGGGAAACTCAATAGGTGGATTGGCTACTTCACGGGGTCGTTGATTTCTCCAGTAGCACAGTTTTCCATTCATATGGTCGTTTGGCAATGGATGCATTTGATTTTGGTGAAGATGGCGATGCTCTCGATGGATAGTATACTTTGGTTCATCCAAACTCTTTGTTTTTTTTTGTTTTTTGTTTTTTTTTTCATGTATGGTTTGTAAATTTTGTTAACGCTATATAATGTACAAATCGACAAATTATGCTGTACCTTGTCTGATTATGATTTGTGAAGTTGCCCTGTTCTGCAATTCTTTTAGTTGGTTCGGTGTGATTAAAAAGTTGGGAAAATGGTCTGATTCAATTTCACTGTGATCATCCTATTTGCTTTTCTAGTACGGTTCTTGTTCTTAGTTGACATCTAAATCAGCTAATATACTAATCAATTTGTTCCCATCTGGGTTTGCAGACTGTAGACTAACGCAGGAACGATAGAGAATATTTTAAGCAAAAGTTTATATATCAAATTTCTAGCCACAAATGTAGTCATTCCCCAATGCAATTGATAGCGTTTTTAGCTATATGTAGAGCCCTTTAGACGATTGATGCGCAGCTTGCTCAGCTGAGATCTGCTTTATGTTAGTAGTTCTTACTGTAGATAACTGCAACCTCCATCAAGAAATTTTGAATCTTTACCTTTCATCTTCTCTTGCGTTATGGATGGTTTACCGAATTTGTTTTCTGGTTTGGTTCAAGATCAGTATGGGATCGTCCCCTTCTCTTGCGTTGGGAATATAGGATGACTTCCACATTCTTGTAGTCATGCCAAATGACGCGATCTCTATTTTCAGAGGTATAAGTTATCATCTAAAATTAATTTCTCAAATTCTATGCGTTTTCATGGGAAAACATATAGAATTGCCAATGTGCGAATCACCATCCATCGAGATGCAGAGACTGCATTTACTTTTGGATTTCTGAATTTAATTAATTAACAAGGATAATTTCCCGTTCTCGCAAGTCGAGAACCTAAATCCTCTGGACAAGGTTTGTCACCTTTAGTAAAAGGAGCTTGCTAGACCTGAGCAGGTCTTTAAATTGCTCCACCCTAAATAGGCCATCCCAGGGTGTCTTCCTCCCACAAGCCATTTACAGGCAAGTGAGGGGAGGAAACGCGGGATAAAAACCCCACTGGGCTCTCCGGCCACAGCGCTTCTAGCTCTGGGATCCCGCCTGGAGGGAGGTCACTGTCTTCTCCTAGCATACTAGGCTGATAAACCCCCGATGATAGGTCCGGGAGGAGTGGCAGCTCCTCCCGAGTGGCCGGCCGGCCGGCCTTTAGTAAAAGATGCTGCACGGGGATGACCTCGAAGAAGGTAACCCCACCCTCTCACCCTCTCTTTAGTTTTGGTTCTTCGGGCGTTTTGATAGGGATAATGACCTTCGTTCCGGCTATTATATGATGTGGCTAGAACAAGGTTTCGATAGGATCGTCAAATTGGTGGTTTGGGTAGGATTGAAAATGTCTTGTCCAAATTGACTTATTTATAGACAACACAAATTTAGTGACTGATATTTAATTCGACCTGTAACCAACTGAATTCATTTTTCTTAAATACATCCATATTTAATTTATCTTATGAAAACTTGAACCCACCTATTCATCTCACTTTAACCTATTCATGTATATTTACTTGGATGAAAATTTCATATCAAATTTAGAAATTAAATTAGTACAATTAAAAATTCAATAAATTAAGTAAAAAAACGTAAAAATACCTATAGACTGGAATAGTCATTAAAAAAAAAACCTAAAGATTTTCATCTAAGGCATTAAAGATTCTCGTATCAACCTTCACCATCGTCAGCAAAATATTTACTCCCATAAGAATAACCCTAAATTTTTGCCTATAATAGATATCAACATTTAAAATCATTTTCTTACCTTTACCAAAAAAAAAAAAAAAAACATTTAAAATCATATTCACTCGAAAAAACTATATCATAAGTTGTCATGCATGCATCTTTAAGGTGAAAAGAAATTATTTCGATTATAAGATACTAAAGGTATGGCTTTCAACATTATATAGAATTTTGGGAAAATTACAAATAAGAACCCGAAATGGGGTCATTTTCTCAAAAGAAGGCACGGAGTAGATCTTGTGTTAAATAAGGATCTGAAGTAGCCAAATCTGTATCAAATAAGGATCTCACTTCGCCGGCTAGCCAAATGTACTGGTGTAAACGGGTCGGGTTGGGTCGGGTCTTGATGTTACCCAACCCGACCCGAAGCATATGGGTCACATAATGTGACCCGACCCGATCCGACCCAAAACACATTAAACTCACATAGGAAATTCGGGTCGGGTCGGGTTTCCGAGTCTTTTTTTTTTTTTTTTTTCGGGTGAGAGTTGAATGGGGGCATTCATCTTCATTGTTGTTTGTGACTTCTCACAACTGTTATAGGTTATTACAAAACATTCCAAGCCTCGGCTTGGCTCTTTATTTTTTAGCATTGGATTGATTTTTGTCTTTTTTCTTTTGGCTGGCCTCAAATGAATGTATCTTCTACAAATGAGCACAAGCATATGCATGTGGGGAAAAGAAAGAAGTTAAAATGGGGTCGGAGAGAAGTAAATGTTTAAGAAATACATTCATATAATTGGAAAAGAAGATGCTAGAGAATCGGAAATAAGAAAAGCTGCACTTCTTGCCAATGCCCACAAATTCATAAGGTATTGTGAGCTCGGTAAATATGCTGAAAAGGCTTTTACACATGGAGAATCGAGCTGTCTAATTGTGTAGTAACTTCTTGTGCAACAAGAATCTCATGCTATTGCCAGAACTTCTTTGGACAAAAATGAAATCATGCATCGTGCAAGATTGGCCATCTATCCTATAAATTGATCCGAGACACACCAAAGATACACAAAAATTAACAAAACCGGATTCTCCTCCCAATGCAATCTTTCTCGCAAGAATTTTAAGAAGGCAAACAAAATTCACTCTATTTGCAAAGACCAGGAATCTAAACAACCCCGAAGAACTCAATGTAATGAAGGATAAGGACTACATATCATAAGAACCAAACACCATGATTCATTCAAATCTTCATTCAACGAAACCATCCCAAAACAATGATTTTTTTCCCTCTTCCATTAAATAAATCATTTCTAATCCAAACGCTAACCAGCACTCATTTCTAATGCAAACACTAACCAGCACTGCCCACTATCCAGGAATACCAGAAAATTAATCTCATTCTCAACCTTCCTCACACAAGGGAGAGTCCAACTCAGCCCTTAGTCAAGCAAAATCAAAGCTAAAGCAACAACAGAAGTCTCCACCTGCCAATAGTAACAACCCCCTAAATTCTTACCCACCCCAGACTTTAGTTTGACATCCTTGTTCTTCTTGCCGGTGTTCTTAGCAGCCTGATCATTGAGAGTCACATTATACCTCTTAAACCTCACTGTAGTGGCCAAATCCATCCTAAAGACCAAAGACTCGTT
This sequence comes from Eucalyptus paniculata subsp. matutina, assembly GCA_017140255.1. Taxonomy (NCBI): domain Eukaryota; kingdom Viridiplantae; phylum Streptophyta; class Magnoliopsida; order Myrtales; family Myrtaceae; genus Eucalyptus; species Eucalyptus paniculata. The sequence goes on along the minus strand of CM029444.1, from coordinate 32,193,527 downwards.
CTTGGCCACATGGGATCTTCAAGTTTCCCTTCCCCAAGCAACCCACAGGCCTTAGCAACAGTAGTTAAGGTGTAGTCAGTCAACTCCAAGCCCTCCTCCACCATACTAATAAATAAATCTAGCACTTCAAAAGCTTTGCCATTTTCACAAAGTCCTGCCAAAAGGGCATTGTGTGAAACACAATTCTTCTCTGGCATTATATGAAAAATCTCCATAGCCAGATCAATAGACAACAAAAATGCACGATGGAGCAATTGCTTGTGCCTTCCAAGTAACAACTACTTCGACGCGGTGGCAGCAGCAACAGCTAGCAGATAGATATGGAGCATGGATTTCGCGAAACAAATTAAAATACCAACACCTTAGGAGCTGTCAAAACTCATGATTTGCATACGAGAAAATCAGCAAACTCCCCCAAGAAGCTGTCAAAGTTAAGATGAGTCGGAAAATTGCGGGTGCACTAGAACCGGAAACTTAAAATTAGTTCACCCGATTGAAGCAAGAATATAACAAGGCAGAATTCGCATGAAGCTACAAAAGAAATACAACAGCAGTAGGTGGATATGGGCCAAGTTCGAAGTTTTCAATCGCGCATCTTAACCACCCGCTCATGTCGGCTGCAAAGTTCATGTAACAAATCCACTTCCCAATGCTGCGAACATCAATTCAGTGCACGTGAGGCATTCAAAGTGCTCGAATTGACTCCAGCACAAACTTGGATTCCGCCAACCAAGGGCCGCTTCGATGGCAGGACGAGCGATGACGACTGACGCTTGGGGATGCATGCGGAACAGGAAAATCAGCAGACAACAAAAACGCACGGCAAGAAGTAATACATTCCCCTTAAAATGTTTCCAATCGAGGGGGGAAGGCGCGTGGATCTAGAGGGGGGGCTCCTCACCTGCCGGGACTTGGAAACGAGGCGAGAAGTGAGCGCCCGAGCAAACCCAGTCCCCGAGCCGTCGACGATGGTCGACCGCACGCGGCGGCTAGGGTTCCGGCGTCAGCGAGGCGGAGGCGGAGGCGAGGGGTGGCAACGGCGACGGCGAGGCGGAGGCGCGTCGATCGGAGGGTGGCAGCGGACTCCACGAGAAGGCGCACTCGTCGGAGAAGAAGGCGGAGCCGACGAGGTATGTGCTTCAGTGCTTGTGTTTGACTGTTTGTGTTTGGGGCTAAAGTGTTCGCGTTTCTATTTAGAATTAACGTGTTTCGGGTCGAACAATGTTCGAACCCTGACCCAACCCGAAACACATTTTTTTGCTTGTTTTATATTTGTTACCCGAACACGACCCGAACACGAAATTTGTATTATACTTATTTCATATTCAGGTCGGGTTGTTTCGGGTCGGGTCGGGTTTTTTTTTGACACCCTAGCCAAATGTTATTTTTCCGACCATTGAAACATGGGTATTTTTGTCATAAAAAGATGTACGAGTAGAAAAATATAAGCGCTAAAATTCAGAAAAACAACAAATTACTTTTTTTTTTTTTAGCAAACAAAACAACAAATGAACCACCCATCATTGCAACATGGATGGTAGGGCTGCTGGACTCCAACGTAGGAGGTCCCAGCTTCAAAGCCCCTGCGAAGCAGGGAGGCTGAAGCGTTGCGTGGTGTTTTGCCCGGGGTGTGTGGGTAGTGGTTTCTTGCGTGCCTCCCAGGATTTACTCTCCGGCTGCCAACCATGCGGTGGGTTACCTGGGTCACCAAAAACAAAAAAAAAACAACAAATTACTTTGTTTTCTTCTTTTCTTCCATCTTCTTCATTACCTTCGGAGAACACCCATGATCCCTGATCTCCGATGCCATACGCGCGACCTAGATCACCATCACCGCCGTATCTCTTCAGATACTTCTTGATCGGTGTCGGATTCACCGCCAGATAGTGCGACTAGCTCCTTCAACCTCCTCAACTCCTATGCGCACGAGACCCTCACTGCCCTCACCGGCCTTTCCCAGTCTTCGTATGTTCCGATCTTCTTCCTTTCTTTACAATTGCTGCGTTCTCACTCACCCACTCTCTTTCTTCATAATTACTCTTTCTCTTGCTCAACCAGTGGTCTTTGCATCCTAAATGTGGAGTCGAAGCTTCTTATGTTGGCAGTTTCATTCATCTGCATTTTATACTAACGGGTATGCAATTTTATTGGCAGTGTCTCTGACCGGAACATCTCTGATCATGTGCAGAAACTGAAAAATATGCGTCTTATTATAAGGGTCATATAGAAGTTAAAATAGTATGTGCTCTTCTGCTCTTCCAGATTTTGGGACCTCTTTTGTTGGTCACTTCCTCAACCAGGAGTTAAGGCTCTGTTAGCAATTTGTGATGCCTGTATTTCTTAGAACTAGAGTTCTAGTTGATAATTAGACAAGTTCTATATGAACTATAAGACCTTTAAGATTTAGTGAGAAACAGCTAAACTGTCAAGGTTAAAGAGTGAATGTGTGAAGCGGATTAGTTCAAGGTTTCTGGCGTGTGGAGTGAATTGGAGGCAAATCAAGTATCTCGCATTAGCAATTCCAAATTAACCAGGAAATGACTGAATTAAGACAAGCAGAAAACATTTAATGGGGTATGGGCAATATCCTCGCCCTAACTTGTCTATCTTTGAGCTTCTTATCCTGGAGAACTAATTACTTGTCTTTTAGCTTTAAACATCTCGATCTGACCGTGTGCATGCCTATACCATTTATGTGGTTCTGTTTTCTGGCAAAAAATAAACATTTAATTCCAAGCCCAGATTTTGAGGATATGCCACATGTGCACGCGGCAAACACAACTCACACAGACACATTTGAGTATTTTATTTGTTTTTGGTCTGGGGTACTTACTGATGAACATTCATACTTTTTCGATTATGATTTACTTGAAATTCTCTTATATTGTTGTAGACCCTCAGTAGTGGTTTTAAATATGGTTCTCCAGTTAAATTGCTTTTGAATTTTTTCTGCTTGGCACAATTAATGATACTAATGAGTTTTGTGAAATGTGTACCTTCTGTTGGCATGCAACTCTGTTTTTACCTATGTTAATTGAATTGTTTCAGAGGTGGTTGCTGTCAACTTATGAGATAGATGCTCAGATTGGCAGTAGAGCGCACCCTTGCAATGATCAACCCAACATTATCGTGTAATTTGAGTAGGGAGATGTAAAAAGTTATCAATTAGTCCTTGCCAATGGTGGATCGCCAGTTGCTTGCACACCCATGGCCAGCAAACCAAAAGCATCCATTATGGGGTTATAAGATTGTCGGGACATTGTATCATTTAGTTGTGGGGAGTAGCCCATCACGGTCTTGGCCTATTTATAGTTACATATGGGGTCATTCTTGTATGTATGTTACCGGAAGGAACAATATGGGGTTATATAGTTGCCTAGATAGACAGTATATAGGCTGGAGTTCCCAACTGAGTTTTCACTGATTCAGATAGGAGCTCAATGTCGGTTTGTACAATTTTAAGTTTCTTTGTATCCAAGTTTTGCTTTCTCTGGCAATAACATATTTGATTGTTGCCATTGCCACTGCTCATACACAAACTGTCTTGCTCTGCTCTGCTCATTTCTGGGCATTCTCGCTCTGGTCCAAGTTACTAATATTGAAGAATTCAAGCAAGGTACAAAGACAAAGAAAAAAGCTAGCTTCGGGCAATGTCAACAAATGAACAACCCAAAATTGGTTCACCTTATTGTCTGTGTTAATGTGATTTCTTTGTCAAATAAGCCAAAATCTGAAAAATTACAAATGGAGAATCGATGCTACAGATGTGATGAAAAACAATTATTAAGGTCCTCAGGTAAATAGATATAGGGAACTTCAGTAATTGCACCACTAATTCACAAGGTGGAAGATATGTAAACATCAATAGATAGAGCTTGGCATAATTATCACTTCTCCCAATCCAAAAGATACATCTTGATTTATAAAATTTTTAGTGAATATTCTCTTCCTCGACTTGTCATTCTTATCGGCCTCAGGTATCTTCCTCGACTCCTCCATGATTACATTATCAAGATTAATTTCCATAGTCTTCTTGCTCGACATGTAGGAGCCCATGCAGTTGTCTCTGAGGGCCTGAGCCTTCACGTTCTTTTATGTTTGCCTCCCATACTCTCTAGTCACCAGGCAGCAAGGCGAGACCACAATTCTGTCGGAGATGACAACCTTTTCCACCTTGTCCCGGAGAATGTCCTTAATGGTCTTGCACAGGTTCTTGCAAGACTTCTTTTTCTTCTCCTCTTCGGTCTTGTCGTCAAGTTTCAGTCCCTAATCAGGGACTGAGACCAGCTTCTTCCCATCATATTCCTTCAGTTGCCCCATAGCATATTCATAAATGGGGTAACTGAGTAAGTCAAAATGCTTCTTCACAAGGTCCTTGATTTTTCTCTCCTCCAAATAATCCAACTTAACATCAACTATACTCAGTGACCGGTTGAGTCCACTATGTTACTCTGCTAAAAGCACACAAATGCTACATAATTCAATCGAAGATTGGAAAGTTTCCTACCTCATCCTCCTTGAGGAACAGTGTGACTTTGGTTCCTCTGCCAAGTTGCTCTCTACTGACGTCCCTTGTGAGAGTGAAGGAAACTTTAGCCTGCGATTCCCAGAACTATTTCTAGTCGTCATTGTGCTTAATGGTCACGATAACTTTCTCAGTCACGAGGTAAGCTGAGTAAAACTCAACATCAAATTATCCAATCATGCTAACATCAGCACCGGCTTGCATTGATTCCATATATTCCTTGGTCCCAGGCCTTGCGATCCCAGGTTACTCACAAGATCCGCTTAAAACAAAGAGCCAGAGCAGTAGTTAACAGCTATACACCAAAGTCAGAAATTCGTTCAAGGGCCTAAAGACGCAGGGGACAACTGTGTCTTGGTCTATGACTGAATATTACGGACTTCCATTATAACTGACTAGTTCTTCCCAAGTCGATGCAAGTAATTCAAGACGATAGTAAATTTGACCAATCTACGAGCTATCAACTTTCAAAATGATTAGTTCCTAATCTTTTAACCTTCAAACTCGTTCCACACCAGGTGTCCCATTCACTAAGCGACCTCAATGCAATGCAGGGCACGGATACAATCACGGACAAGCACTAATAAATAAACAAAAGGAAGCAGAGTGTTGTGGATTAGTTTGCGAAGGAACTCCTTGTTGTTGCAGAAAGTGTTGGTAATCAAGCTTAGGAGATAGTTGATCTCTGCCTGGAACACGAAGGTCTTTGCTTCGGCCATCTGCCACATCCTTGAAGACTGAGAAAGGCTGGTAAGGATCTCGTGCACGAAGGTGTTGAGGAGGTTGAAAGCTCGCCAGTTGCACTTCAACGACCTAATCTGATGCCGGTCAAGAAGTATTTGAAGAGATCCGGTGGTGATGTGATATAGCTAGTATAAGCACTTAGAGGGGGGTGAATAGGTGTAAAAATAATTTCTCAAGATATGAAAGCAATACTAGGCAGACAATAGAAAGAAGGCTTTCCTTTAGTTAATAGAACGAACTATTATCAAAGTAAAACAGAGAGTAGGGAAGAGAAAATTGAACACAAGGTTTATAGTGGTTCGGCTTATTTCAAGCCTACGTCTACTCTTCTGCACTGACAGCCTACTGGCTGGATTTCACTATGAACAAAAGAGATATTACAGCAATGCTCTCCCTTGATTCCACAGTGTAGATATTCTACCACACTTCCTCAAGGTATCTCGAAATATAAACTCTCTTTTGCGTACAAGATTTCGCTCAGCAAATGAATTGACTACGAATCAAGGAGCTTAAGACTTTGGAATTCTTCTATTGTGCACCCCTTCGAACAACTGGAACGACTTCCTTTTATACTCCTTTATGCTATCATACCCGTTGGCACTTATCAAAGGAATTCTTCCAATCTTCCCATTGGACAGAATCAATTAGGAAGATCATTCGAACTATTAAAGGAACATGTCGATAGCCCATCAATCCTGCTCGCCCATACAATCAGGATCTTGGTTTCCATAAGTAGAACCTTCCAAGAATACTTCGCCAATCATCGGATCCTTAATCAATCTTGATTCAAATAAAGGATTCCGTCATGTCACATCCAGCCAAGAGATCTTCTCCAGTTGATAAGGCTAAATCCTTAATGAAGCACTCAGTTCTGGATAGCCTTTCTTCAACGGATTAGAAGCTATTACTGAGAATAGACTTTAAGTCTTGAGTTTGGCAGTCCGGAAGTCTTCAGACTTTGAATCGAAGAGTCTGCAAAGCTTCAGAATAGACTGATAGAAACGTTTTGTCAGCTTCAAAAGATTCGAGAAAGATTTCTCCAACATGATGGACCATGGTGACCCAGGTTGCGCGTATGGCGTCGGAGGCCATGGGTGATCTCCAAAGGTAACGAAGAAGATGGGAAGGAAAGAAGACGACAAAGAAATTTGTTGTTTTTCTGAATTTTAGGGCTTATATTTTTCTATTCATATATTTTTTATGACAAAACTACCCACGTTCTGATAGCTGAAAAATTCACATTTGGTTGGCCGGCGAGGTGAGGTTCTTATTTGAGACAAATGTGACAATTCCAGGTCTTTATTTGACACAAGGTTCACTTCGGATACTCTTTTGAAAATGTTGGCCCACTTCGGATCCTTATTTAGAATTTTCCCTAGAATTTTTGAACTTTTTGTTGTAAAATATTGCGTTGCGAATATATAATAGAGAAGAGATTGAGAAGAGAAAACAAGTGAACACTAGAGATAGTAGAGAAAGCCAAATATTTCACTGTATTGTGATTGTTGTTATTATTGTTCTATTGTACATCAAAACTAAACTCCTATTTATAGGAGAACAAGAATGTACATATCATTAATATCAATGTATTGAATGATACATGTACTGGATAGAGGAGATGAACATTCATTATATAGGGAGATGCACTTAGAATATATAATACACATGTACCATAATAAGTTTATTAGATAAGATAAATATAATGAATATTCATTAATGTATTTCATAACACTCCCCCTTGAATATTCATCATATTTATTACGAATGTGTATCGAATGAAACTGCCTCATTAAAAACCTTAAGCCGGAAAAACCCAGTGGGATAAAAACCGGACAAAAGGGAAAAAGAGCGCAGAGCACAAATGTTATGATCTCTCCCTTTTATGGATGCATTAATTGCCTCGTTAAAAACTTAAGCCGTAAAAATCCTATGGGAAAAAAACCGGACATAAAGAAAAAAAGAGTGCAACGCATATATAACCACTCCTGGGGCTAATCATTATTGCATCTTCTGAACTCGCTGTATATCAATGCTGCAATGTATAGTTCATAATATCTCCCCCTCAATTAAGCCATATAGCCACTTCTGGGGCTAATCAATCTTATGAACTCGCCGCATACCAATGACATATACTAATTTCTCAAAACTTGATGTTGGCAATGATTTGGTAAAAATATCTGCAAGATTATTTATGGATCAAATCTGTTTAACATCAATTTGTCGACTTTCTTGAAGTTCATGAGTATAGAAAAATTTCGGCGAGATATATTTGGTCCTATCACCTTTGATATATTCTCCCCTGACTTGTGCAACACAAGCAGCATTATCTTCATAAATTAGAGTGGGAGAATTTGTAACTGGTATTAAGCAACAAGAATTATGAATATGTGTTATAACGAATCTTAACCAAACACACTCTCTTCCAGCTTCATATAAAACAATAATCTCAGAGTGGTTAGAAGATATAGCTACTAGCGATTGCTTCGTAGAACGCCAAGAAATAGCGGTGTCATTATAACAAAATAAATACCTGGTTTGAGAGTAAGCCTTATATAGATCGGATCTATATCCAGCATCAGCATATCCAACTAAACTAGAGTTAGTGGAATTCTTGGAATAATATAATCCCAAATCTATGGTTCCTCGGAGATAACGGAAAATATGTTTAACTCCATTCCAATGTCTCCAAGTTGGCTCAGAACTAAAACGTGCCAATAAATTTACTGCAAAAGTGATATTTGGTTTCGTACATTGTGCCAAGTACATCAAAGCCCCAATTGTATTGAGATATGGTACTTCAGGATCAAGTATCTCTTCATCAGATTCTCTAGAACGAAATGGGTTCTTTTAGGGATTTAGAGACCTTACAACCATAGGGGTGCTCAATAGGTGAGATTTGTCTATGTTGAAACGTTTAAGCAATCTTTCAACGTATGCTAATTGATGGATGATTATTCCATTTGTTTTATGCTCAAGCTCTAGATCAAGACAAAGTTTGGTTTTACCCAAATCTTTAACTTCAAACTCCCTTTTCAAATATTCAGCAGTTTTAGCTAACTCTTCTGGAGTTCCAATTAAATTTATATCGTCGACATAAACTGCTATAATAGCAAATCCGGTTTCTGATTTCTTAATAAACACGCATGGGTAGATAGGATCATTCTTGTACCTTTCCTTAATTAGGTACTCACTTAGGCGTTGATACCACATGCGACCGGATTGCTTTAACTCGTACAAGGATCTTTGCAATTTGATTGAGAATAAATTGCGGGAAGTGCATGCTTCAAGCATTTTGAATCCCTCATGAGTTTTCATATAAATATTAGAGTCTAATAAGCCATATAGATATGCCGTCACAATGTCCATAAGACGCATTTCCAATCTTTCAAAGATTGCTAGGCTAATGAGAAAGCGAAATGTAATCATATCCGTCACAGGTAAATATGTCTCATTATAATCAATCTTAGGTCTCCGGGAGAATCCTTGGGCAACGAGTCGGGCATTATACCTGATAATCTTGTTTTTCTCATTTCGTTTTCCGATAAATACCCATTTATATCCAACAGGCTTTACATTATCGGGGATACAAGTCACAGGTCCAAAAACCTCTCATTTAGTTAGGGAAGCTAATTCAGTTTTAATTGCTTCCACCCACTTAGGCCAATATTGCCTTTGACGACATTCAATAATAAATTGCGGCTCACAATCATCATCCATAATTTTATGAGCAACTGAGAATGCAAAAGTATCATCAATGATGATTTCATTTCGATCCCAAATTTCATTACAATATGTAATGGAATTCTCGGTATTCTCGGGACTAGTGCTCCTTTCATGGGTTTGTGTCTCTTCAGGGGCAATAAGCTCTTTGGGAGCCAGCACAACGCCAGGCTCTTTTGGAGCGGATTCTTGATTCTTTCCCCTTCGTTTTCGAGGAATAATATCTTTTGATCCTATCGATATACCACACTTCAAGTGCGCAAGTAAACGTGCAAATGCGACATTGCGCGTAGATAATAGGCAAACATGGGACCATCTGCAGGATGCGTCCACTAATACCATAAAATATTGAAATGGTCCACTTGATGGTTGTATTGGTCCACAAATATTATCTTGAATTTTTTGCAAGAATAAAGGAGATTCAAGATTAATCTTTGTTATAGAAGGTTTAATAATGAGCTTTCCTTGTGAGCAAGCCTCACAATTATAATCTTTTGACAACAATACATTTATATCCTTTAAATGGTGCCCTTTTGTATTTTGAATTATCCTACGCATCATTGAAGTGTCAGGATCACCAAGGCGATCATGCCATAGTCCAAATTGATCAAGGCTTACCAATCTCCAGGATGTGGTGGCGTAGGTTTCAACAGCCTTAATCATGACACAATACAAACCCATAGAAGAAGCTTCTAGCTTCTCATGGATGGTCTTCAGGCCCATCTTATAAGAGGAAATGCCAATATATTCCTTATCTTGCTCATAAATAGTCTCAATATGGTACCCATTACAGTGTACATCTTTGAAACTGAGCAGATTCATTTTTGATCAAATGCTTAGAAACGCATTCTCAATATGCAGGATTGTGCCATTTGGCAAAATAATTGTAGCATTCCCAAAACCATCAATAATTGGAACAGGACCTGATATTGTATGGATTTGTGCCTTACGCAATATCATACTCGAGAAAAAGTGTCTATTACAAAATATAATATGCGTTGTTACACTATCAAGCAAACAAACATTTTCCTTTTTCTCGGTATTTCCATTTGCATTTATATTGACAACTTCAGGTGTCAAGTATCATAAAAGTTGCATATTAGTTATATAGTCGAATAAAATTTCAAAAATAAATATTATATAAGGTTCATAAGCATTTCATAAAGAACAATAAAAAAAAAATAATACATTTAAAGCGAAACAACATAAAATTCAAAGTTCAAATTATCATCCACCAATCTGATTCATCAAAGTAATCAGAGGTCCTCAAAGAAATCAGAGACATCCAATGATGCATTTGCTACTTCAGGAGCAAGAGGAGCCCCACCAACGGAGATATTGTTGGCCTCAACATTGGTTATGGCAGTATGATTGATTTCAATGGCATGAGATTCACCACACTTGCCCGTATTCTTTAAAGACGCTTGGTATAGATCAACAAAATGTTTTGGCGTACGACAGGTACGTGACCAGTGCCCCGTCATGCCACAACGATGACAAATACTTTCATTAATCACCTTCTTTGGCTTCTTTTCTTTGCCATGATTCAGGCCAAAATTTGATTTCCTAGGGCGGTTAAATTTCTTGCCATCCCTTCTAGGATTATGTTCTTGCTTGCGCTTATAGCCCTTAAAATGGCCAGTATTTTTCTCAAAGTTAGCATGTGCTTTAGGCAATGCTTTTGAGCCAGCAGGTCTAAGATCATGATTTTTTAGCAGCAATTCATTAGTTTGCTCGGCAGTAAGAAGCACATAAATTAATTTAGAGTATGTGGCAAACTGACGCTGCCGGTATTGTTATTGCAATACAATATCTGAAGCATGGAAGGTGGAGAAAGTTTTCTCTAACAATTCCGCATCAGCGAGTTTGATACCGCATAATTCAAGCAGAGAAACGATATCAAATAAAGCAGAATTATAGTCAGACATTGATTTAAAATCTTGCAGTATGAGATTTTGCCAATCATATTGTGCTTAAGGGAGGATAACAGTTTTGGTATGATCATACCTACACAAGACATGAGAGTCTCGAACGGATAAATATTGAGTCTGCAAGCTCTCATGCAAATGACGGCAAATAAAAATTAGCGCATTTGCTTTATCCTTTTCATTTGAGGTTCAATCCTTTGTAATTGTGTTAGCGAGACTTTGCCCTTGGAGATGCATTTCCATGTCAAGGCACCAGAATAGATAACTATTTCCACTCACTTCCAGGACGTGGAATTTGGGCTTTTCAATATTTGCCATAATTCTTGCATAAATAAATCCTTAAATTAATTAAAAGGATTTCCAAATATCCACCGCTACTTCAAGAGCAGAAGGATACTTTTAGATTTGAAATTTTGCTTCAGGCCAAGAAAAATAAAAATGAAGAATTGATAGAAGAAGATGAAGTATAAGTTAATTAAAAAAGAATACCAACCTTGCAAAAATTACTTACTCAATCGGTAGATCTTCATGCTGATAATGTGTTGTAAAATATTGTGTTGCGAATATATAATAGAGAAGAGATTGAGAAGAGAAAACAAGTGAACACTAGAGATAGTAGAGAAAGCCAGATATTTCACTGTATTGTGATTGTTGTTATTGTTGTTCTATTGTACATCAAAACTAAACTCCTATTTATAGGAGAACAAGCATGTACTTATCATTAATATCAATGTATGGAATGATACATGTACTAGAGAGAGGAGATGAACGTTCATTATATAGGGAGATGTACTTAAAATATATGATACAAATGTACCATAATAAGTACATTAGATAAGATGAATATAATGAATATTCATTCATGTATTTCATAACACTTTTGTATTTATTCTCCCCGAAAAATAAGCCGCCGATATTTTGGGCAAAGCGATAATCTGAAAATGGATGGATTTCAAGAGCCCAAGTAGCTGGAGGTGTTACGCCAGGAGCTTGCCCACAGATCGACTTGTGGAGACGATGTCGCTTTAAAAGATTCGCCTGAGCTCACGAATGTTTTGTGGAGAAACGATTATGAAACAAGCATGTCAACTCACGTGGGCGTTGCTTTTAGTCACTCGCCCTCAAACATTATAGGCCATTCGGTGACCGCCGGTTCATGCATTTACTATTAAATGGATCGAAAATGGGTCTTGTGGAAACCCATTAACGACCCAATCTCATTAAAGATGTAATATTTTTGACCCACTTACACCCAATCCTTGAATATTTAACAACCATACATAACCCGATCTTGAAAATATGAGATAAAATTTGGCCCATGATTCATTTTGACACCCCTATATTTTAGATAGGCTTGATACCATTTAAGTTGAACTAGAGAATTGTAAAGCCCAAAGAACGGAAGCAAAAAACAGTATGTTATTCTAAAGTGAGTAGTCAAATTTTTTCGGGGTATTTCTGTAATGATTGTTTTGATCAGTTGGGATCATGTACCACATGCTTACTTTCTAGATCCATTATTTATTGAAATTTGCTAAGCTATTAACACGAAATTTATGCTCTCTTTAGTTAATTTTGCCGTTCAATGCATGTGGTAAAGAATAAATAGGTCTAAGAGCAAAAGTCCAATGGTTAATCCTATGTTATTATCTTAATTAACTTCCTTTCATCTATTTCTTTAAGCTATTTTAAAAAAAATAAGTACATTATTGGAAGTCCATTAGCTTATTACATTAATCTAGGCATTTTATGGGTGAGGGTGATGACTTCTGCACATTGCCGAGAATTTCAGGAAGCATCGGCCTTATAGACGGCTCGAGATCTAGTGGCCTCGGCAAAAACGAGAGTTGCTCTTAAACCATAGTGAATTAAGCAACATTTCTATCTTTCTTGAACTTTTGCCTAGCTTCCAAGTGTTAAATTATATATATAACAACTGTGACCACTGACACCTTAGGCCTTATCTGCAGTCCTCTTGATCCCTGTATGCCACAATCCGTGGGGCGATGAAATTCGATTCAACCATCTAGTATTTTGTGGACAGAGCCCCCATAGGTTGCCAAAAACCCCATGTCCACGGCCATCCGAGACTAGAAATCATACAATAGATCTGGTATGTGACATCTTCTCACACTCCTGTCCCACTTCCGTTCGACCATGTGAATCATGTTTCTGGAGACCATAGATTCACAAGCAACCTGGCCTAAAGTCGCAGACCCGATCTCTGCATAACTTCATAATTGTAGGGCGCAGCCAACTTTTCAGAACTGTACGCATTGCTGGTTCTCTATTTCTCCAACAGGACCGCTTGTTGGCTGACGAAGAACAAAACGTCTCGCATCTTGAATTTCATCAGTTGGATACAACCCCTTTTAAGAAGGCGGAAATGGTCCAACTACAGGAGATCCTACACATTGAAGACAAGGTGGCGAAACATCTGTATGGGAGCCACGAGGAAATGAGCGACGATAAGAAACGGCGGATCATGGCTCCAAGCTATACGCACCCTTAGAGGCAGTTGCATACTTCATTGGGCTAAAACGTCGGATACTTCCAACTAGGTTTTTGATCTGGAATTCGACTTGAGTGTTATGATTTGGCACATTGCTACTGAACTCTACTTTCACCCCAAAAAACGTACGAGAAGGGAAGATGCTCTGTTCGAAGAAGCACGCATTAAAAACAGCACAAGGTCGAGATCTAGAATTAGCAAGCGTTTGTCTCGATGTGTGCTATATATCCTTGTCAGATGTCTTGCTGTGGCTAGCGAGTTGCGCATATCCAGTTCAGAGATAGGCAAGAAGTCCATCACAGAACTCCGAGACATGGAGCAGAAGCTGACTAATCCAGCCGACGCAACTCAAGGTTATAGAAACTTCATCGCTAATTTTACAAATTGTTTCGCTAGGACTACGGATCTACGGAAGCGAGAGCAGAAGTTTGACATGAGGATGCTTGCAATCAATAAAGGGAGCATGTCAACACTGAGCTAAGCCTGAGCATTCAGAAAGGCAACAGCAGCAAACATATGCTATTTCACGGATGCCGACAAGCACCGCAGCTAGATACTATTATCACGAATCAAGAGCAAAATTGGTTGATCATCAGTGAGGTTTGGGTGGAAATGTTGGTCTATACCACTATCCGGTGTCAAGTTATCACGCTTAGCAACTAAGATGAGGAGGCAAGCTCCCCTGACTCACGTCAGCCTCTTGATGGCTCATGTCGGCTTTAACTATATCACTTCCAAATATCAAATGCTCTGGAAATATTGTTGGAGAAATCTTTCCAGAATATTTTGAAGCTGACAAAACGTTTCTTTCAGTCTAAGTCTGGATGTTCGGAGACCGTCAGTTTAAAGTCTGAAGACTTTGTACTCTCAAGACTCAAGACTCAAGACTCAAGACTTAAGACTCAAGACTCAAGACTTAAGTCTATTCTCACTGACAGTCTTTCTAAACCAGTGACGAAGGAAATCCAAAGCCGAGGTATATGGTTGAGGATTCGATCCTATCCTCTGGATTAGATTCTTTGGTTGGATAATCATTTCGGATTCTTTAATTCTTATCTAAGATCGATTGAAGATCTGATGGTCAACGAAATAATCTTGGAAAATTCTATTCTTGGAAACCGAGATCCTGATTGTATGGGCGAACAGGATTGATGGGCTATCATCAGATTCCTTAAATAGCTCGGATGATCTTCTTGATTGATTCCGTCCAACGGGTAGATTGGAGGAATTCCTTTGGTAAGTGCCAACGGCTATGATGGCATAAAGGAGTATAAAAAGAAGACGTTCTAGTTGTTTTAGAAGTGTGATCGATAGAAAAATTCCGAGTCGAAGAACCTTGATTGTTAGTCGAGACTGCTTTGCGAAATTGTATACACAGAGAGTGTTAGTACTTGGTGATACCTTGAGTGAGTGTCGTAGATTATCTACACCAAGAAATCAAGGAAGATCAACACTGTAACAGCTCTTTGTTCATAGTGGAATCCAGCCAATTGGCTGTCAGTGCGGAAGAGTGGACGTAGGCTTGAATCAAGCCGAACCACTATAAACCGAGTATTCAATTCTCTCTTTCCCTTACTCAGTCTTGCGATTGATTTTTAACTGTTGCAAATCCTTTAACTGTTTAAATATTGCACAATCTTCAAAGGAAATTGTATTATACCTATTCACCCCCCCTCTAGGTTCTCATACTAGCTATATCAATTGGTATCAGAGCCCGTGTTCTTACTTTGTTTGAAGTGTTTTACTTCAGAGTAAAAGATCCATGGCTAGTATGCTAGCACCAGGGCTGATGGAGGGGCAAAGCAATACCAGACCTCCCTACTTTGATGGAAAAGATTACAACATCTGGAAAAACAAGATGAAAGCTTTTCTACGATCAAAGGATCCTCTGGAATGGGATGTGGTGGAAAAAGGAATCACTCCTACTTTGCTGCATCGATATCGAAAGAGGAAAGAAACTGTTGAAGCCAGCGGAATGTCTCAAGAAGAGATAAACAAGAGACAAGCACTCGATGCTAAAGCAATTTATTCTTTATATTGTGCCTTGTCACCTACTGAATATAACAGAATATCTTCTTGTGTTACAGCAAAAGAAGTCTGGGATAGATTACATATCACTTATGAAGGGACAGACCGAGTGAAGGAGACCAGAATTAACATTCTCCTTGGTCAATATGAAGCCTTCAAAATGAAACCAGGAGAATCTATAACTGACATATTTAGTCGTTTTACAGATATTGTCAATGGTCTTGAGAACCAAGGACAAAAAATTTCTGATCCCATGAAGGTGAACAAGCTTCTGCGTGGACTCTCCAAGGATTGGAATCATATAAAGACTTCAATAAGAGAGACGCAAAGAATCATGCCATTATCTCGTAGACGAACGATTGGAACTCTTCGATCTTATGAAGTGGAACGAATTAATGAAGACGAAGATCCAAGAGGTAAGAAATCTATTGCACTAAAATCAAATGATGATTCTGATGATGCAGATTCTGAAGATGATATGGATGATGAGGAGCTTGCACTCATGATAAGAAGATTCAGAAAACTAAACAGAAAAGGCAGAAGGTTCATCCCAAAGAAACAAAGTTTTCGAGAGACAGACCAAGTCTGATGATGAGGAACCAAACAAAGATGTAGTTTGCTTCGAATGTAAAAAGAAGGGACACATCGGACCCAACTGTCCTCTTCGAAAAGAAAAGAGGAAAAGGCGAGAAGTCTCGAAAAGCTCTTAAAGCTGAAACTTGGAGCGATACGAGTGTGAAGAGAGTGATGAGGAATATGCCAACACGTGTGTCGATGGCGCAATCGGACTCGGACTGGATCGACTCGGACAGTGAATTTGAGGTAAGTGATTATAAAATCCCTGTCAAAGTCTCTAAATACATTGATGAATTATGCTTCGGTCTTAAGACTTCTCTCAAAAAGATTTCCGAACTTAAAAAGGAAAACTCGGTTTTAAAACAAAAGGAAAACATTTTGGAAGAAAAAGTGGAAAGTTTAAACTTGAATGTTTCTACCCTTAAAGAGAATGAAGAAAAACTTTCAAAAGAAAATGCTTTCTTAAAAACTGATTTATCAAATATTTCAAAGAAATTTTCAATAGGGTCGGAAAAACTTGAAAAAGTTCTTTCAGTCCAAAGACCTTACTTCAATAAGTCGGGTCTAGGTATGACAGCTGAGACAATCCCTTTGATTGATTTTCCGAAAGTAAAAGAAAGAATTAAGAAAAGACCTTCGAGAGAGGCTTACAAAAATCATTTCAAGAAAGTTTTTGTAAAGTCTGTAGGTCGAAATGCCTTAAGGTGTTCAAAGTGTAACAGTCAGGATCATTTTGAAAAAGAGTGTCCTATGGTTTGGAAGCCTGTTAAGAGAGTATGGCCTAATAATGCTCATCCTACTAACACCAAAGGACCCAAGAAAATTTGGGTACCAAAGAAAGCTTGAGACTCTATTTTGAATGCAGGTCTCTGTCAAAAAGAAGGTAAAGTGGTATCTTGACAGCGGATGCTCAAGACACATGACAGGAGACTCAAATTGTTTCATAAAGCTTATTCAAGTAAATGGTGGAAAAGTGTCATTTGGAGGAAATAGCAAAGGAAACATCGTGGGATTTGGAACTGTGAGAATTGGAAATCTCACAATAAGCAATGTCTCTCTAGTGGAAGGACTCAATTATAATCTTCTCAGCATTAGCCAATTGTGTGATATCGGTTTCAAGATCTCCTTTCAAGAAGGCATATGTTCTGGAATTAGTAAAGATTTGACTCAGTCTTTCATGGGTCGAAGGCATGGAAACATCTACCTCCTTGATGTAAAACCAAATGAAGAACAATGCCTAATCTCAATTCAAGATGAAGCAGCTCTATGGCACAGAAAACTTGGCCATATCAACAAAAAGCAATTAGCCAAAATCTCTTTAAAGCAGCTTGTTCGAGGTCTACCTAAATTGCCATATCAAAAGTCTGACCTATGCACTCCATGCATTCTGGGAAAGCAGGTAAGAAATTCATTTAAGCAAATAAATCATGTATCTACTAATCATGTATTACAGTTGCTTCATATGGATCTCTTTGGACCAACAAGAACCCAGAGCATTGGAGGTAAGAAATATTGTCTAGTAATTGTAGACGATTACTCTCGCTTTACCTGGGTATATTTTCTTGCAAGTAAGTCAGAAACCTTTTCGCACTTTGAGAAGTTTGCAAAAAGGGTTCAAAATGAAAAAGGATGTGCTATTTCAAGTATAAGAACAGATCATGGAAGTGAATTTGAAAATCAAGATTTTACAAAATTCTGTGATAAATCTGGTTTTAATCACATGTTTTCCTCTCCGTATACTCCAGAGCAAAATGGAGTTGTGGAAAGAAAGAATAGATCTCTTCAAGAAATGGCTAGAACACTTTTAATTGAAAGTAAAATTTCTTCACGATTTTGGGCTGAAGCTGTTTCAACTGCATGTTATATCATAAATAGAGTCTTCCTAAGACCTATTCTTGAAAAAACCCCCTATGAATTGTTCAAAGGTAAGAAGCCTATTGTTTCATACTTTCATGTATTTGGTTGCAAATGCTTTATTTTGAAAAATGCAAATGATCGAGTTGGTAAGTTTGAAGAAAGATCAGATGAAGGCATCTTCCTTGGATATTCTACATCAAGCAAAGCCTACAGAGTCTATAACAAGAAAAGCCAGTCTGTGGAGGAATCAATGAATGTCAAATTCCAAGACTCCACACAAGATGAATCCAGCCGAGATTCGATGAAGAGTCTCGAACACGCCTTAGACCTTCCAAAGTCTTCAACTCAAGAAGCATCTCGGATTCGGAAGTCCAACTTCAAGATGCTTATGAAGATTCAAATAAAGAAAGAGATCATCAACCAAGCAAATCAACCAAGATGCTTGGAAACACAAATCCAGTCATCCTAAAGATCTCATTATTGGCGAAATCAATGAAGGAATCCGCACCGAGATCAAAAAGGCGTGAAGAATCTAGTGCTTTGTTGCTCTCATCTCAGAAATTGAACCAAAAAGCATAGAAGAAGCTTTATCGATGAAAGCTGGATCGAAGCTATGCAAGAAGAGCTCGAACAGTTCAACATTAATGATGTCGGAATTGACATCTAAACCAAAAGGTAAAACTGTTATTGGAGCCAAGTGGGTGTTCGAAACAAGATGAACGAAAAAGGAAAAGTCGTACGAAATAAAGCAAGACTCGTGGCCAAGGGATACACGCAAGAAGAAGGAATAGACTATGATGAGACTTACGCTCCTGTAGCAAGGTTAGAAGCTATTCGTCTATTACTTGCGTTTGCTTGTTACAAAAATTTCAGGTTATTCCAAATGGACGTCAAAAGTGCTTTCCTAAATGGATTTATCCAAGAGGAAGTTTATGTGGAACAACCGCCTGGATTTGAAGACCCAAAGAAGCCAAACTCAGTCTTCGGCGAAAAAGGCTCGTATGGTCTAAAGCAAGCACCTCAAGCTTGGTACGACGGACTAAGTAAGTTTTTATTACGAACGGATTTGTCAAAGGTAAAGTAGATACTACTCTTGTTCATCAAAAAGGAAAACAAAAGTTTCTTACTTGTTCAAATATATGTTGATGACATTATTTTTGGATCCTCTAATGAAAGTCTTTGCAAGAAATTTTCTAAGTCTATGCGGGATGAGTTTGAAATGAGTATGATGGGAGAGTTAACATTCTTTCTTGGACTCCAAGTAAATCAAATGAAGGAAGGAACCTTTATCCATCAAGAAAAATATGCGAATGATCTTGTCAAAAGGTTTGGATTGGAAAAGTGCAAAAAGACCGACATACCAATGTCATGTTCTCGAAAGATAGACAAGGATGAAGAAGGGAAGAAAGTAGATCAAAAGCTGTACGAAGCATGATCGGTTCACTTCTTTATCTTACTGCTTTCTAGACACGATATTTTGTTGAGTGTTTGCATCTCTGCTAGGTTTCAATCGGATCCTAGAGAATCACATCTCATTGCCGTGAAACGTATTATCAAATACGTTGCTTCATCTTCAAGCATCGGTCTTTGGTATCCAAAGAGGGAGACTTTAATCTTCTAGGATACTCGACGCGAGATCGGCGGTTGCGAGTCGATAGAAAGAGCACTTCGGAACTTGTCAACTATTGGAAACAGGACGGTGTCTTGGTTCTCAAGGAAGCAAAGCAACGTAGCTCTCTCAACGACGAAGCGAGTATGTAGCTCTTGGAAGCTGCTGTTCGCAAATTCTATGGATAAAACAACAGCTACAAGACTTTGGCATTGAAGACTCATGCACTGAAATCGAGATGTGACAACACCCGCGATCAATCTCACCAAAAATCCAATCCTTCATTCAAGAGCAAAGCATATTGAGATTCGACATCATTTTATTAGAGATCATATTCAAAATGGAGAAATCTCGATTCAATTTGTTGATTCAAAGAGTCAACTAGCGGATATATTCACAAAGCCTTTGGAGAAAAATCAATTCGACTTCATTCGCTCAAGACTCAACATTTTGAAGCTTGAAGAAGTTAAAGTCTAGAGACTCACCAACTCTAAGACTCTGACTTTAAATCATGAGACTCAAACATTCATGCCTAAAGACTGTAAGTTGCTATTTGAAAAGGTACGAATTCTCGTTTAGTTATCTAATCTCGAAAAGGTACGATCTTTTATAATTCGTGTGAAATTTGAAATTTTTAGGAATTAATTTTGGTAGTTATTGATTTTGAAAAGATGTGTTCGTACATTTTCCTTGTACCGATTAAATTTATCTTTTCAAATCCGAGGTACATATATATATACAGTTATTCTACGCCCAATTTTCAAAACCCTAAAAGGCACTCTCCTCCCGATACTGTTTCTTCTTCTTGTTCATCATCGAGAAAGTGGTCATTCTTCTTGGGAAAAGCAAGTGAAGGAATCTTCCAATAGACAAAGAAGGATGTCGTCTTCAAGGAAATCATCAAGAATAGCAAGCAGGGGACCACAAAGAATGGAGAAGGGACCGACTCACTTCGATCTTACAGAGGAAGAAGACTTATCAAGTCAGCGACAAAGTCCGATTCGCTCTCCTCCACGTCATTCAGCACCTCCTACCCCACAAGGTGCAAGTCAACATCTGGAAGAAGAGATAATCGAGGATGCCGACCCAGTAAGAGTCCAAAGACCCTCCTTTATCTATAAGCTTTATCGTGCGTTGAAAACCTCTGGTTCTTCGTTAAAATATATAGATGACTTCCTTAAGGACAAAAATTATGGAAATGAGTATCTTTTTCTGCGGAAAATGGAAGAATTGGGAGTTGCTCCGAAAGGAAGGGCAGAGGAGGCTCTTGCGAACATTCCCAGAGACCCTCGTTTGCCAGGACAAAATCTGATTGACGGGAACGATGACGACAAAATGTTCCTTGAATTTAAACCCAGAATGGGTGTGGCAGCAAAGGTGAAAGGAAATGGGATGGATTTGTTTAAATCCAAGGATCAAGAAAAAGTGTATTTCGGTTGAAAAGAGGGGTGATAAACCACAGAAGTGTCGATTTTGACTTCCTGGACTCCATCAACGTGAACTTAAGAGAAAAGTTGAATTTGCTTCAACTTGAGACTTTCTGCTCTGACTCTACAGACGGGTATGCTCAACTGACCGCCTATTTCTATTCAAATCTTAGCTTTTTGGATGCGAATAGGATTTCATTCAGTGTTCGAGATCAAGTCTACGTGGTAGATGTGAATATGTTGGCGGACATTGTTGGAATTGAACGGGGACGCTATCTCCCTATCAAAGTCTCACCTGCTCGTACTACTCTGGATCTTGTCAAAGATATGGATGTAGAGAAGAAAATTACCTACTCGAGGATGAAGGCTATCAACATCGTGCTTCATAAGATTGTGATCAACTGTCTCAGACCA
Organism: Eucalyptus paniculata subsp. matutina; assembly: GCA_017140255.1. Classification (NCBI taxonomy): domain Eukaryota; kingdom Viridiplantae; phylum Streptophyta; class Magnoliopsida; order Myrtales; family Myrtaceae; genus Eucalyptus; species Eucalyptus paniculata. Next base: position 32,172,187 of record CM029444.1, on the reverse strand, counting down.
AAGTCTACGTCAAAGACTTCTGTGTCTCTTTCTGAAGCAAAGTTGATGTATGCGATCAACTCAGGACGGAAGTTTTCTCTCCCGCACACTATTCTCTTCCATATGTACAGAGCATTGTCAAAAGACAAAGGACAATTGCCTTATCCCGGTGCAGTGACCAAGATCTTGGACATCGAACATTGAACCGCCTCATACATTTTGTGTTCGGCCGTGTGAAAAGATGGTGGTAGGGTTGAAAATGTTAATGAAGATGCGTCTGCAAGAACTCTCCAAGGCAATGGAGAAATTCAAAGTGAAATCTCCAGTCCAGTCTGCTTCAAAAAGGAAAGGAAAAGAGGCCATTGGTGCCCCATCGAAAAAGAGGAAAAGAACTCTCATCCTTGAGGATGAAGATGAAGATGAAGATGATGAAGATCCCTCTATCCAAGCTCTGTCAAGAACCAGACGTTCTGTGTCTCATCCAACAGAACTTCAGCAGAACAAAGGAGAAGAAGATCAGAGAGAGAAGGAGAAAGAAGTCGAAGAAGAAGGAGAAGGAGAAAAAGAAAAGTCTGCTGACAAATCTGGAGAGAAGGAAGATAAAGAGCATGATCATCACTCTTCCCCTTTCAATGTCCTAGAGACAGGGGGAGTCAGCGAGCAAGAGCGGTCTACACCTCATGCTGCTGTCAGTGAAGATCTAAGATAATCTCCGAAGACCCGAGAAGAAGTTCAGTCTCTCACTTGCACGAAGAAGGTGATGCATCGATTCCAAATCTGCCGGACCATTCAAAAGCACCATCGTACGCATACACATCATCGAGAAAGTCAATGCCGGTACACGACGGATGATTACGCAGATTTTCGTAGCATCATGAATATTCTTCGGAAATGCGTAGTCGGATATATGTTACGGACCGTGAAATCCAAGCTTTGAAGAAGCGCTTGGACAAGCATCTTCGATCTCTGGAGGATAAACTCAAAGACCTCGCTCGCAACTTCAAGCCAATGCCAAGGGAGAAGAGGTAGCTCATCGAGAGAAGACTCGAAGAAGCTCGAAGGAGTAGTCCATCCATTGGGGATTTCCAGATCGTGCGCATTCCCAAGCAGACATGACTCCTTTCTCACCCTTTTTAATGCTGACAAAAAGGGGGAGAACCAATTTGAACCAATTTGAACCAACATCTTTTAAAACTTTGACTTTTGTGATTATGTTTATTTTTGAGTATGACTTGAGAACTTGAACTTGGGTGTGAATTTGACTGAATTGACTGTGGATTGTGATGCTTGACTGGTTGCATTTATTCAAGTATTGTTATATGGTGTTTCTCATGAAAGACTAACCAATTTTCTGTGGATGCGAGTCTGGTTGTTTTATTAATCTTTATGAGTTAGCCATATTGCTTGAGAAATGTTTTGCGAGTCAAAGTTGTTCAAATCTTCAAGAAAGTTTTGTCACCATCAAAAAGGGGGAGATTGTTGGAGAAATCTTTCCAGAATATTTTGAAGCTGACAAAACGTTTCTTTCAGTCTAAGTCTGGATGTTCGGATACCGTCAGTTTAAAGTCTGAAGACTTTGTACTCTCAAGACTCAAGACTTAAGTCTATTCTCACTGACAGTCTTTCTAAACCAGTGACGAAGGAAATCCAAAGCCGAGGTATATGGTTGAGGATTCGATCCTATCCTCTGGATTAGATTCTTTGGTTGGATAATCATTTTGGATTCTTTAATTCTTATCTAAGATCGATTGAAGATCTGATGGTCGACGAAATAATCTTGGAAAATTCTATTCTTGGAAACCGAGATCCTGATTGTATGGGCGAACAGGATTGATGGGCTATCATCAGATTCCTTAAATAGCTCGGATTATCTTCTTGATTGATTCCGTCCAACGGGTAGATTGGAGGAATTCCTTTGGTAAGTGCCAACGGCTATGATGGCATAAAGGAGTATAAAAGAAGACGTTCTAGTTGTTTTAGAAGTGTGATCGATAGAAAAATTCCAGTCGAAGAACCTTGATTGTTAGTCGAGGCTGAAGCGTTCGAGCGAAATTGTATACACGAGAGAGTGTTAGTACTTGGTGATACCTTGAGTGAGTGTCGTAGATTATCTACACCAAGAAATCAAGGAAGATCAACACCGTAACAGCTCTTTGTTCATAGTGGAATCCAGCCAATTGGCTGTCGGTGCGGAAAAGAGTGGACGTAGGCTTGAATCAAGCCGAACCACTATAAACCGAGTGTTCAATTCTCTCTTTCCCTTACTCAGTCTTGCGATTGATTTTTAACTGTTGCAAATCCTTTAACTGTTTAAATATTGCACAATCTTCAAAGGAAATTGTATTATACCTATTCACCCCCCTCTAGGTTCTCATACTAGCTATATCAAATATTAAGCTGATTAGTGAAATAGCATACAAGTTCACCCTGTTTTCTGCCACTTGCTTTAGTCTCTTCTCATCAAATAGTTTGTCGCAACCCTCCCTAAGGAATTTCGGGAGAGCGGGTTTAGTGGTATGTTTAAGGGGAACGGACAGTCTCCTACTCAAGGTGCTTGCTCTTGTTCATGCATATTCTCTAGAACCCTTACCACACGTGACGTCGATTGATTCAATTTGACTAACGAAAAATTTCCATCTAGTAAGAGTCACCACTAACCGATTAGGAACTAAGTGGAACATGGAGATGCCAATTTCTATATAAACCAGAAATCTATGATTGGGGACTCCGTTAAGCTAATAATCTAATTAGTGCTCTTTTGGTACCTAAACACAGTTATCTTTTTTTTTTTTTAATCAAAAACACGAGTCATGCGATCTCCTATATTTTAAGTCTCCAAGAACGTCCCACTAAATGCTCATGTATGGTTATTTCCAATGACATTTTTCAGTTAATCATACAAGACAAAAACAATACCAACTAAAAAATAATGAAAATCACACATCCAACTATATAAAGCCTAAAAATAAAGACATCAAAATGCGAACATTAAAAGCCAATACGATTTGGCAAAAATATACGAGGTTTCATTATTTGAGCCTTAGGACATGAATCCCGAGAACTAATTTGTAACTTTAATAAGTCAAAATCAAATTTCTACCAAAAGAATTATCTACTAAACAAAATTTACTAAGTGATATTAAAAACACAAAATTCATGGAAGTAATCCCTAAATGCAATCCAGGTGAGATTTTTTGTCGTCGTCATCGTCATCATCATCAGATTATTATTATTATTATTATTATTATTATTATTATTATTATTATTATATCTTTTCATCCATTTCATCTAAGACAAGCACGACCTAAGAGTCGTTTTATTCCAAAAATCAAGCAATGTAACTCCTTAAACAAGATGATTATGAATCAAATGAAATCCAATTAAAACTATTCTTAAAACGTAGCTAACAACTCGAGACTTGCATTTTCCTTCCAATTTATTTCTGTTTTCCGTTTCCTTTTATATATATATATATATATATATATATATATATATATATATATTTTATTGTTTTATTTCTTTCTTTCCTATTTCTTGGTCCCTCACCCCTTTCGTTCCGTGGTTTTTTCTCCACATGGAACAGTACACACGCTTTACCCCACCGTCGATCGTCTCCAACCACCACGGCATTCTCACCATCACTTGCCAGCAGCCGCACATACACGACAAAAGCACATTTTGGGTACGTAGCATACATAGGTGGAGAGGAAAACAAAGCAGACAACGATTGATCGCAGAACCGAATATGCAAACAACAATTTGAACCCTTGATTCTGTTAAGGGAGATCCGCGAACTATGAGACACGGTTTTTATATTGTACATTAAGTCAACAAATGGCATGAATCATCGAGTCGATTCGAGCATGGTCGACCATAATAAGACTCCAATAAATCGGAGTTCCAATTGTAATTAACATAACACGACTCTCGGATCAAGCATGAAAAGGAAACATGAATGCCTAAAAGTATAATAATCCAATCATACGAGGTTAAGCATTAAACCAAATGGGCTATCAAACTCATTTCTTCTAGGAACCGTGCAGTGTAATGTCATTCAGGCATTTTATTCATCGAACAGGTAAAGAATGCCTGGCCATGTAGCTTATATGCAAAACCAAAGCAGTGATTCATTTCAGATCATCACATCAGCAACAATTCAAGTGCGAAAAATCCAAAAAAGCTTCAATCGTTGTCGATTTTCGTGCAAACACAATTATGAGGGGATTTCAGCCTGGGGTGATCTTCGTGCAGCTCCGCTTCCATGCGCAAGTTCATTCTCGAATGTTTAGCGGACTGTAGGGGTAAGCGGTTCCCCGTTCCGGTCGGTTCCGTCCGGAACCTGGAACCTACCATTGGGTATAGGTTCCTCATTTTTTGGAACTTGGTGTGACATCCCGATTTTCCAATTCTATTTTCGATAAATTGAGACGGGCATTTCATTGGCACGCATATAGTTCTTTTCCTTGAGTCGGCCACTCATGTGGAAACTAGTCTATCGGGTGAAGCCGTTAAGAAATTCTAATGCATCGGACCCGAGAATTTGACCAGGAAGCGATCTTTCGATCGAGCTAATCTGCAAGGGTCATCACGGCACAATTAAAAATCGATTAGAGATTGGAGATAGGTCGACTCGACAGAGACATGTGATCAAGTGTGGGTGATTCCACCAGATCGCACAATTCTTGTCGATCGGCACTGGACCAACTTCTCTGTCAATTGGGTACCCTGTGTTCGTATTTGAAACCTTGAGATTACCCCGACAACTGAAAGTCGCCAATATTTCAAAGATATACATTGTGGCTTGAAATAATCAACCACAGGTCAAATGCATGAAAATTTCTAAAGGCCTCCCGGTAGGTTGGGCTGCGTTAGTATCGTGCCAAAGTGAAATTAACCGTGGAATTGAGATCGAATTCAGAAATTGGAAGTCTGGGTGTGTCACAAATCATTTTAGGAATATTAACTCATCTTCGGAAGATTTTTCGTGCAAGCCGAGTTTTTCAGCAAAATAATTAGAGAATGGCTAATTTGGCTCGAGAAATTAGTAGGCCCACCTTTGGTTGCGCTTTTGGGACTTGAGTTGGTTCTATGGACAAGTGAAGATGTAAATTGAAGTGTGAAGACATTGGATTAATTTTATGGAGATCAATTTGATTTAATTGGAATAGAATTGATGGGGATTGAAGAAATTAGATGTACAAGGATTTGGACCCCGGCAGAAATGATATTGCACCCATTGAAGAATGTTGTGGGAGAGGAGATAGTGGAAGATGACATCATGCGGGTGATGTCATGTTGATTGAAGCCAATCGAATGAGGTGTTGACAAGTGGCAAGAGCCCATTGGCCCTCATAAAGTGGGGTTTTTCCCTTACCTATCAACATCATCTTCTTCCTTGATTTGTGGTGGGTCTTGGAACTTGGGGAAGGAGGAGAGAGAGTGTACCGGTCGGAACCAGCAACCCCGACCTCCCCCTTCGCCCGCCGCTCGGCCGCCCGTTCATCGTCGCCGTCCGCCGCCACCGGTGCCATTCCTCCTCCGCCCATGCGACCAGCTAGCTCACGCCATGCTCCACCCTAGTCAACCCAACCGAGACGCCGTCCGCTCGAACCAAGCCAGCAATTGCTCGACGCCGCCCCTTCGTCGCCTGCTCGCCGCCGCTCGTCACCGGCCATCCGCACCCACTCGCACGCCATTGCCGCCGCCACCACCGTGCGTCTGGCTTGTGCCGCTTGCGGGTCCACTCGCCTCTCCGCTCCGCCTCAGCTCGCGTTGCAGCTGCTACATCAGCTCGTGCCAGAGCCGTTCGGCCACCTTCGGCCACCGTTCAGGTCCCGCCTTGGTCCGGTTCGACCCCTCAACCTTCCCCGGTCCTTTTCCATCTCATCCCAGCCCCGGATTCGCCCATTCTTGGCCTCAACCAGCAGTGGACAGCAGCTGCAGAAAATGGGTATGGCAGCGGACATTTGGCCCATTTCGGCCGCCTTCCCAAGCCCGGATGCTCGGCCCACGTTGAGGAAAGTCAATCATCGCGTCGTCCTCGTCGTTTTGGTCCGCTCGACTCGTTAATCCAGTGAGTTTAACTCACTAAACCTTGATTAGACGGTTAATGATGCCCTAAGTGTGCTTAGCCTAAGTTAAGTAAGCTTATGTGATTAGTTTAGTTTATTTAATTGTGAATTAGATTAAGATGTTTGTTTAATTTAAAGTATGCTTAATTAAAGGTTAAAAGAGTTTATTTAATAATAAACCTTGATGGGACATAATAGGATTTTAATTTCGAATTATTTAATTGCTTCGAAATTCTGGAAATTATAATATTATATTATAATCCGAAATTACTAAAATATTATTATTTATTTTAAAAAACAACGGAAAAATTATTTTTGAATCCAGGTTGCTCGGAATTTCGTGCGATCATTGTTGTGTGTTCGGATTTCGAAATTGATGGTTGGATATTATAAATTGAGTGTGTATTGCGAAAAATATAGATATTATTATTTAATTAATTTTCGGAATAAATTTAATTATTAATTAAATTTCGAGAATTTCGTCGGACCTTATTCTCTCGTAATTTCGTCTTGATCAACTTTGTGTATTTAGAATTTGAGATTGATGATTGATTGTGGCAAATGGAGTGTGATTGCGATAAATATGGATTCTTTTTATAAAGTCCCAAGTGTCGAAATTTATGGGAGATTGACCGTGAATTGCCACTTGATAAAGGTCACGCCCAGTGGGGCCGTGAATTGCCACCTAATAAAGGTCGCGCCCAGTGAGGCCGTGATATGCCACCTATTAGAGGTCGCACCCAGTGGGGTCGTGATATGCCACCTGATAAAGGTTGCGCCCAGTGGGGTCGTGAATTGCCACCTGATAAAAGTCGCGCCGAGTGGGGCCGTGATGCCACTAATTCTAATCTTGCCGAGTGGGGCCGTGATTGCCACTTGTTGTTAAACCTTCCTATAGGGTTGTGATTGAGAGCAGTGATTAATTTGCTAGAATGATATGTAATCGGCCGAGTCGATTGATCGCTGAGACGATCCAAGTGGTTGAATTGTTCTGATGATGTGATTGTGCTGCAGTCGTTTGGTCATTATAATTGCACGTGGTTGAATTATATAATATGTGCTAACCTGCAGATGAAGACTAATGCGAGGTAAGTCTTTGTGTGATGTGGCTAGACCACTCGGGGCGTATTTTCTTTCAAATAGGGGTTTAGGGGGTTGAACTTGCTAAGACATTGTCTCATCTCGGTTTGGGGATTACAATTTCAGGTCCCTGGTGGACGGAGTGGCTAGATAGCTTTGGTTGACCTCGAGGAGTTACAGAGGTGAAGTCATGAGGATTGGAGAATGTGTCCGACTTGTAGATCGCAGGACAATTCCTTTTTAAGAGCCGGTTTTTTGTAGACTGTTGGCCGTAGACCTCCGTTTGTAATTCTGTTGAATTATGAAAGTGTTATGTTGTGATTTTGTTTCCTGCTTTTTCTATCCCGTATTTTATTGTCATGGGTTTTATAATATGCTTCCGCATGTGCATTAAAGATTTGATTGGGTCGGCGACTTAACCTGGGAACGTCGCATTTGAATGACCATGGTGGGATGTTGGCGCGCTCGAGGTTCGGGGCGTGACACCTGGAACCTACCTTGTCACAGGTTCCAAGGTCGGTTCCGGGTTCCAACAGGTTCTTTTTTTTTTTTTTTTTTTTTTTTTTTTTTTTTTTTTCAGATTTGATCAATAACGAAGAAGGAAAGAGACAAACCAAAGCTTCTATGTTAGCTCAAGCCAAGATCAGAAAAAGGATGGCAACTTAGCAACTTTTGTTGTGACAAACACAAGAAAATCACTTATGCAAGCAACAAACTTCGACCAAGCATGAGTTCTCTTTGTTATTAGGCTATGAATTTTGTTTTGGTCTCTAGACTCACTGCCGGTAAAACAAAATGATCAAATAAAACTCCATAGAAACAATAGTCGGCTTTGGTGTATTTCCCTAAGCATTAATTTATAAGTTATGACGTACCTTTGATAGATTTGGGCATGACGACTTCTTGTATTAGTGGTGATTTCTCAAAAGTGGAACTGATAGCTGCTATAGCTGAAGATTTGGAAGCCAGTTTCGATGTTTGGAAAGTTTTTCCTGACAATTGGTGGTGGAGTTGAGACATTTCTTGCATTTGGGCTCTCAAAATTAGCAGCTAGTGCATTGAAAGCAGGAGACCTGCCCCTTGAATGGTTTGCTTTGCCTCATTATCAATTGCAAGAGTATTCACCATGCGCAATACTTTTGCACTTGTGGCAGAAAAATCACCATGACCTAGCTGCAGAAAAGGCATACATGTTTTTAGTCAAGTGAAGCAATAAACAAATATAAAAAAGAAAGAAGCAAAAATGAGTCCCAAAGTGAGCATTACTGTGTAATAGTTACGTGAAGGCTTTCATCGAGTCAAACCAGATCTTTAATCAAAAAAGATGAAGCAACACATCTTTAGATTCCTCCAAGGATACAACATTTGTATTGGTGGAAGCATCAGCAATGCCTAAAGGCAAAGCTCCTTTATCAGATCTAGCTGCCTCTCAACAAGTTCCTGGATGAGATTGATCCAGAGAAGCTACCCAAAGAGGAAGCCAGCCAAGCATAAGATTCATACAGAAACAAATAGGTATAGGAATAAATTAAAGAATCTCATAGAGAAAGAGAGCGAGAGAAAGAGGACCAAACCTGCACTGCATTGAGTGGAACATGGCCAGAGGAAACTGCAGCAATGACATTTATCCCAATGGCTGCAAAAGTAATTGTAAGCTGAAACTAGATGAATTTCTGGATATTTGCATATACAAGGCGTCCCCACCTGACAACCGCATGGTGTCCATGATAGGTTAAATTCAAGGACTTCATCTATAAAAGGAGCTCCATTAAAACTCATTTTGCGTCAACAGGGTTGTTGACAAGATAGAACTCAAAAAACATAAAAAGAGAAAAATAGATTGCACAATAAGAACCATATTATTTTGTTCCCTCCTTCCATCCTATAAATTGCTATATGCAATCCCATGCTGCATTTTGCATCCGCGTATTTAAATGCATACTGCCAAAGATAAAAAGGACTGAAACAAAAAAGAAAGAAACACATAATATAAAGACCAAAAAAGAGCAATCTTACATCTCAGCTCATGCAGATCAGCACATATCTACGTCTCATAGGTCATATATTTATTCAATTATAAGAGATTAAGGAATCTCCAAAAGATCAGTATATGGTAGAATGTTAGTTGGTAGAATAAGGATAACGTCATTTCCGTATTTGACAGAAGATCTAGGAACTATTATGCTCCTCATGAATGTCACTTTGTTTCAGTGAGATGCAAGATCATAAGTTAATCATGGTGGCAAGTACTAACCTTCACAACAGAGGCAAAATTATCATCCAAAATAATGATATCAAAGCTCTCCTTAGCAACAACTTTTGTCCCTTGAATACCCATTGCAAGGCCAATATGTGCCTAAACACCATAAAAAGTTTTCGTCCCAACAGCAATATCAGAGAGTAAATATATCCAATCTGTGAATATTATCCCATGAGCAGGAAATGCAAAATATGCGTAATGTACCAATTATAATATACCATAAGACATCAGGACCACATTAAGGTGTACAAACCAATTTTATAACATTTATTGCACCCAAGTTACTTTGACTGTCTACCAATCAACTAGAGAATTTAGGAGCCTATGGACAAATGAGCAACATAATGTGAATGTGGCCAATAATGCCAATCCATTGAGCTAGGCTGTAATGCAAATGTGCTGCCAGCATAACCACATCATAAATAGATCTGAACCTTCCCATAAAAATAAAAGATAAACAATGAAATATTGGAACCTCATTTAAAGCAGGAGCATCATTTGTGCCATCTCCAGTAACAGCAACTACATGTCCTCGTTTCTTCAGAGCTTGCACAAGCAGAAGCTTGTCATTCGGTGAGGATCGTCCCATCACCTAAACATGCAAGGCACGATGAGATTTCACTCTATACCAGAAGAGGGTAAAAAAAATGCAACTAATCAGCCAAAACATACAAATATTCCATAAGAAGCCTACTCTACTTCCGTGTTTGAGAAGCTGTTCACCCCAATACACTCATTCATATCAAAAGCACTCCCCACATCCATATATTCAAGAAGGCCGTTTGGAACAGACTTGTATAAGTTCGGTGCCTTACGCAGCTTGTATGTAATGGAGAAATGTGACAACGATGTATGTACAGAAGCAGATTGGGCGAGCAACATGAAGGGCGGCTGGGTGAGCATCGAGCATCGTCGGCTAGCGAGCAACGTCAAGGGCCAGCAGGGCGAGCGGCGGGCGTCATCGGCTAGCGAGCAGCGTCAAGGGCCGGCTGGGCGAGCGACGAGCGTTGTCGACTGGTGAGCAGCGTCAAGGGCCGACTGGGCCAGCGGTGTTGGGGGCGGCTGGCCAAGCGGCGTCGGGGGTGAGCAGCGTTGAGGGTGCGTGAGTGGTGAGTGGCCTCCACCGAGGGGATGAGTGGCGTCCATTGACGGCGTCGACGGTGAGCAGTTGAGTAGCGAGGCAAGCAAGGGATGATGGCGTCAAGGGAGCAGGAGGCAAGGGCGAGACGAGCGCGGGGTGACTGGCGTACAGCGGCGTCCGGCGGAGGCGTCGAGGGTTAGGGCGTCCGGCAGCGGTGTCGAGGGCAAGCGGCATCGGCAACGAGCAGAGGCAAAAATCACGAGAGACTCAATCTCAGGAACTGTGAACGTGAAAGAGCGAAGGGTAATTGATTTGGGGATTTTCTATTTAGGGCTTCTTTTGGAGCCAGTTCCGGTTCCAGTTTCAGTTCCCTTCCGATGGGAACCAGAATCGGAACCGGAACCGCCGGTTCCAGAAAAAAGGAACCGGGAACCGGAACTGGTCCCTTAAGAACCAGGAACCGAACCGAACCTCCGGATCCGGTTGTCCGGTTCCCGGTTCTACCCGGGAACCACGCTCACCCCTACAGCGGAGAGTGTGGCTGGGCTCTCCCGGGGAAATTGAATTGTGCTAAGCCGGACTCACGAGCTTGCTTGGTTTGATGGGTTATGGTGGAGCCTACTGAACTGAAATTGGACTTGATGTCGACGGGCTGGGTTGGGCCCAGATGGGCCTGTCCGGGTTATCGCATAAATGGACGCTCTCTTCTATTATTATTTTTTTTTTGGTTCTTTTACTGTTATTTGTTTTTATTTTTTTCAAAAAATGCATGCTTGGCTCGTTGGCACTAGTCAACATAGTTAGTACTAGTTTTATTGGAACATGTGTTGTGTATCAAAATGCGTTGATGAGCATTGAAGATGCCCCCATAAATGCAGAACTAGTATATGTTTCACCACCTTAATTTGCTAAGCTGAAAATTTCACGATTATTGAGCTAGGAAATGACTTGTATCATTGTCAAATTTCCCAACCATTGATAACTACGACTTTATATTACAAGAGGGCCCTTAGATAATTTCAGAGGGGTACCTTGCTATTGGAAAGCCATAACCATATATGGACCTCAATCATAGGTAGTTTAGGCATTAACACCAAGACCGTGTATGAGAACTTCAATGAACCCTTTTGGAAGGGACTTAACTAGGGCTAGAAAAGAAAAGGTAGGAAGACATATTAATAAAGATGACAATTCTTGATCTATGACACAATACTAATACAATGGGATAAACCCAAATTCGGTAGGATACAATATGATTAATTCAAAATTTGCATGAATTCACACTTTTTCATTCATTTGATTTAAAAAAAAAATGCAATTTGCAATCACATTGAAACATTTTGGTAATGAAACGAAATTACAAGAACAGCCGATATAGGGACGTGATTATATTTCATAGTTGAATTGCTACCTTTACCTATAGAGGATACATTTTTCCATGTATATGAAGAAAACTTAAGTATGAAAGTATGTGATAAGTGAGCTGGCATGACCTATTAAGGCTCAAGCCCATTTAGCTCAAACCTCCCTATTCATTTTCATTTATTAACAGTAATATCACAATAATGAAAGAGCGCTTCTTTAGCGTGAAATCATTATCATCAGTACTTTTTTTTTTTTTATCATTTGGTTAATATTATTTGGGTCCCTTTTTCTCTACTTGACTATGAAAGTCTGAAAAATCAGAATTGACCACCATAGTTTCATCTCTGTTTCTTCCGCCATAGCAAGAGCTGCAAGCAGCGAGGCGTTTTCAATGTCTGGACCAATAAATCAAGCTTTCATTTAGTCTAACCTTAGACCAACTCACACCTTTGCCCTTTTTTTTCTCATTTTTTTTTAATCTCTGTGTGCCTGCATGTTAGGTACAAGTGTACCTGGAAGACGATGGAAGGAGTTTCTGCAACAGGCTATGCGTCCGACTCATCACCTTCAGCAAACGCCCAAAATGGCATATGTGAAACAAGAAAGCCTCCTCTCATTTCCTTTGCAATCTTGAGAAGAGCGATCAGTGGCAAAAGCGCCTTCATCGACCCAAAAGAGCTGAGCCATCGGGTCTATGTAGGAGTAGTGCTTTTGGAGGACAACAAGAAGCAGCGTGAGGCAAAACATGACCAAGTGCTTTTGGAGGACAACAAGAAGCTAGGCGAGGCAAGAAATGACGAAATTCAGGCAAGTTCGAAAGGACAAAAATAACATGTTTTGCTCAGATCGATAATAATCTTGACAAAATATTTGGCTGGGGTTGTAACGCCCGCCATGAAACTAAAAGTGGATGTATGCAGGAAAAGTCAGAGAAGGAAGACCCCTTCCAGATGATAAGTGGATCAATAAAACAAGACCACTTCCAGGATTTGCCATATACACACAAATATTGGGTTGACGAGCAACTAAACAAGAGCTGCTGGATAGTTCTGGCCAAGAGCTTATCGATCACTGGACGTTCCAACACCCTATTCTGGAACGGACAGAAGAGGAGAAGTGGTACCGTTGATTATGCTATCCTAAAGAACTGCGTTTTAAGTCAAACCTTATCGAGACTCTAGGTCGGCCTGGGTACAATGTATGAATTCGCTTTAACAAATATGACTCACAAGCAGCGAGAGAAACGTTCTGTTGCAGCTAAATAAGCGCCTTTGTCTTGGCTTGTCTTTAGTGTTATGTTGGCGTTTCTCATTTGTTGATTCCACTGAATAGATGCCGCTGAATATGCACCTTTTTCCAGCTGCAAGTTGCTCATTTAGCAGCAAACAATTTTTGCTGCCGAAAAAGCTTTCAATTGCTTGCATGAAAATGAGATACATTGCTAACCATCATCCTCGTTAGTAAACCAACCCTTTGCTTCTTAAATATTTCTGAGTTTCAGGTATGATGGCAACAAAAGTTTGCCCGTTGCCAAGATAAGAAGAGTTGTCTAGCTACAAATAGAAGGGCAATTCAAGACGATCATGCTCCTAAGACCATGAACGGAGTCACAATCATGGTGAAGATGAGCCATCGAAGCTTTGGATGGCATATTCCGGTGAAACTCAGTCTCGCTCTACCAAATGGAAACAAGCAGGGATATATGGAAAGGTTGGACATTCGAAAAAGGAGGAGCGGATTCCCATTAGCATCGGCAATTGATATGTAGTACTTTAGCTGGTACATCCATGATGAGGTGCGATTGGAACGCACCGTTTCGTCTTAATGTGTTATGATGGAAAGACACTAATGGAGGGGGCACGAAGGGAGACGTATAAAAGCCTCCTGAACACAACCGTTGGACCGGTTGGCGAACATACGCACCAAATTTTCTCTCTCTTTCCATCAAAGAAGAAGGCATTCCATTTTAGTTTTCCAAGAACAATCGGTATTTACGCCGTGGAAATCGGGTGTTTTTCTTGTGATTGCATCCAGACTAATGTGAGGAAGTGCCGTTCGTGTTTCATCGGCAATTCAATATTCGATCCGGGGCCATTTGCTGTTTGCGCATCGGAATCAGGTAAGTCGTCTTCCGTCGACTTGAATTCCAACATTGGTATTAGAGCCTGGTCGTGATTTCTGCCTTGTTTTTCATCGAGTTTTCTCATCTACCATTTGATATTGAGATTAAGAGATTGTATTCTACACTGTTTTTGATGTTTATTGGTCATAATTGCAATCTGAAAACTCGAATTTGAACCGAAGCGAAGAACGGGTTCGAGGTCACGTGCATCCGTGAGGTTTTGGCCGTTTTTCGAATTATTTTTTTGACCAAAATCAACTTTTGAATTTACAGGATGAAAGTACTCATCGAGACAAGTTCGACGGTGGTTCGAGCACAACCGGAGGACGCCGGACGCGCCCACATGTGCGGCCAGAAGCCCCTGCGCGTGGGCCTCACGAGCCTGACACGCTGGGGACGCTAGCGCATGCGCAACACGCACCGGTCGGCAAACCGACGCGTGCATGTCACACGCACGTTGCGTGGAGCGACGCGACGCTCGATGACGTCATCCAACGATCGGTAATCGCTGGGATGACGTCATAGATGATGTCAACGCCGGCGGCAGTTGGCTGGCCGGTCACCGACCCGTGACCCAACCTGACCGGTGACACGACTTGACCCATGACCCAAACTAACCTGAGATCTGACCCGGTTGACCCAACCCGACCCGACCGTTGACCGGTCAACGGTCGGACTGGCCAGGAGCCGTTTGGCTAGCTGGCGAGTGCGCCACACACTCAGGCAGCGCGTGCGTGCTCCGATCGGAGTGTGGTCAGTGGTGTTTGGTTCGTTTGAATGTTGTCTACACAGTGGTATAATTATTTTTTACTTTTGAATTTTATAAACGTATGAAAATGCGTAGGAAACCTTATGTACGCGTATTTTTTTGGGTTTAATGCAGTTTATTCATTTGTAGCTTGTATTTTCTTGTGATTTAGGAAATACAGTAGCTAGCTTGTGTGCAAATGATGTTATATATGCTGTGTAGAGCTTGGTTCAATGATATGATGTATATATTTTTAATATACTTGCAATTTTCTAATTGCTAGAAAATTCGAACAATGGTAGGAAATCCATTATTTGTTGAATTGCGATTTTTTTATTATAGTTGAAGCATGATTGTGGTTTATACGTTGGTTATTATCATGCTATGTTTTTGTGTTAAGGAAAAATGTAGAAATTACATAAGGTCATGTAATTATTTTTCCTAGTGGGAATTCATAGGTTGGTAGAATTTGAAAGAGTTCTCACCTAGAACTTAAAATTTGCGCAAATTAAACTAATTAATGATAATAGAACAATTGTACATAGAAGTTGATTGGGAACATAGTAAACTTTTGCCTCTGTGTCTTTTGTTGAATTATCATTAATTTAGTTTGTCTTTGCTGCAAATTAAATATGTGTTACTCTATAAAGTGTGCTAGTATTGATTATGCATTTATTGTGTCAATGTCATATAGCAATTGATTATGGCTTCGGCATCCAAGACCATTGTGGTTGACCTCAATAAGGGTGAGAAGCTGAACGGTGACAATTATAATATTTGGCATCGAAAGGTTCAGTACATCATTGAGGAGCAAGAGGTTTTGGAAACCCTTAACCATACCATGGATGAACCTGAGCATGGAACTTCAGCTCAACGCATGAGAGATCTAGAAGCTTATCAAGCTTGGAAAAAGAAAAATAGCATTTCTCGCATCATGTTGCTGAGCTGTATGCAAGATGATCTCATGTGTGAGTTTGAAGGTTATGATAAAGCTCAAGCTATGTGGGTTGCCTTGAAGGATAAGTTTGGGGGTATATCTGCCACTAAGCTAAGGAGACTCACCATCAAGTTTGACACATTTCGAAAGCGCCCAAATGTAACAATGAGGTAGCATCGTTGTGAGATATCAAATATGATTCGTGAACTAAGGACGGCAGGTCACTCCCTTACTAATGAATAGCAAGTTCAAGCTGTTATAAGGTCTCTTCCTGACAATTGGGAGCATATGAAGATCATTATGACGCATAATGAGAATATTGTCACTTTTGATGATATTGCGCGTCATTTGGAATTAGAGGATGAGCGCCTAGAGGCTGCGAGATCCTCTACCCATGCTTATGTTGTTGAATCGAGTTCGCGCAAAGCTTTGGGCTTCAAGCGCAAGAGGAATCTTCAGTTCAACAACAAAAGGAAGAGGACTGATCAAGCACCCAAGAGGGCTAAGATCTTCTGATGCAAGAAGCGTGGTGGGAAGAAGGACAAGGCCAAGATGGAGTGCCATAATTATGGCAAGATGGGTCATTTTGCTCGTGAATGCACTAAGCCGAAAAATGTATCTTATTACTCAATTACTTTGAGTAATGCTTTAGTTTCTAGTACTATAATGCTTTCTGAATCTCATTCAATGTGGACTGTAGACTCAGGAGTAACTGACCATGTAGCTAGAGACCGAGAAGCATTTGTGGAGTATCGTCAGATACTGCCTGGAAGAAGATGGATATATGTTGGGAATAACTCAAGAGTTGAAGTGAAGAGAATCGGCACATGTAAATTAATTTTACGTGGTGGTCGAAACCTATTCTTACATGATGTCCTTTATGCTCCAGATATTCAACGAAACTTGATCTTTGTAGTTGTTCTTCTTAGCTTAGGTTGTGTATTGAATTTCCATGGTGATTGTTTATATGGAACAATTTATTATGGTTCAGGTCATATATCGAATGGTTTTATGGTGTTAGAAATTGATTATGATCAATACAATGTTAATGTTGATGGTTGTTTTTCTTTAATTGCGTCTTCTAATAATGTTGAGATTGATATAAGTACTTGGCATACTAGATTATGTCACATTGGATTGCAAAGAATGCAAAGATTAGCTAGAGAAGGCTTTTAGGGTCACTCACTAATGTTAGTCTATCCGTATGTAAACATTGTCGGGTGGGAAAAACAACTAGAAAACCATTCGGTAAATGGACTAGAGCTGAATTTCCATTGCATCTCATACATTCTGACATTTGTGGTCCTTTAAATGTGAGGGCGAGGCATGGAGCCTCATATTTCATCACTTTCATAGATGATTTCACACGTTTTGGTTGTCTTTATGATCTCCCATAAGTCAGAAGCATTAGACTGCTTTAGATGATATATAGCGATGGTAGAGAATCAGTTGAACAAAACAATAAAGGTATTGAGAACCGATCGTGGACGTGAGTATCTATTGGAGCAATTCAAGGTTCTTTGTGATGAAAATTGAATTTTGTGACAATTAACTATTCCCGATACTCCACAACAAAATGGGGTAGCTGAGAGAAGGAATAGAACCCTATTGGAAATGGTTAGGTTTATGATGGCGCAAGCAAATTTACCTATCTCCTATTGGGGAGATGCGTTATTAACTGCTACCTATATACTTAATCGTGTGCCCTCAAAATCGGTCACTTCCACCCCTTATGAATTATGGACTGGTAGGAAACCAGATTTGAGTAGTCTACGTTCATGGGGATGTGCAGCTTATGTTCATGATTCTTCCCATAAACATGGCAAATTAGGTCATAGAGGGAAGAAATGTATCTTTATAAGATATTCCGAACACTCCAAAGGGTACGTGTTCATAGGTGAATAAGCTGATGGAAGTGTGATCGAAATGGAGTTACAAGATGTCACGTTCTTGGAGAACGATTTTCCTAGTAGATGTGAGATTGATAAGGACTTCCAATTATATGAGATGGAAGATCCTGATAACACACCCACTGATGTTGTAGAGGGAAATGAAAATTTACCTCAACACACAAGACTTAGTAGGAGTGTTGCACCACCTGATGAATTGAATTCAAAAGAAATTCAATTGCGTAAAAGTAATCGTAAAAGTATTCCCCATCGTCGTTTTGAGATTAAAGGGGAAGCATTTATGATTGCTCAAAAAGACGATGCCGAGCCTAAGACTGTTCAAGAGGCTCTCTCATCTTCTGATAAGGAAGAATGGAGAAAAGTTTTGGAAGATGAGATGGAGTCAATGAGGGCAAACCATGTATGGGACTTGGTTGATCTACCACCCAATCGTAAGGCCATTGGAAACAAATGGGTCTTCAAGATTAAGCGAAGGGCAGATGGATCCATTGAAAAGTATAAGGCTTGCCTTGTGGTGAAAGGTTATACTCAACAAGAGGGTATAAACTATGAAAAAACTTTTTCACCAATTGTAAGGTTTGCCTCAATACGCCTTAATTCTAGCCATCGCTGCACATTTGGACCTTGAATTACATTAGATGGATGTAAAGACGGCATTTCTCAATGGAGAACTAGATGAGAAAATCTATATGAAACAACCAATAGGTTTTGTAATTAAAGGTTAAGAGCATAAAGTTTGCAAGCTTCATCGCTTAATATATGGCCTTAAGCAATCATCTAGATAGTGGTATCTTCGTTTTCATCGAGCTATAACCACTTTTGGTTTCACGATGATCGAAGAAGATCGCTGTGTATATGTCAAGCGGTCCGAAGATAAATTTGTGATTTTATCACTTTATGTGGACGATATTCTATTGGTTGGAAATGACAATGTTTCGGTTATTACCATAAAAGAATGGTTGTCCTCCAATTTTGAGATGAAGAACATGGGAGAAGCTGCTTATATATTAAGAGTTAAGATCAAAAGAGATCGATCAAGGAAACTCCTTACTTTATCACAAGAGTTTTATATTATGAAGATTCTTGAGCGTTTCAATATGCAGCATTGTAATCCCACTAATACCCCTGTCATGCAAGGTGAAGGCCTAAGTACTGAGACGTGTCCTAAGACTCTAGAAGAGATTAAAATGATGGAAACCGATCCTTACGTTAGTGCGGTCGGAAGTTTGATGTATGTTATGATGTGTACTCGACCCGACATATGTTTTGCTGTAGGATTGGTGAGCCGATATCAATCAAATCCTGGTCAAGCACACTGGAAAGCAGTGAAGAGAATCCTGAGATACTTGAAGGGCACCATGGACTATCGACTTTGTTACCAAGGGAATGATTTACGCCTATTGGGTTATTCAGATGCCGATTGGGGTGGAGACCTGGATGAGCGTAAATCGACTTCTAGATATGCGTTCTTGCTCAATGGAGGTGCGATTTCTTGGAATAGCAAGAAACAGACATGCACAGCCTTGTCTACGATGGAGGCAGAATTTATTGCATGTTCTGCCGCAGTGTAAGAAGCAGTATGGCTAAAATGTTTCTTGGAAAATTTAGCTATTGTCACTGAAGTTCTAAGACCGGTGACAGTTTATTGCGATAGTCAAGCATCCATTGCCTATGTGAAAGATCCCAAGTATCATGGAAGGACAAAGCACATTGACATAAAGAATAACTTCATCAGAGATATTATAGCGCAGAAAGAAGTGATCCTGCAATACATTTCAACCAATAGAATGGTTGCTGATCCATTTACGAAGGCTATTCCTAGAGACATATTCTTGACCCATAGGATGTCACTAGGATTGCATAGAATATGATATATGTTATTGTAGAGGATCATTGGTTTATGTATTTGTGGACATATGTATTATATTTGTTTATTTATTAGTGATTTGATGTTTTATCAATAAGTACAAATCCACTATGAGACTAGCACAAACACACATATATTATTAAAAAAAGGTATGTCGGTAGGCAATGATCGGCTCACTCACACGAGCAATCACCTCAAGTGTTGTAGTTAGCACATTGAGATGAGACGTTGTGTACAAATGAATGCTGAAGAGCAAGTTTGATACATAAAATATGTCGCATTGATTGGAGTCAAGATGAGGTCTGTGATTTGTTTATAATAAGACTGAACATGATAGTCCCACAATCATGTATGCCTGAAAGATGCCGGATGCGAGTACTAAATTGGGAGTTATAGAAAACGAGCTGATATAGCACTCAGGCTAAACATGAGTACGTGAGAAGCACGTGACTATGTTTAGGCTAAGATCCCTATAGTGGATATATTTGATAAATGATATACGCTCTTATAGAAAGAGTAATTCATTATATCATGTAATTCATACTACATGTGCATTGTACAACCAATAAGGGAAGATGAGTAAAATTATCCCTATTTACTCATCGTGTGAGCCCTTGAGGTAATTTGTAATTTACCTCAATTTTGTATCCTATGTTACTTTTAATTATGTTCTCGAAGTGAAAGATTAATGTTGCTACTTTAGCATGTTACGGGCGGTCATAAATAAATATGGCTTATGGGACATGTCTAGGAAAGTAGTTTTTCTAAAATTGAGAGAGACATGAGTGCGAAGGAAGACTATTGTTGTTTTACATCTATCACATGTATTTATTGGTCGACCAATTATATCGCCCTATGTGGTTGCGGATGTAATTGTAAATACATTGTGTTTTTGAGAATAGTCAAGTATAGCCTTTAAGGAATAGGTATACTTGGACTGATGTAACAAAATATGTCTGGGACACTGTGAGATATCGATTGTTTATTTCTTTTCAGGGTTATAGCCATTATGTCATCCCTAACAGGTGCATAATTTGAGCTCCCAAGTGTAGGTGTACTCACTAGTCGCACGGCTTATTTGCCAATATGAATTATTTTGTAAAGTTGATGAATGTTGAATACCTTATATTCTTGATAGAGTCCTATCAAGCCCATCATGTCCGAGTGGGAGATATAGTACTTTAGCTGGTACGTCCATGATGGGGTGCGATTGGAACGCACCGTTTTGTCTTGATGCGTTACGATGAAAAGACACTAATGGAGGGGGCATGAAGGAGATGTATAAAAGCCTTAAGAACACAATCGTTGGACCGGTTGGCAAACATACGCACCAAATTTTCTCTCCCTTTCCATCAAAGAAGAAGGCATTCAATTTCAATTTTGCAAGAACAATCGGCATTTACGCCGTGGAAATCGGATGTTTTCCTTGTGATTGCATCCAGACTAATGTGAGAAAGTGTCGTTCATGTTTCATCAGCAATTCAACGTTCGTTCCGGGGCCATTTGCTGTTTGCGCATCGGAATCAGGTAAGTCATCTTCCGCCAACTTCAATTCCAACACGATACAACACCCTAAATGGTTGGCGAGAAAAGCTTTGCCTCACGCAAATTGATATCCATTGCAAGTCCGGCCTTCGCGTCAAAGGCATTGTTTTCAGGCCAAAGTCAACAATGGGGAGCCAGTAGGTGCAAGAAAAGTGAGCTCTGCGCAGAAGAGTTTTCTGTATTGGGGTCGGCCGATGAGGGAAAATCTTTAGTTGCAGCCAAATGTCCAGCTGCTGCAAGCAAACCTTCAGCTTTCAAGTTGGAGTTTTGTAGTCAAAATCTTCAAAAAATGATCAAAATATTATAGTTGATCTTGTGCTGTATGTCGGCAGAGAAGTCTGTAAATAGATCTTACGATGCTCCCGTAGCCTCCACAACATTCCTAGTAAACTCCCAACTATTCAATAAAATTCTATGTTTTGTACATTTCTTGTCCCTTGCCATTCCTCTGCTCCTTTGCTAGGTTCCACAGGCACATCGATTCCACAAACTAACCCCAACCGACAAGGAATAATCAGCCAATATAATGCGTGAATTGGGTCTCAAGTGTCTGTATTGATCTCCTCTCTATGTTTGGTGGTGCACCGTTGTACCATAATATTTTTCCGAAATCGCATTATTTGGCAAACGATAAAAATTCACCGTAGGACTTTCGATTTGAATCATGCTAAGCTCTTCAGGTTCGCTGACCAAGGAAAATGTTATTTTTCAGCTCACATTGTTTGGACATATTAGAAGGTTGAAATGACGATGAAATACTATAACTCCATACGATTGAATCAGAACGAAGAAACCTTAATAGGTGGATAAATGATCTAATTTTTTAGGCTCCATTTATTTTATGAAAAAAAGGAACGATTCAAAAGATATTTTCCCCAAAAATGACTGCTTTTATCACTTATAATTAATTAACACAAAATGTTTTCATTATCAACAATACTATGTCTAAATTTTTTAAGTGAGAGATAAAAAAAAATTCGTTCATTTATTTTTATAAGTGATACAAAAAAATTAAATAAATTTTAAATTATTTATTTTCTCACGAAATAAATAGAGCGCTTGAGACGAAGTTAATCAGACCTACTTATTTTTAAATTACACATAACTACCATTCAAATCTGTTTATTGTTGCGCTGGTAGTTACCTAGAATTCTAAAAGGGAAGAGCCCATTTATCATCCCCAATCTTGGGCCTTTATCCCAATCAAGTCATTGTACTTACATCACTTTACTAATCAAGTTCCTCCGACTTCAAGAGTCTGGAACGAAAAAACCTTTTTGCCACTCGCGGGCTAAAACCCCCAAGATGAAGATTGCCACGAACCTCGAGCGATAAAATTCTTCTAAACAAACACAATCCTCAAGTTTCCGCATCAAAACTTCTGTCGACTCAAATGGACAAGTGAGTGCTAATTAATGGAATTTGGAGGCTGAGCGACTTAATTAAAATAACCATGCAAGTCTGATGATTTGATTAAATAAATTAAAAGTTAAAGGACTTGATCAAGAAAAAAGAAAAACAAATGCACAAGTCTGGGCGCCATCCCTACTGCTGCACTGGGCGGTCCCAACACCATCGCGGCTGACACCCTAGAGGACAACGACCTCTAGATGAGGCATTTGCTCGGACTCGTCGTCCAAACGGCCTGGACACTGTTCATCTTCTTCCAGGCACTGACAGGCTCGGATGATCTCTCAGTGCTTTCGCTTCTCACCATCGTCTCTGGCCTCATAAGGTACGGCGAGAGGGTTTACGTCCTCCTTGCTGTGAGTAGCGAGCAGTTCAGGGACTCGATCCCTGACCCTCCTCTCCATTACTCGGAGATCCTAGAGGAATATAAGTTGAAGGAGGCCGAGGGCTATGACGTCACGCCGCATGAGGTGATTGAGATACGCAGAGTGAACGTGGAATGCAATTTTGAAGGCGGGCGTAGATCTTTCGTCTCCTGATAAGATCACTTGTCTGAAGCCAAAGGTACATTCGACTTTTTCCGGCACCTTTTTGGGAATGAAAAGCTTTTACCTGAAAAGACGAAGGAGCGCAACCGGGCCGAGTTGGCAGTAGCCAAAGACCTGATCGACATTTTCCGGTGCCTTTCCGCAGATCTCGTGCTTAGCTTCGAGGACTGCGACACTAGCATGTTAATACTCGAGAATAAACATTTTCAAGGTGTATTCAGAGTTATGGAGATAAAACTGGGACTCATGTACGATTTGCTCTGCACTAAGGCGATGGTGATCCACAATCGGTGGGGCTTTACTCCCCGCACCGTGAGTATCCTATTCGCCGTCATGGTCGTAATGCTTTTTTCCAGGTCAGACAAGGACAAATACTCCAAATTCAATATCTATGTGACCTTTTTGTTGCCCGGAGTCGCCATTTTCCTAGAGATTTATGCGTTGTTCGTTCTTCTCTTCTCCGATGAAGCCGCTTGTTGGCTGAATAAACACAGCCCAGTCATCTTGAATTTTGTAGAACGGTGACAACCACTGTAAGAGGCGCAGGTGGTCGGGTTCTATGGTGCAGTACAACCTAAAGAACCCATTTATCATCCCCAATCTTGTGCCTTTATCCCAATCAAGTCATTATACTTACATCACTTTACTAATCAAGTTCCTCCGACTTCTAGAGTCTAGAACGCAAAACCCCCCTCGCAGGCTAAAAACCTCGAAGATGAAGCCTGCCACCGAACCTCAATCGATAAAATTCTTCAAAATAAACACTGCCCTCGAGTTTACGCATCAAACTTTTGTCGATTCAAATGGACAAGTGAGTGCCAATTAATGGAATTTGGAGCTTGAGCGACTTAATTAAAATAACTATGTAAGTTCAATGATTTGATTAAATAAATTAACAGTTGAAGGACTTGATTGCAAAAAAAAAAAAAAGCACAAGTTAAAAGGGATCAAATTCAACTTTTTACCCTTGTGTAAAATAAGCATTATATACTTTATGAGAGAGGTCTACTCACATCACTTCCATCCATGAGACACAGTTAAATTAATGACACGTCAGTTTCGGAGAGTCGCATCTAATCCTGCCCCAATGTGAATAATTTCGACCCATATAAATTAATATTGGGCTAAATCCTAAGGTTTGGACATTGGTATCTCGAAACAATTGAGATTAGCCGATCACGTTCGTTTTCAATGTCCCTGCTTAGCCGATAGAACGAGGACGGCATAAAACTCAAGACTCACGCTTTTCACGTGGGGGATTTAGTCAATAAGGACAGACACATATTGACACTAGCAGATGAATCATGGACGGGGCATTCTACAATTTTAATCTAACTTAGGATCAGTATTAAATCCACTGCCAACATAAAAAAAAAAAATGTTTCCACGCATTCATAATTGAATAGATGAGTCGTGTATTATTCACGTGTCATTCATTCAAGAGCGAATGTATACTCTAGTGAATTTAATAAAAAATCTTAATTTAACCAAAATTTTGTCATCAACTTGATTGAAACAGCTTTTGCTTTTTGCTTTTTACCTTTTTTTTTTTCAAATCTTATTACACGTGCATTTAAATTTTTTTTCCTTAATGCAAATGCTCAAAAAAAATTTATCGTTTTTATGCTGAAATGCAGTTTCCCATATCTTTCAAAAGATGAATATGAAAATGCCAGGCAATTTCGCCATAGGAAAGTAAATCGATAATCCTGTTTTCTTCTTCTTCTTCTTTTTTTCTATTTTTACACATAATTTGTAAAAGGTCTTAGAGATCATATATGTTTTGATTGTTTGTTCCTCAAAATCAAAGAATGAGACACTCACAAAAAAATAAAAATAAAAAGACACTAATCCATTTCCAGCTTATTAATCCCACATTCAGCATCTTCTCTGAAGCAGCCGTTCCACTGGCGTTAGCAATCTCCACGATCTTCTCTCCAAGTCCGACGGCATCATCGTCTCTAAAAAATTAACACATCAAATCTCCGACTCCATAAGCAATCTCCAAGAGATCCTGAACACCAAGGAACACACGGGGCTCAGGGATGACCACAACCAAGAAACTCGGGGAGGCAAGGAACGGCTTCTGCTTTGGGCTCGTGCAGCTGACAAGATTGCGGAAGAATTCCTCGTTGCATCGTTCCGAGATCAGATGTCGAAATCGCAAAAGGTTCATTTCGCCGCTTTAGTTCCATTCTTCTCAGCAATGAACCGAATATGTGCCAGGAAAAAGATGGCTGAGAATTTCATGACAGAAGTTGGATCATTATACAGCAAGTTCGCATCATCCTGGCTTGCTGCTAAAGGAGGCCTTGCAGATGCATTCCTCTTTAACAAATGGGGATGATGTGGTCTTTTTCTCTCATTTTCTTTTTTCCGTTTTTCGATTTTTAGTTATGGCGCTCTCTCTCTCTCTCTTTATCGACACCCCTTTCTGTTTTGAGAGAGAGACGCGCGATACTAGTGGCTGATACGTGCCTCTCTATGGTGTCCGATACAGGTAAGTGAGAAAATATTGGGTGGGTTTAACCCTCCAAGTAGGCGGTGGGTTAAACCACTCAGCGGTCGACGCGTGGCGCCACGTTGGCGAGGGCGTCAGGCGTTCAAAATTCGCGCGGGCCGACCACTCTGACGCTCCCTCTGCTCTGCGACGCCTGCGCCTGTCAAAATCGTCCTCTCTCTCCTCTCTCTCCCCCGTTCTCCGTTCCGTTCCGTTGCGGGGGAGAACAAAATCCTTTACGAAAGCTGCTTCTCTCCCCCTCCTCTGCTCTCTCTCTCCATTCTCGCCGACGATCTCTCTCTGTCCATTCTCGACTCCGACGCCCCGCCGACGACCTCGCCTCCACCTCCGCCTCCGCCCCCAACGCCCTCTCGCGACTCCGATGCCCCCGACTCAAGCTGGTTGCCTCCGACGCCTCCGACGCCGCCTCTGCCTCCGCCTCCGCCTCCGCCCCCGACGCCCTCTCGCGACTTTGACGCGCCCGACTCAAGCCGGTTGCCTCCGACGCCTCCGATGCCCCCGATGCCGCCTCCACCTCCGCCCCGACGCCCTCTCGCCACTCCGTCGCCCCCGACTCCGACGCCGACGCCCACCTCCGCCTCTACCTCCGCCGACGCCCTTTCCACCTCCGCCGAAGCCTCGACCGATCGTTCGGCTGGGGACTTTGCTCATATCTTACAGCGTCATCGTCAGGTACTGCAGTAGCTTCTTGATCTTTGATTATCTCTGCTCGTTGTTATTCGGGCGAATCTGTTCCGGCATCTCGAGCGCGAGCTGACCTTGTGGACTTCTTCGCAGTGTCATCTGCTGCATTGCTGGGGTTCTGGCGCTGCTTTTGCTGCCGATTCTCACCAAGAACACCTACATTCTAGGTGAGCGCCGCTTCCAATTCCTTTCTCCACTCACTCGCTCGTGACCAACCGGCCTGAAAGTGAACGTGCTTTCCCGGGAGATTCGAACTCTCTATCGAGTGAACGTACCTCGAGGTGTCGGCAGAGGTTTGTGCTGCTCGGTGCGCAATATTTGAAAGAGCGGTGGCGGCTTTAGGTTCAGACTATGCCGCGATATGCATTTTATTTTTTGAAAATTTAGTGTGGACTTAGGAATGCTTGTGAAATTTGAATCCGTGATGGAAATCATGATGATCCTGCTGGAGTGGTATGTGATGAGTGGCCAAACAAATTTTGTGGTTCTTATGCTTTTCTTGGCCAAGCAAATTTTGTGGTAATGTGCTATTGCGTAAGCTTGTCTGTTCCTGTAATCTTGTCTCTGTCGTGACAGGTTTGATACAGTAGGTTAGATTCTATAGCCAGAAACGGAGAGGGAAAGCAAATAGGTTCTGTTGTGAAAATCAAAGAAGTGCACGTCGTTTGTCGGCTAAGGAAGTTTTGTGTATTTAGGATCTGTCATTTTCCCGTGTTATGACACTTTGGGCTTTGATTGCCCACTATATCTGCAAATGAAAATTCAGGGGTGAGAGGGGAAGCAACAAAAAGTGCTTTTCCCTCACTAAAAAAGACTTGGTTTTGTAGAACCTGTGCGGTTGATTTCTTATATTGTGAGCCCTTTGGTTTCCTTTCAAGTCACTCACGCCATGCGGTCACTTCGGAGTGTCAAGTGCCTTGCTGCTTCCATCAAGTGGTCCTGGCTGAATTATCTTCCGGGGAAGACAACTAGGCTTGTGAAATCTCATGCCTGACAGGACAGTTTTGCATGACACTTCTGACCTGCATGTCAAGAGAAAATGCAAGGTAATTCTGATGCTTCTGAGAGCAGAGTATTGTCATCACTTTTTGATATAGATTTAGGGTGACCAAAAATGTGATTTTGTTGCAGATTGAAGAAGCCCAGATCGCAAGGGAAGTTGAAGTTAATGAAAACCGAATTCGCAAAGCACTAGAGAAAGAAAATATTTTGAGGAGAAAGGTTTTCATTTATCACTTAAGGATATGTGAACTTTATGGAGAAAACTTAGGCATGTACTGATATCCTGTATTTTTCTATTGCAGGCTGAGGAACGAATGAGGAAAGAGATGGAAAGATTTGATCGTGAAAGAAGGAAGGAAGAAGAAAGGTTGATGCATGAACAGCAGAGAGAGTAGGAGAGATTGCTACGTGAGCAAAGGCGAGAATCAGAGCGACAGGAGAAGTATTTACAGAAAGAATCTATTAAGGTAAGTACTTGAGCTTGATATTGCATTTTCACTAGTTAGTTTCTTTTGCTTTATTTGATTGGTTAAGCAGCACCTCTTCTTTTCTCTTTTCTTTACCAACTTCTCTGGTTTTTTGTTTGGAAGGCGGAGAAAAAGAGACAAAAGAAGAGCTTTGTCGAGAAAAAGAAGCAGAGAGACGAAAAGCTGCAGTGGAGAAGGCCACTGCTGGCAGAATTGCCAAGGAATCCACGGAGCATATGGAGGATGAACAGCTGGAGCTGATGGTATTGGTCGCTGCAAGCAAGGGGTTGCCTTCAATCGTTAATCTCGATCATGTCACTATGCAGAACCTTGAGTTGTTCAGAGGTAGGTTTTTTATAGCAATTACTGTTAAGACCAGTTTCACTCCATTGATTCATTGATTGTGTGATATTGTTGTTTTAACTAGGATTCTATGGCAGCTAAGAGAAGCTTTTAAATTCCTATGCTCTGTCTTTATCGTGTACCTTAAATTCAGTAAAAATGAAATAGGGCCTGATCCTTTCTAGAAAATTTACCGGTGTTCCATTGTTGTCAAGAATAATTCTAGATATACTAAAGTTATACAATTACCATCATACTAAATGATGTTAACATTGGATATATGAATGAGTCACCACGAATTCCAAGATTTCCGCGGTCTTTAGATGGTAGTAATAAGCACTTGAAAATGAACAAAAACAAGACCAGAATTGATTGTGCTGGAAGTGAAAGGAAGCTGTCAGAAGAACATGAAGATGCTGATTCGCGTAGTATGGTGGTTTTCTCGAAGAGTCAGTCAACTCCTACTGATCTGAGGTCCGTCCATGATGTTAATGACATAGCCAAAGGAGAAGAAAGAGTAAAAATACCATTGGTTAACAAGATTGATGAGCAGTGTCCACCATCCTTTCACTACATACCTCATAGCCTCGCTTTCTCTAGTGCTTCTATCAATTTCTCCCTTTCTGAGATCGGAAATGAGAATTACTGTTCAAATTGTTATGGTGACTGCCTGCCTTCTCCAGTACCCTGTGCTTGTGCATATGCAAATGGGGGTAAGTTTATATACACTGTGAAAGGTCTTGTAAAGGAAGCTTTTTTGTTGAAGTGTATTTCTGTCAATCACGACCCTAAAAAGAGCCACCACTTATATTGTCCGGAATGCCCTCTAGAAAAGTCAAAAGATAACAACATTTTAGAACCGTATATGGGCCACCTGAAGAGAAAATTTATCAAACAGTGCTGGAGAAAGTGTGGTTGTGGTAAACATTGTGGCAATCGAGTGGTGCAGCGGGGCATAAGTTATAATATGCAGGTGAAGAATTGTTTTCGTGTTATTTTAAAGCTTTTGCATGTTGTAGCTCTACTGTCATATTTGGACCCTGTGGTGGTTATCATTCTTAAAAGTGTTCCAGTTACTACTGCAGTGAGTGACTTTGTTTCGGAACCCTTAAGCTTAAGCCTGTACTCTTTTGTGACTGATTTTGTCCTTTAGGTGTTTATGACGCCTGAAGGAAAAGGGTGGGGTCTGCAAGCACTGGATGAACTGCCTAAAGGTGCATTTGTATGTGAGTACATAGGTGAAATCAAGGAAATGCATGAGCGAAATTTGAAGAAGGGTGACGCTACGAAACGTACTTATCAGGTGCTCCTTGATTCTGATTGGAGCTCCATGTGTGTGAAGGATGATGAAGCTCTTTGTTTGGATTCAACGACCTTTGGAAACATTGCTAGGTTTATCAACCATAGGTATTTGTTTGTTTTGAGAAGTAGCATTCTTATGTTTATTTGGTTTTTGAGCTCTTAGATTGTTATTGCATCTGCCTTTAAGATGGAAATTCCTCAATATTGGATGGTTTAATTCGTAAACGTAGCTCCTGGCAGAAAGTTCACTTTTTAAGCATAAGTCCTTTGGTCTAAAGCTTTGAGAATCCAACTTTCAGCTGCGCATTGCAAGCTTATCTCCAAAAACAGCATAAAAATTCAATACACCTGGAAAGGATTTCCCTTATTCATTCATCGTAGAACTCATGTATTAAACCTGGTGAAACTGAGTAACGAGTACCGTCTCGGAAAGACTTGCTGTTGCATCATTGCTTTTAAAGTAACGAGGAACAATCTCGATGCTTTGAATGTTGATTTGCAAGATTTTTTTGTTCAGCTATACAACCTCATACTTGAATACAGCCCTGGAAGGTTAGCACTTCTATGTTGGGTGCTCAGTACCTTGCTGTCAAGTTTGTTTTTTGAGGTCATGTGCTCATGCACTTTCAGTTACCAGATTTTATTATAAACCATAGCTCTAAATGCAAATGACTTTGTTCGGAGATAAAATAGTGATCTATTTCTCATGACCACAACACTTTTAACTGTAATTAATATATGATGTCTGAAGCAGAGATCATATCCTTGCTGTCAAGCTGGTTTTCTAGACTCATCTGCTCATGCACTTTTGTACACATGATTTTCTCTATAACTGCAGTCCTAGATGATTGTCTTTCTCCCTTTGTATGGTTACTCATTGATATCTGATGGCTCAAGCAGAGATCGGGATGAGGTGCTAGCTGAAGCTCTAAAGATGATGCTGTGCAATGATAGGCACTCACTCGACATGCAGAAGGCTGCAGCGTTCATAAAGCGTTTAGCTACATTCTTGTTATGCTTTGAGTCTGCAAAGTCCATGGCTGGTACCCTCTTGGTATCCCATGCCAATTATTTATTTCCTTGATACTAAGATTATCATTCTAATTGGTTACTTGTTTGCCCTTACTCGTAGCCTTGGTCACTTTAAAGCATCTCCTATTAAATGCCGGGTTTTGTTGGAAAATGATCCTGGAGGTGGCTCAGTATCAGGTTCTGTTGCAGTAAGCAATTTACTGCTTCCATGCAGAACCCTTAATTGATGCATGATATGTTGGATTTAAAATGGAGATGAAGGAAGTTAGGCTAAAAAGAGAAGTGTCTCCTTTCTCCGTGATGCAATTTTGGGTGCATAAGAGAGATGAACGCATGCTGTCAAGGTTCAGGAAATCTCGTCTCTTGATGTACTTTTAAAGGATGTCATTCATCCCAAGGATATAAACTCCTTTCTCTTTTGCAAGTCCAGAAGGTTCTAAAATTCCACCAATGGAAAAGTCTCAAAACGCTTTAACCGTTGGTCCATCATTACGAATTCAAGGATTGTTAGTACCGTTCTTCTCTTTCAAACGACCATCCCTTGGTCAAGAGAATCAAGTTACCTCCATACCTTCACTGAGATATCTCACACATTTTATGCTTTTTAAATTGCTTATCAAACAAGAAAACATTCAGATTTTTGGCCACTGTATGTGTTATTTCGAATTGCATGATCTCTGTGATTTAATTGTATAAAGTACAATTTGAGATGGAAATTGCTATTAAAAGTTTTGAAATAGATGAGCGTTGACGTTGCAGAGATGAATTCTAAATGCCCCCAACTGCAATGGATGAGCTTAAAGCTTTGAGTCATAATTATTAAGCATTTTGTTATAGGTCAAAGTTCTCAACAAACTTGCTTCAGCTCGAGCTTCAGGAGCAGGTAGCGGCAGCAGAGTCTTGACAGATTTGGTAGAGGGTCTAGAAGAAGCAGCCGTTGCTGTAGAATTGAGGTTGAAGATCAACAAGAGTCATCCGGACTTAAAGGGAGGGTACGTGGTTGCTTGGTTTCTAGCAATGTCGTTTTCTTTTTCCTTCTCTAAGATCCTGATAGTGTAGAGGTTACAGATCTTTCTGAGACTATGGAGAGGCAGTGTTGAAGCACTTGGAGAACTCTATTGATTTGGACCCAAAGCTTCAGAAAGCTCCAGTAAATTATGAAGGAGTAAGTTTTGAATCGATGAAGTTATTCTTAATAGATTGGACCTCATCATTTCAGCAGCTATTTTAATTCGTGGTATTATCATGTTCATATGCTGAGGAGACAAGTTAATGCTCTAATTCTCAATTAAAGTACATACGTTCTGAATGCTCCTGGGGATGGGAGCAAGAAGGAGAGTTAAACGTCACAATGGAGTCCATGTTGGTTCTTGATTTGTATCTACAAGAGGAGTCAAAATCATAGTCCACAATGAGTTGAGCAAAATGCTGTGTGCTTACCAAAATAATATTTGAACTAGTGACCTCAAAGGAGTATTTTACTATAAAGTAAATGCAGGTCCATCATGCTATCTAGTTAATTCCTCCCTTCTTTTCTCCCTGAATAACGCAAGACACTGGGTGAGCTTTGCATTTTGCATGTGATGCTGATCTCTAGTCTGATTGCTGCTTAAACAGGCCCGGGTATCTGGGTTTGGAGGATGGTTCCTTTTGAGGCTCTTGCTTTATGATCCTGTTCTTCCTCTTAACATTGAGGTAGAGGAATCTCTTACACAAGCTACCATAAAAATGATTTTATTGGATTAAGAATTCAAATCAAAATTTACCTGCTGTAGGCACCAACTCACGATGACGCTGTAAAACTTGGACTTGCCGTGCTTGGGGCTATTAAGGAGTTTGCAGCTTTGGATACATCCGCTTTAGACAAGTTTGTTCAAGTATCATGAGCCGATGATGCAGAGCGCTTTGATACAAGTATCTTTCGGCACATTATACTGGCAGTTAAAGTCGGCTTTTGCGTCTACCTCTGTACAGTACGTATAATCAGTGCGTCAATCTCTGATTCTGAGAAGGTTCATTTTCCAGATGGTTTTCGTCACAGGCACTCAAAATACTACTTGATGGCTATGTTTACTTTAGTTTTTACTTATGTTCCATGTATGCAACAGAGATGTTCTGATAAATAAGAAACGTTCTTCGACTACAGAATTTTTCTGAGGGATGTTTGAAGTTGTGATGCAACTAGTTTTTCTCGTTTTTATAATGTTCGATTAATTTTGATTGCGCGTATCTCCCGATCATTGTTCTTTACATGGAATGTGCATTTTCTGTGCTTAAATGTTGTGATGTTTCCCAAAGACATCCCATGCGTCTAATGTTTGTAATGATGAAGACTCATATTGGATGTCTTGAAGAACTGACCTAAATCTCTTGCGTCCAACAACTTTGGCTCACGTCCCGTTTCTTTCTGGTTCATGAAACTATTTTCTGAGCATGAACTTAGTATTTGGGAGGTGGAACAGAGGCTGTCTCTTCCAAGATACTGATTACTTGCCCTGCGGTTGATCTAATATTGAGGTCAAGTGCCATGTACCATGCCAAATGGGGATCACATCCTCTGAGATTGTAGGCTATGTCAGAAAGAGTCGA
Source organism: Eucalyptus paniculata subsp. matutina (assembly GCA_017140255.1). Taxonomy (NCBI): domain Eukaryota; kingdom Viridiplantae; phylum Streptophyta; class Magnoliopsida; order Myrtales; family Myrtaceae; genus Eucalyptus; species Eucalyptus paniculata. Next base: position 32,139,325 of record CM029444.1, on the reverse strand, counting down.
GAGTTTATCGCGGTTCACAGTGCAAAGATTTATTAGTTTCGTCTCTCTTTTACTTTGTAGTGATGGTTGATGATAGCAATGAGGTTCCGCATGATGAAAGCCACCGCATGAACAAGACTATTATTGTACTTCAGCAAAACATACCGAAGCAGAAATTCCAGGAGTTGTCATGTGTGGAATCTCTGCTACTACACATGACAGTCTTCCTACCCATTGTTTACTGTTCTTGACATTAGACAATGCAGCCTTATTGCATACTCCAGGGATTCTTTGGATGTTAATGTTCATTCAATGGATTGGGTCTATAAATGATTACCTTATTGTATTCTGAAAAATCAAAATGAGGAGAAACATGAAAATCATGGGAGCCACTATAAGGACTTAATGGGAAAAAATAACTATGGGGGGAGAGGGAGGAGAAACATGAATCCTGGATCGAGGCAAAGTATTCACCTTCTTAACTTGTATGAATTTATTGGAAAAGAGCATTTGATTCAGGCAAAAAGCAACATAATAAAGTACAGAACCTCCTCTCAGCACCACTTGATTATTGTTCCGCTCTAGCTCAATACTGCTACAAAACACGAACGTCACAACCAAAATCGCAGAGCAAGACTTGGAAATCATGCTCAGCGGCTATGAATGATGAAAGACATACATATGTAGTACCATAACTCACACCCACATTACAACTTGAGGAAAACGAACTCCTCAATTGCAGAGATATCCCCGATCCTCTTCAGAGTCTCCTTGCTGGGCTGGTCATCAACTCCAATTGCCATCACGGCTTGCTTTCGCGGTGCAATCCTACCAACGCTCATGAAACTGACATTGACATTCTCTTCTCCCAAAATGCTTCCTACTGTGCCAATCATACCTGGCTGATCAACTTGCCTGCACAATATGATGCTTCCCTCCAAGCTCACATCCACTTCGAAAGATCCCACCTTTGTGAGATGTGGGATCCCATCCTTCACCCGCCCCTCAACCGTGATCTCCCCAGAATCTGAAATGGCGCTGGCAAATCTTGATTCCACATTTGCAATCTGAACCTGGACATACTCAAGAGGACTCTCTGGTGAACCATCTAAGATGACCCGCTCCTCTGTTATTCTCAGTCCTCTCTTGCTTAGCAGTAAAATCTGCATTGACGAAGTTCATAAAGACATCGGATATGGGTTCAATTATACCCTTAGTAATCATAGCACGGAGTAGTCTAGTGTCGAGATCATCAGGTGCTCTTGCAGAAGCATATGTCACTTTTATGGTTTTTACACCACTCCCACCCCCAACTAATTGAACGGCCAGTCTCCCAAGCTTCTCAGCAAGTACAACAAATGGTTTTAGCTCTGTAAGAACCTGCAGCTAAAAAGGAAATGTATAAAGAACTCAAGATTTATGTTACTCAAGCATATCTTGAGCCAAGTTTTGCCTTCTGGATCTTAAACAAAGCACCCTCAGGCATCAAAATCGTCATTACAGTCATTCAGAGTTACTTGTCTATCACACCACATTATTGACCCACTTCCTAAAGGAATCGACCAAGGGGAAGCATCTCTTACAGTCTTCAAAAGCTCACTTCCTCTGCTCATCTTGTACTGAGAGGAAGCTGGATTTGGGCCAAAGCCAAACATCAACGAAATTAAACAATTGTATACATATCGGATGATTCCAATCAACCACCTCAATAAAAAATGTTTGCCAGAAAAGATCAAACTTCTACTGAGCACTGACAATCATTCTCCTCCACGGTACATATCAAACAATTGGACCAGCATATTTTACGGTCCTCAAAATCTCACTTCCTCTATTCATCTCATACAAAGAGGAAGCTGGATTTGGGCCAAAGCCAAACATCAATGAAATTAAACAATTGTACACATATCAGAAATTTGCAATTGATCGCCTCAGAACAAATCTTTGCCAAAAAAAGATCAAACTTCTAGAGAGCACCCATAGTCATTCTCCTCCAAATCACACATCAAGCAAGTTCCATCACAACAATTATGCATCAGAGACCAAGCCATGATAAGATATGTCAAATACTGAGAGCACATATATTGAAGATTGAGAGGAAACAGATTGGAGGATAAAAAGTTAGAAGTAGACCAAGAGATGCCAAACAGCCAAGTTGTAGAAAAAGTTCTTGATACCTCAGCAGGAACCATCGGCGCATTGACAGCAGTAGCAGCCAACTCTCCTTTTAGAGCTCCAATGACAGCTTCAGCAATTTCAATAGCCACTCCTTCCTGGCATGTCAAGTGACCGTTTTATATGCTTTCTAATAATATAGAGAAAGTTAAAGTTGGGTAAATTGTAACTGTTCACAAACCTGTGCTTCTGTGGTACTGGCTCCAAGGTGTGGGGTCACCGTGACTCTCTCGTGTTGTACCAACTCGCTGTCCTTCGCTGGTGGTTCCTCTGTGAAGACATCAAGTGCTGCTTGCAACAAGGCTACTATGTGCTTCACCTCCCAAGGCAACAAGAAGGAAACTCAACATTTCAGATATCAGATAGCAATACCTGAGCAACAATTCCAGCATCCAATGCCCTCACAAGAGCTTCTTCATCAATCACTCCTCCACGAGCAACATTGACAATTCGAACTCCTTTCTTCATCTTTGCAAAAGTCTCATCATTGAGAACCTTTGATGTAGCAGGTGTCAGGGGCATGTGTAATGAAATGAAATCTGCAGTTGCTATGGCTTCATCAAAGCCCACAAGTTCCACCCCCACCGCGCGTGCTTGATCTGCAGGGGCATAAGGGTCATGTGCAATCACATGCATACCAAGACCTTTGGCACGACGTGCGACTTCTGATCCAACCTTTCCAAGACCCATAATGGCAAGCGTTTTCCCAACAAGGGACACACCCACATATTTGTTTCTTTGCCACTTTCCTGCATCAAGCAAAACAACCATATGTCAAAGACCAACATTGGTATAGCCTTAAGAAAATGTTGGCAACTCACTTTGTCCCCTATAAAACTTAAGCATTGACATAACTAAGGAGGCAAAATCCAAAAAACCCGTGCACCTCCTACCAATAGTAGCATGACAAGCTGCTTTAGCTCTTGTTTACTGATTGCACAACTCAATTATTCTTCTAGTTTTGCTTTATGGTATGATGTTGAGCAAACATGCATAATGGTTGAAATTGCTATTCATATTGATCGTGCAGTGCCAAAGGTCAATTCCTTATCTCTAAAGACTTGAAGGCAACCCCTTGCTTGCAGCGGCCAATTCCAAATCTCTCCAGCTGTTCGTCCTCCATAAGCTCCATGGATTCCTTGGCAATTCTAAGAGCAGTGGCCTTCTCCACTGCAGCTTTTCGTCTCTCTTCTTCTATTTCTCGATGAAGCTCTTCTTTTTGTCTCTTTTTCTCCGCCTTCCAAACAAAAAAACCAGAGAAGTTGGTAAAGAAAAGAGAAAAGAAGAGATGCTACTTAACCAATCAAATAAAGCAAAAGAAACTAACTAGTGAAAATGCAATATCAAGCTCAAATACTTACCTTAGATTCTTTCTGCAAATACTACTCTTGTCGCTCTGATTCTCCCCTTTGCTCACGTAGCAATCTCTCCTCCTCTCTCTGCTGTTCACGCATCAACCTTTCTTCTTCCTTCCTTCTTTCATGATCAAATCTTTCCATCTCTTTCCTCATTCGTTCCTCAGACTGCAATAGAAAAAATACAGGATATCAGTACATGCCAAAGTTTTCTCCACAAAGCTCACATATCCTTAACACTCAGCACAACTCTTCAAAAAGGAAAAGGAGGAAAAGTGAGGGACAGGGAAAGAAAATCAGTCAATGTCCAAATTTTTCTCTCGATCTTCTTCGCATTAACAGGTTTCAGTATCCTCTGTTTTCCGCATCCACTCTCATTCCATCCACTTTCCTTCATTTCGCAAACAAAGACTAAAGAGAGAATCGAACCAAAAGGAAACTCCTTTTGTCCCTTGTCACACTTTCATTGAGAACTCATGACGATCGGCGACCCAATGTGAAGGAAGATGGAAAGTATGATGACAAAACAATGCCGAATACCTCCGATAAAACTCCAACATTCATGCAGAGAATATCCACTTAGGTTTAGTGCGATGGTTAATCTTTCTTTGTTTAATATCAGTTCTAAATGTGACCTTGTAAGCAAAGAAGGTTGTTATATTTAAACGAAATCAATGTCATGAGTTCCCACCCATTGTAAAATAAGGAAGTAGGTACATCGACTGAGCTCTAGTCAGTATGACAGTTGTCCTCCACGAATCAATCGAACAAGAATGCACACTAAACCACAGCGCTAATGAATCGCCAAGTCACACAGATTTGATAATGCAGGCTACCTTTCCTAATACATAACATGAGGAGGCAATTATATTGTTGATGCAGGGAATGACCTCTTAGTAAGACCAAGAAAAGGCTGCAGTGAATGAACGATAGAAAATGCTGGATCAGCGGAGATTGACTAATCAATGTGTGATATTCACTAATCGACCATATATAATAGAAAACTTCCCAGGGCAAAACTCTGTCAACATCCACGGCCATGTACTGTTCCAAGTGATTCACAGAACACACACCTCTCTCATTCTTCCTTCTTATAGCCAGCACGGAAGTAGACTCCATGCTATTTATTTGATACATGTACAAGCACGAACGTTGGCTAAAAGGTTACCTTTATACCCAGTAGTGCCATTAACTGAAAAATGAACTCTGGGTGACCAGGCCAAGCCGCTCCTGTGACCAAGTTTCCATCGGTGAAGCAGCAATCGATTGGATCAGGTTCTAACCATGTGGCGCCGGCTAGTACCACGTCGAGCTTCACAGCAGGATATGCTGTACATTTCTTCCCTTGCAACAAATCACGATGAATACACCGGTTATACCCTGATGATCTCAAGATACAATAACACAGAATGCCATTCAACTTCAGAAAATTTTCATGTCAAATGCTAAAACTCAACAGGGCCTCATATTCCACTGGCTCTAATTTCATTTCATCACACTTTAATACCACACCAATCTGTTGAAAAGCCTTATACATTTAAACTTGAATAGCAGATAAGGGACATGTGCCTATCTCTGTGACTTTTTCTGATACATTCTACCTTAGTGTTCGATTGAAATATGGAGAAGTTCACAATCACATACGCCAAGAGTCGCAGTTAAAGTAGTCGCCACCACAAGAAGTTCCTCAAGATCATTATGAGCATTCTCAAAAGACCGATGAATTTATACATAAACTCCTACAACTGCTACCAGATAACATGCTAATCAACAGTTTTGTCCCATTATTAATATCCATTATCCAGAAACAACCTTGAGAACACCAGCAGCAGCCAGAATCTACTGCCCAATGCAAATGGAGGCAACTGGCTTCTTGGCCTCCATGAAATCCTTAACTAGAGCAATCACTTTCCCATCCAAGGCCAAATATTCTGGGGCACGACCTCCAGGGATGACAAGGGCATCATAACTTGAGGCATCCAAACCCTCAAAGTCAGCTGTAAGAGTAAAATCATGGCCAGGTTTCTCGTTGTAAGTCTGGTCACCTTCAAAATCATGAATTGCAGTTGGGCAAGTGTCACCACTCTTCTTCTTGGGGCAGACTGCATCAACATGGCACCCTAGAGCTTGAAGAGACTGAAAAGGTACGTATACCTCATAATCTTCCATGTAGTCCTATAATAGCAAGCCATGGGCAAAAGGTTTTATCAAACTCCGCTTAAACTGTATGGCCTCGTGACATGTTAAGTAGAAGCGAGCTCGTGACAAACCGCCCAAATTCATGCACAAGCGCAACTACTCATAATGTCTTTTGCTCCCTTTTAGATAAAGTATAAATTCAACAATATGAGCAATGTAACTCGTTTTTCCTATTTAGTCATTCTTTGATTGAAAAGTGAATTTGATTAGTTGAATAGCAGAAAAATAAAATAAGTTAAATGAACCATCCATCAAGGATAAGGATAAGTATTGGGTCCATGACAGTCTTCACCTGGAATTGCTTAAGAGTAACCAGCCACTTGGAAGGACTACTCCTCCTGTGACAACTAACCCTGACAATCATAGACTCACCTAGAACAAAGATCTGTAATGTTGTTTAAAACAGAATGGCGGTAATTGACCCATGAATTAGATGGAACCAAATGCGGATTTAACTGAGTGGCTCAACTGCTATTTTAATATAAAGAGCTAATCCAATGCAAGCTAGCACCAATTCTTTTCAGGAAATATTTCTCTTGAATAATATTTTCACATATCATAATTACCATACTTCACTTCCATAACTCAAATACCACTGACTCATCTGTACCACCAGTTCAGACAAGGACACGAGTAAATTCAACTAATCATCCCAATTATGTAATTAACCTGTATAAGCTCAATAAAATGTGTTACAATCCAAAACGACATCACTCTGCACTTTTGCTGTCCATAACTCACTCTCTTGAGAAACTAGAAGCTTTAATTGACAGCCAAACAAAATGCACCGGAAAATGAAAAAAAAAATTGAGTAATTTATTTGAAAACATTTTCAGACAATACTCTTGGAGCACATTCCAATACCGATATAGAGAGGTTCGGAAGTATCCAGCGATCCATAGCAGAGAACCAGCTCCAAAAAGCTCAAGTAAATAGAAAAAGATGGATTACTAGTCAGTTGAAAAGATCCGTTACTGCCCAAATGTTCAGTAAATTCTCAACACATACCCCACATCAAATAAGATCCGTTTTTCCGACCCAGTAATGCTGCTGCCCAAAGCCTTCACAAAAGACTGGATGAACTCAGGATGTCCAGGGTATGCAACCCCAGTCACAAGATTGCCATCAGTAATACAGTGTGACAGGCTCTCAGGTTCAACCCAGTGAGCACCTGCAGCAATCAGTACAGGTCCCACAGTAGGATATGCTGTGCACTTGCGACCTTTAACAATATTTGCAGCAGCCAAAATCAATTGGCTATGACAAATAGTGGTAATCGGCTTTCCAGCATGAGAAAATTTGCTGACGAAGTCTACAACAGATTGATCCATCGCAAGATACTCCGGAGCTCGTCCTCCTGGCATGACTACGCCATCATAGTCACTGAATTCGATTTCAGCGAATGTGGCATTTAATGTAAAATTGTGCCCCCGAGACTCGGAATAAATCTGCATAGCGTAGAAGGTAAAGCTCAAAAAGGAGTAATTAACACCTACAGATTGAGAAAAGACAAACCAATGTCCCAGCTCTTTAAGAGCTCAATGGAGATTAAAGATGATATATGTAAGCAATAAAAGAAATCTATGAGGCTGAAAGTCTGATATGCAAATTATCAAATGTTGTAGTATGGTTTCTTCTATATACACATGAGAAAAGAATTACATGAGTATTTTGATATTGTTAGTATAGATAGATGTTGAAATTATTAAGAAGTTCTCAGTAAACTGAGAATATATTTTAAATACATCATTGATTTTTTCTTGTGTGTAAGAAAAATAAAAATGTCCATAATCTCCTTGCAATCCACATTACTTCCAAAACAAGCGCCGCATCTTTTGTAACAATGATATGTCCCCATACTGAATGCGTTTGTGAAAATAGACAATCATACAACATCCCTTTGAATTCCTAGGCTACCACACAGAAATAGATACATTACAGGTTCTCACAGCAATTGGACAGTAGATTATTCCACGGATAACAGAAGTCCAAGGACTTGGATTGCTGAAACTAAAATACAGGTAATGACTTAACAAAATGCTTGAAGCAGAACGGGTATTAAGACGATTTTCCTAGTCAATGAGAGTTAGTTATGGACACTGAAATGTATAAGGCCAATGATAAGAAGACAAGTATGACTGTGAGATGTTGACATATGCTGTAAGGGCAAAGAGTGTTCTCTTTTTTCCTTTTTAACATAAAAATATGAAGAGGACACTTTTTGAATGCTTTGAATTTCATGTGAGAACATGAAGAGACTTGTTCTAAATCATGCTATTGACAGGACTGTCTTCTAGTTCAGTTAGGTCTTTCTATTTTCTTTTGTACTTCATCTAATTTTAATATTTAATGTGAACTTAATGGGTAGCTTGAAATATTTTTCTATTTATACCAGTGCTTACTTATCACGTACTCTTTTTGGACATTAGTTTAATGACTATGATACAATGACATACATGCTCTTCAAGTAATAGCCTTTTTCAACTCAATGTAGATCATGCTCAGCATTTCTAATTTAATTCATCCGCCTCTGCAATATTCACATTGATGTAGAACAATCATAAATGCTTTATGAATTTCCTTTCTTTCTCAAGAACTTGAGATGAGATCACATGTAGATGCTCAAACAGCAGATTCTCACTGTCACCTAGTGTACCTGGGACTCATCTAGCACATTCAATATGATGTAGTTGACAATAACTACCAAGGAGAGAGAAGCGAAGTTTGACAGGGCACATGAATTCAATCAATCATTCAACAATAACAGGTCTCATTAAAGTCTACTAATATCAAGCGGAAAATCAACAAAACTAGGAGTAAGGTTTTATTCCCATCGGGGTTGGCAGTCATGTCATGTAACGCAGGCATCGCTAAGAAAGTGAAATTTCAAAACGCCCATTGTACTTTGGACCATTTAGAAAATGTTCAGAGTATGTATATTTTTTTCAACTCAATCAGAGGCCATGTACTTCTCAAATAGGCGAAATAGCACTTCTGCAGGTCTTCTGCAAAGAGTCAACATCACTCATGATTGTTTCATCCCTTCCAGCACTATCTTCTTCATCATCATAACATATATCCTGGTCCTTTTCTTCTTCGACGAACTATATCAAAGGAATCCAATAAGAGAAGGTTAATATCGCATCATGGACAATGCACACTTACAATACTCAATCAATGACACGCTAGGGATGAACTTTCGATTAATGTGTCAACTAGTTGCACAAAATTCTCCAGGGCAACATGTAATTGGTTCCAGAAAATTTGTATATGCTGTTTTCATTTACATTTCAGAATGCGGCAGCTTCAAAAACACGTTTGGAAAGACACTTGAAATTATTTTACAACTTCGACAATGGAAAGCATGTTATGAATGAAAAAAGAGTTCAAAGCTGAAAATGACATTTTGGTGTATCCAGTATTTATTCATTCTAACAAAAGCACAGATCTTTGGAAGGAAAAAGAAAAATTCTATTTTACAGCTTTGATGGAATACAAGCATATACTCCCATTTTTCATCCCGTTAGAGAATTTTCATTTTCATTCACACGTTTCCAAGAAAACAGAAAACAAAAATTAAAATACTACCAAAGTACTTCCACTTCCACTTCCAATCAAGGACCAAACATGCAAAGCCAGGAACCACAATGCAGGCAATTGGCCAGATATTATTTTGGCTTTCAGATGCAAGAGAATGAAGATGATCGTGAGAAAAGGAGCTGACAGAAGCCAAGAATGACAAAGAGTAAAATCCATGGAAGGAATAAGACTAAATAGGCACACTCCTAAGTGGTCCAAGCATGAACCAGAATAATCAATTATGGTCAGCCATTAGGTCTAACACCAAATTAAGCAGTTGGACAACACAATGTTAACGATTTGCAAATCATCGTGAATCACTATACCTTGTCCATATCATCTTGCTATTTTCTAGTAAACCCACTAGCAGCAAGTTCTTTGTCCAGAAAACCAACAGATTTGCTTATTGAATAAAAACAAGGTCTACTGCTTCCTTCTGAATCTTCCTCTGAATTCTACTGAGTGGAATCCTGATGCAAATGTGCTCCATCCTTATTCGACTATAAACCTTAACATGAATTCTACTGAGTGGAATCCAAAAGAAAAAGAAAAAACGAACCTCCGGACATACCAGAGTCGCCAATGGGGTGCCTACGGTGGGGCTTGGGAAGGCGACGGCGGGAGGTGACGGCGTCCGCGTCGACGGCGTCCGCGTTCAGGAGTAGGGGGTGATTCGCGGAGGAAAGAGAGAGAGAGCGACCTTCGTTCGCGGAGAGGAAGGCCAAAACGCGATCAGGGGTTCGTCGGCGTCGGGGTTAGCCAGCAAGGGCGCTCCGCAGAGGAAAGAGGGAGAGAGCGGAGTAGAGGTCGCGAGAGGGAGGCGAAAAGGCGTCGGGGGCGGAGGCGGAGGTGGAGGGGCGGAGGCGTCGGCGTCGGAGTCGGCGTCCGCGTCCGCATCGGAGTTGGGGGCGACGGAGGCAACCGGCGGAGGGGCGTCGGCATCGTGGGCAACCAGCGAAGGAGAGCAGACGCGTCAGCGGAGGTGGAAAGGGCGTCGGCGTCGGCGTCGGCGTCGCAGGCAACCAGCAGAGGAGAGAGAGCAGAGGCGTCGGCGTCGGCGTCGCGGGCAACCAGCGGAGGAGAGAGCGTCGGCGTCAGCATCGCGGGCAACCAGCAGAGGAGAGAGAGCAAAGGCGTCGGCGGAGGTGGAAAGGGCGTCGGCGTCGGCGTCGCGAGCAACCAGCGGAGGAGAGCAGAGGCGTCGGCGTCGGCGTCGGCGGAGGTGGAAAAGGCGTCGGCGTCGCAGGCAACCAGCGGAGGAGAGAGAGCAGAGGAGGGGAAGAGCATTCGGAGAGAAGCCCTGCGATTTTGTTCTCTCGCAAAACGGAATGGAGAACGGGGAGAACGGGGAAAGAGAGAAAGAGAGAAGAGAGAGAGGACGAGTGGACATGTCGCAGAGGAGAGCAGAGGAGAGAGAGCGTCAGAGTGGTGGGCCCACGAGCGGCGCACGCAAATTTTAAACGCCTGACATCCTTGCCTACATGGCGCCATGCGTCGATCGCTGAGTGGTGTAACCCACCGCCTACGTGTTGGGTTAAACCCACCCAATATTTTCTCACAGGTAAGTGAGAAGATACTCAGTGATTATGCTGACGTGGTGCGCTTTTTAATTTATACCCAATAACAGATTGAAACGTGTGAACTGAGGTGAAATAAAAATAATAAATTTTTAAAAAACTTCATGCACGCCACGCTCCTCTCCTCTGCAGTTCCGGTCCAACTGCCCACTCTAACCAGCCACCGCCTACTCCTCCATCCAACCACCCTCTGCCCAACCCCCTTGAGAATCCGGTGCGGCCGTCTCCACCGCACAAGCCGTACGGAACTTGAGCTGTCATGGAGTCTCTCTCCCTGGTATCCCCTTCCGTCGTCCTCCCTTTGAGTTCCCTCCGGCGAGTTCCCTGCCGTGTTTCACGGCCATGATAGATCTGGAGGCATGGCCACGACCAGATCTGGAACCACGGAGCCAAGGCCGCGACACACCTTGAAGCCATGGCCACGGCCGCGACAGACCTCGAAGCCATGGCCGCGACAGACCTTGGAGCCAGATCTGTTGTGGCCAGGGCTTCACAGGCGAGATCGGGCCTCGCCAGATCTGGGCGAGGGATGGCCTCGCCAGGGCTTAGTGGCATTTTTCTGAAGGCTCGGCCATGATGGCTCGACCGAGATTTAGAGGAGTTGCTCGGCCATGGCTCGGTCGAGAACTAAAGAAGGCTTGCCGCTCAGCTTTTCTGAAGCTCGACGACGGGTTGCTTGTGCAAGCTTATTGGTGGAAGGAGTCGCCGAGATCTGGAGGCTTGGCCAGGTCTGTCACGGCCATGGCTCCGCGGTTCCAGATCTGGATGGCGCCAAGCGACACCGGAACAGGCGGAGATGGTGGCCGGACGGGTTGTGCTCTGTGATGGAGGAGGAGGATGATGAGGAAAAAAACATTTTTATTTTTTTATACCGCCCAGCTGACACGTGGCGATCTGTTTTTGATATGAATAAAAATGCGCGCCACGTCAGCGATTGACATGGCGCATTGCAACCGTTGAACATTTTCTCCGGGTTTTTCTCGGCAATGGCAGGCTGTAGCGATTGGTGCAACAGCTACACGGCTTGACAGGAGGAGAAAAAACCAAACAAGAAGATGAAAAAAGATGAGAGTACATCTTGGCCATTAAATTCGTATGGCATCATGCGAAAGTCTTTACTTACTAATCTCAACCAGCCTGCGGGTGCAAATTCAGCTACATGCTCTGCCTGCTACTCCTTATATACTCTTAAACTGAAATTTCAAAAAAAGAAGAGAGAAAGAGTGTGTGTTCCAAATATTTCTTTTAACTTTTAATTTATTTTCTGTTTGTAACTAATTTTTTTGCAACGTGATTGTTGTCCATTCATTTAATTGGAAAATGAGTTAACTTATTGAGTCATAACCGGGATGATTCTATTGTTCCCTCAAAAAGACATAAACATTTTCGATATCAATAAATATTTAGAAATATTAGTTCATCGCAAGTACTGTTGGGTTTACAAAAGGGTGTCTAGAAAATTATTAGTTAAGTAAATTATTAGTAGGTTACCAATTCATATGTTAAATCATCAATATCTATTTGCTTGTCTACAAATTACCAATAGTTCCAATAAATTATCAACTTTTATCGGCATAACACGCCAACATATCAAAGTTATCCACTTAATTTGAGCCGGTTACCAACTTTTTTGCATAAAACTAACAATTTGTTTTTGATTTTAATTTGAATCGCTTACCAAGATACATTATTTGATCGATTTTGAATAACCAACTTTTCTTATAACTTGCTAACTTTTATAGAATTTATTGACTATTAATCAAATTTGAAGAATGATCAAGAAATTCCTAAATATTATATACCAATTTAGTTCTTAACTTTTCAAATTAAACAATTTAGTCCTAAATTTTTTGTCGATTGCCAATGTAATCCATTTGGTTAATTTTGGCCGAAAATTACTGACGTCGATGTCATTCATCCTACGTGGTATGTATGACGCTGAAGTGAATAATTTTTAGAAATTTTCTAAATTATTTTAGAATATATATAATTTTTTCATTTGTTTCAATTTATTTTCTTTCCCTTTTCCTTTTGCCAATGGTAGTTTGCCAACCACTGGCCATAGGCAATGGCCTGCATGAGCGAGTGTTGATGAGGTAGACCCTCATCCAAGTAAGGGCAACCTCACTAGATTTGGCGATGGGGGCCTTCATAGACACTTGCCCCAACATGGCCAACCCCTTGCTTAGGTTGGGGCAGCCTCGTTCGGTGTTGCCCTCGATAGCCATCACCTATGTTTAATGGGTGGCAAACGGCCACTGGTAAAAAGAAAATGGACAGAAAAAAGAGGAAAAAGAGTAGAAAAATAAAAAAGAAGAAGAAAATATTCATATATTTTTAAAATTATTAAAATTATTAATGTTAGCATATGTTGTGTCACATAAGACGATCGGCATTCACGTTAACAATTTATAGTCAAAATTGGCAAGATAGACTAAATTGATAAATCGTCAAAATGTTTATGATTGAATTGCTTAAATTGAAAGGCTTAAAATTAAATTAGCATAAGCGCAGTAGGTTCACCAACTAGTCTTTTATTGTAGCCATTTACCCAAATTTATATTTCCGTTCTGAATTACCAACTATTATAATAACTTACCAATTTTTGTTGAAGTTGTCTACTCTTACAGGAAGTTACCAGCTTTATTTGTGTTACCAAATTTTTTTGTAGACCAAATTAGTATTTATTTTTACATTACTAACGTTTATTTAGACACTTGGTTTCGGCACTACACATACCTCTCTCTCTCTCTCTCTCTCTCGTTCTTTTCTTTTTGGAGGAAACTCTGTAGTGAAGAAAGAGTCCATCTGTCGTGCATCGAGGGCAGCGTGTTCAACCGCTCACCATGCTAATGATTGGTATGTTGCAATTCAACGACAACTAAAAGACGTTCAATGTGGTTGTTATCCTCTTGAATAGACCTTTCCTTCTTCGCATTGCTAAGCCATGAGTCGCATTTTCCTTGTCAACCGATACATCGCCCCTCTAGTTACTGCTGCTACGAAAGCTTGCCGTGTTTGTTTCATGCTTGAGTCATCACTTTGTCTCTCTCCGTTAGCTCTTAGTTCTTATCTCTGAATCATTCAGCACCCGCTTATTTGTTACCGACAACATGTCTCGTAGTCATTACTAGTTTGGTCCTCATGAGGGCGTGGAGTCTATCGGAGGTGCCCTCTTCTTCGAGCGACGTGTGGAAGGACTGGGAGCTGAGAGGCGTGGTCTTCTTGAGCCTTGCCCTCCAAATCGTCCTCATTTGTCTCGGTAGCTATCGCAAGTACTTCCCTTATACTTGGATCAAGGTGGTCACTTGGTCGGCCTACTTATTGGCCGATTCGGTCACGATTTACTCGATCGGCATGATCTCCAACATGATAAGGGAAATCAAGGCTGGCAAATTGTTGAGCAACCCACACACAGAGCTAAGCACCTTTTGGGCGCCGTTTTTGTTGCTGCACTTGGGAGGCCCCGACACAATCAATGCCTACACGATTGAGGACAACGAGCTCTGGCTCAGGCACTTATTGACGTTGGTGAACCAAGCGGGCTTGACCGTTTATGTCTTGGTAATGGCGTGGACTCATCCTATCCTTTCCTTTCTTGCCATTCTGATACTACTCTCAGGTTTCTATAAGTATGGTGAGAGGGTTTGGGTCCTCCGCACCGCCAGCCATGAGCACTTCAAGGACTCCTTCCCTGAGTCCCGATCCCACCGGAAATGATTCTGGCAAGATTGAGGCGGAATGCAAGTTGAAGCAAGAGGAAGGGTACGGCGTCGTGCCTCATCATGTAATCGACGTAGATAATCAAGATGCTCTTATGATTGATGTTGCGATTGCCAAATTTTCCTCTGAAAAATCGAGTTCCAAGAAAGACTTGGAGGACCAAGAATACAAGCGCATTGCAGGCACACTGCTATCGGCCAGCCGCTTGGTCAACACTAGTCAGCGACTTTTCGCGGATCACTTGTTCAGTATGGAGGAATGCGACAGTTGCCAATCGATTTTGAGAGGCAAACACTGTGCAAGGGATTTGAAGGTCATTGAAATCGAATTGGGCCTCATCTATGACATGTTCTACTCGAAGGCAGAGGCAGTCTATACAAAATGTGGCTTTATTTGTAGAATCGCCATCTTATTCTCGATCTATGTTGTTCTGGTGCTCTTCTCTTTTACCAACAAGCGACCATACTCAAAGCCAGATCTATTCTTAACCTTCCTATTGCTAGGAGCGGCCATTTTCATCGAGTTATACGCACTAGCTCACGTTCTTTTCTTTGACAAGGTTGCTTGTTGGCTCATTGAGAAAAAGCAATCACCCGTCTTTTATTTAATCAACCGATTGCCTCACGTTCTTTTCTCCGACCAGGTCACCTGTTGGCTCATTGAGAAAAAGCAATCGGCCGTCTTTTATTTCATCACTCGAATCCGACCGCTATTGAAAAGGCGTAGGTGGTCCAATTGTTGGAGAAATCTTTCCATAATATTTTGAAGCTGACAAAACGTTTCTATCAGTCTAAGTCTGGATGTTCGGAGACTGACAGTTTAAAGTCTGAAGACTCTGTATTCTCGAGACTCAAGACTCAAGACTCAAGACTCAAGACTCAAGACTTAAGTCTATTCTCACTGACAGTCTTTCTAATCCAAGTGACGAAGGAAATCCAAAGCTGAGGTAAATGGTTAAGGATTCGATCCTATCCTCTGGAAAAGATTCTTTGGTTGGATAAATATTTCGGATTCTTTGATTCTTATCTAAGATCGATTGAAGATCCGATGGTCGACGAAATAATCTTGGAATGTTCTATTCTTGGAAACCAAGATCCACGATTGTATGGGCGAACGGGTTGATGGGCTATCATCGATTCCTTAAATAGCTCGGATGATCTCCTTGATTGATTCCGTCCAACGGGTAGATTGGAGGAATTCCTTTGGTAAGTGCCAACGGCTATGATGGCATAAAGGAGTATAAAAGGAAGACGTTCTAGTTGTTTTAAGTGTGTGATCGATAGAAAAATTCTAGAGTCTGAAGAACCTTGATTGTTAGTCGATACAGTTCGAGCGAAATTGTATACACAGAGAGTGTTCATATTTGGTGACACCTTGAGCGAGTGTGGTAGATCATCTACACCTAGAAATCAAGGAAGATCAACATTGTAACAGCTCTTTGATCATAGTGGAATCCAGCCAATTGGCTGTCAGTGCAGAAGAGTGGACGTAGGCTTGAATCAAGCCGAACCACTATAAACCGCGTGTTCAATTCTCTCTTTCCCTTACTCAGTCTTGCAATTGAATTTTTAACTGTTGCAAATCCTTTAACTGTTTAAATATTGTGCAATCTTCAAGGAAATTTTTTTTATACCTATTCACCCCCCTCTAGGTTCTCGTACTAGCTATATCAATTGGTATCAGAGCTCGTGTTCTTACTTTATTTGAAGTGTTTTACTTCAGAGTAAAAGATCCATGGCTAGTATGCTAGCACCAGGGCTGGTGGAAGGGCAAAGCAATACCAAACCACCCTACTTTGATGGAAAAGATTACAACATCTGGAAAAACAAGATGAAAGCTTTTCTACGGTCAAAGGATCCTCTGGAATAGGATGTGGTGGAAAGAGGAATCACTCCTACTGCTGCATCAGTATCTGAAAGAGGGAAAGAAACTGTTGAAGCCAGCGGAATGTCTCAAGAAGAAATAAACAAGAGACAAGCACTCGATGCAAAAGCAATTTACTCTTTATATTGTGCTTTATCACCAACTGAATATAACAGAATATCTTCTTGTGTTACGGCAAAAAAGTCCGGGATAGATTACATATCACTTATGAAGGGACAGACCAGAGTGAAGGAGACCGGAATTAACATTCTCCTTGGTCAATATGAAGCCTTCAAAATGAAACCAGGAGAATCTATAACTGACATGTTTAGCCGTTTTACAGATATTGTCAATGGTCTTGAGAACCAAGGACAAAAAATTTCTGATCCCATGAAGGTGAACAAGCTTCTGCGTGGACTCTCCAAGGATTGGAATCATATCAAGACTTCAATAAGAGAGACGCAAAGAATCATGCCATTATCTGTAGATGAGCTTATTGGAACTCTTCAGTCTTACGAAGTGGAACGAATTAATGAAGACGAAGATCCAAGAGGTAAGAAATCTATTGCACTAAAATCAAATGATGACTCTGATGATGCAGATTCTGAAGATGATATGGATGATGAGGAGCTCGCCCTCATGATAAGAAGATTCAGAAAACTGAATAGAAAAGGCAGAAGGTTCAACTCAAAGAAACAAAGTTTTCAGAGACAGCAGACCAAGTCTGTTGATGATGAGGAACCAAACAAAGATGTAGTTTGCTTCGAATGTAAGAAAAAGGGACACATCAGACCTAACTATCCTCTTCTGAAGAAGAAAAGAGGAAATCCTGAGAAGTCTCGAAAAGCTCTTAAAGCCGAAACCTGGAGCGATACAGAGTGTGAAGAAAGTGATGAGGAATATGCCAACCTGTGTCTGATGGCGCAATCAGACTCAAACTCTGGATCAGACTCAGACAGTGAATTTGAGGTAAGTGATTATAAAATCCCTGTCAAAGTCTCTAAATACATTGATGAATTATGTTTTAGTCTTAAGACTTCTCTCAAAAAGATTTCCGAACTTAAAAAGGGAAACTCAGTTTTAAAACAAAAGGAAAAATTTTAGAAGAAAAAGTGAAAAGTTTAAACTTGAATGTTTCTACTCTTAAAGAGAATGAAGAAAAACTTTCAAAAGAAAATGCTTTCTTAAAAACTGATTTATCAAATATTTCAAAGAAATTTTCAATAGGGTCGGAAAAACTTGAAAAAATTCTTTCGGTCAAAGACCTTACTTTAATAAGTCTGGTCTAGGTATGACAGCGGAAACAATCCCCTTGATTGATTTTCCAAAAGTAAAAGAAAGAATTAAGAAAAGACCGTCAAAAGAGGCTTACAAAAATCATTTCAAGAAAGTCTTTGTAAAGTCTGTAGGTCGAAATGCTCTAAGATGTTCAAAGTGTAACAGTCAAGATCATTTTGAAAAAGACTGTCCTATGGTTTGGAAGCCTGTTAAGAGAGTATGGCCTAATAATGCTCATCCTACTAACACCAAAGGACCCAAGAAAATTTGGGTACCAAAGTAAGCTTGAGACTCTTTTTTGAATGCGGTCTCTGTCAAAAGAAGGTAAAGTGGTATCTTGACAGCGGATGCTCAAGACACATGACGAGGAGACTCAAATTGTTTCATAAAGCTTATTCAAGTAAATGGTGGAAAAGTTTCATTTGGAGGAAATAGCAAAGGAAGTATTGTGGGATTTGGAACTGTGAAAATTGGAAATCTCACAATAAGCAATGTCTCTCTAGTGGAAGGACTCAATTACAATCTTCTCAAAGATTAGCCAATTGTGTGATACCGGTTTCAAGATCTCTTTTCAAGAAGGCATATGTTCTGGAATTAGTAAAGATTCGACTTAGTCTTTCATGGGTCGAAGGCATGGAAACATCTACCTCCTTGATGTAAAACCAAATGAAGTACAATGCCTAATCTCAATTCAAGATGAAGCAGTCTTATGGCACAGAAAGCTTGGCCACATCAACATGAAGCAATTAGCCAAAATCTCATCAAAGAAGCTTGTTCGAGGACTACCTAAAGTGCCATACCAAAAGTCTGACTTATGCACTCCATGCATTACGGGAAAGCGTAAGAAATTCATTTAAGCCAATAAATCATGTCTCTACTAATCATGTACTGCGTTGCTTCTTCATATGGATCTCTTCGGACCAACAAGAACCCGAGCATTGGAGGTAAGAAGCATTGTCTAGTAATTGTAGACGATTACTCTCGCTTTACCTGGGTATAATTTCCTGCAAGTAAGTCAGAAACTTTTTCGTACTTTGAGAAGTTTGCAAAAAAGGTTCAAAATGAAAAAGGATGTGCTATTTCAAGTATAAGATCAGATCATGAAAGTGAATTTGAAAATCAAGATTTTACGAAATTTTGTGATAAATCTGGTTTTAACCATATGTTTTCCTCACCATATACTCCAGAGCAAAATGGAGTTGTGGAAAGAAAGAATAGATCTCTTCAAGAAATGGCTAGAACACTTTTAATTGAAAGTAAAATCTCTTCACGATTTTGGGCTGAAATTTGTTTCAACAGCTTGCTATATCATAAATAGAGTCTTCCTAAGACCTATTCTAGAGAAAACCCCCTATGAATTGTTCAAAGGTAAGAAGCCTATTGTTTCATACTTTCATGTGTTTGGTTGCAAATGCTTTATTTTGAAAAATGCAAATGATCGAGTTGGTAAGTTTGAAGAAAGATCAGATGAAGGCATCTTCCTTGGATATTCTACTTCAAGCAAAGCCTACAGAATCTACAACAAGAAAAGCCAGTCTGTGGAGGAATCAATGAATGTCAAATTCCAAGACTCAACGCAAGATGAATCCAGCCAGACTCAATATGAAGAGTCTGAACTCGCTCTAGACTTTCCAATGTCTTCAACTCAAGAAGCATCTAAGACTCAGGAAGTCCAACATCAAGATACTCATGAAGATTCAAATAAAGAAAGAGATCATCAACCAGGCAAATCAACTAGTAACTGGAAGCACAAATCCAGTCATCCCAAAGATCTCATTATTGGCGAAATCAATGAAGGAATCCGCACCAGATCAAAAAGGCGTGAAGAATCTAGTACTGTGGCTCTCATTTCTGAAATTGAACCAAAAAGCATAGAAGAAGCTTTATCTGATGAAAGTTGGATCGAAGCTATGCAAGAAGAACTCAGACAGTTCAACATTAATGATGTCTGGGAATTAACATCTAAACCAAAAAGTAAAACTGTTATTGGAGCCAAATGGGTATTCAGGAACAAGATGAATGAAGAAGGAAAAGTCGTACGAAACAAAGCAAGACTCGTGGCCAAAGGCTATACGCAAGAAGAAGGAATAGACTATGACGAGACTTACGCACCAGTAGCAAGGTTAGAGGCTATTCGTCTATTACTTGCGTTTGCTTGTTATAAAAATTTCAGGTTATTCCAAATGGACGTCAAAAGTGCATTCCTAAATGGATTTATCCATGAGGAAGTTTATGTGGAACAACCACCTGGGTTTGAAGACCCAAAGAAGCCGGACTCGATCTTGATCGAAAAAGGCCTTTGTATGGTTTAAAGCAAGCACCTCGAGCTTGGTACGACCCGACTAAGTAAGTTTTTATTACAAAATGGTTTTGTCAAAGGTAAAGTAGATACTACTTTGTTTATCAAGAAGGAAAACAAAAGCTTTTTACTTGTTCAAATATATGTGGACGATATTATTTTTGGATCACCTAATGAAAGTCTATGCAAGAAATTTTCTAAGTCTATGCATGATGAGTTTGAAATGAGTATGATGGGAGAGTTAACATTCTTTCTTGGACTCCAAGTGAAACAAATGAAGGAAGGAACTTTCATTCATCAAGAAAAATATGCGAATGATCTTGTCAAAAGGTTTGGATTGGGAAAGTGCAAAAAGACCGACATACCAATGTCATGTTCTCATAAGATAGACAAGGATGAAGAAGGGAAGAAAGTAGATCAAAAGCTGTACAGGAGCATGATCGGTTCACTTCTTTATCTTACTGCTTCTAGACTTGATATTTTGTTGAGTGTTTGCATCTGTGCTAGGTTTCAATCAGATCCTAGAGAATCACATCTCATTGCCGTGAAACGTATTATCAAATACATTGCCTCATCCTCAAGCATCGGTCTTTGGTATCCAAAGAGGGGAGACTTTAATCTTCTAGGATACTCAGATGCAGATCTGGCCGGTTGCAGAATCGATAGAAAGAGCACTTCTGGAACTTGTCAATTACTTGGAAACAGGACAGTGTCTTGGTTCTCAAGGAAGCAAAGCACTGTAGCTCTCTCAACGACGGAAGCGAGTATGTAGCTCTTGGAAGCCGCTGTTCGCAAATTCTATGGATAAAACAACAGCTACAAGACTTTGGCATTGAAGACTCATGCACGTAAATCGAGATGTGACAACACCAAAGGCGATCAATCTCACCAAAAATCCAATCCTTCATTCAAGAGCAAAGCATATTGAGATTCGACATCACTTCATTAGAGATCATATTCAAAATGGAGAAATCTCGATTCAATTTGTTGATTCAAAAAGTCAACTAGCGGATATATTCACAAAGCCTTTGGAGAAAAATCAATTCGACTTTATCCGCTCAAGACTCAACATTTTGAAGCTTGAAGAAGTTAAAGTCTAGAGACTCACTAACTCTAAGACTCTGATCTCTCAGACTTTAAACTATGAGACTCAAACATTCATGGCTAAAGACTGTAAGTTGCTATTCGAAAAGGTACGAACTCTCGTTTAGTTATTTTATCTAAATTCGAAAAGGTACGATCTTTTGTTTGGTAATAATCTGTGTAAAAATTCGAAAACTTGTCTTTTTAAAAGAATTAATTTTGGCAGTTATTGATTTTGAAAAAGAAGTGTTCGTACACTTTCCTTGTACCGATTGAACTTCCCTTTTCAAAAACTGAGTTATATATATACAGTTTCTCTTCGCCCAATCTTCAAAACCTTAAAAGGCACTCTCCTCCCGATACTGTTTCTACTTCTTGTTCGTCGTCGAGAAAGTGGTCTTTTTTCTTGGGAAAAGCAAGTGAAGGAATCTTCCAATAGACAAAGAAAGATGTCGTCTTCGAGGAAATCATCAAGAATCGCAAGCAGGGGACCACAAAGAATGGAGAAGGGACCGACTCATTTCGATCTCACCGAGGAGGAAGACTTATCAAGTCAGCGACAAAGTCCGATTCGCTCTCCTCCACGTCATTCAACACCTCCTGCCCCACAAGGTGCAAGTCAACATCTGGAATATGAGATAATCGAGGAAGTCGACCCAGTAAGAGTTCAAAGACCCTCCTTTATCTATAAGCTTTATCGTGCGTTGAAAAGCTCCGGTTCTTCATTAAAATATATAGATGACTTCCTTAAGGACAAAAATTATGGAAATGAGTATCTTTTTCTGCGGAAAATGGAAGATTTGGGAATTGCTCCTAAAGGAAGGGCGGAGGAGGCTCTTGTGAACATTCCCAGTGACCCTCGTTTGCCAGGACAAAATCTGATTGAAGGGAACGATGATGACAAAATGTTCCTTGAATTTAAACCTAGAATGGGTGTGGCAGCAAAGGTGAAAGGAAATCGGATGGATTTGTTTAAATCCAAGGATCAGGAAAAAGTGTATTTCAGGCTGTTGAAAAGAGGGGTGATAAACCCTAGAAGTGTTGATTTTGACTTCCTGGACACCATCAACATGAACTTAAGAGAGAAGTTGAATATGCTTCAACTTGAGACTTTTTGCTCTGACTCTACGGACGGGTATACTCAACTGACCGCTTATTTCTATTCAAATCTTAGCTTTTTGGATGCGAATAGAATTTCATTCAGTGTTCGAGACCAAGTTTACGTGGTAGATGTGAATATGTTGGTGGACATAGTTGGAGTTGAAAGGGGACGCTATCTCCCAATCAAAGTCTCACCTGCTCGTACTACTCTGGATCTTGTCAAAGATATGGACACAGAGAAGAAAATTACCTACTCAAGGATGAAGGCCATCAACATCGTGCTTCATAAGATTGTGATCAACTGTCTCAGACCAAAGTCTACGTCAAAGACTTCTGTGTCTCTTTCTGAAGCAAAGTTGATGTACGCGATCAACTCAGGACGGAAGTTTTCTCTCCCGCACACTATTCTCTTCCATATGTACAGAGCAATGTCAAAAGACAAAGGACAATTGCCTTATCCTGGTCTGGTGACCAAGATCTTCAGACACATGAACATTGAACCGCCACATACATTTTGTGTTCGACCGTGTGATAAGATGGTGGTAGGGTTGAAAATGTTAATGAAGATGCGTCTGCAAGAACTCTCCAAGGCAATGGAGAAATTCAAAGTGAAATCTCCGGCCTGGTTCGATGCGCCTCAAAGAGAAAAGGAAAGGAGGCCATTGGTGCTTCATCGAAAAAGAAGAAAAGAACTCTCATCCTGGAGGATGAAGATGAAGATGAAGATGATGAAGATCCCACTATCCATCCACTGACAAGAACCAGACGTTCTGTGTCTCAACCGACAGAACTTCAGCAGAGCAGAGAAGAAGAAGAGCGAACGAGAGAAGAAGAAGAACGAGAGAGAAGGAGAAAGAAGTTGAAGAAGAAGAAGAAGGAGAAAAAGAAAAGTCTGCGATGAATGCGGAGAGAAGGAAATCAAGAGCATGATCATCACTCTTCCTCTTTCGATGTCCTAGAGACAGGGGAGTTGGCGAGCAAGAGAGTCTACACCTCATGCTCATTGTCGGTGAAGATCTAAGACAATCTCCGAAGACCCGGAAGAAGTTCAGGTCTCTCAATTGCACGAGGAAGGTCACGATATGTCGAACCAAATCTGCAAGACTTAACGAAGCGCCATCGTTTACGCATACACACCTTCCGAGAAAGCCAATGCTAGTACACGAGACGGAAGATTCTGCAGATTTTCGTCGTATCATGGATATTCTTACGGAAATGCGTGGCCGATATATGCTCTGAATCGTGAAATCCAAGCCTTGAAGAATGCTTTGGACAAGCATCTTCGATCTCTCTGAGGATAAATTCAAAGACCTCGCTCTGCAACTTCAAGCCAATGCTAAGGGAGAAGAGGTAGCTCAACCGAGGAAGACACGAAGAAGCTCGAAGGAGTAGTCCACTCCATTGGGGATTTCCAGATCGTGCGCATTCCCAAGCAGACATGACTCCTTTCTCACCCTTTTTAATGCTGACAAAAAGGGGGAGAACCAATTTGAACTAACATTTTTTTAAAACTTTAACTTTTGTGATTATGGTTATGTTTGAGTATGACTTGAGAACTTGAACTTGAGTGTGAATTTGACTGAATTGGCTGTGGATTGTGATGCTTGACTGGTTGCATTTATTTCAAGTGTTGTTATATGGTGTTACTCATGAAAGACTAACCAATTTTCTGTGGATGCGAGTCTCGGTTGTTTTATTAATCTTTATGAGTTAGCCATATTGCTTGAGAAATGTTTTTGCGGGTCAAAGTTGTTCAAATCTACAAGAAAGTTTTGTCACCATCAAAAAGGGGGAGATTGTTGGAGAAATCTTTCCAGAATATTTTGAAGCTGACAAAACGTTTCTATCAGTCTAAGTCTGGATGTTCGGAGACTGACAGTTTAAAGTCTGAAGACTCTGTATTCTCGAGACTCAAGACTCAAGACTTAAGACTCAAGACTCAAGACTCAAGACTTAAGTCTATTCTCACTGACAGTCTTTCTAATCCAAGTGACGAAGGAAATCCAAAGCTGAGGTAAATGGTTAAGGATTCGATCCTATCCTCTGGAAAAGATTCTTTGGTTGGATAAATATTTCGGATTCTTTGATTCTTATCTAAGATCGATTGAAGATCCGATGGTCGACGAAATAATCTTGGAATGTTCTATTCTTGGAAACCAAGATCCTGATTGTATGGGCAAACAGGATTGATGGGCTATCATCAGATTCCTTAAATAGCTCGGATGATCTCCTTGATTGATTCCGTCCAACGGGTAGATTGGAGGAATTCCTTTGGTAAGTGCCAACGGCTATGATGGCATAAAGGAGTATAAAAGGAAGACGTTCTAGTTGTTTTAAGTGTGTGATCGATAGAAAAATTCTAGAGTCGAAGAACCTTGATTGTTAGTCGATACGGTTCGAGCGAAATTGTATACACGAGAGAGTGTTCATATTTGGTGACACCTTGAGCGAGTGTGGTAGATCATCTACACCTAGAAATCAAGGAAGATCAACATTGTAACAGCTCTTTGATCATAGTGGAATCCAGCCAATTGGCTGTCGGTGCGAAAAGTGGACGTAGGCTTGAATCAAGCCGAACCACTATAAACCGCGTGTTCAATTCTCTCTTTCCCTTACTCAGTCTTGCAATTGAATTTTTAACTGTTGCAAATCCTTCAACTGTTTAAATATTGTGCAATCTTCAAGGAAATTTTTTTTTATACCTATTCACCCCCCTCTAGGTTCTCGTACTAGCTATATCACCAATTCCATGGGCCAATACAACCTGATGTCCTTTGAAAAAAATGACTCCTGCTGGTGGAGATTCCTGAAGCTATTGCACATCGATGAGATGGCGATGAAGTTTCTCTACCAAGGCCACATAGATGTGACCGACGATATCAAAGACCTAATCATGTCGAAGATCAAAGAGATGGAAGTGAGGGTCCAAGAGATGGCCCCGCAGGAACTCCAAGAATTCCAATTGAGAGACAGGGGAATCCATGCTTTGGACAAACACGAGTTGTTGGATGATGATGAGGATATGAAAGGGAGCATCGAGGAGCTGGACTTCAACATGAGCATCCTGGTTTGGCACATAGCGACAGAGCTCTGCTATTACCTCGATTACGGATGGCCGGACAGCACTAAGGAACAAGAAAGGAATAACCAGAGCCCTGTCAAGGAAAAGTCCATGATGGGTTTGCACTTGTCTCGATACATGATATATCTCCAATATATGAGTCCTTCGATGTTGCCAGCCAGATTTGGAAGTATCAGGTTTCGAGACATTTATAAAGAGCCCAGCAAGCCTTTCGACTTGCCTAAATTCGCTCAAGATAGACCTGCTCGTGGCGGCAATAGGAGACAGCACAAGCCCGACATCCCGGAAGAAGATGAGATCGCAAATGCTCGTGAGAAGTTGCTTGAACAAATAGGTGACATATGCGAATACGTGACAAAGGAGGACCAAGTCAAGTCTATGCTTCACAAGGGGTACGAGGTGGCGTGGGAGTTGTTGCGCGTCTCGTGTGGGTGGAGATGGTCAGCGATCAGCGAGGTGTGGGTGGAAATGCTGATGTACGGGGCTAACAAGTGCAAAGCGAGGGATCATGCTCAGCACATGCAGGGGGGTGGCGAGCTCATAACCCATGTTTGGCTTCTCATGGCTCATTACGGGCTGACCGACAGCTTCCAAAAAAAGCGCGGGCTCCCCCTAGCAACAACAAAGATAATATATTAATAGTGAATCCCTGGTGAGTAATAAGTGGGGATTGAGGAGGTTATTGGTTGTTGGAGTTTCAGATATTAAGTTTGAGATTAAATTTGTTATTTTCAGTGTCCCCGTTGATTTGCGGGAATAGAATTAAAGAACAAAAAAGACAGTTCAATAAATTATTATACATCAATACCGTCTATGAAATTTTATGAGATCTCCTATCAATTAAGGAGAGTAAATTTCCCACAGATATGCATCCCACAGTGGGCAAACAACTCCGTTCAAGCCCTTCAGGGACAGCCTTTTAGTAGGAAACCACTCAGCCCTTTAGTTCAGAGCCTAGAGACACCCAAGAATTTCAGGATGGAAACATTTCTAATCTACCCAAGCTGCATTTCTCGAAGGATTTTACCAAGCTGGAGAAGAAGAGAAATTTAGAAAGCCATAGAGAGGTTTCTCATAAGCACTCACTTTACTTTAGGGGACTCTACCCAAAACACTACACACCCATTGCCTTATATAGGCAATGAAGGGTTACAAGCACACACACAGGGACCAACTTACGGATCCAGATACAAACAAAGGCACCGGAAACTTTCCGAGAGGGAATTATTAGCACACTATGAACAGTAACTGTACTGTGAACACTACCTTCCCTAGCCTAGTGCTACAGTAAAAGTGAACAGTGATTTTGCTACAATGAATTTATACGGACTCAACAGTCTCATCCGTCACGAGCATTGTAGCTACACACTGAGTCATCGTCTGAGCTGTCTTCTAGGAGATGTGCTTCATATTTCTGCCGGAGGGCTTCAAGGTCTTGAGGTGAGAGAATTTGGTTTAGCCTTCAAGATGAGGATGCTTCATGAGCCCAATGGGATGCTTCTTCTTCTGCCCAGTTTGTATTTTCACTGGTAGTGTTGGCAGGGATGCTTAGCTGCGGCCAATTAGATGGCTGTGCATAAAAAGATGTGT
Source organism: Eucalyptus paniculata subsp. matutina (assembly GCA_017140255.1). Classification (NCBI taxonomy): domain Eukaryota; kingdom Viridiplantae; phylum Streptophyta; class Magnoliopsida; order Myrtales; family Myrtaceae; genus Eucalyptus; species Eucalyptus paniculata. Next base: position 32,112,445 of record CM029444.1, on the reverse strand, counting down.
CCATGTCTTGGGATGAGGACGAAGGTCCTTGTTCATAGGGATTATGGGACAGAGGACCTCCAAAGCGTGCGTAGGGGTCTTGAGTAGACTGAACGATGTCTTCTTCGCTTGTCATTTTATGCTCTTGGGACGATGCAGCTTGTCTGTATTGCCTGAGTGCTTCCTTAGCTTTTGGTGCTAGGTCATAATGATCCCACGTAATGGGTGCATTATTCCAAACGTCTTCAGGAATGGTTTTGTTTTCCTGACATAGGATTCTTTGAAGTTCTCGGTACTCGTTTTCACAAAATCTAATAGATCTTGGATAAGATTTGTGAATCCGGGCTTCTCGACTATTCAAGTGAGGCTTATAGGATATGGTTCCTATTTCAAGTGATGCATCGAGAATACTACCATTATTTATGCAGAAATTCCATGGATGTCGGAAAAACAGGATGGTATGAACTTCAGGATTTGGTGTCATGGTTCTCAGTTTCTTTTCTAAGTCTTGTTTCCAACATGTTGGATGATAGAACCAATTTAGAAAATCTAAAAGATTTCTATCACATTCCTTTCGGATGTTTCTTCCGGCAAGAATATCTTGGTGAGATTAGCAATGAATCTTTTGGTAGGAATTTCAATAGCTATTAAGTACTTATTAGTTAAGTACCATAACAGCGTCTTGAGCTGGTCGGGGAAATCATCTTCTTTCCAGATAAGAGGATGAATGAACGGATAATTCAAATTTAACCCGAAAGGATAAAGAATCGAACCTCCATTGAATCTGAATAGGTCTATGTGACATTGCCACATGAGGTTTTCCAGGTTTTCAGCAAGACTGTCATTTTGGATTTGCTGAATAATCTCCTGGGGATATTTCCAGCTTGGCAAATCTTTGATCTTCTCAATCTTGTATTTCACACCATGATTGAGCATATGGAAAGCGGGCCTCTTGATGTACATGTTGATTTCAGCTGTTGCTTTGGGTCTTAACAAGAAGTCAGCAAGCACATTCTTTTTCCCCGGAATGTGTTTGGTTTCAAAGGAGTATTTTGAAAACCATTCAGCCCATCGAAGCAATTGAGAGTTTGGAATCTGCTTTTGATTAAACTTGGTCATCTGTGGAAAAGATGCTATGTCTAATTCTACTAGGAAATGATGGCCGATGAGATGAAACTCAAGTTTTTTTATTCCATTTTTTACTGCTAAGATCTCTTTGAAAGTGGAATGGTAGTGCATTTCAGCTTGAGAGAACTTTCCACTTTTGTGAGCACAAATAAGTCTCTTACCATCAATTTCTTCAAACAGGACGGCTGCCCAATATTCATCACTGGCGTCAGTCTGGAGAATTCTTTTGCATGTTGATGGTATTTGCAATGGTGGGAGATTTTGCATAATCTCCTTAAGTTCAGCGACTGCTTTGGTTTGAGTTTTTCCCCAAGGTGGGGAATTCTTCTTCAGCATGGATTGCAAATGAATCAGGAGCTTTGCAATGTTTGGGACAAAAATCCTGAGATAATTGATTATCTCAAGAAATTGCTGAACTTGTTTCGTTGTGAAGTTATTTTCAAGAAACTTCAATAGTTCTTGAGCAATATGTGGCCCTGGATAATATGTTCCTTTGTTGAGATGCATGCCAAGAAATTCAATTTCTGTCTGGGCAATATTCATTTTTCTTTGGGAAAGCATAATTCCATGCCTCTTCACAATTTCTGCAAACTGCTCGAGGAGTTGACAGTGTGACTGCTCGTCAGGACTGTAGAGCAGAATGTCGTCGATGTATACGGCTGCACTTGACAAGATTGGTTGGAAAATTCGACACATGGCCTTTTGGAACAGGGATGGTGCTACCTTTAGGCCAAAAGGAAGAACTTTCCACTAGAAGTGCTGGTTCGGGATACAGAATCTTGTTTTGGATCTGTCTTCAGGATGGATACCCAATTGCCAAAATCCAGCTTTAAGGTCGAATTTGGAGTAGATATGGGCTTTGGTTATTCCACAAAAGAGAGAATCTCTGGACGGTAAAGGGAATTTATCATCTTGGAGAAAAAGATTGAGAGGTTGATAATTTATCACCGCTCATTTTTCCTCTCGTTTGCTCGGCGCGCTTATTGACATAAAGGCTTCGCAAGCCCATTGAGAATCGGAAATTTCAATAAGGCCTTGTTGTAATAATTCGAGCATTCCCTTTGAGCTAAAGCCAAGTGTTCTGGCTTCATTCCGGTATGACTCGCCTTGGTCGGATTGATGTCTTCATTTTTCTTGAAGGGAAGGCGGACAAAGAACTTAGGATTTTCCCATAAGGGATGAGAACATTTTTGAGTGAATTCTGAATGGGATTCTGAACAAGATTCAAGGCATGATTGGATCTAATAAACTCATTTCAATGGAAAAGAGTCTCTGAATATTGATAAACTTAGAGAATTGGTCTTTATATCTAAGACCTTTTCCAGTAATAATGCGAAGCTGAGATATTTGAGTCATGATATCCCACCAAATTATCAGATCTTTATTGGGAAGGTTTGATCCAAAAATCTTTGTTGTTATGGAACACTGAGGAAAAAACTGGACGGTGACTGGAGTGGTCCTGACATTCGTGGAGAAAGTATCTCCTGAAGCAGAATTGAAGTATTTGGTGTGGGGACTCCAGAATTCTTCAGGCAGAACTTTAGTATCTAGAATGGAACAGCTCGCTCCAGTATCAATGAGAGCAATGACATTAATGGGTTTGGCAAACTTCGAGGTGAGAATTTTTACAAGGAAATGGGGACAGTGAGTTTGACTTAAGAATATGTCAGGATTTGGTTATGAAGATGTGGGAGATATGTGAAAAATGTCTTCAGATTCTGACTCATCAGACTCAGTTTCACTGGAAGTTTGGTAAGATGGAATGATACAAAGTGTTTGGTCAGATGGTTCTTCATCAGCAAAGAATAAAGATTCAACATCATCATTAAGGGAATATCTTGTATTCTCCTTTATTTTCCAAAGAAAGATCTTTCAACCATCTGGGATAGCTCTTTAGGAATGGATGTAAGGAAGACATGCTTCAGATTTGGATCTGCGCCAATTTGATAAAAGAGCTGAAGCATTATTCGATAATGCTTATCAAGATGCTTTTCCTGATAAGAGCAGCATCTTCTTTCGAAGAATTCTCTTCTTTTTATCTCTATGAGATCTCCGGGTGTTCCCACAAAGACATGATATAAGTAAGTAAGGGCATGGCTGAAATTGGGTGACATCAGAAACATAATCTGGTCTTGTTATGAGAGTGATTTCCACCAAAATTTAAGGCTCCCTGTGAACCTTGTAACAAAGTTGTAAATGACATCATTCATATCATGGTTGGTGATGGATTGTGTTTTCAACCAAGTATGAAATTCTTCAAGTCTTTCTGGCCATTTCGGATAAGGAATATCGTCGATGGTGAAGAATTGTTTTGATGCCATGGACACATGCCTAGTAGGATTGTTCCTAGTAGGATTGCTTGTCTGACCAATTGTCTAGATCAGAATAATTTGATTCCATTTCATAATCTGGAGGATCAGCCATGAATATTTGAGAAGTTATTGGCGCAATGGGGGGGGAATCAACTGTAGGGATTGAGAAGGATGAGGAAGAAGAAAGAGATGCTGAATCTGATGTAGTTGGGGAAGTTTGTTCAGCTGGAAACAGAATTTGTTTTTCTAGGAGGGCAGGATCAGGCTCAGGCTGTTGGATAACAGGATCAGGTTCCTGAGTACCCAAATCCTTTAGAAATGATTCTAATGGATTTGACAACATCATCTGTTCTGACCTTTCTCTTATAACTATTGAACTTGATTATGTAGGTGAGCTTTTTTCTTTTGCTTTTTCCTTCTGTAGGGCCTTGAGGCGATTTTGTATATCCGGTTCTCTTCTGTAAGGATCTTCTGGGATGGAGGCAAAAATGGACGTCTGTGGACGTGGGGGTAAATACCCAGTTCGAACAGGAGGTGCCAATGGATCGAAAGGTCTGAACCTTCCATCTTCAAGAAGTTAGATTTGCTTCTTGAGCTTTTCTATTTCTGGCTTTGGGTTTTCAAGAAAATGATACCCAAGATGTTGTCATGATTCTAAGGCGTGAAGCCTTTTCTGGAACTCCGAAAGTATCTTTTTGGTGCTTTCATCATATCTTCGGAGGTCTTGTTGCACAGTTCCAATCTTTGAATCAATAGCTTTAAAGGCATTGTTTTGTGCCAACAAAGTCTCTAATTGCCAGTTTAGAACGGCTTCAGCTGCAGAGGTTTTTTTCTGTCTCCCATGTTCATCCACATCAGTGGGAGTGGGAATTTTGGGAACATGACGATATCTGCCATGGGGATCAATAAACTCTTCTGAGGCAGGGAACGAGAGTTTAGAGTTTTCCTTGACAAGAGGAGGAAAATCAGTATCTTGGAACATGGCTATAGAAGAAGTGGGTGGTGTTTCTACTGGGACTTCAAGTGGGTAAGAATGTTTCTTAGTCCATTTGAGGATTGGCTTATAAAATGGAGAGAGAGTTTGCTTTTTCTGAGGAGGAGAAGGTGGAAGTGATTTTGGTGGATTTGGTAAGGCTTGGGATGTAGTACTGGACTTTGGTGGTGGAGGAGGTGCATAAGAAACCATGAATTGGTATTTATCACCTTCACCGAGAGTATCAACGGAAGAATCTCCGTCTAAGTACCTTTGGTATACCTTATCCTTTAGCCTTTTCCGTCGAGGTGGAGATCTTGCAAGAGGGTCTACCTCGTTAGGAGAATTTGTACAGTGGGAACATTGGCAAAAAAGATCCCAAAAACAATGACCATAATTATCTTTATAGTAATGAACAGGATGTCCATCACCATCGAAATGTCGAACATGCTTTTTTGGGTCTGGTTCGGAAATAGATTCAGGAACACATGGTTCAATCATGAAGAGGGTCTGGAAAATAGAAGGACTTTCTTCCTTTTCCTTGCCAAATTTGATAGAAACGGTTCCATCTTTTTTCCGTACAAACTCTAAGTCAGTGGACTAGAAAGGCTTGTTATGCTGGTGTAGCTTTTCATAGTTGGTGATCCAGGTTTCTGGAAGGAGCTTGGCCAACGTATCCTTGGGGATCTGTCTGGGAACATGGATGCAGGATGTTTGGTCATTCTGCATAGAGATGAACAACACATCTTCATTACCATTGTTGAAGTTGAGGTCGAGGGCATGGTTTTGCACTCGATAAACCATCTGGTAATGTAAGGTTGCAGCTATAGAGTCAGCAATTTAAGGGGCTCCAGTGAGCTAAACTTGGACTTTCAAGAAAGAAAGTAGTTGGGGATCTGAAAGAGCGATGTTGAAGTTTGGATACAAGGTCACAAAGACTGTTCTGGCATTCAGAGTAGTTTGAACAGTACCAATGCAAGCATGTTGGTATTGTAAAAATCTTGTATCTAACAACGCGATTCTTGCCACAATTGGCAAACCTTTACGACCATGGAAGGTGAGAGCAAGACGAACAGCTCTATAATGGACATGAGAATATCCCTGTTTGACCCATTGTCTGGGGAATTCTGGAGGGATCTGAAGAGTAACAAAGTACTCCTTTTCAGTAGTAGGAATGGGATGCTGGTCGAATTTGGAGGATTGAACGTACTCCTTTACTTGCTTTGGAGTTTGGTGAATAAGTTGACGAATGGAGCGGATGGGTGAAAATGATGAGGTGGGTTTGGCAAAAGAAAAAAGCTCACCTATAGAATCAAGTTCAATAGTTATAAGAGAAAGGCCAGAACAGATGATGTTGTCAAATCCATTAGAATCCTTTCTAAATGATTTGGGTACTCAAGAACCTAATCCTGTTATCCAACAGCCTGAGCCTGATCCTGCCCTCCTAGAAAAATAGATTATGTTTCCAGCTAAACAAACTTCCCCAACTACATCAGATTCAGCATCTCTTTCTTCTTCCTCATCTTCTCAATCCCTACAGTTGATTCCCCCCCCCCCCAATTGCGCCAATAACTTCTCAAATATTCATGGCTGATCCTCCAGATTATGAAATGGAATCAAATTATTCTGATCCAGACATTGGTCAGACAAGCAATCCTACTAGGAACAATCCTACTAGGCATGTGTCCATGGCATCAAAACAATTCTTCACCATCGACGATATTCCTTATCCGAAATGGCCAGAAAGACTTGAAGAATTTCATACTTGGTTGAAAACACAATCCATCACCAACCATGATATGAATGATGTCATTTACAACTTTGTTACAAGGTTCACAGGGAGCCTTAAATTTTGGTGGAAATCACTCTCAGAACAAGACCAGATTATGTTTCTGATGTCACCCAATTTCAGCCATGCCCTTACTTACTTATATCATGTCTTTGTGGGAACACCCGGAGATCTCATAGAGATAAAAAGAAGAGAATTCTTCGAAAGAAGATGCTGCTCTTATCAGGAAAAGCATCTTGATAAGCATTATCGAATAATGCTTCAGCTCTTTTATCAAATTGGCGCAGATCCAAATCTAAAGCATGTCTTCATTACATCCATTCCTAAAGAGCTATCCCAGATGGTTGAAAGATCTTTCTTTGGAAAATAAAGGAGAATACAAGATATTCCCTTAAGAGAAATTCAACAAGAGATACATCTATGCCTTGAAGAGCTATGCTTAAAGCGCCAGATGGTCCGTACCTACATCACAGACGACAAGCGCCTTGAATCAACTTGTTCTCGCCAAAAACTAAAGATCAAATGCTCTAAACGAGACTGTGATGGTACTTGTGGCCAATATTCCCGGAAGAAAAAGCACTACAAGAAGTATTCGATAAAGAGTTCCAAAAACGGCTCCAAGCATTTCCAGAGAAAGAAGAAATGGCGATACCTACGAAAAAGGAAGGATCGCACAGGCCATAAGAAATCAAATCATTGCTACATTTGCAACAAGAAAGGACATTTTGCCAAAAATTGTCCTCAAGCCAAAAAAAGGTCAGAATCATCTAATTCATCAAATTGAGAATGAAACATATATCTCTCTTGAAAATGATGATGTTGAATCTTTATTCTCTGCTGATGAAGAACCATCTGACCAAACACTTTGTATCATTCCATCTTACCAAACTTCCAGTGAAACTGAGTCTGATGAGTCAGAATCTGAAGACATTTTTCACATATCTCCCACATCTTCATAACCAAATCCTGACATATTCTCAAGTCAAACTCACTGTCCCCATTTTCCTGTAAAAATTGTCACCTCGAAGTTTGCCAAACCCATTAATGTCATTGCTCTCATTGATACTGGAGCGAGCTGTTCCATTCTAGATACTAAAGTTCTGCCTGAAGAATTCTGGAGTCCCCACACCAAATACTTCAATTCTGCTTCAGGAGATACTTTCTCCACGAATGTCGTGGACCACTCTGGGTCCACCGTCCAGCTTTTTTCCTCGGTGTTCCATAACAACAAAGATTTTTGGATCAAACCTTCCCAATAAAGATCTGATAATTTGGTGGGATATCATGACTCAAATATCTCAGCTTCGCATTATTCCTGGAAAAGGTCTTAGATATAAAGACCAATTCTCTAAGTTTATCAATATTCAGAGACTCTTTTCCATTGAAATAAGTTTATTAGATCCAATCATGCAAAAGTTGCTTGAATCTTGTTCAGAATCCCATTCAGAATTCACTCAAAAATGTTCTCATCCCTTATGGGAAAATCCTGAGTTCTTTGTCCGCCTTCCCTTCAAGAAAAATGAAGACATCAATCCGACCAAGGCGAGTCATATGGGAATGAAGCCAGAACACTTGGCTTTAGCTCAAAGGGAATGCTCAAAATTATTACAACAAGGCCTTATTAAAATTTCCGATTCTCAATGGGCTTGCGAAGCCTTTTATGTCAATAAGCGCGCCGAGCAAAACAGAGGAAGAATGAGACTGGTGATAAATTATCAACCTCTCAATCTTTTTCTCCAAGATGATAAATTCCCTTTACCGTCCAAAGATTCTCTCTTTTGTGGACTAACCAAAGCCCATATCTACTCCAAATTCGACCTTAAAGCTAGATTTTGGCAATTGGGTATCCATCCTGAAGACAGATCCAAAACAGGATTCTGTATCCCGAACCAGCACTTCTAGTGGAAAGTTATTCCTTTTGGCCTAAAGGTAGCACCATCCCTGTTCTAAAAGGCCATGTGTCAAATTTTCCAATCAATCTTGTCAAGTGCAGCCGTATACATCGACGACATTCTACTCTACAGTCCTGACGAGCAGTCACACTGTCAACTCCTTGAGCAGTTTGCAGAAATCGTGAAGAGGCATGGAATTATGCTTTCCCAAAGAAAAATGAATATTGCCCAGACAGAAATTGAATTTCTTGGCATGCATCTCAACAAAGGAACATATTATCCAGGGCCACATATTGCTCAAGAACTATTGAAGTTTCTTGAAAATAACTTCACAACGAAACAAGTTCAGCAATTTCTTGGGATAATCAATTATCTCAGGGTTTTTGTCCCAAACATTGCAAAGCTCCTGATTCCTTTGCAATCCATGCTGAAGAAGAATTCCCCACCTTGGGGAAAAACTCAAACCAAAGCAGTCGCTGAATTTAAGGAGATTATGTAAAATCTCCCACCATTGCAAATACCATCAATAGGCAAAAGAATTCTCCAGACTGACGCCAGTGATAAATACTGGGCAGCCGTCCTGTTTGAAGAAATTGATTGTAAGAGACTTCTTTGTGCTCACAAAAGTGGAAAGTTCTCTCAAGCCGAAATGCACTACCATTCCACTTTCAAAGAGATCTTAGCAGTAAAAAATGGAATCAAAAAATTTGAGTTTCATCTCATCGGCCATCATTTCCTAGTAGAATTAGACATGGCATCTTTTCCACAGATAACCAAGTTTAAACAAAAGCAGATTCCAAACTCTCAATTGCTTCGATGGGCTGAATGGTTTTCAAAATACTCCTTTGAAACCAAACACATTCCGGGGAAAAAGAATATGCTTGCTGACTTCTTGTCAAGACCCAAAGCAACAGCTGAAATCAACATGTACATCAAGAGGCCTGCTTTCCATATGCTCAATCATGGTGTGAAATACAAGATTGAGAAGATCAAAGATTTGCCAAGCTGGAAATATCCCCAGGAGATTATTTAGCAAATCCAGAACGACAGTCTTGCTGAAAACCTGGAAAACCTCATGTGGCAATGTCACACAGACCTATTTAGATTCAATGGAGGTTCGATTCTTTATCCTTTCGGGTTAAATTTGAATTATCCGTTCATTCATCCTCTTATCTGGAAAGAATATGATTTCCCCGACCAGCTCAAGACGCTGTTATGGTACTTAACTAATAAGTACTTAATAGCTATTGAAATTCCCACCAGAAGATTCATTGCTAATCTCACCAGGATATTCTTGCTCGGAAGAAACATCGAAAAGGAATGTGATAGAAATCTTTTAGATTTTCTAAATTGGTTCTATCATCCAACATGTTGGAAACAAGACTTAGAAAAGGAACTGAGAATTATGACACCAAATCCTGAAGTTCATACCATCCTGTTTTTCCGACGTCCATGGAATTTCTGCAGAAATAATGGTAGTATTCTCGATGCACCACTTGAAATAGGAACCATATCCTATAAGCCTCACTTGAATAGTCGAGAAGCCCGGATTCACAAATCTTATCCAAGATCTGTTAGATTTTGTGAAAACGAGTACCAAGAACTTCAAAGAATCCTATGTCAGGAAAACAAAACCATTCCTGAAGACGTCTGGAATAATGCACCCACTACGTGGGATCATTATGACCTAGCACCAAAAGCTAAGGAAGCACTCAGGCAATACAGACAAGCTGCATCGTCCCAAGAGCATGAAATGACAAGCGAAGAAGACATCGTCCAGTCTACTCAAGACCCCTACGCATGCTTTGGAGGTCCTCTGTCCCAGAATCCCTATGAACAAGGACCTTCGTCCTCATCCCAAGACATGGACACATCTTTTTATGCACAGCCATCTAATTGACCGCAGCCAAGCATCCCTGCCAACATTACCAGTGAAAATACAAACTGGGCAGAAGAAGAAGCATCACATTGGGCTCATGAAGCATCCTCATCTCGAAGGCTAAACCAAATTCTCTCACCTCAAGACCTTGAAGCCCTCCAGCAGAAATATGAAGCACATCTCCTAGAAGACAGCTCAGATGATGACTCAGTGTGTAGCTACAATGCTCGTAACGGACGAGACCGTTGAGTTCGTACAAATTCACTGTAGCAAAATCACTGTTCACTTTTACTGTAGCACTAGGCTAGGAAAGGTATTGTTCATAGTACAGTTACTGTTCATAGTGTGCTAATAATTCCCTCTCGGAAAGTTTCCGATGCCTTTGTTTGTATCTGGATCCATAAGTTGGTCCATGTGTGTGTGCTTGTAACCCTTCATTGCCTATATAAGGCAATGGGTGTGTAGTGTTTAGGGCAGAGTCCCCTGAAGTAAAGTGAGTGCTTATGAGAAACCTCTCTATGGCTTTCTAAATTTCTCTTCTTCTCCAGCCTGGTAAAATCCTTCGAGAAATGCAGCTTGGCTAAATTAGAAACGTTTCCATCCTGAAATTCTTGGGTGTCTCTAGGCTCTGAACTAAAGGGCTGAGTGGTTTCCTACTAAAAGGCTGTCCCTGAAGGGCTTGAACGGAGTTGTTCGCCCACTGTGGGATACATATCTGTGGGAAATTTACTCTCCTTCCCTGGTTCTAAGTCTAAGTCCACTCATGGTATCAAATTTAAGTTATTAAACGAATGGATGACTTAATATTTAAATATTTTTTCATTTGAGAATAGTGGTGACCGAGAATTGCAAATTAGAGGAGAGGTTAAGAAAGGAAATTTTGGATGTGGTGCAATGATTTAAACTTAAATTCGCATGAGAATTATTGATAAATGACATCAAGATGCGCCATCCCCAGTCCGGAAAGTCTACCAATTCAACTTTCTGACAGACTCGAGTTGTTTGTCTCTAGCTCTGCCTAAGCTGGAGGCAAATCGTCTTCTTTATTTGATTTAAGCAAGTGATTTTTTCAACGACCGGAGCAGGGGCACTTTTGTCAAAAAAAATTCTAAATAAAAAAATCACAATCCCAAAAAAAAGAAGCAAATTCCTTCCTTCTTCCTTGTTCTTGTCACAGATGGGCCCAACAAGCCCAAGCCCATGTCTCCTAATCCCCAACCCATTTTAATTATCTTCAACAAATTGTGTAAGAGGTCTCCGGCGGACAAAAGAAAGAAGAAGCGGAAAAGGAGAAAAGAGGAAAAAAAAAATTCGGATGTCTCCGGGGAGTGACAATTCCCATCTTCTTCATTTTTGGGAGTGAACATTACACACAATTTTTCTACTTGCTTTGCGAAAAATTAAAAGATTATCCTTTGATTGAGCGGTATAATGGTAAAAAAGGAATCGTTAACAGTTGTCGTTTGAATATAAAAAATACCTTTTCGGATGTAATTTTTCACTCTCGTTTTATCAATATATACACTCTTAAAGCAAATTCTTGATTACAATAATTAGCATATGTCCAATAAACAAATAATAATGAATCGGCAGAAGTCAATTGATGTCCCATTTTATTCTTCGCCTTGGTTAATTTTTTCTATTTATTAAATGGATTCAAATCGCTACATGGGTCCGCAGAGGGATGAGCCCCAATCAACACTGCTACAGCTTTGATGTCGAGCCAATCCATGAATTCAAATAAAAAACTGCAAGATGGAAATTACGTGTACATAAAATCAGGATAAATCCCATGCTTCAGATTATTTTCAACATAGATGGAGATCCTTTGTAGTCCCATAACAGGAATTCCTTACTTCAAGAACAGAAGGATATGATGTTTCTCATTGTGTTCATGTCACATTAAATGAATTTAAAAAAAAAAATCTTTTGTAACTAAGGATAATGTGATCTAGCTACAAGAACTCTTCCTCCACCGCATGGAGCTGGTTATGCTTTGTTTAATCCTTGGGATGAATAAGAACGCCCTTGAGGATGAGGCTATCCTTTGGAGGATCGAGCATCCCCCGGAGGGCGAAAGAAATCGTCCCCACGGTCTCTGGGCCCGTCACGAACTCGCCGGCATGGAGATTTATCCATTCCTCTTGTGGCTCCAGCCATCGTTGGTCGGTCCGTTTGGTCCCATCCGGCAGGTGTAGCTCGAGCGTCAACACAAAATGCAACGTAGAGTCAATTCGGTGGAGTTTGACCACGAATGCCACCTCATACGTAGTATTGGGAGAGAGAGCTCTTGTCTCGAATCTTCCCCGAATTAAGAGCCGGGAAAACTCCTTCAATTCGGGGACACGTATGTGGCCATAGCTGTTGAAACTGAACGAGAGAATTTTAATATTGACAAAATCGTGATCTGATGCACGCCAACCAGATGTATAACATACGAATGCCACATTGAGTAGTGTACTAATTTCCTTGTAATGGATCAAATTTATGAAAGAGGTACCATTTTTCTTCCATGGTGGTCCAATACCAGCAACTTTCTTCATCGGCCCCAGCAATGTCACATGCCTCTGGAAAGACAAGGAAGCAGTTCTTGTGGAGCTTCTCATGGACCCAAAACTTCTGTTAAATCCACTGTGAGGTGAAAATTTTGTCCTAGATAATCACCATCACCGATCGTAAGAGTTTTGTTATTATTACACAAGTGTGTGAGATGTGCATTTTCCAAATAAAAGAAACGAAACGGTATCGTTGAATAAAATCTATGCCTTCGACATCATCATGCAAATTCTCGCTAACCACTACTTTACTTTTGGAATTTGGTGTGCAGTGTCCTTAATTAATTCCTGCATCAGTTCAATTTATCGCGTAAAAGGTGCGAAGAAGATCCTGAAGGACCCCAAGCAATCGATAGACTGACTTGACCACACTTCGCAGTTTCGCTGAAAGATACATAGATAGATGGAGTTGAAAGGGAAATGGGACTTTGCCTGTGTGTCGTTTTTCAGGAGCACTCCTTCGTATACCACGCGATGCCAATCCTTGATGTCCATGGATAAAATGTTGTATGGTGTGGTTGCTTTTCTCACGAGCGCTAAACTGTTGAGAGAAGGCCCTCCCTCCTTTTCTCTGCTTGGGCGATTAGTTTCCTTATTAGCTGAGGTTGAATCACCTTTTGTTGCAGCTCCATCTTCCATTTTTTTTTTAGGATTCAGAGTACCTGTCGCAGTACATATTAATAAGTTTATTGCAATTGTACACACAAAAAGGATATATAAAATAAAAAAGACGTGGAAAATCTCATTTACCGATTCTGTGCTTTGTTTGGAGTAGGAACGTTGAACTCTTCGAGTTATCACAACTTGGTTTAGGGAGGCTTGGAACGCTTTGCTTGGGAAACCATAGGGATCGAAGGAAAGACACCGTGGGGCCAACATGATCAACGGACCAAATAGACTTGGTCCACGTGATCTATAAATCATATAATACTGGCTTTTTATTCCACACGTGAGGCTGTTAAGTTATCGAGGTTCCCTTTTTTAGAATTTTCAAACTTCTGCAAGTGAAAAGACACAATTGGGCCTGATGCTCTTGTCCGTTCAATTATCTAGCTAAACAATTAGGGCGTGAACGTGAATGCCATGGGGGTTGTGAGTAAAAAAGAAGAGTTCGGGTATGGAGCCGAGAGATCGTGAGTGGAGACTTAAAAGGAAAGAAGGGAAAATCACGCTGAGCATTAAGGAGATGGTGCATGGCAGAATTGGTGGCGTTTTAGAGCAAGAAAACAAGAGTGTTGAAATATCCGTCACAATTAGATTTTATATGATGCGATCTTCTTCTATTTATTTGCTTAAACTTTTGAGTTGAACTTTCTAGCATTGTGTCTTTTTAGTCAAATTCCACATACTGGAGCTCGTTGGGAGGCTTGGATGCTATGTTGAGTCAATGTAAAAGAACTTTTGATTCGGAAGCTGATAAACGGTTGGCTTAAATTAAGAAGAAGATAAATAGTAAAGGGAAAAGAAAGAAGAAATGAGAAAAATAAAGATGGCTTGAAAAAAGGAGAATTCATTAAATTACTCAAAACAACAAAGATCATTTTGTTGGACTGTGGGTCGTGTCACGTAAGATGGTTGGTAATAACTAGATCGTTACATTGGCTTTTTCAGTAGAAAATTGACATGAAAGACTATATTGAAATTTCACACAAAAGTCTAAGATTACATTGGCAAAATTCAAAAAAATTTGGATTAATTAGCAATCATATAAAAATTCATTTTTATATGTAACTTGTGTTAGCAGCATAAGCAAATCTGTCCTTAATTTTGTCGCCATTTCACAAGATCTTCGTGAACAGAATATTTTAATGATAATTTTTATTCTCTTAACCCGAGGGGAAAATGCAAATTTTTGTATTCACTTGGATTCCTTGAACCTTTCGACCTAAAAAAATAAAAATAAAAACTCCTTGAACCTGTATAGGTTGTAATCTTTTCTATTCATTAGCGGCTTTTTGAATGCTTAAGTTCTTATATATTTCTTCCCTAGATCAAATTCCACCATATATAATTTTCCGATGGAATACAAAAGCTAGATATATCCATCGTTCAAAACTCATTTTGATCAAACACTCTTATCCTGAACATCTGCCAAGCCAAATACAATCATAGCAATCCAAGAAGAGGCATTATAGCGACAACTATCTCCTGATCACAACATGGAACGAATCAATTTTTTGGCATTTGCAAGGTCAACGACACAAATGCTCCTCACTCCCGTATCTCACTAAGACCCTGCTCAATGTTGCACTTATATAAGGTTGCATGGTTTGGCTGCAAATTGAGTAGACAGTCTCATCTTCACCGACTCAATTTCTACTACATCATTAGCCTTCTAGCTAAATTAATCTATTAAAACGACAAAAAGCTTTTCACGTTTTATGATAATTTTGGGAATCCCATTTTCCTCAAGTTGCTGTAATGTAATCGATCAATTTGAATCTATAATTTTAGTAATTACGTGCGTCGAGAGAGAGCCACCAAGGAGTTGACATGTGACCTCTCCTTTAGCTGATACTTACCCCAATTGTTTCCTTTTTCTTTTATTCTTAGACCAAGTCATTTTTTATTTATTTATTACTAGCTTATTTTTACAATTGCAAATTAATAATAGTAAGACCTTTTGGTCAAAAATAAATTCATAAAGTGGAATATGACAGTCCAGAATTGATTTATTTTTTGTCCCTGTAGAAGGCTGCTACCTTTCTAGAAAAGGCAAAAACAATTTCGCTAAGAACATGATTAAATGCTTTTATTCATTTTTAGACACACAAGTCAATAAAAATGACTTATCCAATAAAATTAATATCCAAATGAGATTTAAAGAATTAATTACGAGGTAAAGAACTATATTCTCCTAAGTCACCGAGTGGTTTACTAGAGAACTTAGATATCACATCCAAAGATTGAAATAGCAATTGATATTTCATAATGAGAAGTCTTACCCTTTAGTATAGCAATGAATACATCCATCTTTCCATTTTTTTAAAAGTGACACTTTACATCAACCATATTTTTTATTAGATTATTAAGTTTTATGCTCAATAATGATTGATTTACTTATATTTTTGATAATCATTAATCAATTCTCTTCTTCAATTTTTTTCTTTGTTTGGAACAACATCAAAAGTGGAAGCTACCTGTTAATAAGAATGTACATTCATTAATCTCATTTATCAAAGTTTGGCCATATTATTAGAAAATGCTTGAGAGTATTGCCAGATTATTTATCGATGGTTTCTAGTCCTTCTATTTGTAAGTATTTTGATGCACATAGTGGAAGTCCGTTGAGAAGTTGACTGGTGGCCCTTGCGTTGTGGCCCCCAGCTTCTACCTTTCACGAAGCTTAGTAATAGAATCCCAAAATTGGGTAATATAAAAAAGTTGCCTTACTTCATCATGAAGTCAAGACCAAAAATTGGGAAGAGTGTCTTTCAAGGATATATACTCTTGTACCACCCGTCCTCCACCTTCTTCATTTTTTTCTTTTTAAATCTATTTTAAAATATCTAATTTATGAATATAGAGGCACAAAAAAAAATTAAAAGCCACGTATGAAAATTTTTTGGAGAGCACCTTTAGATAACTTCAAAATTTATAATGTGTAGGTTAGTAAAAAAAAAAAAAAAAATCAAAAAACGAAGTTATCCATTTGCATAAGTTTAAAAAAAAAAAAAAAAAAAAATCAAACTTTTACTTGAATGGCCAAAACAACTATTTGAGCTACCGATTGTGTACAAGTAAATTTAGAGAAAAAGAAATATTTATAGTAGAAACTTTCAGGAGTTTTCACCCATGGAGCAATAGAGGGAATGAAGGAAAAAAAAAGTATAATATGCATTGCCTAATAATGAATTTTTAAGAGAAAAGGCATAAAAGTAATCTTGCAACAATTCATGAGGATAATAGGAAATGGATACGAGAACAAGATAAAAGAAAATCCAAGGTAAAACAAAAAAAAAATCTATATTCAAGTAGAAAAATAAGTTCTGAGAATGTGATGAAAGTGTCAAAAAAAGAAAGGACGAGGAAGGAGATTGAATGGTTGGCTAGAGAAATCATATGATGGTGGGATCCATA
The DNA here is from genome assembly GCA_017140255.1 of Eucalyptus paniculata subsp. matutina. NCBI lineage: Eukaryota > Viridiplantae > Streptophyta > Magnoliopsida > Myrtales > Myrtaceae > Eucalyptus > Eucalyptus paniculata. Next base: position 32,095,858 of record CM029444.1, on the reverse strand, counting down.
TCTACCTTGAACATGTTAACAAGTATCGCATCTTGTGAGTACTTTCTCAACCAAAGGCTAAGCTCAACAAATTTATACTGCAAAGTAATCTACTAAGCATTATGTATTTGAGTAGGCCCATTCTTGCATGATATTACAATGAAAGATGCATATTCTTAGAATGAACAAAAGTAATAAAGATAATTGACCTTTAAATCCTCTCTCTTGGGGATAATATTATCTAATCTTTAATTAAACCATTAAAAATTATGTAAAAAGCACATACCTAGCAAAGGCTAAGAACTAGTCATTATGTATTGAGAAAAGAAAACCTTTGCTTTGCTTGTAGCATTAAACTTGTCTATTGATAAATCCAGTTCATATATCTAGTAATAGCTTAATGGCGTAACTTAGGGTGCATTTTATAAAATTTATATTATGGGAAATAATTTCTTTTTAGAATTAAGTTTTTTTCTATTTTTATTCCCTAAACCAATTGTTGAGTAAAACAACGTGTTTGGTAATTATGCAAAATTTATATTCCAAAATTAGAAAAAGAACATGAATATATTTGGTAAAACCAACAAATTTTTTTATGTTGTAGAATTTCTTTTAATTTCTTAATAATTTTTTTAGAATATTCTTTTTTTTCTCTCTCTTTTTCCTCTCTTTTTTCTCCTCCTCTAGCTGGGGGGCGGTGGCTACGACCGATGGCGGCAGCGATGGTGGCGGGTGACTAGTAGTGGTGATTGGCGACCGAGGCTTGCAAGCAATGGGCAATGGGTGACCGGTGAGGGGTAGGGAGTTTCCATCGGCCAATTAGAAGAGGAAGAAGAAAAGAAAAAAAATGAAAGAGAAGACTTATTTCAAGAAATTGTACTTGGATTAAGAAACTACTTTTTTTTTTACTTCTTATTACTATTCCAAATCTATTTCTCGGCCACTTTTTTATTTCGGGAAATAGAAAAATTAATTGACATTATCAAATAGATTTATATTCTTTTTCTATTCCGAGGAGTAAAAGAACAGAAAGACAAAAAAACAAAAGCATTGCCATGCACGCCCTCACAAACCAATTTTTTTAATAGAAATTCAATCCCTTTCCATGGGCCGAAAGAGCTAATCGTCGCAATCTAAGGTTGAGATAAAATCTAATGAAAAATTGACAATGTAATCCCGTGAAACTTCCAAATGCAAGGACTAAGCAAATCACATGCCATCTAACCATTGAGTATATAGAAATTAGCCTAGAACATGGGAGCTCAACATGCCATCTGATTGTTATTAGGCATGATAAAAATACAATTAATTTTAGAGAATCTATTATCTAGCTAAAATCGGAGCTCGACAGATGTTTCCTTATATGCTTTTCACATGGCACTTCACTTTACCTTATGTGGCTCACCTTGACCAATAAGATTTTAGCTTAACAACTTGTCATGAATCATTTATATCTCTCCTAGTAAATACATAAAGAGAAAGCATATAGATATCTTATCTATTATTGAGTTTGAACTTGGGAAAAAAGGATAAAATTTTAAGTCACATTCTATCATCTCCCAAAGTTTAGCCTTTTTATTCATGGAATATAAAGGCTAAAAAATTGATAGAAAGAAAGCATATCAGTATTGTATCTCTTATCTGTAGATTGAAAAAAAAACTAATTTAGAGAACGTATTTTATATTATTCTCTACGCCAACATTGGTTATCTTGAATGTAGTTCCTTAAATATACTTATGAATAGTGAAAATTATAAGCTACACTAATCGTCACAAAATCAACCCTTTCATGTATAGGGTGAATTTGTGGAAAGTACCAACCTTGAATAAACATGTAATTTCAACATCTTATGTATATGTTTACTTCTCCACAAGTAGCAATCTCACCTTTTTCATCGGGTATCACTCAACATGGGTTCAAAGTCTTGAGCCATTTTCTCTTGGCACCAATTTTTAGTCAACCATTGCCTAAGAGGACATAATCAATTTAACATTTACACTATCTCATTTCACCATCTAACTTTGGAGTTTGGATTATTGCTCGCATAATTATTCTTCTCATGAGGAATTGCCGATCAAGAGAGGTTTAGAATAACTTATGAAGAACGTCCCCAATAGAGAATCTAGTACTTATCTCATACGACACACAAGGAATTGCCAATCACGAGAGGTTTATAATAACTTGTGGTGAATGGCTCTAATAGAGAATCTAGTACGAATCTCATAGGACACACAAGGAATTATAGATCCCGAGAGATTTAGAGTAACTTGTGGCAAATAGCCCCAATAGAGAATCCAATACTTATCTCATATGATACATAAGGAATTGTAGATTCCAAGAGGTTTAGAATAACTTGCGGCAAGTGGCCCCAATAGAGATTTTAGTATTTATCTTGTATGACACATAATGAATTGCCGATTGCAAGAGGTTTAGAATAACTTGTGGCGGTTAGCCCTAACATAAAATCTAGCACTTATCTCTCATGACACTTAAGGAATTGCCGATCGTGAGAGGTTTAGAATAACTTGTGGCGATTGGCCCAAACATAGAATCTAGTACATATCTCACATTATACTTAAGGAATTGTTGATCGTGACACATTTAGAATAACTTGTGGTGATTGGCTTGATAGAGAATTTATTACTTACCTCATACGACACTTAAGGAATTGTCGATTGCAAGAGGATTAGACTAACTCGTGGCTAATTAATCTTAATAAAGAATCTAGTACTTACCTCATATGACACGCAAGGAATTGTCGATCTCGAGAGGTTTAGAATAATTGTGGTGAGTCGTCCCAATGGAGAATCTAGTACTTATCTTAGATGATACACAAGGAATGGCCAATCATGAGAGATTTAGAATAAATTGTGGTGAATGACCCTAATGGAGAATCTAGTACTTATCTCATGTGACACAAAAGGAATTGTTGATACAACTCTTGTTAACTTGTGGCGAATAGCTCCATGGGAAATCTAGTACTTATCTTATATATCACACAAGGAGTTGTAGATTCTGAGAGGTCTAGAATAACTTGTGGTGAATGGCCCAATGGAGAATCTAATACTTATCTTATTTGACAAAAAAATGAATTGTTGATTGCAAGAGGATTAGAATAACTTACGGTAATTGGCCCCAATGGAGAATCTAGAACTTATCTCATATGACACACAAGGAATTGCCAATTACAAGAGGTTTAGAATAACTTATGGCAATTGACCCAACATAGAATCTAGTACATATCTCACATGACACTTAAGGAATTGCCAATTGTGAGAGGTTTAGGATAACTTATGTCGACTGGCCCCAACATAGTATCTAGTACATTTCTCACATGACACTTAAGGAATTGTCAATTGTGAGAGGTTTAGGATAACTTGTGATGATTGGCTCAACGGAGAATCTATTACTTATCTCACATGACACTTAAAGAATTGCTGATCGTGAGAGGTTTATATTAACTTATGGTTATTGGTCCCAATGAAGAATCTAATACTTATTTCATATGACATACAAGGAATTGTAAATCGCGAGAGGTTTCGAATAATTTGTGGTGATTCGCCCCAATGGAGAATCTAGTGATTATTTCATATGACCACAAGGAATGACCAATCACAAGAGATTTAAAATAACTTGTGGTGAAAAGCCCTAATAGAGAATCTAGTGATTATCTTATATAACACATAAGGAATTGCCGATACAACTCTTGTTAACATGTGTATTAATTCTTCCTCTATTTTCACCTACTAAAACAGCAGATGCTGGTTCACTAGATTCTCTTTAACGGATGTTCTTACCTAGAATCAAATCTTGAATCTCATTAAATACCAAGCTTGTTGACCTAGAGGAAATTATTAACAACAGTTATAGTGATATTCCAACTATCAAGAACTGAGGATAATATAATGAAAATACGTACCTCATCATCAAAGTCAATCTCAACCAAACTCAATTGACTAACAATCACATAGAATTCATTAATATGATAGCAATTGATGCACCTTCACTCATCTTCAAGTTCAACGGACGTCGCATGAAGTAAACTTTGTTGATCGCATATAGCTTCTCGTACATGTCTGACATGGCTTCCATCAGTCCCATATTGGTCTTCTTGTTCACAATGTTAAACGTGACGTTACGAGCCAACATCAGTTGAATAACATCCAATGCTTGTCTATCCAATAATTCACATTCAACTTGCTTCATTGATTCTGACTTCTCCCCCAATAGGGATAAGTGTAGATTCCTTTAGCAAAAATAATTCTTAATCTACATCTTCCAGAAACCAAAATCCTTCCCATCAATTCTATCGATCATCACTTTTCCTTCTTTTGTCACTATCGATTTGGTTTTATTTGCTTTAATTCAACTAAGTCTAGCTCAGATACAAATTGTTGCGGAGGCAAATGATCAAACAATAAAATACACAGAACGAGAAAATAAATCGAACACTAGATTTACATGGTTCGGTCGTGTGAGCTATGTCCACAAGGAGAGTAATACAAAATTTGACTTTGAATCAAGCAATACAATAGAGATTACAATTACACTCGAGTCACTCAAATAGTCTTAATGTTTTCTAGCGTCTAATTATATCCAATAACACACAATATTTAACCCTGCAATTTTTTACGAAATAATCTCTCGATCTTATGAATGAATTACACGAATCTTACCTTAAGATTTAATTGGCTTCAACATACTTGGATATCTTCATGATGTAATTCATAAGCAATAGCAACTCTTTGATAATTACAAAAAACATACACTTCTTATCTGTAGACAAGAATTAGATAAAAAATATGAAACATTCTCCAACTAGTAAACCATTCAAATAAAAAATCTATTCAAAATAAGAAATCTACTTGAATTAAGAAACTTTCTTTTTGGGGCTCAAACTCGAGACATATTTTCAATCACTTGAGCTATAGCTTGTGGTGAATGACCTCAATGGAGAATCTAGTACTTATCTTATATGACACACGAGGAATTGCCAATTATGAGAGGTTTAGAATAACTTTTGGTAAATGGCGGGCCATAAAGAATATAATACTTATATCATTTGACACTAAGCTCTAGAATATGGAGCTTTACTCTTTCTTTTTTCCAATGAGACACTTTGAATATATTTTGTGCCTCTTTGCACGACATTCCTCTAGCAAATTAGACAATTCCAAAATGGACTAGATACACATAGTGGTCGTAAGTGTATGCATCTCAAATGGGTATTTTCCACAATCCTTCATAGACTCCAGACACTAATCCTTGAGGTCACTAGCAATTGCTTGTCTCACCAAGGTTAGAAAAACGAGGGAAGGCCTTCCCCCATCTCCTTGGCTTTGCCTAGTTCACTCGGCCAAGTTCAAATTTCCATGTTTAGGTGATGCTCCTTCCATATATCTTCTTTTAGGCTCCATTTAATTCGCAAAAAATGAAGAATTTGAATAATATTTTCCTAAAAATGATCTCTTGTATCATTTGAAATAATTAATCAACGAAAAATATTTTTATTAATGACAACAATACATATATAAATATTTTCATAAATGATGAAAATATTTTTTGTTCATTTATTTTTATAAGGCAAATATTTTTTAAATAATTCATTTTTCGTGAAATAAACTGAGCTTTAGTACCCATTCATTTGGGCTCTAGATTGACAATTTAAAACCCAAATGGATGGAAATCTTATGCGAAAGTGCATGCTGAATGGTCTCCAAAGAGTAACGACAAATTTGTAAAATGTTGTCAAGATGTGTGTTAACGGTAGTGCCTTTTTTGAGTAAGAGAAAAAGTGAGTCATATTCAAACGCTTCTTAAGAATATATAACACGTTATTTTGTATACACATCAATTTATTTATTTTTTATCGATCATAATATATATCTCTAGCAATGTTAGCGATTAAATAGATACTTTCTCTAGGTCTACCCTCACCAACTTCTTTTATTTAACCCATGGAACAAGGCATTGGCCCTATGCTGACCCACGTAAGTGTACATAGCTATCCATGTTCTAGCGAGAGGTGGTTAACTAATGTTTGGAGGCACCATTTGACTTGTAATCTTTTACATTCAAAGTGCTTATTTATCTTGGTAAGAAGGAAGACACAATTAGCACAAATTTTAAAAAGATGTATTACATTTTATCATAATATATGTAAACTATCGGATATGATGACTTGTAATCTTTTACATTCAAACTCTGCAAGAAGGAAGACACAATTATCACAAATTGTAAACGGATGTATCATATATTATCATAATATATGTAAACTATCGGATCTGATGGAATTCGCATGAAAATTGCATGAGATCCATAAGATTTGATGGTAAAGATGTTTAATGTATATATAAGTTAATGGTTGTGTTAACCAGTGCCCCTGACACTAATTAAAAATATCAATTAACGAATAATTCACTTTTTCTACTCAGTGATTACGCATAGCTCGACAACTAGTGCTCGGACAATGCAAAGTTTCCTGAGTCAGTTGCTTTATAAGTGCTTAACAAAGACACTAGCTAATAAAATCATTAATTAAAACATACTTTTTTTCTTCCTTTTTCATAAGCATCAAAATTGTCCTCAACACTTCCTCACAACAATGAAACATTAAGGACACTACTGTAATCACATAACTAACTAACCTATATTCTATCAAACTTTTACCTTTTTCGTAGCCACCTTTCTCGGCCTACATAGGACGGTTCTCACCTTATCTCAAGAATGAGAGTAATATTAGCAAATAAGATCATAAGATTATCTCAAGAATTAGTATATGTATTTTATATTTAACGTGCTTTCCTTATATGAAATACTTTCCATTTTGAAATAATTGGCAATATTAGTGCACATTAGAAAGTGCTTCACAAAGTGTCATCAGGTGTACGGAGCAGAGCCTGATTCATGGACATCTAGGTTCTCTATTTCACGAGTTAGCAAAAATGCGCAAGAGCAGTATTTGCTCATATTAGCTCTTATTGAATCTTAATTTATTCTAAGAATTTGGCATAGGCCTATGACTTCAAATAAATCAATTGAATAGAAAATAAAACAGGACCAAATCACCTACCTCTGACCAAAACAGGCTGGGCCAGATTAAGCTGGAAATGGGCTAAATACGTCTTACGAGCCTGATTATTGTAATTGGCAATTTTGTTGGCCATGTTTATTTCATTAAGACGGACAAATACTCGTCTTTTTTTTTTTGTACTCGTCTTTATTAGTCTATGCTTTAACCTCTTTTTCAATCTCTGTCAATGGTCTTGCGGGCTTAAATTTGACAATGAGAATGATGACCAGGACGATTAAGACAGACCCAATATATAAAGAGCAAGCTCACCATAAGAAAATCACGTTTATAATTATGTAATGTCTTATCTTTATTTCAATCATGCACATTAGACCAACCAATAAAGTTAATATACTAAATGATGTAACAAACTTTTTTTAGGTATTAAATGTGTCCCATTTGTTTAAACGCTTGGCTACTTGCAACTTTACCAAATCAATTAGTATACCGACTTTGTAAACAGTGAAGAAGACTAATTCGAGCCATTTGAAACATTGAAAATGACTTTAATTTTGCCAAATCCTAAATTTAGGGTTAGGATTTGAAGAAAATTTGTGATTTAGCCCCAATTTGTGATTTTGGAGCAAACAAATGAGTCAAACAATGTCGTTGACCTATTTTGTTGATTTCATTTTTCTAGCAAGTCATATTGAATGGTTTATATTTAAGTGATGCCATGTTGGGTTTTCTCGCCGCATAAATCGTCAATGGCACCCAAGTAAACTATTTTAAACTAATGTGGCACTCAAGTAGTCGAATAAAAAGTTATGGCACTCAAGTGAACTTTGTACCAGAATTATAATACTTGTGGTGTCCTTATAGCAACTTTAAGATGTTACAAATTCTCACACTCATTAGTATTAGCTTGTACCACCAAGTGAAACTTCTCCTACTCAATATGTGGTTCTGTCCATTCTTGCCCCCATGCCATCCTACAAATCTGCAAGGAGTTGCATCTTGTCCAAACTCTTTTGACCTTATGGTCATTCTCTACCATTATGAATTGGTTATGGGTCTAGTCCCTCCACAAAAACTCATAACTGTTGATAGGGTTTTGCTCTAATTTCATTTGTAACGACTTGTGTGGGCCAACCCTTTAAAAGGAATACTCTATGCACTCACACGAGGTAGTGTCTATTTGGGGTAAGTGTTTACTTATGAATCACTCATTAGGGTCTCTTAGCATTTGATATGGGATTGTGGGATGTTGCAATGCATATTTCTTGTCTTCCCACAGAAAAAAAAAAAATATATATATATATATAATATATATATATCTTGGTGGGTGAGAAGGTCAAAAAAGTTCTATGAAGATGCATTATTATCCTTAGACTTACATATACGAAGTCATGTGGCCTTGTTCATAATGACCATTTTAATCTTCCACAGCATCAAGTAAGCATTCTCGCTTTCATCAATTTAAAATTGTATGTCGTCTTTTGAATCTTTCAGTTGTATATTTTATGGTCTATCAAGAAAAGCAAAAGGAGAAAAGAGATGCAATGTGTCTTCGTTTTGCACTTTTAGTGTGATTCTTTCTTCCCAAAAGGAAAAGGAAAAGTAAAAGAGAGATGTGATGTCTCGGTTCAATATATTAAAACACCTAAAAGTCCTTTGGTACATTTTTCATGTGGAAGCAAAGGGCTAATGCGTATCATATACTAAAGAATGACCTCATGATCACTAGGAGAGGTAAAGCATAAGATCCGACCAAAAAAAAAATACGTAAAGCATAACATGAAATCGCTCTTTATCATCCCCATGTCCACTGGATTAAAAGTAGGCTTGTGCATGAAAACGAATATCACATATTGATCAAATTAAGTCACTTGTGGATCAAGCAAATTTATCTTATCAAGTCAAGCTTTTGCCATATTTTTAATTTTTTAAACATCATTTTGTTTTGGAGTGACTTGCTAGCTTGTGCAATTCTAGAAGATGGTAACTTCATAGTACAATGAGCGGATTGTCAAGATTTTGGAATAGTAGAGCCCAATTATATATGGGTTTTAATGGGTCTTAACTATGCACACTTGCAACCCACCAAACAATGCCTCCTCATGTTTGGGCCAGCTAATGCAGTTTGGGCCGTTGTCGGGCCGAGCTTGCAAAGTCATTCATACCTTGCAGATTTCGAACAATAGCAACCATGCACATCACGTGGTGGATTGGTCTCGTAGAAAAAAAAATTCACAATCGAATTAAGCAATATTGCATATACTTGTAATCATTGTTAATAATCATAGACAAAATATTAGTTGTAAGACGACAAACCCGCATATCTTAAATGGGCAAGTACATCGAGAGCATATTGATGAACTACAAACTTCACAAATGAAGAAAGTGAAAATTGGATTTGGTATGTATCTGACCAAATCAAAACTTCATAATCAACATCTCCAATTCAATTCAACTGTTTAAAATCAAGTCAAATTTGGATGAAATTTTGGTTAGGACATATATCAAGATAGTGGATCATACTCGTGACTTAAACCTTTTTATTTCAAGTGGTGTTGAGACTATATGTCGAGGATTCTTTTTCTCCTACAAATTATTTGGTGAATGCAGCAAAACTATTAAAAGACACTAGCTTGATGGAGTCGCTCTTACCGTGGAATTATAAATCTTTGTTTTGACACTAGTGATGTTGTGGAATACGACCTCTTTAATCTCCAATTCAATTTAACAATGTTATCAATGTGGCCTTTATTTGTTTGGTTACCTTACTAGAAAATCGTGCGGATAAAACATATTTTTACTAAGAAGAATAATTGACTAAATAACACTATAGTTATGAAACAAATATAAACCGGAGAAATTTTGATGTATTGCCCCCTTTTGGATAATGTCTCCAACTCATTTGATAACAAGAATGTATGTAAGAATGTATATAGTTTCATTTTATGAATTAAAGTTAAGTGTCATCATTTATGAGCAATTAAAGGGATGAAATTAAGTTCATATGATTCTTTACGAAAAAAAAAATGTCACCCAAGAGTAAGGCAAGCTAGTGAGGCTCCAGAGGAGGAGGTCACTGACAGTTTAGCAATGGTAGAGGAGTGTGGCTTGATTGAAAGCTAGATTGGACCAGGGGAGGTTGAAGAAAGAGGTGGAGAGTGAGAGAAGGAGGAGGGGTCGTGATAGTGGACATTGGTGATGAGGAGGAAAGAGCTTTGTGGGCACTTTGATGGTGAAGAAGAGACGAAGATGAAGAGCAACTAAGGGCGCGTTTGGTAACGTTTCTGTTTAAAAATTGTTCCAGGGAACAAATAGAAAAAAGTGTTTCGTTCCCGGGAACAATTTCTGAACAAAAAGCGTGTTTGGTAAACTTGTTCCGGAACAAAAAATAAAACAAAACATGTTTGATAAATTTGGATAATTTTTTTATTTCTTTTATTTTTTCTATTTTTTTTTTTTTTTTTATTTTTCTTTTTTTTTTTTCTTTTTTTTTTTTCTTTTGGCCGGCCGCCGGCCAAGGCCTTGGCCGGCGACCGGCCGGCGAGGGCCGAGCTCGCCCGCCGGGCGGCGAGGCGCGGCCTCGCCGGCCACCGCCAGCGAGGCCGAGGCTCGCCGGCCACCGCCGCGAGGCCGAGGCTCGCCGGCCGCCGGGCGAGCTCGGCCTCGCCGGCCCGGGCGAGCTCGAGGCCGGATCCGGGCGAGATCGAGCTCGCCCGTGCCGGCGCGAGGTCGGCCTCGCCTTGATCCGGCGAGGCCGAGCTCGCCCAGCCGGCGGCGAGGCGCGGCCTCGCCGGCCACCGCTGCGAGGCCGAGGCTCGCCGGCCGCCGGGCGAGGTCGGCCTCGCCGGATCTAGGCGAGATCGAGCTCGCCCGGCCGGCGCGAGGTCGGCCTCGCCATGGCCGGGCGAGCTCGAGCTCGCCCAGATCCGGCGAGGCCGACCTCGCCCGGCCGCGGCGAACCTCGGCCTCGCCGAGCCACCGCCGCCAGTCGGCGTCGCCGGCGGTGGCTCGGCGAGGCCGAGGCTCGCCGCCGGGGCGAGGTCGGCCTCGCCGGATCCGGGCGAGCTCGAGCTCGCCCGCCATGGCGAGGCCGACCCTCGCCCGGCTACGGCGAGCCTCGGCCTCGCCGGGGACGGCGAGCATCGGCCTCGCCGGGGGCCGGCGAGCCTCGCCATGGCTGGGCGAGGCCGCCGGCCCTCGTCGGCCGGTCGCCGGCCATGGCCGAGGCCGGCGACCGGCCAAAAGAAAGAAGAACAGAAATTAAGAGAAAAAAAGAAAAAAAAAAAAAAGTATTTCTCATTTGTGTTCCAAAAAAAACACAAAATTTGTGTTTCTTGTTTTGTTTCTTTTTTGTTCCCTGAACAAAAGAACAAAAAGGAACAAACGCACACAAACGCGTTTCTGTTCCTTTTTTGTTCCCAGGAACAAAAAAACAGAAATTTTTGTTCCTGGGAACAGAAATAAGTGGCAACCATGCAGGCCCTAAGGTGATAATTATCAAACGGATTTCTGTTAGAAAAATAGAATGATTATCATTCGCGCTCTAAACACCATGGCCGAAATTGTCCAATTCATAGCTGTCGTGATTTGTTAGTGTGATTGCTCCACTCTCGCTCTCCCCTCCGCCCCCCCCTTCCTAATCTCTTTTTTAATCTCACTAAATCAAATTTATACACTAGTAAACTCGATAGGCGGATGTGCTGCTTCAAACATGATTCTCCTAATTAATTTCTCTAGTAACATAGTTTTCATGCATATTGTCGTTTGGCAATGGATGAATATAATTTTGATAAGAGTGGCGGTGATGCTAATGTTAGATTGTGTGTTTATATGTTTATGTTTATATATTTTGCATCAATTTTTTGAATCAAAAACAAATTCCTTTTATTCCTTCAAGTGATACCAGAGTAATAGCCTACACTGGCCTCTGGACAAAAGAGGTCCCATAAAATTTGAGAGGGATTAATAGTCCTATTACAAGGTAAATGATTTCATTTGTGAACCGTGGCAACCCAATCGCCCACTTGGTTCTCTTCTCTTTTGCAATGGACCGTATAATTTGGTTCCTCCAAACCCTCTGGTTTTTCATGCTTGATCTGTAAAGTTTGTTAACGTTGTATTTTGTACAAATCTACAAATTATGCTCTACTTTGTCTAAGTATGATTTTTGATGTTGCCCTATTTTGTAATTCTTTTCATTGGTTGGGTGTGTCAATTTCGCCGAGATCATCCTGTCTGGACTTCTGGGAAGGTCCTTGTTCTTAGTTGACATCTGGATAAGCTAATATACACAATCAATTTGTTCCCAATTGGGTAAGGAGATCGTGGACTAAGGAGGTACACCGAATCTTGATGAAAGTGGTAGTGATTGTCACGACCTATTTTCTGGGTGCACAACCTAAAACTAGGTTAATGGACTGCTAAGCTTTTAAACTTAGCTCGGGCTCTCCCAAGCCCATACCAATTCGCGACTTAAGGTTCAAACATTTAACATGCAAAAGATTATTAATTAGGAGTCGCCATTAATCAGTTTATGGTAGGTTGATTAGACACCTAAGTAAAATAAAGGGAGATTTATTTTACTCCTACGAACTGAGACTATGCGGGTAGATTTTACTTGGTTACACTAGAATTTTCTAATGCCCTTTCTGGTACCATTTCTTTTTAATTTTTTAAAATGTTTTTTTTTTTTTTTTGTTATAGGCAGCTGATTTATTTTAACCTAAATTACTATCATGCAAATGGTGACCACACAGGTGCTCATCCATTATTAAAACATTCAAATAATAAATTGAATCACACAAAGCAAGCAATCATTTTTTTTAGGTTTTCTTTAAAAATTAGAATTCTTTTATGAAAATGCATTTTTAAACTAAATGACTTAATCTTATTAAGATGCAAATTTTAATTAAATGGGCCTATTATGCAAACTAATTATTATGCACCTCATGACCTAATTTCACTAATTAACAAGCTCTGATTAAATAATCCTATTATGCAAAATAGTTAACATACACCTAGCATTTTTGGATTTTTTTTATTGAAATTCAGAATTTATAAAGATCCTAATTAATCTATCTAAAAAGGGATAATTTTCTAATTTAATCTAGGGATTAATTTGACTTAAACCCTATCCTATCTTAGAAAAACTATTTTTTATTTTTTTATTTAAAAAAAAGGATGAGAATATGAAAATGTGCTAATTAAGACTCTAAAAAGGCTATTTAAGTCTAATCCTAACTTTTTAAAAAATATATATATCTAAAAATGCAGTCCTCAAAATATTATCTAAAAATGCAATCCTAGAAATATAATCCTAAAAATTTGATTAATTAAACCTACGTGTTTATTATATTAAACCTTAATGTCCTATATGCTCATGCAAATTTTTTTGAATATTTTGATTTTTGATTTTTTAGTTTCTTCTTAGTTTTTTTTTTAAGTTGAATAATTGTTAAACAAGGATTAAATCTAAACAATTAATATAATCACTAAATAAATTATCAAAATAATTGAAAAAATAACCTGCGTCTCACAGATTAAATTAACAATTATTCTAACCCTAATCATCACAACAACTTAAAATAATTAAAAAATCTGGTCCGAAGTCTTACGGACCAAATTAAATAATTATTATGATTTAACAATTAAGATTCTACCAAAAAGCCCAAAAATTAAAAATAATTAGAAAAATGATCCGATGTCTTCTGGCCAAATTAATAATTATATTAATTTCGGACAAAATCCCTACGGATAATGCATACTAAATTCACAGATAAACTAAAATGAGATAAAATAAAACAAAATAAATAAAAAAAGAAAAAGCTAAACCACCTAAAGAAAGAGGGGCTTGATGCAGCGTTGATGGGCGCCGGACGGACAGTGGCCGGCGTCGGGACTCCGGCGGGAGCTGGGGGACGGCGATAGTGAGGGGCTCGAGCTTGGAGCAGCGGCGGAGGCGGGGCTGGACCGTGGGTCGCTGGGTGGCGCGCGGAGGACGTCGAACGGAGCAGCGAGGAGTGCTGCAGGCGCCGGTGGCGGTCAATGATGGATCGGCAGCCGCGGGTGTTGAAGTTGCACTTCACGCTTGAAGACCCCCACTGGAACAGGACAACCCCAGCCTTTTTTAGTTTTTTCTTCTTTCACGTGCTCTCTCCATGCACCTTGTAAGAGGAAACCCCACTCTTTTGTTGACCTATTGACCCAAAAACATAAAAGAACTCTCCCTGTTTTCTTTTACGAATCGTGTTCCCTTCACGTCTCTATGCTGAGCGGGGGTTCGTCAAGAAGCAGCAAGTGTCTTGAGGGAAAATTACTGGCGCCGATGTGCTTGGTTTGTCTCAAGGAACACCAGGCTTCGTCAATGAGGCTTAGATCAGATCGGATTTCGCTGAGGAGGGACGGCAGGAGGCCTCGGGCAGCTGGTGCAGGTGCGCAGGCGCGGCTTCCGGTGAGTGGAGACGGGCGGCGAAAGCACCGGGTGCTGGGCTGAGGCGAGCGACGCGGTGGCGCGGCGAGGTCGGGAGCGGCGGGCTTCGGAGCTCCGGCGTCAGCTGGGCAGGAGCGCGGTCGTCGGGTCGAAAGGTGGCTGGTGTCGCGGTGGCGTGGCGACGGTGCTCGTGGTGGCGCAGCGGCGAGCGGGCTTCGGGTCGCGGGCCTGCGGTGGTTGGCGGATGCGTGGTGGAAGGAGGCCGGCGGCGTAGCCCAGAGACCGAAGATGCAGGAACCGGCAAAGCAGCAAAAAGAACCTGGAGAAGATCAACAGTAGGGGTCTTGTCAATTATTTTTTTTTTCTTTTTCCCTCTTCTCTCTCACGTCTACTCGCACGTATTCCCTGCTAACTTTTGTACTTTTCTTCAGTCAAAAGGGGCAAACAGCCCTTTGACCTGACCTAGAAAATCGAACTCAAAAGAAATGAAGGAGAAAACTTCCTCCCTTTTGCTATGAAAATTTTTCTTGAATTCACTCTCGATTTTTTTGAAAATCCAACCCCTTGTTACGAAAAATGAAACTCTCTTTTATACTAATTCCGAACGGCCACTTTGAATGGTATTTTTCGAGTTTCCATCTTCTGTCGCATTAAATCAAAGCTGCAAATCAAAGCGAGATTTCGCAATCAACTCGATTTTACTCCGATTTATTCCGTTTTATAAAAATTCTTGCCATTTGTTCACCTGATTCTTAATTGTTTCTGCATTTATCAAAATCTGAATGCTCATCAGAATTTCAAATTTCCTTGCATACTTCAATCAAATCAATTTCCCCATTTTCATTTTTTTTCTTTTTATTTGTCCAAAAATGCAATTTTTATTTTTCTTATTTTCCTAGATTTGCTAAAAATAGGTGTCAACAGTGATACTAATGTCAAATTGTGTGTGTATATATTTGTGTTTATATATTTTGTGTCAATTTTTTCTGTCAAAAACAGATTCCTTTTATTGCTTCAAGTGATTCGAGAATAATAATCTACATGGGCCTCCGAATATAAGAGGTGCTATAAAATTTGAGAGGGATTAGTAGTCCTATTACAGGGTAAATTATTTCATTTGGGGACCTTGGCAACCCAATCGGCTACTTGGTTCTCTTCTCTTCCGCAATGGGCCATATAATTTGGTTCCTCCAAGCCCTCTGTTTTTTCATGCTTGATATGTAAAATTTGTTGGCACTGTATCTACAAATTATGCTTTACGTTGTCTGAGCATGATTTTTGATGTTTCCCTGTTCTGTGATTCTTTTCATTGGTTGGGTGTGATTTGAGAAAATGGTTTAATTCAGTTCAGTTGAGATCATCCTGTCTGGATTTCCGGGGAGGTCCTTATTCTTAGTTGACATTTGAATCAGCTAATATACACTATCAATTTGTTCCCAACTGGGTCCGGAGATCATGGACTAATGCAGGAGTTACACAGAATCTTTTGAGATCGTGGACTAATGCAGGTTTTTATATGAAATTTCTAGTTGTAAATATAGTTATCCCACGATAAATTCGACAAAGTTTTTAGCCATATGTAGAGCCCTTAGAATGCGTACCTTACTCAACACGGTTGAGTCAACCGAGATCTACTTTATGTTAGTAGTTATTACTGCAATTAACTACAGACTCCATCAAGAAATTTTGGATCTTCACCTTTTTATCTTCTCTTGCATTATGGGTAATTTACTAAATCGGTTTTCTGGTTTGGTTCAAGATCATTACAGGATCGTCCCCTTCTCTGTTTTGGTGATATACGATGACTTCTACAATTTCATAGCAATGCCAAACGATGCGATCTTAATTTTTACTGGAAGCAGTTAACTTATCATCTAATTCTAATTTATCAATTCTATACGTTATCATGAGCAAATATATAGAATTGTCAAAGTGCGAATCATCATCCATTAAGATGCAAAGCTGCATTTACTTTTGGATTTCTGAATTTTGATTAAAAAGGATAATTTCCTGTGCTCGCAAGTCGTGAACCTAAATCCACTGGACGATGTTTGCCACCTTTAAGGAATAGGAGCTACACCGAGATGGCCTCCAAGAAGGTAAACCCAGTCTCTCCCTCTCTTAGTTTTGGTTCTTTGGGTGTTTTGATGAGGATAATGAGCTCCGATCTATCTATCATATGATGTGCATATAATTGGCTAGAATAATCCTAGATTTTGGTAGGGTTGTTAAATGGGTGGATCGAGTCGAAAATGTCCTACCCAAATTGATCATTTAACCCAATCTAACCCATTTATAGGCAATATAAATTTTGTGACCCATACTTGACCGGACCCATTATTGACCCAACCCATATTTCTAGAATATATCCATCTGTAATCTATCCTATGAAAACCCATTCCCACTTATTTATCTCATTTTAAGCTTTTAATGTGTATATGCTACTTGCATAAAAATTTCATATCAAATTCAAAAAGTAAATTAGCACAAGTAAAAAATGTCAATAAATTAAGTAGAAAACATTAAAAAAAAAAAATCTATATATTGAAGTGCTTATTACAAAACCTACAGATTCTCCTATCGACTTTCACCATATTCACCAATCAGCACAATATTTACTCCAATCAGTACAACCATAACTTTTTGCCTATTCCTGATATCGACATTTTAAAATTGTATTACTTGATAAAGCTATACCATAAGTTGTCATGCATTCATCTTTAGAGTGAAAAAGAAAATCTCTATTTTGACTATAACATGTGCATAAAGCTTTCAACTTTTGCAAAAAAATAAAATTAAATAAAAATAAATGCTTTAGCAAAAGGAAAAAGAAAAAAAAAAGAGGTGTGCGAAAATTGGCAATCGAAATTATCCAAAAAATAGGCTGCCATTATTTTGGGTAAAGCAACAATCTCAAAATGGAAGGATTAAAGGATTGGCCCAAGCTCACGAATGTCATGCGGAGGGACAACTACGAAACAATCGTGTAAGCTCATGGGGGCCTTACTTAGTCACTTGCCCTTGAACACTGTAGGCTATTCAGTGACTGTCGGGTGGTGCCTTTATTAATAAATGGATCGAAAATGGGTCTCGTGAAAATCCATTTAAGACCCAATCTTATTAAACCATAATATTTTAGACCCAATTACACACGTCCTTAAATATTTATAACCCATACACAATATGATCTTGAAAAGCGGCAAAAGTTGGCCCATGATCCATTTTGGATGGGCTTGATACCATATTAAGTTGGACTTGAGCAGGTCATTAAAAGGCTCAAAGGGAAGAAACAGACAAGAAATCTGCCCTAGGATGGGAGACCCAGCAATGTCACCCCCGTATTCTCTCTCATTGGGAAGAAAAATATTGGAGGGAATTGGGAGGGCTAGGCGTGCGGGTACCGACACGTTAAAATAAGAAACGTAGTCCTGTCAGTCCAACCAAGCAACTGATTAGGCAGGGCAACACCAGCTCGGGTGGAAACACCCTATTCTTTGGTTATGTAACCTTATAACTAGACACCAAGGATCCAAAGAACACCCCTAGTTACGAGGTAACAAGATGAACTAGAGAGTTTTAAAGGCCAAAGGGCCGAAGCAGAAAATAGTATGCTATTCTAAAGTGGGTAGTCAATTTTTTTTTTAGGGTATTTCTATAATGACTGTATTGATGGTTGCGGTCACATGCCACATGCTTGCTTTCTAGATCCATTATTAAATGAAAGTTGCCCCACTGCGAACACGAAGTTGTGCTCTCTTTTGTTAATTTTGCCATTCAATGTGTGCGATAAAGAATTAATAGGTCTAAGGATATGTTTGACTTAGCTTTCCTAATGGTATTTTGACTTCCAAAATCTGTTGAAGAAATGTTGGAGCATTCGACATGTATTTTGAAATAGCCTTTGGCCAAATACTAGCATTGAGAATGTTGACAGCCTAATGCTTTTCCCACCTAGCCTCATGAAGTAGCATTTGTATAATAATGAAACTAGAATAAAAATATTTTTTTCCTTCCAAAATTACTAGCACTAATTATTTTGTTTTTTAATTTTGCCCATCCTTGTAATTGTTCATCTTCATCACGCGAGGCGGTTAGCGAAGGGCCAAGAGGGCTAGATTTGGTGGGCGAAGGGCTGGTGAGTGGCTGGTGAAGGGATGGCAAGGGTCGCATGACCCAGGCTGTGACGACCCAGACCCAAGGCAGTTCGGAGGGACGGACTAAGATTGCCTCGGCAATACACGGACAAGGCTAAGGGCATTTCTCCTGTCCCACATCGCTTAGAGGGAAGTCCTAGGCTAGCTTATAATGGCTTGGGCCCCTCTAATCTGTGTAACGCATTTTAAAGCTGTGAGGACTCAGTGTCTGGACAATATTACACAGTGGGGCCCGGGTTGTTACAAATGGTATCAGAGCCGACTCCCGATCGCGTGTGGGGCCACAGCGAGAGCACTGTGCCTTAAGAGGGGAGAATGTGACGACCTAGACCTAGGGTAGTACGAAGGGACAGACTAAGATTGCCTCGGCAATATGCGAGTGAGGCTAAGGGCATTTCTTCTGTCCCACATCGCTTAGGGGGGAGTCCTGGGCTAGTTTATAATGGCTTGGGGCCCTCTAATTTGTGTAACGCGTTTTAAAGCCGTGAAGACTCAATGTCCAAAGCGGACAATATTATACAGTGGGGCCCAGGTCGTTACACAGGTGACCTTCGCCAACCACTGCCTAGGTCGCATGACCTTGGGCGAGGGTCGCTTGATGTTGCACTCACAACCTCACGTGACATTTGCTTGGTGCAACCCTTACCACCTCAAGTGATGACCACCCGAGGTCACGCGACCTTTGTAAGACTTAGTCGAGGGCCACTTGGGTCGTGTGATGGAGCATGACCCTCCCTAATGGTGGCCTAAGGTCATGCGAACTCAGGGTGGCCCTCATCGGAGGTCGAGTGACCTCAGTTGATAGCCATTGACGTCAAATTTGCCTCGCTGGTGGCCATAGTCTTTTGTCGACTCTAGGTAGCGTTTGGATCCTTTTTCAATAAAAAAAAAAAAAGAGAAAAAGATAAGAAATACACCTAAAACCCATTGCAAAAGTATTGTGCCAAATACTACTTGAACTCGAAGTTCATCTTCAAAAAGTTTTTATTGAATACAATTTGTATTTCCCTAAAGAGTTTTACATTTCAGCATTTGCATTACATCTAAAGCTCATTTTTAAGAACAAAGGTCCAATGGTTATTCCTATGCTATTATCCTAATTAACTTCATTTCATATATTTCTTTAAGCTGTGTAAAAAATAAGCACATTATTGGAAGTCCATTGCCTCGTTACATTAATGTAGGCATTTTATGGGTGAGGATGATGACTTCTGCACATGTACCATGTTAAAAATATAAAAGAAAAAAAAAAAAAAAAAAGAAGAAGAAGAAATAGACACGAGACATATAGGGCGTGCATGGTTGTGTTTTTATTTTTTGTTCATGAACAGATTTTCTGTTTTTTTGTTCCCGGGAACAAAAAAAGAATAGAAACGCGTTTGTTTGCGTTTTTGTTCCAAATCTATTTTTTTGTTCCCGGGAACAAAATTGGAACAGAAATAAGAAACAAAAAAAACTTGTTTCTTGTTTCTGGAACAATTTTTAAGAATAAATTTTCTCTCTCCTTTCTTTTCTTCTCTTTTTTTTTCTTCTTCTTTTCTTCTTCTTTTTTCTTTGGCCGGTCGCCAGCTTCGGCCATGGCTAACGACCGGCCGTCGAGGGCTAGTGACCCCGTCGAGAGCTGGCGACCTCACCAAAGTGTCATTAGCGACACTCGGCCTTACCTTGGCTGAGCGAGCTCGGGCTTGCCCAAATCTGGCAGGGCCGAGCTCACCCAACCACCAGCAAGGCTCGGCCTCACTGGGCCATCGCCAGGCGACCGATGGCTAGGCGAGCTCAGCCTCACCGGGGGCCAGCGAGCCTCACCGTGGCTGGGCGAGGCCGTCGGCCCTCATCGGCCGGTCGCCGACCATGGCCGAGGCTGGCGACCGGCCAAAAGAAGAAAAAAAGAAAAAAGAAAGAAGAAAGTAAAAATAAAATAAAAATATTAAAAAATTAAAAGAAACAAAAAAAGAACACAAATTTACCAAACATGTTTCTATTCTTTTTTTTATTCTCGAAACAAGTTTACCAAACGTGTTTTTTTGGTCAAAAATTGTTCCCCGAAATACAAAAAGTTTTTTTTTTCAATTTCTGTTCCCTGGAATACTTTTTAAACAGAAATACAAACAAACGCACCCATAGTGACCATTAGCTTGGCGAATTAGAGCTGTCACATGGAAAAAGAAAATGTAATCTACTAGTTCACATCAAATGGATATACTGATAAGTCAGCATATATTACTAGTTCACTTTATGAGTAAAAGCAATATTACTAAATAGGGGCAATTCTACAAAATTAGTTGGTGTTTTGTTAAAAAAAAAAAAAAAAAAAAAAAAAACCCTATTTACCGCCCTTCTCGATTGCTTATTAGAGCCTAACAAAGCGCACATGAAGTCTCTCTATTTTCCAAGTTACTAACTATATTGCATAATAACTAGTTACAGATATTTTCAAAATTATTTATATATGTTCAAAATTAGCTTTTCTGTTTAAATCTGACGGTCCAAGATATTAACGGATCGATTTGCGTCTTTGAGGCGACTAAAGCGTGGAAGATACCGTTTTATGATGGACTTGGTATTGATAGACAATTTACTTTCTTGACAGAATCAATAAAGGTAAAAGAGATTTGACCCAAAAAATAAAAATAAAGGTAAAAGAGTAAACTGTAAACCCGGACGAATAGATGAGTTTTGCCTAAAGTCGAAAATCGTTCTTTGTATAATTTTATAATCGTTGGGCGCAGCCAACTTTTTAGAATTATACGCATTGCTGGTTCTCTTTTTCTCTATTAGGACTGCTTGTTGGCAGATGAAGAATAAAAGCTTTCGGACCTTGAATTTCATCAATTGGATACAACCGCTGTCGACAAGGCGGAGATGGTCCAACTCCAGAAGCTCCCACACATCAAAGACAAGGTGGAGAAACATCTGTATGGGAGCCACTAGGAAATGACAGATGATGTGGAACGGATAATCATGGCTCCAAGCTATATGCACCTTTGGAGGCGGTCACATACTTTATTTGGCTATGACGTTGGGTACTTCCAAATGGATTCTTGATCTGGATTTCAACTGGACTGTTATGATTTGGCACATTGCTACTGAAGTCTGCTGCCACCCCAAGGAACGTACGAGTCTGGAAGATGCTCCATTCGAAGAAGCACGCATTAAAAAACAGCACAAGGTCAAGATCTGGAATTAGCAGGCGTTTGTCTTGATGTATGCTATATCTCCTTGTCAGATATCCTGCTATGACTAGCGTAATCGCGCGCATTCTATTCAGAGACACGCAAGAAGTCCGTCAGAGAACTCCGAGACAAGGAGCAGAAGCCAACTAATCCAGCTGACGCAACTTGAGGATACAAAAACTTCATTGCTAATTTTACGGATTGTTTCACTAGAACTACAGACCATCTATGTAAGCGAGAGCAAAAGTTCAACATAAGGATGCTTGCAATCAATGGAGGGAGCATGTTAACACCAAGCTAAGCCTAAACATACTGAATAGCAAGAGCAGCAAAGGTGTGCTGTTTCACGGACGCTGACTAGCATCCCAGCTAGATACTATTATCGCAAATCGAGAGCAAAAATCATCCATCATCGAGATATGGGTGGAAATGTTGGTTTATACCGCTATCCGGTGTCAAGGAAGTAATCATTCTTAGCAACTAAGACGAGGAGTCAAGCTCCTAACTCTCGCCTGCCGCCTGATGGCTCATGTTGGCTTAACTAATCACTTCCAAATACTGCACGCTCTGGAAATAGCGGAGCTGATTTGTGAAATAGCATACTAGTTCACTCTGTTTCTGTCACCTGCCTGAGTCCCTTCCCATCAAATAGTTTGTCCCAGCCCTTCCTACGGGATTTAGGGAGGCTGGTTTAGCCATATGTTGAACGAGAACGGACAGTCCCCTACTGAAGGTGCTCGCTCTCGTTCATGCATGTTCTCCCGAGCCCTTACCACACACAATGTTGATTGATTCTATTTGACTAACGAAAAAATTTGATTTAGTAAGAGTCACCACTAACCAACTAGGAATCAAGTGGAACGTGGTGAGGCCCCTTCCTATATAAACCAGGAATCCATGATCGAGAATTTGGTTAAGCTAATAATTTAATTAATGCCTTTTCGATAACTAAACACAATTTTTTTTTTTAATCGAAAGCGTGATTCATGCGGTCTTCTTCATTTTAAGTCCCCAAGAACGTCCCATTAAAGGCTCATGTATGGTTATTTTCGATAACATTTTTTAATTAATCATACGAGACAAAAACAATACCAAGTAAAAATTAATGAAAATCACACATTCATCGTAAAGACATTGAAAATAAAACGCGAGCATCGAAACCCAGTATGAGTCGGCAAAAATATGAGGTTTCATTATTTGAGCCTTAGGGCATGAAGCCCATGAACTAATTTCTAACTTAAGGTCAAAATCAAATTTCAACCAAAGAGAATTATCTACTAAACAAAATTTACTAAGTGATAGTAAAAACAAAAAATTCATCGAAGTAATCTCCGTTACGGCGAAGGCTGTGGTGGGTGGCGAGGGAGATTTGACGGCAGTTGTAACCGACCGAAGACGATAGATGATCGAATTGATGGCGATGGAGCGATAATAGCTCCGGCAAATCGACCGCCGAGAGTGACATCTCCGGTGAATGCAATGGGCCAGACTTTTGTCTTTTAAGCAACGCTAAATGCGATCGAAGCTTTTTATGTGGTTGTTATTTTTTATTCAATCATATCATTTTTATGCTTGTTCGATATGCTAGCAAAAAATTCAGTTACTTATATCATAAATTTGATTGTTAATATCGTTTAGCAAAAGTTAGTCAACATATAATATTTTCATCATTGATTACGATCTATATCGGACTACTTTTATGGTCAATGATTTTTTTTTCCGTTTATTTATATTTCTAAACAATATAAGCGATCAATTCTCATAAAATATTTTCCAAATCATTAATTTTCGACGAAACGAACATGCTATAAGAACACCTCAAAGTTCTTCTCTACATTCTTCAAGCGGATGCAAGGGGCACTATAAGAGCACCTCAAAGTTCTTCTTTACATTCTTCAAGCAGATGCAAGGGGCTAAAGCACATGCTGAAGAAGGCGTGCTACCTCCGTAGTGGACCTTTCACCCACCCCTACTCATCCCAGGTGCTAGTGGCTATTAGACTAGCCTACTCGGTGGTAGCTAAAGTGTGCAAGCACATCCTGGTATGTAGTCTACCTTCTCCACCATAGTGCCCCCTAATTCCCTGTCTATTTTATCTTCTTGACATAGAGGGAATACGGGGGTGACATTGCAGAGTCTCCCACCCCAGGGTGATTCTCCCACATGTTTCTTCCTCTTGAGCTTTTTAGGGACTTGCCCAGGTCCAACGACCTCATGATTGCCGGAAGAAAAAGACCAAGAAAATCTCATTTACCAAGTTTCGAGCAAGACACCGAAACTCTTTGCTTGAACGCTTTGCTTGCTACGAGCATAAGTAAAGCAGAGGGATCAAAGGGTGGATGTAGATTGGTCAACTGCGGGGTCCATATAGTCAAAGGTCAGGAGAAACTCGGTTCACGTGATCAATAAATAATGCAACATCAGCTCTCAATCAACATGTGAGGCTATTTAAGCTATTAGAATTCCACTTTTATGATTTGTAAACTTCCGTAAGTAAAAAAGACGATCGTGATATGAACATGAACGATCCCCATGGGGGCCAATGATAACTATCAAGTGTTTCGGATATTAGCAGGAGGAGAATATGAGATTTGCTTGAGTAAAGCTTTCTCATTTGCTAACTGAATGAAAGAATAGCACGTGATGTTGAAGAGCGGGGAAATAGGATGAACGACAATCAAACCCATGCCATGATAAAATCAAATAAAATGAGGCGTACATATAAACTTTATTCACCCAACAACTTTGCCGCCAAATGTTGGCGCTCTGCACTGCATTTAAACGCTTGAACCTTGGGGTCGACACGAAGGCCCTTGAGGACGAGGCCTGATTTGTAAATCTGGCGTGTCTCACAATGGTAAAAATATTTCTCGCCCATGCTCTTCACGTCGGTCGGTCACTAACTTGCCGATGCGGAGCTTGACCCATTCCTCCTTCGGCTTCTTCGTGATACTCTCCATGCTTATCACTTTGCTCTCGTTGGGTAGATGGAGCTCGAGGTCCAGGGGAAGTGGCCACGAGGTGCGGCTTCTCTTGAGCTTAACCACGAACGTGGTTTCATACGTGGTCTTAGGAGATAGCACATTTGTATGGAATCTTCCTTTGATGTATAACCAGGACAGCTGCAACAGCTCGGGGACTAGAATGTCCACATCACTGGGAAAACTGAATGACGAGAAGGTCTATAATTAGTATCGGTGCAACCGTGTGGTGAACAACAGGAGGCTATCTTGTGGGCAAAATCTTTGAAGGTGACCAATGAACAGTGCGAGCAAACAACTAAATTAGTGAAGTTCGGAGATATACCACTTTTCTTTCGTTCGATTTCACTGCCAAGTGATACTTCTGTCACCTCCCTCGAGGTACGTTGCCTTCGGAAGTGTTAAATTAATGTCTCGAGTTTGAGCTCTTGTGAATCCGATCCATAAGGAAGATTTTGATTTGTTAAACATCTGTTGTTCTCCATCCGAATCAGATTTGTTTTTCTTGTAGTCAACAAGCTAATCTTAAGCCCACGTCTACCAAAAACCGAACACATTCTAGCCCCCTTAAACCCATGGCTAGCCCAAACCTAGTTAAACCAATTAAGCCCATTTAGATTTCCTCCCACGCCCTTTCTCTTTTTCTCAAACATCAAAACTCTTGTACCGACGCCTTCGTTCCCAGATTAGTCGGTAACCCCACTCGCACGCTCATCAAGCCATTCCCAAAACCGACCAAACTAAATTACTCGACTATACACAGGCAAAACCAAAACCACAACCTGCGCCAACTTCGCCAAGTATCACCAGTAGCTAACAACGATAATGAAGGCCACCGCTTTCAAAAGCAACCAGACCTTGTCTCCACCATTTCCATATGTCTACACCGACACCGCTCAAACTCCTGTCATCCTTCGCCAGTGCACATTACAGGAACACCATAGGAACATAACAATGGAACACGACAAACGCGGACGACTCAATCTAAGGCAAAAAATAAGGATACAAAAGCTAGATCTCAATAAGGCATTTCGTCGAGCGGGTGAACTGTGACACTGAACAAGAGGCTCCCGGCTTAACCAGGACTCAGATGACCCAAGACGCACGCATCAACATAACGAACGACCGGTGGGGCTGGAGTCCGCATGAGCCGAACGGCCGAGAGCTTCGGCCCGGCGTGTCCTGAACAAAGCGATAAAAGAATACGGGGGAGGCAGTCGGTGGCACTTCCTACTCGACTTGGCGGCGGCAAATAGGTCAAGCTCGATAGATCGGACCATGTGTAGTCGCCTCGCGCACCTTCGAGCATAATATTTATCTTAAAAAGAGAGCCTAAACATCATTGTGCTCACATCTACCCAGCAACTCTCGCACTGACAGCAATCGATCATCTAAGAACACTGCTCATTTACAAATCCTCAATAGGAAAGCAAGCGAACACCCGGAACTCCTTCAAAATCGTCTTTCTTCAATTAAATCAAACTTTTAAAAGACAAGAAAAGAAAAGAAAAAGCGCGATCACCTGAGAACACAAGGCCAAGAACT
The DNA here is from genome assembly GCA_017140255.1 of Eucalyptus paniculata subsp. matutina. NCBI lineage: Eukaryota > Viridiplantae > Streptophyta > Magnoliopsida > Myrtales > Myrtaceae > Eucalyptus > Eucalyptus paniculata. The sequence goes on along the minus strand of CM029444.1, from coordinate 32,069,566 downwards.
TAAATCAAGAGTCCCCTCCCACGATGAAATCACACGGCGAGGCCACCGATGATTACGAGGGGAAAGAGCATCTGCGAGTCAGGGCGGGGAGGGAGAGAGAGGGGGCCACGATCGGTACGGGGGAATCGGGCGGCGGGCACGAGCCCGCGTGGACAGATCCAACGGTCGGGGACGCACGCTCGCTCCCCTCTCTCCCCCTGAAGAGGAAAGGAGGAGGCTGAAGAAATCCGGGGACCTTTTCACTGTTCGGCGCTGACCCCTAGCGAACTCGATCGTCGACTCATCGTCCCCTGACTCAGATCTCTCTCTTCTCTCTCACAGGCTTAAGTAGCGTTCATCTCCTCCGGAAATCGACTCCAAACCGGAGAAATCGAGAAAAAAAAGGAGAGCTAAGACCTATCGGGGCTTCGGCGTGGACGGGGCACGGCAGCGGGTCGTTAGTCGTGATTTGAGGACGGTGGATGGCGGTCCTTCACTCCCACTCCCTCCTCTCGCTTGAACTTTCGCTCACAGCTCCCTCTCCCTCCCAATTTCCCTCTCCCCTCTGTGTTTGTCTCTCCCTCTCGGCCTCCTCCTTCATGGGGTTCCCTCTCTCGCTTTTAAGGGCCAGCGGCAGGTGCGCATGGCTTCCGCCATCGCCAGCCTGCCGCGGTCGGCCTGATCGCCGACCCAAGGATCACGTCAGCTTTGCTTTCTGCTTGCGTTCGTCCTTGTTGCTGCAGAGACGTGTGGGGGGCGTGAGGAAGGAAGGAGGAAGAGATAGGCGTTCGGGCTGGGCTGTGAAAAGGAGAAAATGGGCCGGCCCTGCGGGAAAAGAAGAGGGAAAAGAAAAGAGGCTGGGCCGGCCTAAACCCGACTTAGTCTTGCTTCCCCTTTTCCTTTTTTTTTTTTAATAGTTAATAATAATTTTAAAATTTTAATTCTTAAAATTTTTTTAATTTAAAAATTTTAATCAATGCTGTCAATATTTATGCAAATGCTTCTAAAATCTATATGCTACGCTATTTAATGAAAATTATGTTTATTTAGGAAATGTAATTTAAACCCCAAATGAATAGGAAAAATTTAGGTATCAACAAAAGAGAAATAAGGAAGGTCGTATGTGTCAATGGATACATAGAATTGGAAAAATTTGGATAATTTAAATTATTTAAGAAATTTGGAGATTAAAAATCCAAAGTAGACATGACTATTCATGCAATGCTCTCTAGCCGTGCGACTTGGGTCCTGTTCACGAGCGATTGTTGTGGGTGATTCTAGTTGCTTGGCTAGTTCGTTGGAGCTTCTTTTTAGTGGATCCCTTCTCTCTTCCACCCTCTCCATCTCCACTGAAGGATTTCATGTTTCTCTTCCATGTTCGTGCTCGATGGTCCCTCGATCACAGCCCTAGTTTTCACTTTGGAGTTGCGATTTTGTTTTTGCTGGTTCGGAGATTTTGCTAGTGAAGTGTTGATGAGCTTTGGTGGTTTGCCTCCCCCTACCTCATCCTCACTTTCTTCCAAAACTTTTTCTAAATCTCTTCACCATCGGGTATAAATGCTCCTCATTAATTAGGGTTTTTTGGGTTTTATCTGTTTGTTTTGGGCTCTGCCTTTCGGATGGCTTCCACCCGTGAGCTCGAAACCTCAAGGAAAGCCAAGCAAGCTCATGCTAGGGGTCGTAGTCGAGGGAGGAATTCTCGTCCTCCTTTGGACAATGGCAAGGCTGCTGCTACGTCTGCCCATTCTTCTCCCACTCGAGCTCGCTCGACTGGTGGTCCAACTACTGCTGGAACTTTTGATAAGCCTCTTCCTGAATCTGCTAGATTGCATAAGCCAACCCATGGACGTGTTGTCCCTCTTGACCCTGAGGCCGCTAAGGCTCAGGCCCTTTCGTGGGTTAAGGTCGCCAAGGCAGCTACCAAAGGTTACAACCTTACTTATGTGCCCCCAAATGTTGTTGATGGGGAACCTTGTGCCCGAATCCCATCTAAAATTCTCGAATGAGGCGATCCTAAATGGAAAGAATGCCTAGTGGGCTACTACGTTGGCAAACAATTGCCATTCAAGATGATAGAAATAGCCATGAAGTAAGCTTGGGGGACTCAACTCTTGGAAGTACGAGCTAATGAGGATGGTTTTTATTTCTTTCATTTGCCGATCCGGAGTATAGGAGGAAGGTCCTTGATGGAGGGCCTTACACGGTGGCCAAGGTGCCGCTCATCCTCCAACAATGGCATCCCCGCTGGAACTGAAAAGGAATAGCCATAAATCGATACCAATTTGGGTTCGGCTTAAAAATGTTCCTTATGCTTTGTGGTCTACAATGGGTATTAGCACAATTGTTAGCACTATTAGTTGTCCTTTATATATCGATCAACACACTAAGCAAGTTAAAACCCTATCCTATGTACGTGTGTGTGCGGAAATCAATGCTGATTATGCTTTTCTTGATTCTATTCTAATTGGAATCGAGGGACCAACCCGCCGTGTCGATGTGTTGTATGAATGGCGACCTGCAGTCTGTCCCTCTTGTTGCACCTTTGGGCATGTGTGTGGCCCCCTAAAACCAAAGCCTCCTCCTCGTACCCCTTCTCCTCCAGAAGCACCTACTGGTGAAGATTCCCAAGCTCGGACACAACGTCCTCAGATGGAAGAAGGATGGAAATTGGTTTAGGGAAAACAGAGCAGTCGTGCAAGTGCCCCTGAAGCTGACTCTATTATTGCTTTTGAATCCAGCAAGGAAGCGCCAGCCCCTAGTGCTGTTGCACCCCCCCTCGAATTTCAAACGCTCCTACTAAGGGTGTGTTACCCTTACAACATCATGCCGGTCCCTCATCATCGACAAACCTGAATGCTCCCCGCATGCAAATGGTTACATCCTCAATTTCTGAGGATGATTATGAGATTGAGGTTTCTATTGCTAGATCAAACATTGATGAGGATAGATTGCCGGCGTCTTCCTCTGCTCCCCCGGATCCAACTCCCCCCCCCCCCGACAGATTACCCCCTTTCCCTTGTACAAGTTCCAAGTGGAGAGCAGACCCATTCCCCTACTCAAAGCTCCCCTGGCAACCCAAAACTGAAAACTACCGCGAAGAAAAACACGGTAAAAGGTGAGTTCCCCTCCACCTTGTACATATGTAAATAGATATATGGAACATTAGAGGACTGGTCGGTCCTGTTAAACAAGCTAAGATCATAAATCTTGTTAGAGTTAATTACCTTACTTGTATTGGCATTCTGAAAATGAAGGCCTCCCCAATCTTGTTTCCTTCTCTATCTAACGATCTTATCCCCGGCTAGACTTGGATTGCTAACTACGAGCATTCGGACAAAGATAGGATATGGATTGGTTGGAACCCGAAGTTGGTTGAGTTCACCTCCCGCTCATCTTCTCCCCAAGTCATCCATGGACACCTAAAATATTTGGCTACTTGTGAAGCATTCTTCCTCTCTATTGTATATGCTGAGCACACATTTGTGTGTAGGTGGCCTCTTTGGCAGGATCTGGTCTTGACTAGTAGTGCTTGCGCTGCTTTTCCTTGACTGGTTGCTGGTGACTTTAATGCCATAAGATATCCATTTGATAGAGTGGGTAGCCTCTCCACTTGGTTACCCTCTTATGACGAATTTGAAACTTGCTTATTTCAAGAGGGTCTTGAGGATCTTCGGTACACGGGTTGTAGATTTACCTAGGCTACCTCCTCTCGCGAGAGTCGTAAATAGAGGAAAATTGATAGAGTTCTCATTAATCTGTGTTGGAGCAATGTCTTTTCCTTCTCCGAGGCAACTTTTCTTCTAGCTAGCATTTCCGACCACTCTCTAATGGTGGTTAGAATTTTCCCAACACCGAAGACTAAGAAGCCGTTCAAATTCTTTAACTTTTGGATGCAACATCCATCGTTTGATGAATTAGTGCGCCAAGCTTGGGATTCTCCGGTTATGGGCACTGCCATGTACATATTCTATGTTAAGTTAAAACGGGTGAAGGCAGAGCTCAAGAATCTCAACAAAGAGTCATTCTCGGACATTTCTAGTAGAACCGCTGAGACTCGCAATGCTTTATCTGCTGCACAGGAGGCTCTCCATCTTGATCCTTTCAATTTACAGCTTTCAACTCGTGAAAGAGAATGCATTAATATCTTCTCTGACCTCCGTCTTCAAGAAGAAAGTTTCTACAAACAGAAATCTCGAGTGAAGTGGCTTGAAGAGGGTGACCTTAACACCAAATTCTTCCACCATTCGGTAAATAGGAAGCATCTTCTCAATATAATTCTTTCTCTTACAGATAATACGGGAACAGGAACTTGGTTCAAGACCCTCCACAAATCCAGCAACTACTTGTTTCTCATTTCTGGGATCTTTTGGCCTATTCGCCTCTCTCCACCGTGCCTTCAATACAAGATGTCCATTCGGTAATTCCTCGAGAGCTGGACGACAACCACATCCTCCACCTCTTAAGACCTGTATTGAATATTGAAATTCGGGAATCCCTATTTTCCCTAGCTGCTGGAAAGGCGCCGGACCCTGATGGTTTTGGTGTGGAATTTTATAAACACAGCTGGGACATTGTTGGCCCTTCGGTTACTTGTGCGATCAAGGATTTTTTCTCTATTGGTAAGCTCCTGAAGGAATCCAACAACACTATCCTTACTCTTATACCCAAATGCCCCAATGCTACTACGGTAAAGGATTTTAGATCGATTGCTTGTTGTAACACGGTGTGTAAATGTATAACTAAGATTATTGCAAACCATATAGCGGCTATTATGCATTCCGTTATTAGTCATGCTCAAAATGCATTTGTCAAAGGAAGAAGGATTAGCGACAACATCCTTCTAGCTCAGGAGCTATTTGCGGGGTTTCACCTCAAGCCACATAAGCCTAAATGCGCCATCAAAGTTGATTTCCGAAAAGCCTACAACACACTAAATTGGGATTTATGGAGGTAACGCTTCAAGCTTTCTGTTTTCCCCTCCATTTCATTCATCTCATTATGACATATGTTCGTTCGCCACACTTCTCTATTTCCCTGAATGGTGAATTGCATGGTTTTTTTCCTAGTGGTAGAGGTATTAAACAAGGTGATCCAATGTTGCCTTACCTTTTTACATTTCATGGAAGTTTTCACTAGCATATTGAATATGCAAACTAATCACTTGTTGTTCTAATTTTTCTGGAGATGTAAATCAACTAGACTCTCTCATTTATTTTTTGCCGACAATGTGCTGCTTTTTGCTGAGGCCTCTATGCCAGCTCTGTCTCTTCTTAAAACGGGATTGGATAAGTTCTCCCATTGGTCAGGGCTTCAACCGAACATCCACAAAAGTGAGATCTACCTTTCAGGGGTCTCTCCTGAATCACGTGACGCTTTCATCGCACTTTTTGGATTCCAGGTTGGATCCCTGCCGTTTCGATATCTTGGAATTCCAGTCATTTCCTCCAGGCTTCGCAAAGTTGACTATATCACATTAGTTAACATCATCACTTCAAGAGTGCAAACTTGGACACAACGATTCCTCTCTTTTGCAGGCCGGTTGCAACTCATTAGGTCAGTGCTCCACTCTGTTCAAGTTTATTGGGCAAATGTGTTCATTCTGCCAAGATCAGTGTTAGATGACATTGAGCAAATTTTGAGACAATTCCTTTGGAAGGGCCCTCACCTCGGAACAAGTGTTGCTAAGGTTGCTTGGTCTGATGTTTGCCTTACTAAGTCTGAAGGTGGCTTGGGAATTCACAGACTTTGGGAAAGTAACACAGCTGCCATGTTAAAGCACATATGGTTGTTATTCACAGACAGGGAATCCCTTTGGTGCAGGTGGATTCACTTAGTCTTTTTGAAGAATGTAAACTTTTGGTTCGCCTCAAAACCTACCTTTTGCTCCTGGTCTTGGAAGAAAATCCTAGACCTCCGTGGCGACTTCCGCAAATCCTTTTCTTGGCATGTGGGGAATGGCCGCTCCATCTCTTTCTGGTTTGACAACTGGCATCCTAAAAGGCCGCTTAACTTATTGTTTACCAATGTAGATATTTATGGCTCTTGGCTTCCTAAAGGAGCATTCGTTGCGGATTTTTTGAATTTTCCAGATCCCACTTCGGGTGTGTTAGAAGTGATCAACTCCTAGGATGACCCCCTTCCTGAACTCAATAATGAACTTGATCAATTCCTCTGGTTGGGCAGCCCTTTTGGCAACTTTACTGCCGCTTTAGCTTGGGATAATATATGCCCAAGAAGCCTTCCGAATCAATGGGCTCCTTTCATCTGGAACTCCTCGTTAGCTCCTCGATTTCAATTTTTGCTCTAGTTGATTACAAAGAACAGATTACCAACCCAGGTTCTTCTTCTCACCTATGTTTGTATCCCAGCTATGAATTGTGGCTTTTGCTCTTATAGGCCCGACTCGGTTGACCATTTATTTTTTGGGTGTCCTATACCTTCTGTCTTAGCGATTTTCCGGGCTACTAGATTCAATTTCGCTTGGCGGAACAATTCTTGGTTGGATAAGTTGCTTTGGGCGATCAAATATTTATCTGGATCTTCTTTCCGCTCTTTTCTTGCTCGACTCGAGTTTGCTGCTATGTGCAATATCATTTGGAAGGAGCGGAATAACATCCTTTTCCGGGGTAAACCTCCCTCTCTCTCAGCCATGAAAAAGGCATCTTGAAAAAGTCATTAAGGACAAAGCATTATCCTTCCATCACGTCCCTCCCACCTTTACAAATAGAAAACTGCTGCAAAGTTGGTTGCTCAATCCCTCCATCTTGGCGGATTAGCATACCCCAATGGCGGCTCGACTTCTTGAGTAGGGGGTTCCTCATCTATCTCTTGCTTGGAGGTTCTTCATAACTACAAGTTGCTGATGCGGAAGCTCAAATTAGTGTTCTTCGCTCCTTTCTTTGGCATTGGTAGCATCCTTTCTACCTATCTTTGAGTGGGTTTCCGGTTTCTTTTGTTTTTGTAGCCTCTCTGTTCTCTGTATCAGGGTAGGCTAGCTAGTGCTCCTTGGCCGCTGTTTAGGCTTTCTTTTCTTTTGTTGCTGCCTGTTTCTGATTTCTTTTACCTCGGCCCCCTTCCACTCACTCTGACTCTCGTCTCTGTGAGTGCAAGTTTTTGGGACCGAGCTCTTATTGTATAGCTATTTATAGCTTTCTAGTTAAAAGTCAATATATTTTTACCTTTACCAAAAAAAAAAAAAAATCCAAAGTAGACATATGTTTAAATGTTTGTAATTTTTTTTTTTATTAACAGACATCCCATTGACAAATTGAAATTCATGATTTTACTTATTACAATATGACATAATATAATGCTGTTCCAACCTGATTCCAAGTTCCTTACATATTCCACTTGGAACCAGGAACCTACCATCGGGTACAGGTTCCTCTTTTTTTGGAACTTGGAACATACCCGTTAAAATTTGAAACCTAGAAGCTACCTTGTCACAAGTTCATAGATGGGAAGCTTTCTCTTGGATCATAATCATGATGTTTCCCTTAGATACCTAGATTGGCTTGATGTCATGGGGGTAAGATATTAAGGGAAGTCCTCAATTTTGAGGCACTTTTCATTTTTAAGTATATGTGGTTGTCTTTTGCCAAAAGAAAAGGAAATTTTGGGTAGTCACCAAAATTTTTTACATTTTTGATCCATTCATAGTTTTTACAAAAATCAATGCAGTTGTCCACTCATTGTTGTCACAATTGCAACCAAAAAAAAAAAAAAAAAAAAAATGACAGATAGGTGGATCCTTTTTGTTTGCTATTTGTGAGCACATTGATTACTGTATATTTGAATGATATATCATATTTAATCGGCCCTATGGGGCGATTAGAGTTAACTTTTTGTTAGAAATTTGGACATAGTAAGAAGTTGGCAACAATTGAATTATTTTGCGTAGTGTAGCAGCAGATCAGTGGTGTAGCGACATGCCAGAAAGTTGAATAGTCTTTCCAGGCAATAATACAATGGCTAGTTCCTATAAATGTCTCCATGTAAACTCAAGTTATTTTTGCTTTGCATTTCAGGGAAATGGCTTAGCAGTAGACAGATACATTGCCATTGGGCAACAAAGGGTGCTGGTGGCATTGAAGATAAGCAAAACCTTGATGCCAAAATTGTGGCGGAGCTAACCAATGGCTCATTAGGTTAGCCAATTTTTTAAACAGAATTTTCTTGGATTCACCATGGTTGATATGCTATGCTCGAAGGAACAAGAATTTTTAAGTTTTACTGCCCGAGGCATTGTGTTATAAACCATTATAGGCATTTTCTTTCTCATGATTGAATCATGTTGGAGATACCATTGCTTATGATTAGGTATTAATTGATATTGTGTAATCAATACAATTTCCTTTGATTGATACTGTATATTAAGGAATCATTTTTTCTCTTTTCTGTGTACTTGTTGCCTGAACTAGTTATGCTTTATGTATTATAAATAGGGCTGTACACAAACGTTCTGGATATGACAAAGCAACATATTCACATCCCTATACTTGTCTTCCTCTTCTAGCTTTCCATCATCCATTTTCCGTACAAATCACATATAATCTACCCCATTTTTTTCAATGCAGATAATGGCAAGGAGGCTAATCCTCAGTATACAACTGTTCAGAGAAAAGAACACATGAAGTGTCAAAAGTTACGAAAGTGACACATAAATGTCAAAATCGGAGCAAAATGGATCGGTTTAGTGCCAATGGCAAAAAAATCCGACCAAAATGTTGACGTGGCAATTTTCCAGCAATGCAAGTGCAAAACGAAGTCATTTTGCTGCTGACGTGAGTAGATAATTAAGCTAAATTATAACTAAATCAAAATAAAAAGAAAATTACAAGGAGGAAGACGAAGGTTGCAGGTGATGAGGGCTCAGCCCTCACCGCTGCCTCCTCACTGTCGCCGGGGTCACCGGGCCCTAGCGAGGGGCCAGCGACCTCGGCCAACCAACGATAAGGTCCTATGAGCCCTCACCCAAATCTGAAGCAAGGTCGCCCCAATGGCCAGCAACTTATGGCCCAATCGAGCGAGGGTCATTGGCCCTCGCTAGATTTGGGGGAGAGCCGTGACTCTCACCCTAGATTTGGGCCAGGGCTCGTAGGCCCTTGTCGCCAACCCTTCCCAGTGACAGTGGGGAGGTGGCCCTCACAGCCCGCAACCTCCATCTTCCTCTCTCTCTCTCTCTCTCTCTCTCTCTCTCTCTCTCTCTCTTATTTATATTATATTATTATCTAAATATTTTAATTTAATTAATATTTATATTAAAATTCATAAAAAAGATTTTGATGACTCGTTATTGATTTAGCTTTCCGGCATGCCATGCAAGCAAGTTATATTATTAAAAAATTGGCACGTAGGATTTCCGACCACTTTCGTCGAACTTGACACTTAGTGTCACATTTTTCAAAAAAAGTGGCACATAAGTTACACTTTCATAACTTTTAACATTTAAATGTCTTTTCATGCTAAGTTTTTGCACTCCAATTGCCTTTCCAACTGTTTATGTAGGAAATTTAGCTTCAGAGGCAAGACCGATCTCTCTCTTTTTGTACTATCTTTTGGTGCTGCTGTCCATATGGTAGATTTTAAAGCAATTTGGGGGCAAATCAAAGTGGATTTTTCCAGATTATCTGTAGGGAAAACTAGTATTTTCATCATGAATTGGGGGCACAGTAAACTTTGCATAATGTGTTTTTGTAATTACACTTAACATCTTCATATTGACACTATTACATTAGCCATCTGTGCTTTTTTCTTTTTGGGTCTAGCAATAAAATTATATCAAAAGAAAATGTAAAAAAAATTATATAGAAAGTTTAATTACACATCAATCATTTGTGTTTTTTTTGCAACTACCATCATGCTCTTCTGTAGTTATAACTAGTCAAGAAGCCCGTGCTATGCACGGGTCTCTTTTATTGTTATCAAATAACTTAAACTTCAAAGCAAGTGTTTGAAAAGGTCTAGAAATTGAATTGTCATGAAGAGGATAAGGATTTAGACTGAACTTTAGTACTAATCTAAATTATTTGCTATAAAATGAAGAAGAAATCGAAGTGTAGTCTGGGTTCTAATTCTTTTCATGTTTTCTTCATATCATATCAAATTGTATTCCTTTCCTCTTCATTAGTTAATTTGATGCTAACTTTTACAATAACTAAATGTGGATGTATTGTATTACACTCTTTGAGAGCCAACATTATGAGGAGACAAAATCTCACAAATTTTTTTAGATAATTTCAGTTTACAAAACTTAACAATGATTAGAAGACAAATTATAATTAGAGGTGAAAAAATGCTTTAATTAATTTCAAATGAAATTGCATATAATTGGATTGGTGATTGCTCATGAATCAAATAGTTCTTATAAGAAAAGAAATAATTTTTTAAATTGTAATTCCATCCACCCTATATATCTCGTTCTGCAAATCATAAACTCAATTTGCTTACATGATAATCGTTATGGAAAAATTAAGCAGTAAATCAAATGATATCAGAAATTATGTGGATTAATCTTTTTTTTCTTCTCTTTTTAAATTTTTAGTTTTCAGTATTTGAGCTTTGACTTCTGTTTAATCCTGACCACTTCGAATTCCTAAAACTATGTAAATACAAACTTTTCAGATCTTTTAGAGTCATTATGCCACGTGTGAAAGAAAGGTTTCGAAAGATGTTAAGAATGGCATTCCCTTTGGTTGAGAGCTTCTTTTACTTTGATAATTTCATATTTTCTTAATTAGTGTTATAGTTCTTGCAAGAAAAATAAAAGAAAGAACGGTTTGAATAAGAAATGAATACTTCATTTGGCGAAACATGTTTTCTTGATTGTTTAGTTAGTGGGATACATGTCACTCAAAGAGAGAACCACATGTCAACACTGATAGTCCCCTTACTTTTGCACCAAGATACATATATAGTATTAGATTAAGTTAACTATAATTAATGCAATCATATTGAGTGGGTTCATACTGAAATAATTTTTTTGAGAATAATTTATTATGTTATACTTTTTATCATAAGCTATTTGATGTTGGCACTACATTAGTTCACACTTGGAGCCATTTTTAGAGGAGAGAATTTGAGGAGGTGGATTTGTGAAGAGAAGGTGAATGAGTAGACAGGAAGAGCTGATGAGCTTATTCTACCAAAGTTAAACCTACTAATATGGAAAATGGCTCCAACAATCACAAGTTTAAATTTGGCCTTTCAAATGATTAAAATGACACTTGTAAGTATTTAGATCCTTTGGTGATGGGCATTTAACAGAGACTGTGGAGGTTATGGAGTAGGAGGTACTTTTGTGAACTATGCCTTGTAAAAGTGTTATTTCATTTGAAATGATAGGGTGGATCTTACCCCCATGGAGCATGATACCATATGTCTATCACTCAAGTTTAGTTGCCTATACCACCTTGGAAAGGTTGTTTATAAGTTAGCAAAATTTATGCTATAATAGAATCGTTATAAATGGATATGTTCTTGCGAGACTATATAGGCTCATTTTTAGAAGTTATCTGTCTCCAATTCTTTGGGGCAAATTCTGAGTCATTTAATTTGCAAGTCACTCAGCTTGAACTCCATTGCCATTTTCATGCTCTTGGTGTTGGAGTGATTGAGGAGTTCCAAGCCCAAAGAGATAAAGGACTTGGTTTCATGAGTTATAGTACTCATGTGGAAGCAACATTGGCCATTCAAATGGGAAATACTCAGTCACTTCTATGTGGAAGACAAATTAAGGTGTGTTCTTGGGCTCTTTCTTAATGCTCTTCATTTCTATTCTTTTTATATCACAGAGTGCTGATAGTTTGAAAAGTAATCTAATCCATAGAAAATATAGTGGGAGATTATCAATTCTACAGTTATACGGATTTAAGTTGAACTTACTGCACTTTTTCCCTTTCCTTGATTGTAAATCTGACCACTTCCCATAGTTAGCCTTTGGTCAAAGACCTCATGTTTTTTTACACCGAGATTTGAATCCAAGTTGTCTTTGAATTTTGTGCATTTAGTGATTGCATTACACCCTTTTGGATGAGCTTAGTGCTATTTGAATTAGGATAGTTGGATTTAAACTGTTGTAGCTATGACTTCATCAACATGTTGTGCCACCACATGTTCGGTTGTACCTCTTATCCTCTAAGGTTGCGTTTGACAGTCATGATAAAATTTGGGATATGATATAATTTATCATATCCTACGTTTGGTGCTTACTCATGATAGGATAAAGTCAGATATAAGGAAGATATAGGCGGGATAAAAATTATCCCACGAGGGAGGTGAGATAAAGGTGAATATGATTTCTAATATTCATAATAGGAAAGTTATTTTTCTCGAATAACAAACTTATTAAATTAAAAAAATATATATTTCAATATAAATAATATTTGAATTATAATTTAAGAAATTTAAAATTTTAAATAAAATATTATTTGTTAATTTAATTTTATATATTCAACTTTAATTCTATCTTATAATAAACTAATTATATATTTATATTTATTATATATATTTTAAGTATTTTTGTATTTTAGGTATGTTAGTACAGTTTACTATTTGATAAAATTTTATTACAAAATGATGAAAGGGGAAAAAAGAAATAGAAAAGAAAATAATTTGAAAAAGAGGAAAAAAAATTAAGGAATAGTGTCACGAGAGATTTTTACAATCTCCATTTATGAACTTTTAGGTTCATTTACAATTATATGTTGTTTATATTACAAAAAAATGTATATGATATGATGTTAATATATCCGACTTTAATACTTGTGATTCATCAAACAATGCATATGATATAAAAAAATCACAGGATTTCATATCCTATTCTATCAAGCCCTATCATGATTAGAAATCCGGACGACTAAACGTAGCTTAAAAGAATAAACAAAGGTGCCATGTGTTATGGTAACAATACATGGTTCTTTAGCAATACAAGTGAAGTGTTCTATTTCTTCAATAATTTAACTGGCCTTTTCATGGCATAGCGTTTAAGATATAATTGTTGTCTGCATCTTGGCAATGGTAAAAATGGATTAGGAGCTCTAGCATGTGAAAACAATACTTAATACAAGACTTTGTCCCCCTTGGTGTTTTTAATTGAGCTGACTTCTGATTTATTTGTGCTTGCAAGTGCTCATGGGGTAGGAAGCCTACTGCCCTAGGAGCAAGCTCCAGTCCCTTCCTCCACCTACTGCAGTGGCACCATTACCAGGCCTTTCTACTGCTGAACTATTAGCCTACGAGCGACAATTAGCAATGAGCAAGATGGGTGGCATGCATCCTCTCATGCAAGGACAGCATCCTCTCAAACAGGCAACGATGAGTATGGGATTCGCTGGCAGAAGCCAGGCAATATATGATCGTGGGTTTCCAAATGTTACAGTCGACCAACAGCTCATGTATTATCAGTAACATGCCTGGTTTTTGGCTAGAGAAGGGGGTGGGGGGGGGGAGAGAGAGAGAGAGAGAGAGAGAGAGAGAGAGAGAGAGAGCAACTTTTCTTGAGCTGCATATATTATTGAGAGTTTATGACCTTTAGGAAGATGTTGATGTTTGCCGTCTTTGTGTATGTTACCCTTTTTGATCTATTCCCTTCATCTGTGTGTTATTCTATTTATGTATCTATATGGTTGGCTAATCAAAAATGAATCCATGTCTATTTGGACCATTTTCCCCCTAGGTTCTTTTGCTTGTTATAGGTGGCATTGTGCTTACTATTTGAATTCATTCTATTTCTACTAGATTAAGGTGAGAATCCCATTTTCAAAACCAAAAGACTTGTGCTGTTTTAAATTAAGGCGGATTGCATCAAATGTTGTAGGTGTATGCTACTAAAGTCAATCACACTTCGAAAAACTATGAGACTCCCTAGTGACAACATTATAGGCACATTGACAGTATAAGCTCTTATGATTTCATTTGTGGTGGAGTAGTAAAATTTACAACCAATGTCGCATGGTTCACTTTCACTCCCTAGATGAAGAGGAATGGGGTTGCCTTGTTGTAGTAATATTGATACTCCTTGAATGAGGAAAAGTATAAAAAAAGTTCTAAATAATTACTGCATTGATATCAATTTAGTATTAAACTTTTCGATTAAATCAATTTAATTTTAAGTCATTTTATATTGATATCAATTGAGTCCATTCGACCAATTTAAAGCAAAAATTACTTGTGTGACGTCGTCGCTTTTATATGATACGATTGGTGCTGACAAGAACAATTTTATAAAATTTTTAATATTTCTTCAAATTTTTATTAATTTTTTTTTTTTTTTCTTTTCTCTTCGTCAGCCTCCATGATGGCCGATAGAGGTTGCCGACTTTCTTAATAAAATTTTTAACAAATTTTAAAAAATTGCTAAAATTTTTTGAAAAATTGTCCACATGCTTAGATGGACTCAATTAATATAAATGTGAAAAATGTGGAAGACTTAATTCTCTAAGCAGCAGCAGGAGGCGTTGATGCAGCAAGCCCTTCTGCAGCAGCAGTCGCTGTACCACCCAGGCCTGTTGGCTCCTCCTCAGGTTCCTCGCGTTCCCCGTCTCCTCTCGTGTTTTGATGTCTTTTGCTTCGGACCTTCGCGAGGTGTAAAAATTTCGATCGTTTGGGTGGATGCGCCCGTGGCCTCCGAATTCGCGATCGTGACGATGCCGGGCGTTCGGGGGGAGTTTTTTTTTATCCGAGGAAGACGATGGAGAGTGATCGCAATGTGTTTTTTGTCGTCTTGTGGGGTCGGGCTGTGTTGTTGGGCGAGGGATTGAGGTCGCAGGAAGTGGTTTGTTTGTTTAATTTTTCTGCGGCCAGGGTCCTGCAGTGTGATTTCTTCGTTAGATGTTGTGAAGACATCATCTTAAGAAGGTTAGTTATCAGAAAGAAGGTGGGAGTGAGGTGCTGCTTCTTGTCTTTCGTTCTTCAGTTGCAGTTTGTAGAGTTCGCCGATTGCCACCCATTAGGTAGTGATTCTAGCGAGAGTAGCTGTCGTTGTTGGCCTTTTCCTTTATCAGGAAATGATTCCGTTTGGGATTTTGTTTTTAATTGAGCAATGTTTGGATAAGTCTAAGGACAATACTAGAACATGCTAGACATGATGGAAGAACACAGCCTTAAGCTATTAAGCTATTAAGTCTTAAAGTTATGCTGCAGGGTCCAAACATGATCTTTGACACTTTTGAGAGACATTCAATTGCTCAACATGGAAATTTATTTGTTTCTCAGCTTCAGCTTATGGGGTGGTCTGTAAATTGCTCTAACTCCCTTGAGATACTAGGAAGAACTGAGAGCAAATTACCAATTATATTAAAACTTACAAGCTTCTATCTGGTTAAGGTCAACTGCTACTTGACCATAGACTCTTCCTTTGATAGTCTTTTCTAAGACCAGGAACTTCTACAGCCACTGTAAGAAGTAAGATGGCTGCCATGTCATTTCACCTTTCTTTGGCTGTGCAAGCTTATTTAATCCCCCATCAATCCACTTCATGAGGGTTGGGTGAATATATTGAGTTGACGGACTTCCGGTTGTATGCTTAAGCTTCAGCTCTTTTACCTTACATTCTAAAGGAGAGAACAGAGAAGCTCTGTACAAGTGGATTAAATGGAACTTAAAAGAATAGTTCACTAAGAAGGAAAATAAGAAGATATTCTCTTTTCTCCAAGACATTATGCTTGGCGAAATTTTTTGAATTCCATTAAATCTCTGTGAATATTCCCTTAAGCAGGATAGGGACTTAATTCCTTCTATATCCATCTGTCTTCCTATACTCCTTTTAAGTACATGGCTGTTGTTTGTGTAGGGTTACTTTAGATAGAGTGTATGAGAAACTTTTGATGATTAGTCAAGCAAAAGTGAAAGGACCTATTGAGAATTTTCCTGTCGTTGAGATGGAATGCAAAGATTAGGATGGTGAATTATGCGTTGAGGCGTGTGGCATCTTGGTATTTGTGGCATCCGGTTATTAACAAGCATGAACAAGGTAAAAAGCTAGCAAAAGAGGACAATGGGTTTGGGGGATTGGGGCTGGCGGCAGGGAATAAGATTGGATCACAGCAAAGATGGTGATGATGGGCCGGAATTATATATGTTCAGAAATTACTTGTAATGCAGTGTTGGTAAGATTTGACAAGTTCACATATAGATGCTGTAATGTGCAGGCACGATAAATTGCTTTTGTGTGGCAAGGCATGGGTTGATGGAGTAACCATTGCAAATATTGAAATTTTAAGTATTTGAGGTCATCATTATGTGAGGAGAGGTGAAAATAGGGAATACTTCCATAGAATATATCCTCAAGAATGATAATTGTTCCAGGATTTTGTTTTATTCCATGTCTATTGCATTTAGTCTGAATATTTGGTCTTTCTCTGTCCCTGGAAACTTTCAGATTATCCTTTTTGTGAAGCTCCCACTACGCGCTAAGTCATTCTTTCTTGAATATTTTGATCAATGCTCGAGCTACGCATTAATGAATATCCTGACTACATCACAGAAGTTTTTTTGTTGGGACTTGATGTTCGAAGCTGGTTATCACTGCTCACTATTATTGCTTTAATGGTGTGATTTAGTTTGTATATTGTAAAGGGAAAAATTGTATTGTATTATTCAATAAAAGTCTATTTATATATTAAATGATCAGCAACGAAATTAGCCCTAAAGCCCTAAAGACCACTTTACCCTTTTATACCTCTAACATATATCATGATTCATTGGAATGGCTGTTTTGTTGGACTTTCTTTGTTAATCTTCTGTTTGATCTTGTCTTGCCCATTATAGATCATTTTTTGCATGTATCTTGGTTCATCTATGCCTGCTTGATCAGATATTACCATGATGTCTCTTTGTCTTTGGCTTATAATACTCTCAAACAAAGCAATGTTCCCTACTTTGTTGGTTCTTTCTTTTGAATTTTCTTTTTCCCTTATTGTTCTGCAGATAGAACCGATCGCAAGTGGAAATCTGCCTCCTGGTTTTGATCCGAGTACTTGCCGCAGTGTGTGAGTCTTTGTCTAGACTTGCTTCCATTATTTTATTTCCATTTCGCTGTTTCAATCACCTGTTTATTGGTTATCATATTTCTTTGGTTGCCTCAAATTGAGTAGCTATGTAAGGCTCAGATTTGTGCGGTGGATAATTGCTCATATATGCTCATTGAGTTGGAAATATTCTGACATTAACACTTTTACTCGAAAATGCACCGAAATATTTCTTATGGATTTTCTCTCATCTTTGTTTGAATATAACTCACACTAGGAGTTCGTTATTTGTTTTCAGATTCTCGAGTTAGAAACTTAGGCTGCGTTTGGTAACGTTTCTGTTTTTTTTTGTTTCGGGAAAAACAAAAAAAAAAAGTGTTTCTGTTCCGGGAACACTTTTTGAACAAAAATATGCGTTTGGTAAATTTGTTCTAAATAAAAATAAAAACAAAACACGTTTGGTAAATTTTTGTTCTTTTTTTATTTCTTTTTATTTTTTTATATTTTTATTTTCATTTTTCATTTTTTCCTTTATTTTTTACTTTTTTTCTTTCGGCCGGTCGCCGGCCTCCGGCGACTGGCCGACGGGGCCGGGCAGCCTCGCCCAGCCACGGCGAGGCTCGCCGGCCCTCGGGCGAGGCGCGCCTCGCCGGATCCGGGCGAGCCCGAGCTCGCCCGGCCAAGGCGAGGCTCGGCGTCGCCGGGCGCGGGCGAGGCCGAGCCTCGCCTTGGCTGGGAGAGCTCGGGCTCGCCCAGATCCGGCGAGGCCGCGCCTCGCCATTGCTGGGCGAGCTCGAGCTCGCCCAGATCCGGCGACGCTCGGCCTCGCCGGCGCGGGCGAGCTCGGACTCGCCCAGATCCGGCGAGGCTCGAGCTCGCCCGCGCCGGCGAGGCTCGAGCTCGACCGCGCCGGCGACGCCTCGCCTCACCAGGGGCCGGCGACGCTCCGGCGAGGTCGCCGACCCTCGACGGCGTCGCCGGCCCTCGACGGCCGGCCATGGCCAAGGCCGAGGCCGAGGAAGAGAAGAAGAAGAGAAGAAGAAAAGAGGAAGAGAAGAGGAGAGAGAGAAGAAGAAACAAAAACAAGAAATTGTTTCTTGAAAATTGTTTTTCGGAACGAGAAACAACTTTTTGTTGTTTTTCGTTTCTTTCTTTTTTTGTTTCGAAACAAAAAAAAAAAAAACAGAAAACGCAACCAAACGCGTTTATGTTCTTTTTTTGTTCTTAACAAAAAACAAAAAAGTGTTTATAAACACTTTTGAGAAGTGTTACCATGCAGGGCCTTATTGTTTTTGGTATTTGTTGTATAATGCAGCTATGTGGGCAATATTCATACTCAGGTGACAGAACCACTTCTTCAAGAGGTTTTTGCTAGTACAGGTCCCGTTGAGGGCTGCAAACTTATTAGAAAGGAGAAGGTATAGGTTTCGATTCGAAAGATATAATTTCTGTATATGGTTTTTGATGAATTGCCGAGGCACCTGGAAAAATTAAAGAGAAATGATATAACCTGTTGCTTCACTTGCTTGGATGTTGTCTATTGCTAACAATTTTGTTTTCCCTGCTTTACACAGTCATCCTATGGGTTTATTCACTACTTTGATCAAAGATCTGCTGCTCTTGCGATTCTTTCTCTGAATGGAAGGCATCTGTGAGTAGAAACTATACTGGATTTTGAGTTACTGACGTTGCAATTTCAACTTGAGCATTCATGACCTTTATGCTGAGCTTGTCCTGTTCCACCGCTTGCAGATTTGGGCAACCCATTAAAGTTAATTGGGCATATGCCAGTGGTCAGAGAGAGGACACTTCAGGTTTGCTCTGGTTCTTGTTCTGCAATAGTATATTATCATGTGCTCATGGTGCTATAATACATATTTTCATCAATGCTTCATATAACTACATTTTGGTTGTGTAGGCCATTACAACATTTTTGTTGGTGACCTCAGTGCTGAGGTGACGGATGCGATGTTGTTTGCATGCTTTTCTGTATATCCCAGCTGTTCGTAAGTTTCACATCTCCTTATCTTGGTTTTTCCCCCCTCCTGAAAGTGCAAACTTTCTGTTGAAAAGACATAGTAAAAAGACATTATGATAGTGTCATGCATTCTCGTCAGTCAAGTTCAAATAAATGTGGTATTAAATTGGACCTTTGTGCTAAAACACAGAGATGCACGGGTTATGTGGGATCAGAAGACTGGACGTTCAAGAGGGTTCGGCTTTGTTTCTTTCAGGAACCAACAGGTGCTTTATTGCATTCTCCCATCTATGTGTTCTACATCCATTATACACATACATATTCTGTTGTTCTGAACCTCCAGTATTAAGATTGTCTTTTAATTTGTGGTGGTTCTGTTTGTGTTCAGGATGCCCAGAGTGCAATAAATGATTTGACCGGTAACTGTTCTGCCTTCTGAACAAAACTATTTTCTCACTCTTACATGTGTTATGGTCGTCCATGTTAAGGAGATTGCCTTCTTTATCTTGGATATTGGAATAGTGAAACAGATGAACTGTTAATATTGAGGTTCAGATTTTCTTAAAAAGACTCTTGAAACTTCCAGACATCCTTCTTATCTTTTGTCTGTAGTAACTAGTTCATAGATGGGAAGCTTTTTCGTGCATCATAATCATGCTGTTTCCCTCAGATGCCTAGATTGGCTCGATGTCTTGGGGGTAAGGTATTAAGGGAGATCCTCAATTTTGAGCCATTTTTCATTTTTAAATATATGTGGTTGGCTTTTGCCAAAAGAAAAGGAAATTTGGGGTTGTCACCAAACTTTTTTACATTTTTGTTCCATTCATAGTTTTTTACAAAAATCAATCCAGTTGTCCACTTGTTGTCACAATTGCAAAAAAAAAAAAAAAAAAGACAAATAAGTGGTGACTTTTTGTTTGCTATTTGTGAGCACATTGATTACTGTAGATTTGGATGATGCATCATATTTAATAGGCCCTGCGGGTTGTTAAAATATGACTTTCTGTTTGACATTTGGACATTTGGACATAGTAAGAAGTTGGCAACAGTTGAATTATTTTGGATAGTATAGTGGTAGTTCAGCGGTTCATTGATGTGCCAGAAAATTGAACAGTCTTCCCTGGTAATAACATGATGGCTAGTACCTATCACTGTCTTCATGTAAACTCAAGTTATTTTTGCTTTATATTTCAGGGAAATGGCTTGGCAGTCGACAGATACGTTGCAATAACTAAATGTGGATGTATTGTATTATACTCTTTGAGTGCCAACGTTATGAGGAGACAAAATCTCACAAAAAGTTTACATAATTTCAATTTACAAAATTTAACAATGATTAGAAGACAAATTAGAATTAGAGGTGAAAAAAGGCTTTTATAAATGTCAATTGAAATTGCATATAATTGGATTGGTGATTGCACATGAATCAAATAGTTCTTGGAGAGGTGTAAGAAACGAAATAATTTTTTAAATTGTAATTCCATCCACCCTATTTATCTCTTCTGCAAATCTTAAACTCAATTTGCTTACATGATAATTGTTATGGAAAAATTAAGTAGTAAACCAAATGATATTGGAGATTATTTAAATTGATCTTTTTTTTTCCTTTCAAATTTTCAGTTTTCAGTATTTGAGCTTTGACTTCTGTTTAATCTTGACCATTTCGAATTCCTAAAACTATGTACATACAAACTTTTCAGATCTTTTAGAGTCATTAATTTTTTTTTGGTAGTTTCTTAAAATTAATATTCTTTTTAAAGTTACGCGAATGATGCTTCTTTTACTTTGATAATTTCATATTTTCTTAATTAGTGTTTTTAGATTTTGAAAGAAAAATAAAAGAAAGAATGGTTTAAATAAAAAATGAATACTTCATTTGGTGAAATATTTTTCCTTGATTTGTTTAGCCAGTGGGACATATGTCACTCATAGAGAGAACCACAAGTCGACATTGATAGTCCCCTTGCTTTTGCACCAAGATACATATACGGTATTAGATTAAGTTAACTATGATTAATGGAACCACATTGAGTGGGTTCATACTGAAATACTTTTTTGAGACTAATTTATTCTGTTTTACTTTTTATCATAAGCTATTTGATGTTGGTACTACATTAGTTCATACGTGGAGCCGTATTTAGAGGAGAGAATTTCAGGAAGTGGGTGTGTGAAGAGTAGGTGAATGAGCAGAGAGGAAGAGCTGATGAGCTTATTCTATCAAAGTTGAACCTACTTATATGGAAAATGGCTCCGACAATTGCAAGTTTAAATTTGGCCTTTCAAGTGACTAAAATGACACTTGTAAGTATTCAGATTTTTTGGTGATGGGCATTTAACAGTGTGGAGGTTATGGAGTAGGAGGTACTTTTGTGAACTATGCCTTGTAAAAGTGTTATTTCTTTTGAAATGATAGGGTGCATCTTACCCCATGGAGCATGATACCATATGTAGATTTCCCATATGTTTGTTGCTCAAGTTTAGTTTTCTATACCACTTTGGAAAGGTTGTTTATAACTAAGCAAAATTTATGCTATAATTGAATTGTGGTAAATATGTGTGCGTGCCTGCAAGACTGTATAGGCTCATTTTCAGAAGTTATTTGTCTCCAATTCTGTGGGGGAAATTCTGAGTCATTTTAATTTGCAGGTCACTCAGCTTGAACTCCATCGCCATTTTCATGCTCTTGGTGCTGGAGTGATTGAGGAGGTCCAGGTCCAAAGAGATAAAGGATTTGGTTTTGTGAGGTATAGTACTCATGCAGAAGCAGCATTGGCCATTCAAATGTGAAATACTCAGTCACTTCTATGTGGAAGACAAATTACGGTGTGTTCTTGGGCTCTTTACTAATGCTTTTCATTTCTTTTCTTTTTATTTCACAGAGTGCTGATGGTTTGAAAACTAATCTGTTCCATAGAAAATGTAGTGGGAGATTATTAATTCTGCAGTTATGCTAATATAAGTTGAACTTACCGCACTTTTTTCTTTTCCCTGATCATAGATCCGACCAGTCCCATACTTATCCTTTGGTCAAAGACCTCATTTTTTGTTTACACCGAGATTTAAATCCAAGTTGTCTTTGAGTTTTGTGCATTTAGTGACTTCACTATGCCCTTTTGGATGAGCTTAGTGCTCTTTGACTTAGGATGGTTGGATTTAAACTCAATATGTAAATGCCATAGCTATGACTTCATCAGCATGTTGTGCCACCACATGTTCGGCTGTACTTCTTTATCCTCTAAAAGGATAAGCAAAGGTGGCATGTGTTATGGTAACAAGACATGCTTCTCTGGCAATACAAATGAAGTGTCCTATTTCTTCTATAATTTAAATGGGCTTTTCGTGACATAGCGTTTAAGATATAATTGCTGTCAGCATCTTGGCAGTGGTAAAAATAGATTGGGGGCTTTAGCACGTGAAAACGGTAGTCAATACAAGACTTCGTCCCCCGGGTGTTTTTACATGAACCAAAGCTGACTTATGATTTGTTTGTGCTTGCAGTGCTCCTGGGGTAGCAAGCCTACTCCCCCAGGAACAAGCTCTAATCCCCTTCCTCCACCTGCTGCAGCGGCACCATTACCAGGCCTCTCTACTGCTGAACTATTAGCTTACGAGCGACAATTAGCAATGAGCAAGATGGCCGGCATGCATCCTCTCATGCAAGGACAGCATCCCCTCAAGCAGGCAGCGATGGGTATGGGAGTTGCTGGTGGAAGCCAGGCAATTTATGATGGTGGGTTTCAAAATGTTGCAGCCGCCCAGCAGCTCATGTATTATCAGTAACACGCCTGGTTTTTGGCTTACTGAGTAGATGGGAAGGAGAGAGAGAGAGGGGAACTTTTCTTGAGCTACATATATTATTGATAGTTTATGAGCTCTAGGAAGTCGCCGATGTTTGCCGTCTCTGTGCATTTTGCCCTTTTCAATCTGTTCCTATCGTCTGTTTGTTATTCTATTTATGTATCTGTATGGTTGGCTGCTCAAAAATGA
The DNA here is from genome assembly GCA_017140255.1 of Eucalyptus paniculata subsp. matutina. Lineage (NCBI taxonomy): Eukaryota > Viridiplantae > Streptophyta > Magnoliopsida > Myrtales > Myrtaceae > Eucalyptus > Eucalyptus paniculata. Next base: position 32,046,655 of record CM029444.1, on the reverse strand, counting down.
ATCCATGTCTCTTTGGACCATTTTCCCCAGAGATTCTTTTGCTTGTTATAGGTGCATTGCGCTTATTATTTCAATGCACTCTATTTCTACTAGATAAGGGAATCACATTTTCAAAACCAGCGAGATTGAGACTTTTGCTGTTTTAAATTGAGGCGAATCACATCAAATGTTGTAGGTGTGTGCTACTAAAGCCAATCATACTTCAAAAAATCGCTACACTCTCTAGTGACTGCATTATTGGGGCATCTGCATTATAGGCGCATCGAGAGCATAAGAGCAGGTGATTTCATTTTTTGTGGAGTGGTAAGATTAAGACCCAATATCGCATGATTCACGTGCTTTTTCTCCTTGAATGAAGAGTAATGGGGTTGCCTTGTTGTAGTAATATTGATACTCCCTAAATGGGGAAAAGTATATCAAAAGTCTAAAATTTATTGTATTGATACCAATTTAGTCTTAAATCTTAAATTAGACAAATTTAGTCTTAAGTCATTTCACATTGGTAACGATTGAATCTATCTAGTTGATTTAGGCCAAAAATTGCTTACATGGGACATGACACGGTCGGCGTTGAAGTGGATAATTTTATAAAATCTTTAATGATTGTTTTTTGAGTTTTTTTGAATTTTTTCTTTTTTCTTTTCCTTCTTTTCATTTTTTTCCTTTCTCTTTTTTATCCCTTCACCGGCTTCCATGATGGCCGATAGAGGTCATTGTTTGCCAGTGAGGGTGAGGGCGAGGGCCAGCCCTTACTGTCCTTTAGTGAGGGCCAGGCGAGGCTGGCCCTTGCCATCCCTTGATATTGCCCCTTACCAGAGGGCCCTCACCTAGGTGAAGGATGGGCAAGGGTCCCCCTGCTTGGATTTGGCGAGGGGCAGCCTCGCTCGTCCCTCGCCCTCGTCAGCAATTGGCGACCTCCGTTGTTCATGATGGAGGTTGGCAAAGGGAAAAAAAAAAAAGAGAGAAAGGAATTAGGAAAAAAAAAAGAAAGAAAAGAAAAAAGAAAAATATAATTAAATAATTAAACATTTTATTAAACAATTTATAGAATTGTTCAAGTTAGTGCCAATTGTGTCACGTAGAACGGATGACACTCATATTAGCAATTTCTAGCCTATATTGGCTGGATGGACTCAACTAATATCAATGTGAAAATATTTATGACTAAATTGGTCAAATTAAAATGTTTATGATTGAATTAGTATCAATATAATAGGTTTACGCTTTTTTTGATACTTTTCCCTCCTTGAATGTGTTTCGAACAAGGATTGAGGATTGGTTTTCAAAGCATTAGGGTGGTGGAACAAATAGTCATCTAAGCTCGACTCAATGAGATTTAGGCAAAGAAATCAATAGGGAGTTGAGATAACCCTATGTAAATTATGAAAACTTTGGATTATCTTTTTTCTTTTTTCGGTTTCCCTTTGGCCATGGAAGAAGTATGAGTTGAAGGGACATGAAATGAACTTCGAAGATAAAGTTCGAGGGAGCAAAAGGCATCTTCCCCTTGAATTTATGTCACTCTTCCTTTTTCCATAATCTAGGGACACAAATGTGGAGACTTGAGCATCTAGAAACTCAACGAAAATTCTACAAGTCTTATGTAATGGTTAAGTTTAAGTCACTTTCTCGAAAAATTATAATTGCTCCATTTAGCAAAGAAAACTTAGGGTCTCTTTTGTTAATATATTTCGCTTCGTGTCGTGATACTCATGGATAAGGATAATATTTTATTTATTAAAAGAAATTAGGAAAAATTGAGACGAGTTTAAGTATTCTTCTTCCCATGTATGTGAGAAATTGAATGGCTAGTGTAAAAGACGACACACTTTTGCTGTTAAAAACGAAAAAAAAAAATGAAAAAATGATGTTGTGATTACCCCGTTAATTGTGCTTATGATTAATACTTTTTTTTAATAGTGTGCAAAGATAAGACATAATGTTGAACATGTTTTTTCTTATTTGGAAAAGAAGAATGAAAATTGTTTCATGATGAGAAAGAAATAGGGAAGGCCGTGTCAGTAGATACACGGAAATAGAAAATTTTTCAGGTATTTTAAATTATTTCAGAAATTTGGACATTGAAAATCGAAGGCAGATATGCGTTTAAATGTTTGTGGGTTTTTTTTTTTTTTTAATGGACAGCCCATTGACAAATTGAAATTCCCGATTTTGCTAATTACGATATGATATAACATCATGCTGTTCCAACATAACAATAAGGATGGGCCTTTCGGTAAAAGCATGTTGATATCGAAAAGTAGACGTGGGTAGCTTGGTCGGCTCGCGTACGTCGTCGTGCTCGCGAGGGTTAGAGATGCTGTGTTCTTTAATTAGAAGCTGGTGGTAGGGATCGACACCTCCTATAAAAAAGCTTGCTCGCTGCCAATTCCCCCATCCAAACAGCCTTCTTCCCCATATCATTCAAGCTCAGACGCTCCAATTTTTCCTTTTCCTTATTTCCCCCCTGAAGTAGCCTTTTCCAGCGTCATAGCTAAATCACACTTCTTGAGGCTTGAGCACCTCGAAACCGAACGGCCAGCACCGGGAGCCTCCATTCCCTGGCGCGCGATCGTTTTCTTGAGCCCGCTTGTGTTGCGCAGACTTCCTTCGATTGTTTCCTTATGGAGGCATCTGAGGGACAGAGACCGCGAAATCCTCTGGCAAAGACTTTGTCTTGGGTCTGCTCGGGATCTTCTCGGAGCTGACAACGAGGAAAGGGCGAGACGGGCAAGATGTTGGCTCCAGAAGTTGGAACTTCCCGGCTCAATGCCAAGAGGAGCATTGTAGCTTCATCACCAAGCGAACTGCCCCAAGCAAGGAAGATGAAGGATGAGTCCCATATTTGGGGTCGCGAAGATTTTGCGAAAAAACTAATGTCGCAGTTGATCGATGAAAAAGGCGAATGTGCCAACCTGAGAGTGATTTCGGTGGTCGGTGAGGGAGCCATCGGCAAAACAGCTCTAGTGAGGAGCGTCTGCAACCAAGCAGACGTCAAGAATCATTTCGACTGCCGTGCTTGGGTCCGGGTTGGGCCGGAGCCTAACCTGGTTCATCTCATGGTCGATTTGGTCAAGCAGCTGAGGCTCTCGGCATGGGAATTGCAAGACGTGGATCGTATGGACAAGAAAAAGCTGACCGAAATGCTCCTAGGAGCCCTGATGAAGTGCCGTTATCTGATAGTGCTGGATGACTTGTGCGATCTCCATCTCATGGATAAGCTCATAATAAAGGTGCTTGCAGTCTCGAGGAACGGGAGCAGAGTAATCATCACGACTCGTAACACCGAAATACCCTCTTCCATCGATCCCTGGTATCCCGAGCATCTCGAGTTGAGGCCTCTCGACCAGGAACAGAGCAACAAGTTATTGGAGGAAAGCAGTGGAGCTTTTGATGGGGTCGATCTGTACGGAAAACTCCCCCATCTCAAAGAGAGGATCCTTTGCAAATCGGGCGGTTCTCCCGCAAAGATCCTTCTACTTGGAGGACTTTTATCCACCACCACGTTGAGAAGATGCACCGAGCTTGTCAATCAGCTTCCCGATGACCCCACAGTTCGGGATGTTATGGATTTGAGTGTTAATGACCTTCAAGAAGGGTTGAAGAAATGTGCTCTGTACTTAGCTCTGTTCCCTAAGGAATCTGAGATTCCCATAAGGAGGCTCTTCAGACTCTGGTCAACTGAAAATCTCGTATCTTCAGCGTTGGAGAGCGGTGCAGAGGAATATTTCGAGATTCTGGTGTCTAGAAACATGGTCCATGTAGCTCGACAGAAATTGGACGGGAGTGCCCAATCGTGCCGCTTGCCTGGATCATTGTACGATGTCTTTTATCAGATGGCAAAGAATGAAAAATTCCTCAATATCTACGACTGTTCTATTCATGAGGAAGGAAAGTTCGATGCACCGCATATCGCCATACATAGGGATATTTCTGCAGGAGGAGAAGCAAAGGGGCAAATAAATGTGCCAGGAGCAGGAGGAGAGCGATCAGAAATACGTGCACAAGAAGCACACATCACCCCCGCCGAGCCACATCAAAGGATGTCCGCTAAGGACAATTCCACACAATACGGCATCCAACAACTTTGCTCTTATGTGTCATTCAACACCATGAAGCTAGGAACACGGGCCGGAGAGATAGTGGCGTTACTTAAACCACTAGTGCCGAAGAGGGACTCGAGTTTGCTGGTACTTGATCTTGAGGGTGTCTACAAGCCTTTGCTTCCACAGGAGCTTGGCAAGATATTGCCGAAGCTAAAGTACTTGGGACTGAGATGGACTCTCCTTGAAAGGCTTCCGAAGTCAGTGGCGCAATTGTCACACCTATAAACTTTGGATCTGAAATACACTAACATATCCAATTTACCGGAATCAATCTTGGAGGCAGAGAATCTACGACACCTACACATGACCAAGGGGGACTTGGATGACTCCGCTCGCCGTCTGTCGGATCACAAGAAATCATCGAATCCCAAGAAATCATTAAACTGTAACATCCAAACCATTTTGGACTTAGTCATAAATCATGATGATAGTCCCATGTTGGAAGTGTTGGGCAAGTTGACAGGCCTAATGAAGCTGGCTCTGACGTGCAAGTTCGAGGTGAAATGGGAAGCAATTAAGCCTATTTTGAATTTGGAGATGCTGAAATCCCTCAAATTGGAATTAAGCTCCCATTTATCCGATGAAATGGGTGGCATGAGCAGGCTCAAGTCTCTTTACAACTTGTACCTGATCGGACATTTGGGCATGCGAAGATTGCCGGAGTCACACATTCCTCCAAACCTAAAAGTACTAACCTTGTCCATGTCAAGACTAGAAGACGATCCGATGGGAGTCCTGGGGAAGCTGAAATTTTTGACCACTCTCCGATTATTTGCCAACTCATATTGTGGCCAGATACTGAGCGTCTCAGAAGTAACATTTCCGAGCCTCCGTGTATTGAAACTGTGGAAGTTGGAGGAACTCACCACGTGGACTATACAGGGAAACGCAATGCCGTGCCTTGCAGACTTGGAAATTAAGGACTGTGAGAAGCTGAAGACAATCTAAGGACTGCAGCAAATCAACAAGACCTTGGAAGTGATCACATTGGTTAGAGTGCTGGATGAACTCGAGGGAAAGGTCAGAGATACACAGCCCAATGGGTCAATTATAGCCAAGGTATTAGTCACTGACTTTGATACGCGTGCCAGTAACAAATAGGGGTAGTATGTGTGTGTGAGCGTGCGTGCGTTGGGTTTTACCTCATAGAACATAGCTAAGTTTTTCTAGTGTTAGTGCCTCTTTATGAATATAATTTTGTGTTCTTGATCATGAACAGAATTTAAAAAAGCGATAGGAGCAATTAGATGAAGAAGACAACTAATGAGGAAAAAGATGAAGATGACGATAGTGAATGACTTTGAATCCCATCTCAAGGAAGATGATGATTATATTGATTATTGCGAATAAGACGAGTATGATCGTTAATGATATTATATTAGCAATTTTTAAAATTTTCTATAGAATATTTTTCCTATGTTAAAGATAATTATGATTACATGTATATCTCCTTTTTATTATGTATATCTTCATTCTCATGTACTCTTCTCCAACATTTATTGCAATATATGAAGATTTCATAATTTCTCCTTTTGGCATATTTTTCTTATCTATGACAGTGGAGAAGAAGAGGAGGAGGAGATAAGTCTTTGGGGGAAGCGTGGCGAATACTTTGGGGGGAATAAATTTTGTCGAAATAATTCAAGTTAGGAGTAGCAAGAAGAAAAGGAGGAAGGAAAGAAAATTCTAGTTCCCCATCTCGTTTGGGTTTGCGTGGGTAGGAATGTAGACAGTAAAGCCAAATGAAAATTCATTTAATTAATAAAGAAATCCTTTTATGGTAATCTTACTTTAAAGTATTAATGTAGTGTTTGCAAGCTATGTAATTACAATCAGCGTGATCTCTGTCACACAAATTAGGACAATCGACTTGATTGAATATTTCATATTAAAATTGATTGAAATGACTATAATAGCAAAATGTTTATGCTTAAATTAGTCAAAGTAAAATGATTATGACTAAATTAGTATTCGTATAATAAGCGCTTATGACTTTCTTCATAATTTTCAGAAAAAGAATAAAAAACACGTGACCAATTCGTATCCATTTCACAAATGGGATTGATGTGGTCTTTTTCTCTCATTTTTTTTTTTTTCCGTTTTTCGATTTTTTAGTTATTGGCACCTCTTTCAGTTTTGAGAGAGAGAGAGAGAGGCGCGATGGAAGTGGCTGGTGCGTGCATATCGTGTCCCTCGTCCGATGAGATAGAGATCGGTGAGAAGATGTTCAGTTATTGTGCTGACGTGGCGGGCATTTTAATTCATACCCAATAACAGATCGAAACGTGTCAGCTGAGGTGAAATAAAAAAATAATTCTTTTTTCAACTTTCTGCATCCCGCGCTCCTCTCCTCTGCAGTTCCGGTTCCCCTTGCCCCTTCCATCCAGCCACCGCCTACTCCTCCATCCAACCACCGTCTGCCCAACCCTTAAGAATTCGGTGCGGTCGTCTTCACCGCACAAGCCGTTGGCAACTTGAGCGATCATGGAGTCTCTCTCATTGGTATCCCCTTCCGTCGTCCTCCCTTTGAATTCCCTCCGGCGAGTTCCCTTCCGTGAAACACGGCCATGACATATCTGGAGGCATGGCCACGACCAGATCTGGAACCGCCAAGCCATGGCGGCGACACGGCTTGAAGCCATGGCCGCGGCCGCGACAGACCACGAAGCCATGGCCGCGACAGACCTTGGAGCCAGATCTGTTGTTGCCAAGGCTTCACAGGCGAGGCCGGCCCTCGCCAGGGCTTAGTTGCATTTTTCTGAAGGCTTGGCCATGATGGCTGGGCCGAGATTGAGAGGAGTTGCTCGACCAAGGCTCGGTGGAGATCTGGAGAAGGCTTGCCGCTCAGCTTTTCTGAAGCTCGACGACGGGTTGCTTGTGCAAGCTTATCGGAGGAGGGAGTCGCCGAGATCTTGAGGATTGGCCAGGTCTGTCACGGCCATGGCTCCGCGGTCCCAGATCTGGATGGCGCCAAGCGGCGCCGGAACAGGCGGAGATGGTGGCCGGACGGGTTGTGCTCAGTGATGGAGGAGGAGGATGACGAGAAAAAAAAGATTTTTATTTTTTTAATACCGCCTCAGCTGACACGTGGCGATCTATTTTTGGATATAAAAATGCGCGCCACGTCAGCAATTGACGTGGTGCATTGCATTCACTGAACATTTTCTCCAGGTGATTCCCGGCAATGGCAGGTTGTGGCGATTGGTGCAACCGCTGCACGGCTTGACGGGAGAAGAAGAGAGAAAACCAAACAAGAAGATGAAAAATGATGAGAGTACATATTGGCCATTGAATTCGTATGGCGCTGATCATGCGAAAGTCTCTACTTACTAATCTCTACTAACCCTGCGGGTGCAAATTCAGCTGCATACACTGCCTGCTTCTCCTTATATACTCTTAACTGAATTCTTAAAAAAAAAAAAAAAGAGAGAGAGGAAGAGAGTGTGTGTTCCAAATATTTCTTTTAACTTTTAATTTATTTTCTGTTTGTAACTAATTTTTTTGCAACGTGATTGTTGTCCTTTCATTTAATAGGAAAATGAGTTAACTTATTGAGTCATAGCCGAGACGATTATATTGTTCCGTCAAGACATAAACATTTTCGATATCAATAAATCTTTAGAAATATTAGTTCACCGCAAGTGCTGTTGGGTTTACAAAAGGGTGTTTAGAAAATTATTAGTTAAGTAAATTATTAGTAGGTTACCAATTCACATGTTAAATCACCAATATCTATTTGCTTGTCTACAAATTACCAATAGTTTCAATAAATTACCAACTTTTACCGGTGTAACGCCAACATATCAAAGTTATCCACTTAATTTGAGCCGCTTTACCAACTTTTCTGGATATCAATTAGTTTTTTTATTTTAATTTGAACCACTTACCAGGATATATTATTTGATCGATTTTGAATAACCAACTTTTCTTATAACTTGCTAACTTGTATAGAATTTATTGACTATTAATCAAAATTGGGGAATGATCAAGAAATTCCTAAATATTATACTAATTTAGTTCTTAACTTTTCAATTTAAATAATTTAGTCCTAAATTTTTTGTTGATTGCCAATGTAACTCATTTGGTCAATTTGGCGGAAATTACTGATGTAGATATCAATCATCCTATGTGGCATAAATGACGCCGACGTAAATAATATTTAGAAATCTTCTAAATTATTTTAGAATATTTTCTTTTTTTCCTTTGTTTCCATTTATTTTCTTACCCTTTTCCTTTTGCCAAAGGTGGTTTTCCAACCACTGGCCATAGGCAATGGCCGGCATAGGCGAGTGTTGATGAGGGAGACCCTCACCCAAGTAAGGGCAGCCTCACTAGATATGGCGATGGGGGGTCCTCATAGACACTTGCCCCAACACGGCCAAACCCTCACTTAGGTTGGGGCAACCTTGTCTAGTGTTGCCCTCGATAGCCATCACCTATGGCTAATGGGTGGCAAACGGCCACTGGTAAAAAGAAAAGGGAAAGAAAAAGAAGGAAAAAGAGCACAAAAATAGAAAAAAGAAAATATTCATATTTTAAAAAAAAACTATAAAAATTATTCATGTTAGCTTCTGTTATATCACGTAAGATAGTAGGCATTTACGTTAGCAATTTCTGGCAAAAATTGGCCAGATGGACTAAATTGATAAATCGTCAAAATGTTTATGATTGAATTGCTTAAATTGAAAGGTTTAAAATTAAATTAGCATAAGCGCAATAGGTTTAGCAACTAGTCTTTTATTGTAGCCATTTACCCAAATTTATATTTCCCTTATGAATTACCAACTATTATAATAACTTACCAATTTTTGTTGAAGTTGTCTACTCTTATAGGAAGTTACCAGCTTTACTTGTGTTACCAATTTTTTTTGTAGACCAAATTAGTATTTATTTTTACATTACTAATGTTTATTTAGACACTTGATTTCGGCACTACACATACCTCTCTCTCTCTCTCTCTCTCTCTCTCTCTCTCTCTCTCTCTCTTCTCTCTCTCTCTCTCTCTCTCTCTCTCTCTCTCTCTCTCTCTCTCTCTCGTTCTCTTCTTTTTGGAGGAGTTTTGATTGGTTACGAGATAGAGTTTGTAGTGAAGAAAGAGTCCACCGTTGTGCATCGAGGGCAATGTATTCAACCGCTCACCATGCTAATGATTGGTACGTTGCAATTCAACGATAACTAAAAGACGTTTAATGTGGTTGTTATCCTTTTGAATAGACCTTTCCTTCTTCGCATTGCTAAGCCATGAGTCGCATTTTACTTGTCAACCAATACATCGCCCCTCTAGTTACCGCTGCTGCGAAAGCTTGCCGTGTTTGTTTCATGCTTGAGTCATCACTTTCTCTCTCTCCATTAGCTCTTAGTTCTCATCTCTAAATCATTCGGCACCCGCTTATGTGTTACCGACGACATGTCTTGCAGTTATTACTAGTTTGGTCCTCATGAGGGCGTGGAGTCTGTCGGAGGTGCCCTCTTCTTCGAGTGACGTGTGGAAGGAGTGGGAGCTGAGAGGCGTGGTCTTCTTGAGCCTTGCCCTCCAAACCATCCTCATTTGTCTCGGTAGCTTCCGCAAGTACTTCCCTTATACTTGGATCAAGGTGGTCACTTGGTCGTGAGAGTGCTAGTATGAACAAAATAAAGGAGTTAGGGAAGAGAATAAGAACACAAGATTTATAGTGGTTCGGCTTAATCCAAGCCTACGTCCACTCTCCCAAGATAACAGCCTTCTTGGCTGGATTCCACTATGCAATCAACAAAAGATTACAACTTCGAGTGCAAACACTTAGTAGTAGATCACACTATCTCACTAAGTCACTCTTTTGGTATTTCTAGAACGATTACAAACGTTTAAGCTCTCAAGAGACAAGTATATGATCGAAAGTCACTCAAACTTTAGAATTATAAATTCTACGCTTCGTCTCTTACTTGCTCATCGGTCCATGATCTCCTTAAATACTCCTCAACTTCCAAACTACCCGTTGGACAGTATCCCGGAGAATCGTCTTCCAATATACCCATTGGACAGCTCTGTATTTAGAAGATTTGGTAGCTGTTGAGTGACAAAGGTAAAATCCCAAATTGATTTCGATCGCCCATACAAACGAAATCTTGGTTTCCATAAGTAAAGCTTCTTCGTATAGAAAGTTCTTGTCTTCAAGATCCAATCATCAATCAATTAGATTGAACCAATCAAATCAATCTTGATGTGGAATCCAAACCAGATCACTAGCCGTTATATGATTGGGCTTGAGTTATGATTCATTGATTCTGGATGTAAAGTCTCGATAGCCATAGACTTTACAACTGAAACTGTAGACTTTACAATCTAGGTCCGAACATATCCTGTCAACGATTTAGTTTTAAGGTCTACCCGTTCGGCTTGATAAAGTCTATCTTCTCGGTTCAGCTTCAAATAGAATCTGTCTTCTGGTTCAGTATTCACGTTCAGATCTGGAATTAGTCGAGATGACAGACTTTATGTAGAACGTACTTTGACACTAAAGTCTGGCAGTCTTCAGACTTTGAGTCTTGAGTCTGGCAATCTTCAGACTTTGACAATATCCTTTATATGTTCTATTATCTGCATGGTCTATTACTCAACCATTAAACATGTTAGTAGCATTTGATTTATTTTGTCATCTTCAAAACATCATAAGGGATTTCCCTAACAGGTCGGCCTACCTATTGGCCGATTCGATCGCGATTTACGCTATCGGCATGATATCCAACATGATAAGGGAAATCAAGGCTGGCAAATCGTTGAGCAACCCACACACGGAGCTAAGCACCTTTTGGGCGCCGTTTCTGTTGCTGCACTTGGGAGGCCCCAACACGATCAGTGCCTACGCGATCGAGGATAACGAGCTCTGGCTCAGGCACTTATTGACATTGGTGAACCAAGCGGGCCTGACCGTTTATGTCTTGGTAATGGTGTGGACTCATCCTATCCTTTCCTTTCTTGCCATTCTGATATTGCTCTCGGGTTTCTATAAGTATGGTGAGAGGGTTTGGGTCCTCTGCACCGCCAGCCATGAGCACTTCAAGGACTCCTTCGCCAAGTCCGAACCCCACCAGAAGGATTCTGGCAAGATTGGGGTGGAATGTAGGTTGAAGCAAGAGGAAGGGTATGACGTCATGCCTCATCATGTAATCGATGTAGATAATGAAGATGCTATTATGATCGATGTTGCGATCCCCAAATTTCACTCTAAAAAAATGAGTTTTGTAAAGGAGTCAAAGGACCAAGGATACGAGCGCATTGCAGGCACACTGCTATCGGCTAGCTGCTTGGTCCACACTAGTCAACGACTTTTCGCGGATCACTTGTTCAGTATGGAGGAAGGTGACAAGTGCCTATCGATACTAAGAGGCAAACAGGATTTCAAGGTCATTGAAATCGAACTGGGCCTCATCTACGACATGTTCTACTCAAAGGCAAAGGCGGTCTATACGAAATGGGGCTTTATTTGTAGACTTACCATCTTATTCTCGATCTGTGTTGCCCTGGTGCTCTTCTCTTTTACCAACAAGTGACCATACTCCAAGCCGGATCTATTCTTAACCTTCCTGTTGCTAGGAGCGGCCATTTTCATCGAGTTATATGCATTGGTTCACGTTCTTTTCTCTGACCAGGTCACCTGTTGGCTCATTGAGAAAAAGCAAAAGGCTGTCTTTTGCTTCAATTGACTGGCTCACGTTTTTTTCTCCGACCAGGTCGCCTGTTGGCTCATTGAGAAAAAGCAATCGGCCGTCTTTTGTTTCATCACTCGAATCCGACCGCTGTTGAAAAGGCCCAGGTGGTCCAATTCCATGGGCCAATATAACCTGATGTCCTTAAAAAAAAAAAAAATAGTCCCACTGGTGGAGTTTCCTCGAGCTATTGCACATCGATGAGATGGCGGTGAAGTTTCTCTACCAACGCCATGCGAACGTGACTGATGATAGCAAAGACCTAATCATGTCCAAGATCAGAGAGATGGAAGCGAGGGTCGTGCAGAAACTCCAAACGTGGGACGCACAGGAACGCCAAGCGAGGGAAGCGCAGCAACCCCACGAGAGGGACGCGCAGAAACTCCAAGATTTCCAAATGAGAGACAGGGGAATCCATGCGTTGAGCAAACACAAGTTGCTGCATGAAACTTTTCAAGAGAGCATCGAGAAGTTGGACTTTGACATGAGCATCCTAGTCTGGCACATAGCGACAGAGCTCTGCTATTACCTTGATTACGGATGGCCGGACAGGACTAGGGAGCTAGAAAGGAATAACCAGAGCCTTGTTGAGAAGAAGTGCTTGATGGGTTTGCACTTGTCTCGGTAGATGCTGTATCTCCAATATATGTGTCCTTCGATGTTGCCAGCCAGATTTGGAAGTATCAGGTTCCGAGACATTTATAAAGAGGCCAGCAAGCCTTTCAACTTGCCTAAATTCGCTCAAGATAGACCTGCTTGTGGCCGCAAAAGGAGAGAGCGCAAGGCCGACATCTCGGAAGAACCTGAGATCGCCAAGGCTCGTAAGAAGTTGCTTGACCAAATGAGGGCCTTAGCCTGTCCGCGCGTGTTGTAGGAGGAGGACCAAGTCGGGCCCATGCTTTGCTACAGGTGCCAGTTGGCATGGGAGCTGCAGTGCTTCCCGCATGGGTGGAGATGGTCAGCGATCAGCGAGGTGTGGATGGAAATGCTGATGTACGGGGCTAACAAGTGCAAAGCGAGGGATCATGTTCAGCACATGCAGGGGGGCGGCGAGCTCATAACCCATGTTTGGCTTCTCATGTCTCATTATGGGCTGATCGACAGCTTCTAGAAAAAGTGCGCCCCCCCGGCAACAACAGAGATAATAGTGAATCCCTGGTGAATAATAAGTGGGGATTGAGGAGGATCTGCAGATTAGACAGATTTGTGCTTTATTGGTTGTTGGTGTTTAAAATACTAAGCTTGAGATGAAATTTGTCATTTTCGGTGTCTTGTTGATTTATTGGAATAGAATTGAAGAATAAAAAAGCACGATAATTCAATGAATTATTATTGTACGTCAATATTGCTTATGAAAGTTTGTGAGACTTCCTGCTAATTGATCCGAAAATTTAAGTTATTAGATCAATAGATGACTTCATTTTTAAATATTTTACTACTTGAGAATAGTGGTGATCGAGAATTACAAATTAAAGATGAGGTAAGGTAGGATATTTCGGATGTGGTGCAGCGATTTAAGTTTAAATTCACATGAGAAATATTAACAAATGACATCACCACGCGCCACCTCCCATCCGGAAAATATACCAATTAAACTTCCCGACGTACTGAGTTGTTTTGTCTCTAGCTCTGCCCAAGCTGGAGGTAAATCAGTCTTCTTTATTTGATTTTTTTTTTTTTTTTTTGGTCGAAAGTCTTCTTTATTTGATTTAACCAAGTGATTTTTACAACGACCGGAGCAGGGGCAGTTTTGTCAAAAAAGAATTCTAAATAAAAAATCGCAATCCCAAAAATTAAGAAAATTCCCTCTTTCTTCCGCATTGCTGTCACAGATGGGCCCAACAAGCCCAAGTCCATGCCTCCCAAGCCCCAACCCATTTTAATTATCTTCAACAGATTGTGTAAGAGGTCTCCAGCGGACAAAACAAGAACAATTAAAGGGAGCGCGTCCCGTGAACAAGAAGAAGCGGAAAAGGAGAACAGAGGAAACAATTTAGCGCGTAGACGATCCACAGTTTTACTGGATGTCTCCGGGGAGTGAAAATTCCCATCTTCTTCGTTTATGGGATTGAATATCAAAAGCAATCTTTATACTTGCTTTGCAAAAAATTAAAAAATTATCCTTTGATTGAGTGGAATAATAGTCAAAAAAGGATTTTGAATCGTTCTCATTTGAATACAATAGATCACCTTTTCTGATGCGATTTTTTACTCTCGTTTTATCAATATATATACGTTAAAGCGAATTCTTGGTTAGGATAATCAGCAAATGGCCAATAAATAAATAATAATGAATCGACACAAGTCAATCAATGTCTCATTTGATCTTTCGCCTTGGTTAGTTTTATCTATTTATTAAATGGATTCAAACCTCACAAAGAGATGAGCCCCAATCAACACCACTACTGCTTTGGTATTGAGCCAATCCATGAGTTCAAATTAAAAACTGCAAGATGGTAATTAAGTGTATGTAAAATCAGGATAAATCCCATGCTTCAGATTATTTTCAACACATAGATGGAGATCATTTGTAGTCCCAAGACAGGAATACCTTCAAGAACAGAAGGATACGATTTCTCTCATTGAGTTCATGTCACATTTAATGAATATAAAATTCTTTGTTGTTATTAAGGATAATGTGATCCAGCTACAAGAACACGTGCTCCATGCCATCAAACTGGTTATGCTTTTGCTTAGTCCTTGGGATGAATACGAACGCCCTTGAGGATGAAGCCATACCCATTAGAAAGGCACCACCGGAGGGTGAAAATAATCGTCCCCACGGTCTTTGGGCCCATCATGAACTCGCCGGCGCGGACATTTATCCATTGGAACTCTGGCATCGATTCCAGATCCTCCCTGTGGGTCTGTTTGGTCCCATCCGGCAGGTCTAGCTCCAGGTACGCCCAAAATTTCGATTGAGAGTGACCTTTGACGACTTGGACCACGAATGCAACCTCGTAGCTTGTATTGGGAGAGAGCACTCTTGTCTCGAATCTTCCCTGAATTAAGAACCAGGATAACGCCTTCGATTTGGGGGTGGGTATGTCGACATTGCTGCCAAAACTGAACCTAGAGAATTTTAGTATTTACAAAATCGCAATCTGACGCATAGTAAACCAGATATAACATACGGATGCCACATTGAGTAGTGTTCTAATTTCCTTGTAAGCGATCGAATTTGTGAAAGATGTACCATTTTTCTTCCTTGGTGATCCAACTCCAGCAACTTTCTTCGTTGCTCCCAGAAATGTCACACGCCTTTGGAAATACCAGGAAGCAGCTCTTGTGGAGCTCCTTATCGACCCAAAATTTCTGTCAAATCCACTGTGAGGTGAAAATTTCTTCCTAGATAATCACTATCATTGATTGCAAGAGTTTTGTTATTATTGCAAAATGTGTGAGATATGCTTTTCCCAGTTGAAGAAACGAAATGGTATCATCAAATAAAATCTATGCCTTTGATGTCATCATGTGAATTGCTGCTAACCAATATTTCCTTTTGGAAATGGTGTGTAGTAAACTTAATTAGTTCCTAGATTGGTTCAATTTATCACGTAAAAGGTCCTTCAAGACCCCATGTAATCAATAGACTGACCTGACCACACATCTTACAATTAGTACTGATAGATGGATAGATGGATGGAGTTGAAAGGAAAAAAGGGACTTTACCTGCGTGTTGTCTTTCAGGAGCACTCCTTCGTGTATCACGAGATGCCAATCCTTGACGTCGATAGACGAAATGTTGTCTGGTGTGGTTGCTTTTCTCATGAGCGCTAAACTGTTGAGAGAAGGCCGGCAATGAGTTTTCTCATCAGATGTGGCTGAACCACCATTTGTTGGAGCTTCCTCATTAGATGTGGTTGAGCCACCATTTGTTGTAGCTGCAGCTTCCATTTTCTTTCGAGGAATTTGAGTACCTGTCGCGCAGTACATATTAATAAGTTTATTGCAATTGTGCACATAGAAAGGAGAAGAAAAGACGAGGAAAATCTAATTTACCAATTGCGTGATGTGCTTTGTTTTGAGTAGGAACGTCAAACTCTTTGAGTTATCACAAGTTAGTTCAAGGAGCCATCAGATACTTCGCTTGGAAAATTAGAGGGATCGAAGGAAAGACACTGTGGGGCCAACAAGATCAACGGACCAAATAGACTCGCTCCACGTGATCTCTAAACCATACAAGACCGGCTTTTTATTCCACATGTGAGGCTGTCAAGTTATTGAGGTTCCGCTTTTTAGAATTTTCAAACTTCTGTGAGCGAAAAGACACAATTGGGTTTGATTATCTTGTCCGTTCAACTTTCTAACTAAGCAATAAGTGTGTGAATGCGAATGCCATGGGGGCTGTGAATGAAAAAGAAAAGTTCGGGCATGGAGCCGTGAGATCGTGAGTGGAGACTCGAAAAGAAAAAGAAAAATCATGCTGAGCATTAAGGAGATGGTGCATGGCAAATTCGATGGCGTTTTAGAGCAAGAAAACGTAGCATTGAAATATCTTGTGCAATGAGATTTTACCTAATGTGATCTCCCTTTATTTATTGACTTAAATTTTTGAGCTGAACTTTTTAACATTATGTTCTGTTAGTCAATTTCCACATACTGGAGTTTGTTGGGAGACTTCGATGTCATGGTGAATCGATGCTAAGAGAGCTTTGATTTGGAAGTTGATCAATGGTTGGCTTAAATTAAGAAGAAGATCTAAGTGAAGGGAAAAGAAAGAAAAGAAGAAAAAAAACAAAGATGGCTGGGAAAAAGAAGAATTCGTCAAATTACTTAAAACAACAAAGATCATTGTGTTAGACCGCGGGTCATGCTATGTAAGATGGTTGGCGATAACTGGACTGTCACATTAGCATTTTTAGTGGAAATTTAATGGGAAGTACTATATTGAAATTTGACGCAAAAGTTCGTGATTACATTAGTCAAACTGAAAGATTTTGGATTGAATTGACAATCGTACAAAATTTCACTTCTATATGTAACTTGTGTTAGCAGCATAAGCAAATATATTCTTAATTTCATCTCTGTTTCACCATATCTTTGTGAACAAAATATTTTAATGATAATATTTATTCACTTTACCTACCCGATGGGAAAACACAAACCTTTGTATTTGCTGAGAGTCCTTGAACCTTTCGGTAAAAAATCAAAAAGTGGAAACTACTTGAACTTGTATGGATGATCTTTTGTATTCATCAATGGCTTTTTGAATGCTTAAGTTCTTTTTTCTATTTCCTCGTTAGATCAAATTCCACCATATATATCTTCCGAATACAAATACTAGATACATCCACTATTGAAAACTCATTTTGATCTGACACTCTTATCCTGAACATCTGCCAAATCAAATACAATCACGCCAATCCAAGAAGAGGCATTACATCGACATATGTCTCCTAATCACAACATGGAACAAATCGAATTTTGGGCATTCGCAAGGTCCACGACACAAATGCACTCCTCACTCCCCTATCTCACTAGGATACGACTCCACGTTACTTATATAATGTTGCATGGTTTGGCTGCAAATTGAGAAGACAGAGTCATCTTCACCGACTCAATTCCTCTACACCATTGCCCTTTTAGCTAAATTAATCTACAAAAGAAACAAAAAGATTTTCATGTTCTATGGATAATTTTGGGAATCCCATTTTCCTCAAGTTGCTTTGATGTGATCGATAAAATGGAATCTATAATATTAGTATTTTGGTGCCTCCACCAAGGAGTTGACATGTGGCCTCTTCTTTAGTTCCCAATTGTTTTCTTTTCTTTTATTCTCAGACCAAGTCATTTTCTTCTAAGTCATTTTTTTTTTTTGTATTACTTGCTTATTTTTAGAACTGCAAATTGATAATAGTAAGACCATTTGGTCGAAAATAAATTCCTAAAGTGGAATATGAGAGTCCAGAATTAATTTGTTCTTTGTAGCTGTAGTAGGTTGCTTTCTTTCCAAAACAGGCAAAACCAATTTCACTAAGAACATGATTAAATTCTTTATTCATTTTTAGAAATAATTCAATAAAAAATAACTTATCTAATAAAATTAATCTCCAAGTGAGATTTAAAAAATTAATTACGAGGTAAAGAACCATATTCTCCAAAGTCGCTGAGTGGTTTACTAGAGGACTTAGATATCACACCCAAAGATTCAAATAACAATTGATATTTCATAATGGATTAGGTAGCTAAAGTTAAGAGAAGTCTTACCCTTTAGTTAGCAATGATTACATCTATCTTTTAATTTTTTTAAAGTTACACTTTACATCATCTTAGATTATTAAGTTTTCTGCTCAATAATGATTCATTTACTTATATTTTTTACAATCAGCAAACAAATCTCTTCTTCAATTTTTTTTTCATTTGTTTGGAACTACATCAAAAGTGGAAGCTACCTATTAATAAGAATGTACATTCACTAATCTCTAACAAATTTTGGCCATATTATTAGAAAATGCTTAAGAGTATTGCAAGATTATTTATCAACGGTTTTTAGTCCTTCAATTTATGAGAATTTTTTATGCACATAGTGGAAGTCCATTGAGAAGTTGACTAGTTGCCCTCGCATTGTGTGACTTAGCTTCTACCTTTCACAAAACTTAGTAATAAAATCCTAAGATTAGGTAATATAAAAATGCCTTCTTTCATCATGAAGTCAAGACCAAAAATTGGGAAGTTTGTCTTTCAAGGATAAGCACTCCTATAACACCCGTCCTCCACCTTCTTAATTTTTTTTTGGGTTAATATCTGGAAAAACTCCAAATTTATATACCTATGACAAATTTACCACAAACTATTTTTTTTTACCATGAAAAACCCCAAACGGGTACACCTGTGATAAATTTATCCTGACTGACCATAAAAAACCCTAAACTAGTACATTTATGACAAGTTTATCCCAAACTAATTTATTCAACCACAAAAAACTCCAAACTAGTAAATTTGTGACAAATACACCCTCCGCTAAATTGGATTAATACCACAAAAAAAATCACAAAAATTATAAATTATGACAAATAGAGCGTAAAATCCTACATTGGTAAACCGATCAACTATGACGTGTCATTTAACTTAATAATTTGACTGTAAAATTTAACGAAAACTAACAGAGAGTACATTTATCACAAATGTACCAGTTTGGGGTAAATTTGTCAAATGTATACCAGTTTGGGATTTTTGGTGGTCAAAATAATAGTTTGGGATAAATTTGTCACGGGTGTACCGGTTTGGGGTTTTTAGGGTATTAACCATTTTTTTAATTTTTTTTTATTTTGAAATCTATTTTGAAATATCTAATTTATGAAATATAGAGGTAGAAAAGAATTAAAAGCAAGATCTAAAAATTTTTAGAGAGCACCTTTAGTGAACTTCAAAATTGAGAATGTGTGGGTTAATCAAAAGAAAATCCAAAAATTGAAGTTATCCATTTGTGTAAGTTTGAAAAAAAAGAATCGAACTTTTACATGAAAAGCCAAAACAACTATTTGAGCTATCAAATTGTGTACAACTAAATTTAGAGAAAAATAAATTTATATAGTAGAAACTTTCAGGAGTTTTCACCCATGGAGCAACGGAGGGAATGAAGAAAAAAGTTATAATATGCATTACCTAATAATGAATTTTTGAGAGAAAAGGCATGATAAAAAATCTTGCAACAATTCATGAGGACAATAGGAAATGGATACAAGAACAAGATAAAAGAATATCCAAGGTAAAAAAATAATAATTTATAGTCAAGTAGGGAAATAAGTCATGAGAATGTGATGAAAGTGTCACAAAAAAGAAATGACAAGAAGGGAGATTGAATTGCTGACTAGAGAAATCATAGGGTGATGTGTTGATTATTGCACTCATTGGTGGGATCCATATCTACCTCGAACCTATTAACAAGTATCACATCTTGTGAGTACTTTCTCAACCAATGGCTAAGCTCAATAAAATTGTACTACAAAGTGATTTACTAAGCATTATGTATTTGAATAGGCCCATTCTTGCATGATATTACAATGAAAGATGCATATCCTTTGACTGAACAAAAGTAATCTAGATAATCAACTTTTAAATCGTCTCTCTTTGAGATAATATTATATAATCTTTAATTAGAACACGAAAAATCTATGTGAAAAGCACGTACCTAGCAAAAGGCTAAGAACTAGTCCTTATGTATTGAGAAAAGAAAAACCCTTGCTTTGCTTGTAGCATTAAACTTGTCTATTGATAAATCCAGTTCATGTATCTAGTAATAGCTTAATGGAGCAACTTACAAACCAATTTGTTAATAGAAATTCAATTCCTTTCCATGGGCCGAACCATATATGTTTTTCAAGTAAACTTCTATTTTTTTTCCTTTTATTTTCCTTTTCTTGCTTCGAGATTCGGCCTTAATAAATTTTAAATCTAATGAAAAATTGACAATGTAATCCCGCGAAACTTCCAAATGCGAGGTCTAAGCAAATCACATGCTGTCTAACCGTTGAGTATATAGAAAACAGTCTAGAACATGGGAGCTCAACATGCCATCTGATTGTTAATAGGGTTAGGCATGATAAAAATACAATTAATTTTAGAGAATCTATTATCTAGTTAAAATTGGAGCTCAACGAATGTTTCCTCATATGCTTTTCACGTGACACTTCACTTTACCTTTTTAATTGTCAGTTTGCCACATGGCTCACATTGACCAGTAAGATTTTAGCTTAACGACTTGTCATGAATCATTTATATCTCTCCTAGTAAATAGATAAAGAGAAAGCATACAGATATCTTATCTCCTATTGAGTTTGAACTTGGAAAAAAGGATAAAATTTTTAGTCCCATTCTATCATCTCCCAATTTTAGATTTTTTATACATGGAATATAAAGGCTAAAAAATTGATAAAGAGAAAGCATATCAGTATTGTATCTCTTATTTGTAGATTGAAAAAAAAAAAATCTAGGTTAGAGAACTTATTTTATATTATTCTCTACTCCAGCATTGGTTATCTTGAATGTAGTTCCTTAAATGTACTTATGAACAGTGAAACTTATAAGCCAATTATAAAATTCTCTTATTTTAAATGCAGTTCCTTAAATGTGCATGTTTTCTTTTATTCCAGTGAAATGAGTATAAGTGAAAAAAAAAAAAAAGTGAAATTGTTTTTCTCCCGAAAGTTGTAATTTGGACAGCAAAGCATAAGATTTTGTGCAGTACATCAATTGTAAAACATTTCATTTTCATTTTCCCATGCAAACATCATATTGCATGATTAAGTGCTATGCTAGACAAATCAAATTACATTTAACAAAACTTTGTAAGCTACACTAGTCTTAGCAAAATTAACCCTTTTGTGTATAGGGTGAATTTGTGAAAAGTACCAACCTCGAATAAATATGTAATTTATATGTCTTATGTATATAATTTCTTCTCCACAAGTAGCAATTTCACCTTTTGCATCGGATATTCCTCAACATGGGTTCAAAGTTTAGAGCTATTTTCTCTTTGCTCCAATTTTCAATCAACCGTTGCGTAAGATGACATCGTCAATTTAACATGTGCGCTATCTCATTTCACCATCTAACTTTGGAGTTTGGATTATTGCTCGCATAATTATTCTTTTAACAGGAAATTGCTGATCATGAGAGATTTAGAATAATTTGTGAAGAGTGTCCCCAATAGAGAATCTAGCACTTATTTCATATAACCAACAAGAAATTGCTGATCACAAGAGATTTAGAATAACTTGAAGTAAATGACTCCAATGAAGAATCTAGTACTTACCTTATATGACACACAAGGAATTACCGATCGCGAGAGGCTTAAAATAACTTGTGGCAAGTGGCCTCAATAGAGAATCTAGTACTTATCTTATATGACAAGCAATGAATTGCAGAACCCTAGTATTTAGCATAGCTTGTGGCGAATGACCCCAACGAGGAATCCAATACTTATTTCATATGACACACAAGGAATTTGCAATTATGAGAGGTTGAGAATAACTTGTGGCAATTGGCCCCAACAGAGAATCTAGTACATATCTCACATGACACTTAAGAAATTGCTGCTCGCGAGAAGTTTAGAATAAATTTTGGTGATTTTTCACAAGAGAAAATAGTACTTATCTGATATGATACTTAAGGAATTGCTGATCGCATGAGGTTTAGAATAACTTGTGCCTTTTGTCCCAAATGAGAATTTAGTACTTATGACACACAAGGAATTGCCGATTGTGAGAGTTTTAGAATAACTTGTGGTGATTGGCCCCAATGGAGAATCTAGTAGTTATCTTACATGGAATTACCAATTGCGAGAGATTTAGAATAACTTGTGGTGAATGGTCCCAATGGAGAATCTAATACTTATCTCATATGACACACAAGGAATTGCCAATCACAAGAGGTTTAGAAGAACTTGTGGTGAATAGCCCTAACGGTGAATCCAATATCAGAAGAGCTTTAGAATAACTAGTGATGAAGGGCTCCATGGAGAATCTAGTACTCATCTCATATCACACACAAGGAATCACGAGAGGTTTAGAATAACTTATGATGAATAGCCTCAATGGAGAATCTAGTAATTATCTCATATGATATACAAGAAATTGCCGATTGCAAAAGTTTGAGAATAACTCGTGGTAAATGTGGCCCTAATGGAGAATCTAGTATCACAAGAGTTTAAGAAGAACTTGTGATAAATGGTCATAATGGAGAATTTAGTACTTTTTTCATATGACAAACAAGGACTTGCCAATTACGAAATGTTTGGAATAACTTCTGGTAAATGGCTCCAATGGAGAATCTAGATTTTATATCACACGACACTTAAGGAATTGCGGATTGCGTGAGGTTTAGAATAACTTGTGGCTGTTGGTCCCAAAGGTGAATCTAGTACTTATCTCATGACATATATCTGTATGACACATTTATCCCTAAATTTTGGTGCCATAGAAAATAGTTTGGAATAAATATGTGATATAAGTTTTAGGTTTTTTATGTCATAGAAAAATGGAGTGTCAGACACCTAGAGTGCCAAAACTTAGCATGGAGGGGCACTTAAGTACCAAAAGTTAAAAAAGTGACACTTAAATACCAAAATTGGAGCAAAATAGTTCACTTAAGTGCCACTCCGGCGAAGATCCGGCCAAAATGTTGACGTGGCAATTTTCAGGCGAAATAAGTGCAAAACGGTGTCATTTTGATGCTTGACGTGGTAAAAAATTAATATACAAATTAATTAAATTAAATTTATTTAAAAAATTTAAAAATAAAAATGCAAATATTAAAAAAAATAAAAAATTAATAAATAAATTTAAAAAAAAGGGTGGCTAAGGGGTGAGACCTCACCGCCGCGCCTCCTGTCGCCGCCCTTCCCGAGTGGCAGCGGCAAGGGCCCCTCGGCCGCCCATTTTTTTTAAAATTTTTAAAAGTTTTGTATTTTTATTTTCAAATGTTTTAAATAAATTTAGTTTTAAATTTAATTTAATTAATTATTATATTATTTTTTACTATGTCAGCACCAAAACGACACTGTTTTTGTATTGTCTAGCCACGTCAACGTGCAAAATGACGCCGTTTTGCACTTATTTCGCCGGAAAATCATCACATCAGTATTTTAACCGGATTTTCACCGAAGTAGCACTTAAGTGTCACTTTCCTAACTTTTGACATTTAAGTATCCATCCGTGCCAAGTTTTGGCACTTGGGCTGTACTTCTCCCCAGAAAAATGTTTGGGTTGGATGTGTCATACAGATATAAGTTTGAAGTTTTTGGTGTCACAAAAAAATAGCTTAGGGTAAATGTGTCATCATGGGCAAAGTTTGGGTTTTTTGTGGCATTTTCCCAATCCAAAATAGGAAACTTTCTCCAAATGGGAAACCATTTAATTAGGAAACATATTCAAAATAAGAAACTTGCTTAGATTAGGAACATTCATTTTCGAACTCAAACTCGAGACATATTTTTAAAAAAATTGATGATTACTTGAGCTTTAGAATAACTTGTGGTAAATGGCCCCGATAGAAAATCTAGTGCTCATCTCATATAACATACAAGCAATTGCTTATCAAGAGAGGTTTAGAATAACTTGTGGTGAATGATTCCAATGAAGAATCTAGTATCACAAGAGGTTTATAATAACTTGTGATGAATAGCCTTAATAGAGAGTCTAATACTTATTTCATATGACACATAAGGACTTGCCAATCACGAGAGGTTTAGAATAACTTTGAGGTGAATAGCTCCAATTGAGAATCAAGTACTTATCTTGTATGACACTCAAGGAATTGCCAATCACAAGAGGTTTAGAATAACTTATGATGAATGGCCCAATGAAAAATTTAGTACTTATCTTATATGACAGACAAAGAATTGTCAATCATGAGAGATTTGAAATAACTTGTGGTGAATCTAGTATCATGAGAGGCTTAGAATGAATCTAGTACTTTTATCATAAGACACATAAGGAATTGCTGATCATAAGAGGTTTAGAATAACTTGTTGTGAATAGCCCTGATAGAGAATCTAGTACTTACAACCCCAATAGAAAATCCTGTACTTGTCTCATATGACACATAAGGAATTGCTTATCACGAGAGATTTAGAAAAACTTGTGGTGAATGGCCTTAATAGTGAATTTAGTACTTATCTCATATAACACAATGAATTGATGATCATGATCACGAGAAGTTTAGAATAAGTTGTGGTGGATGGCCCCAATGAAGAATTTAGTACTTATCTTATATGACATACAAAGAATCTTGTGGTGAATAGCCCCAATAGAGAATTTAGTACTTGTCTCATATGACACACAAAGAATTACCGACCATGAGTGGTTTAGAATGACTTATGGTGAATAGCCCCAGTAAAGAATGTAATACTTATCTCATTGACACTCTTCTTCAATCAACAGCTTTAGAATATGAAACTTTGCTCTTTCCTTTTCCAAGGAGACACTTTGAGTTTTTTTTTTTTTTTACCTCTTTGCATAATATTCCTCTAGCAAATTAGACAAGATCCAAATGGACAAAATATTTGTACTTGTCATAAGCGTATACGTCTTGGATTGGTATTTCGCACCAACCCTTTGTAGACTCTGTGACGCCAATCCTTGAGGTTCGTGGAGGCAACATTGGCTGGCACAGTTGCTTTTCTCACTAAGGCTAAAGAAATGAGGGAAGGCCTTACCTCATCTCCTTAGCTTTGCCCCATTCACTCGGTCGAGTTCAAATCTCCATGTTTAGCTGAGCTCCTTTCATATATATTATTTTAGGCTCGATTTATTTCACAAAAATGAATAATTTGGATAATATTTTCTTGAAAATGATCGTTTGTATTACTTGAAATAATTAGCCAATGAAAGTTTCAAAAATAAAACATTTTCCTATCACTTACTTTTGCTACTAGTGGGTTGCCCACTGGTCACCGCATGCAGTCCGCTCCCCACCGGTTGCCGGCCACCTATTGCTCGCCGCTGCTCACCTGTCACTTGCAGCCCGTCGCCGCTTGAGAGGGAGAGATTTTATATCGTTATGAATAGAAAAATATATTTTTGATCAGAAATTGACTTTTGCTGCAGGTCAACCAGAAGGTTCTGAAGTTATTGTACAGGGCGCTGCTGGTGGCCGCCGGAGGTGACGAACTTTCTGAAGGAACAAGTCATGAACTTTCTGAAGGAACATGTCATTCAGCGTCGGACGTTTCAATGCCCGTCCGTACGCGACCACCGTGGATATCACACGCTCAAAGGCGATAAATGGAACCAATTCAAATGGAGCATCGAGTCGGGCTTCGACCAGAGCATCCTCGCCTGGCACATTGCAACTGAACTTCTATGCCCCCCGGAAGCTCGGAAAACCCCTCGCTACCTAGATGACCCTACTCTTGAAAAAATCGATTTGTATGTCGAAATGAGCAAGCAATTGTCTCGGTATATGGTTTATCTTTTGGTCATGTACCCTATTCTCTTGCCGATCAGAGTTGGTTGCGTCGAATTCCGAGACACGTACTTAGGGGTGAGGAATTTCTTCACTAAGGAGAAGGCAATCACGAAACGAGCAGCTGAAAGCCGAATCCGCTGAACTAAATGGGTTATTCTAATGATAATACATCACATATGGACCATCAACTATATGTTTTAAGCAACAATAATTGTTCGCACCTGCAATGTTTATCTTTTGGCAATCAAATGATAATACATCAAATGATAATACATCATTTCGCCGAATCCGAACTCCTCCATGTTTATCTTTCAGTAAAATACAACAGCTAGACATGTTCAATGTTGAAAACTCCATGTGATCAGACGTTCTTAAACCGAACATCTGCAAAGCTGAATATAATCATACAAATCAAATCAGAGCCATCACGGTATAAAATGTCTCCCCATCACGACAGGTTCACAAGGTCGAAGACTCAAATGCACTTGTCTCTCCCATATCTCGCATAGAAACTCCTCCACACTTACACATGGCACGATTGTCTGCAAATCGAGAAGCCAATCTCATCTCCACCAACCCAATTCCTCTAAGACATATCGTCCTCTTAACTGATTAATCAATGAAAACAATAGATTTTCACGTCTTAGGGAGAATTTTGGGAATCCCATTTTCCTCAAGTTGCCGTGATGTGATAGATTAAAAAATGAATGAGAGTCCTTGATTTAGTAGGTTGCTTCCTTTCAAAAAAAGGCAAAACCAATACAACAAACAACACGAGTATCCCCTGGATTCAGCTTTGAACAAAACCCATATCACTCTTGTATCAAAAAGCCCCAATCCAGAAAGACTTGAGCAGTTTTGTCCAATTAGCCTTTGCAATTTAACCTATATTATAAGTTTGAAGATAATGGCAAACGGGATTAAATGCCGGATGCCTGAGTTAACTTCTAGAGAACAAAATGCAATTGTTAATGGAAGACAGTATCTTTATTGTGCAAGAGGTGCTGCAACAATTGAGAGTGAGGGAACGAAAGGAAAAATTCGAGACTGTTTTGAAATTGGATATGCAAAAGGCTTATGATAAAGTGGAATGGGATTTTTTGAAAGCATGTTTGTTGAAAATGGGTTTTTGTGAAAGATGGGTATGTTGGGTTATCGAAGGCGTTACTACAGTATCCTTTAGTGTGAAATTAAATGGCGAGCCTCTTTCTTTTTTTCACCCATCTAGAGTTAGCAAACAGGGGGATCCTATGTCACCTTACCCCTTTATTCTGGTTTCAAATTGTTTATCCTCTTTGATGGAGAATGCCATGACAAATGGAGATATAAAAGAGATCAAACTGAACAGGTTCTGTCCAACACTCTCCCACTTGTTATTTGCGAATGACTCCATCTTTTTTTCTGGATGGAACCATTCAAGAGTGTGAAAATGTTTCAAATGTTCTTAACCAGTATTGCTATGCCACCGGACAAGCTATAAGTCTAAATAAATCAAGCCTATTTTTCAGCAAGGGTTGCCCTCAATTATTAAGAAACAATATCGCAGGTGCATTGAGAATACCAGAAATGGGTCATACAGGAAAGTACCTTGGCATCCCCTTTGATTGGGGAAATTCAAAGAGACATATGTTCGCCTAGACTATAGGGAGAGTAAATATGAAGCTAGAAGGATGGAAGGAACAAATTGTGTCTAAAGCGGGCAAAGAAATTTTACTGAAATCGGTGGTTCAAGCTATTCCACATTATGCAATGTCAATCTTCTAAATTCTTGTGTTTGTTTGTCAAGCTATAGAGCGAAAAATAGCAAATTTCTAGTGGAAAAACAGTTAAACAAAACCTGGTTTACATTGGAAAAGATGGGAAGTCATGAAAAAAAGAAAAGACAAATGAGGAATGAGCTTCAGGGATTTACTTACTGTCAACAAAGCTCTCCTAGGAAAACAATCTTGGAGATTGGCAAAAAATCCAAACGTATTATGGAGTGAGTTGCTAAAAAGACCGTATCTCAATCGTACTGATTTTTGGCATGCTGAGAAAGGGTCGAGACCATCGTGGGGTTGGTAGAGTATCTTGATGGGAAGAGAAGCAATTTCAAATTCAATAATGTGGTTAATAGGAAACGGAGAAAAGGTTCAAATTAGAACAGATAAGTGGCAGAAGAGGGGCATCATTGGAGGTCCAAAGAATAGAAATGATCCACAATTTGTTTTAGAGTTAATGAACTCTGAA
Organism: Eucalyptus paniculata subsp. matutina; assembly: GCA_017140255.1. Lineage (NCBI taxonomy): Eukaryota > Viridiplantae > Streptophyta > Magnoliopsida > Myrtales > Myrtaceae > Eucalyptus > Eucalyptus paniculata. The sequence continues at coordinate 32,018,723 of CM029444.1, read as the reverse complement.
GAGGAAAGTTGGAATGAGCAACTTCTAAATAACTTGTTTGATGAACATGCCACATAGGAAATCTTAGCTATTCCAATCAAGCGTTAGAATACAAGTGATGAACTAGTGTGGACAGGAACCAAGTGTGGAAATTTCTCAGTAAAAAATGGATATAATACCCTTAAACAAGAATCGGCCAACAAGGCAAGTTCAACCATCAACATCTTTCCAAATCCCAAAATCCCTATGGATTGCATATTGGAACTTGCAGACATGCACAAAATTAAAAATCTTTCTATGGAGTTTATGTCAAAATGCCATTCCTTCCAAGGAAAATCTATGGAAGAGAAATATTTTACCTGATCCTGTATGTGACCTGTGTAGAAGTGAAGTGGAAACAGTTGAACATATATTCTTACGCTGCCACTGGACAGAGCTCGCATGGTCCGACCCTAGTCTCAAAATCCAAAATTTAAAATTTAACACAAGGGGTTACTCGGATTGACAGTTGGTTGATGAATTTTATGAGTAACTCGATAGACTTACCTGAATTTGAGATGGTGGCGACTGTTCTATGGCATCTGTGGAAGGCCCGAAACAACTAAATATTCAGGGGAAGCAAACAAAATGCAAGAGACACTGTGCAATTAGCTCGGATTATGCAGCAAAATGCGAAAAAATGGGGCTTGCGTGCTCAAAAGACAGGACAAAGAGGAAATCTCGCCTTAGCACAAGTGTGGATAGCTCCGGTGGAGGGGATCTTGAAAATTAATGTTGATGGGTCTCTTGGTGAAGGGTCGACAGAGGGTTTAATCGCCTGCATATGTTGAGACCATACAGGTTGCCTTGTTGACGGCTTCACCCAATCCGTCCGAGCGTCCTCTCCGGCACAGATTGAAGCCGTAGCTCTACTTGCAGCGCTCAAGTACATCGACCAGAACAAGTTAAGTGGTGTGGTGGTAGAGTCAGATCGTGTGTATCTGATAAATACGCTGCAGAATGGACTTTCAATTGGGAAGCAAAAGCCATCATCGAAGATTGCTCCTCTCTGTTATCAAGATTATTAGAAGTGGGCTTGGGTTATTGCCCAAGAAATGCAAATTCAGTGGCCGATTGGGCTGCGCGGGCTCAAAGGAAAGAAGTCTTCCGCAAAATTGGCCATCTTCTCCTCCTCAGGCCCTTTGGGCTTTGCTTTGTAACGACGCCCCCGATATGGGATCTGCTGGCTGAGTCTAGTTTATTATATAAATAAAACTCGTTTATGACCAAAACAAAAACAACACGAGTATCCCCTAATTAAATTTTTTATTCCTTTTTAGATACACAAGTTAATAGAAGACAACATATATTTAAAAGCAATTTAATCTCCGCATGAAATTTCTAAAATTAATTACTAGGTAGAGAACCTTATTCTTCTAAGTCACTAAGTGATTTACTCCAAAACTTAGATAGCCCCTCAAAGATTGAAACGGCCTTAATTATTTCTTCATGAATTAGATAGTTTAAAGTTAAGTGATGTCTTACCCTTTAGTACAGCGATATTGCATCCATCATTCCATACTTTAAAAAGGTTACACTTTACATCATTCATTGTTTGATTTGATCACTAATTTTTTGACTCAATAATGTTTAATTTACTTAATACTTTTATAATCATATATCAAGTTTCTTCTTCAATTTGGTTTCTTTGTTTGGAAGCTATATTTGTAATACAAACGTCGCTGCTCGCTAATTTCTTCGGACACATACTTCAAGTTCCTTTCTTCAATTTGCAATTACACGGCCCGAAGGGTATTCTTTCTTTTTAACTTTTGAAATTTGCGTGATAAAATTTACATTTAATTGCTTTCTGCATTTCTAATTAGGAATAGGTTTGGAGCAATCCGTTTGGTAACGTAAATTGATTTCTCATTTCCGAAACAGATTTCTGTTTCAGAAATTGTTTTGGAGGAGAAATCGGAAGCTAGAAATTATAAACTTCTCTTTTCTGAAATAGAAATAGATTTTTTTTTTTGAGACTTTGTTTAAGAAACATGCATGACTTATGTATTTCATTTCATGACTTATGTATTTGAGACTTTGTTTATTTATGTTTTTAAGTTGCAATTATGATGCTACTATTGCTATAGGCATTCTTCTTTAAGGAATGTCATTGAAAGATCATTTAAGGCATTGAAGAATCGTTTTTTCATTTTGAGGCACATGCCCTCATTTGCACTTCGAAAGCAAGCACATATCGTAATTGCATGTTGTGCCATCCATAATTACATCCGTGATCAAGACAAGATGGATAAGAACTTTTCCTTATATGGAGATCCGATGTACGTGGCTGAACCTACGTAGGATGAGCTTGTAAACATTCAGTTGACCGAGGAGGGAAACCAAATAAATATGCTTAGGAAAACCATTGCCAATAAAATGGCAAGGGAATAATATGCCAGAAATTTCATGAAATTGTATTTTCAACTTTTGTAATGTATTAATATTATTTCAATTATTATTTTGTATTTGAGGATTTCTTATGTTGTTATCTAATCAATTTCTATTTCTAGCACAACTTTCATTTTATTAATTTCGAATCGCTCGCAAATTGCGCCTCCCTCCATGTCAACTAGTACCTAACATAAAATCACTTTGTGGTCTCAAAAGAATGTAAAAAAGTGTAGTGACTTAAACCCGAATCTTGAATGAGGAGAATAAATACATTCACTATTTGCATATTAGCATTTGAAAATACCAAATATTTTTATAGTTTGCATATTAGCATTTTTTTATACTAATTACTAGCTTTTATTTACATAAATTGCTAATGTTTTGAAGTTCCTAACTACTCTATCAAATTACCAAAATAAATTAAAGTGATTTATCAACTTTTATCAAATTAAATTACCATCATAAGCACCAAGAAGAGTGAGGTAAAAGGATGGGGACAACATGATTCATAGAAATAGAATTTTTTTTTTTCTGTTATCAAACGGATTTGTTTGAGAAATAAAAATTTTAGTCGTTATCAAACGGGTTTTAAACTTTGTTCGAAAAATAGAAATTGAGAAATTGATTTAAGCAAATCAATTTCTGTTTCAGAAATTTTATCATGCGCAGCTTTACAAACCAATGAGCTACTTTATTTGACTCTGTTTATATGGGTCAATTTTATAATCGTATAGCTCCCAAGAGCACCTGGGCTTCACGGATGGATCTCAGTCTTCGGCGTGGCGTATTTCCTGACGTTGCTGATATGCACCTTTTTTCCATCTGCAAGTTGTTCATTTAGGGGCACTTAAAAACAATTTTAGGTGCCGGAAAATTGCTCATAGGAAAATCAGATCATGGCTAATCATCATCATCGCTCAACGCTAGTGAACCTGAGCCTAACCTTTGCTTCTTGAGTATTCCTGAGTTTCAGGTATTCGGGCAACACAAATCTGCCAGTCGCTAAGGTGAGACGAGTTTGCTAGCTAGAAATTAGTGGGGAACAGAAAACCATCGTGCTCGGTCCAAGGACTACGTATGAAATCACGATCGTCGTGACAATGAGCCGGCAAAGCTTCAGATGGCAAGTTCCAGTGAACCTCAATCTCGCTCTACCGGATGAAGACAAGAACGGGTGCATGAAAAGGTTGGACACATTGAAAAATGAGGAATGGATTGCAATTAGAATTGGCAAGTTTGTGACGACACCCATGACCGTCGACGAGATAAGCTTTTCAAGCTTTTCCCTCACGGGCATTGCAAGTCCAGCCTCCGCATCAAAGGCGTTGTTTTCCAGCCAACCACCAGAGAGTAAGCAGCCAAAATAATACGTCAATTGTGTGGTTCAAGTGTCTGTATTGATCTCTTTTCTATGTATGCTGATTTATCGTCGTAATGGTACTTTTGGCAAATTCACATCCATTGCAAGGTTTGACAGATTGAAAAAAAAAAAATGTGTCAAAAGTTTCGCCTATATGAAAGTTTTGGGTGGATTAACAGATCCAATCTTTCAAGATGGAATCAATCATAGTTAATTTGTTATAAATTATACATAAGTACACCCTAATTTGTATATTGCTGCGTTCGTAGAACTTAGAATATTATAAAGTATTCATCTCCCAGCTCGTGCCTTTTTGTCATTCAAGTCCTTGTACTTGCACCACTTTACTAATAGTCCCTCCAACTTCAATGGTCCGGCAGAAAAAAAAAAAATTTGCCACACCGGACTAAAAGCCGTAAAGGCTGGATGCGAACCTCGAGGCTCAAGCAATAAATTTATTCAAAACAAACACTCCCGTCCAAGGAAAAATTATCAAAAATATTTTAAACTATTATAATTATGTCAAATCAATTTTACACATTTTTTTTTATTTTGTTAAGTGAGTCTTAAATATTTTGCATTTAAACAAATTAAAAATTGAAGAACTCCATTAAAATAAATGCAAAAGTTAGGGGTCACATTCCACCTTTCAACAGACCAAAAAAAAGAAAAAAAGAAATCCTCTTTTCAAATAAGTATTGGGCACTTTGTGAGAGAGGTTTCCCGAACCAACCACATCATTTACATGCCTAAATCATTCTTTGGTTTGCAAAGTAGCATATACCTACCTTAATCGAAAGAAAAACTCCTTGTTGGTTTCTGCCCTTGCCGACGGTGGAGTGAGGGTTGCGACCCTGGCTCAAACCCTCACCGGCTATAGGCAAGAGTTGCCGAGCCCACATTAGATCCAGTGAGGATGGTTGTCACCTAGGCTGTGAGGGTTGAGCCCTCGCCATATCTGGCAAGGGCGGCCATTGCCTTGCCAAAGGCCACGAGGGCCAATCTCAAGGCCTTTGGTGGGGGCTTGCCGCTTACAATGAAAAAATGGAAAAATAAATAAATAATTTTAAAATTTTGTAAAATTGTCCACGTGAGTGGCTAAGCTCAACGATGACCACAACCAAGATATTTTGGAAGGCGAGGAATGGTCTTCTTCATTCTTCATTCTAACTCATAGTGCTGATGAGATTGCAGAAGCACTCATTGTCAAATTAATTTGACATAAGATGTCGAAATCGCCAAAGGGTCATTTGACCAAGGCGATCAATTCAGTTCGGTTCTTCTCTGTAGTGAACAGAGTATGTGCCAGGATAAAGATGGCCAAGGATTTTCACGACGATGATCGGATTGTTATCCAGTGAGTTCGCATAATCCTGACCTCCTGCTAGAGAGGCCTGCCGGACAATGAAAGGGCATCATCTTCATCGTCCAGCAAGAGGAATCGAGAAAATACAAGGCGGAGGGTCGAGTCCGATGTCGGGGGCCATGATGAATATGTAAAAAGAGCTTATGACCTGGTTGATCCACGATGAGAACTCCAATCGGGTGATCTCGGGGGTTGTCTACCATGCCTGTGGCAAGACCGCACAGATGACAAGTGTCTTCAGCAGGCTCGAGATCAAGCATCACTTTGACTGTCGAGATGTAAGAGACTATGGACAATTTTCTGTCCTCACAAGTCATGAACCTAAATAAGCTTAAGGTTTTCTGATAGGCTCGATACCGTGTTTTAGCTGAAGTAGAGTAAAAACAAAGAAAATAGTATCACTATAAAATTAGCAAACTACAACTCACAAGAAGTTTCTAGTACATTGATTTCTGTGATTGTCTAATTCGAGCATGTAAACGAAAGTTGATAAGCTTAGTTTATCTACCGGACTAAAAAATATTCGCAATGAAAGTTAAGTTTTGCTACAATTGCAATCATCTTGCTACGAAGGTTTTCTTGTCATTATTAGGTAAGATCATGTCTTGTGCAATGGAGAAATATTATCATTCACATATTTTCAGAGTGTTAAAAATAATTTGAGTAACATGTTTATCCAATTCTTTTTGGACAAACAACAAGCGAAAGGCAAGAGTCCATGCAACACTCATTTGGACGATCTTAATTTGTGAATATCTGCGCTTTTACCAGTGCAGATATGTTTGGCGACTCTAGAAAGCATTCCCGCAGGGATTCATCACAATTGCACCTACCAATGCTAAATGAGTATTGAACAGCCGCGATTTTATAGAGTTCGTAGTAAAGAATGGAATTGCCGTAATTCTCCTACAAAACGATCCTACCAAGCACTTTGCCGATCGTTTGTGCTTAGACATTCATGGCTAGTTCTTTCTTGACTTTGCTTAGATTGATCTCTTCCAGTGTTTCGATGACACTCCGCATTGACGAAGTGAGGACTTTGAGTTTTGGAGGAAGGACAGACAAGTTTTCCACAGGTGCAATTTCACGAATGCCGACTAGCATCGCAGCTAGATACTATTATCACCAATCAAGAGCTGAAATGGTCAAATTATCAGTGAGGTTTGGGTGGAAACATTGGTCGGCGCCATTATCCGGTGTCAGGGAAGTTGTCATGCTCAGCAACTAAGACGAGCAGGCAAGCTCCCGACTCACATCTGCCTCTTGATGGCTCATTGGCTTAGCTGATTACTTCCAAATACCGCATGCTCTGGAAATAGCGGAACCGATTGTGAAAAAGCATATTGATTCACCCTATTTCTGTCATATGCTTTAGCCCCTTCTCATCAAATGTTAAAAAAAGTTTTGTTGTAAAATGCAATGCATATCAAAATGTGTCGACCCGCATCAGAAATGCCCTTATAAATGGAATTCCGAATCAACTTCAGCATGCTCCTACTGTATTCGATTGAAACAAGCTTATACTTTAGCACTGCAATGTGTTGAGCCCCAAAATCCTCATTAATTGGGCTAGGAAACGACTCTTTATCGTTGCCAAATTTCTGAGCATTGATGACTATTTTGAACTATGGGAGAGTGCTTGGATGATTTTGGACGGGTACGTCAATAGAGATGGCAACTGTTGATCTATGACATGATAAGAACGAAACAAGAGAAACTTAAACTCGATACGATATGACATGATTAACTCAAAAATAGCATGCATCAACACTTTTTCATCCACTTAATTTCAGTGAAAAAAATGCACTTCGCAATTGCACCGATTAGGGCTCAAGCCCATTTAGCTCCTTTTTCATTTTTCATCACAGTAGGGATGACATCACAATAACTAAGGTGCACATCTTTAGTGACATCGTCGTGTCATTACTAATGTGTTATTCTTATTTGGGTCGCTTTATCTCTACTTTGACCGTGGAAAATCTGTAAAAATCAGAACCCACCATCATATCTTGGTCTCAGTTAGCAACCAGACATCTTCTTCGGTAGAGTTCGATTATCCGGACCAATAACTCAACCTTTCATTCAGTCAAAAGCTGGACCAACTCAAACCTTTTGATTCTTTCTTTTGCCCCTTTTCGTGTACATGCATGGTAGGTACGAGTATATCGGGAAGAAGATGGTGGAGATTTCTGTAGCGGGAGATGCGCCCGGTTCATCAACAAATGAAGAAAACGCCGCCCGAGTCCGGCTAAGTAGCTTTTCTGCAAAATTAGACCAGTGATTCATTTCAGATCATCACATCCGCAATGACACGAGTTCCAACAATTAAATATAATTTCAACTGTAGTCGATTTTTTGCACAAACACAACTAAATCATGGAATTTCAGCCTGGGTGATCTTCGTGCAGCTCCGGCTTCCATGCTCCTGTGGAAATTGAATCGGGCTGAGCCGGGCTCACGGGCTTGGTTTGATGGGTTTGGCTTGTGCTAGTGTTGATGGTTCAGCCGGGCCAAAATCGAAATTGGACTTGGTCCCGTCAGAATGGGCTAGGGGTTGATGGGTCGGTCCGAGCCCTTGCATAAATGGCCGAATTGGACCCTCCCTTCTATTTTTTTAATTCTTTTTTTTTTGTTCTTTTACTATTATGCGTTTTTATTTTTACGAAAAATGTGTGCTTGGCTTGTCGGTACGGAGAAACATAGTTTAGCACCGGTTTTGTTTTAACATGTGATGTGTGTCATAATGGGTCGACCTGGATCGAAAATGCTCTTTAGAAATGGAAAATTATTAATTTATTTCACTGCCGGCCTAGCACATTCAATAAGAAGAAACTAAATTTTAGCAACTTAATGTGTCGCACTCAAAGTTTTACAGTTATTGAGCTTGGATCTAACTTTTATCATTGTCAAATTTCCTAAAACCTATGACTTTGTACTGCGAGAGAGCCCTTGGAACTCGATAAAGCTAGCAGCTTAGCCAAGAACACCCAAATCATGTATGAGAATTTTGATGAACCCTACCAAATGGACTTACTCAAGACAAGAAATTTGAATAAATTGACACATTTTCACGGACTTAAGTTCATAGATAATTTATATCATTATTCCTAATGAGTATAGCCTAATCTCAATAACGTGCGATATAATTAATTCAAAACTGGAATGAATTGACACTTTTTCACATACTTAATTTCTTCAGTAAACACAGTAAAATCAGTTCGTTTTTTTCCATACGTGTGAAAGAAATTCAAGTCTAAAAGTAAATAAGGCTTTGCTCTTAACAAGCCGTTGATAAGCGAGCTCGCAAGTCCTATTTAGTGCGTAATCCCATTTAGCTCAAGCCTAGTAACGAAAGTACTCATCTTAAGTGCTGCTATCCCTCCCCCAAAAAAAAAAAAAAAATGAATCTTAAGTGTGACATCATCATCACTACTCTCTACATTTTGTTATTATTATTATTATTATATTATATGGGTCGCTTTATCTCTACTTCAACTATTAAAGCCTGTAAAATCAGAACCCACCATCACATCTTCGTCTCCGGTTCTTCCGCCATAGAAGCCGCAAGCAACCAGACGTTCTCGGTAGGGTCCGGATTTCTGGACTTATAAATCAACCTTTTTTTTAGTCTAACGTTATAGACAAATTCACAACTTTGATTATTATCATTTTTCTTTGGGTGTACATGTATGGTAGGAACGAGTATACCTGGAAGAAGATGGCAGAGATTTCTGCAGCAGGAGATGCAGCCGATTCGTTACCATCAACAAATGAAGAAGACGCCCGAAACAGCACAATTCAAACGAGAAAGCCTCCTTTCCTTTCCTTGGCGATGTTGAGAAGAGCGATCGGCGATGAAATCTTCTCCCTCGACGTAAATGAGGTGACCCATCGAGTCTATGAAGGAGTGCTTCTGGAGGACGACAAGAAGCAGGGCCAGGAGGATCAGGCGAGTTCCAAAGGACCAAAAAGAACATGTTTTACTCAGATAGAAAATTGATTAATTGAGAAAATATTTTGCTCGGTTGTGATGCCTGCCATGAAACTAAAACTGCATGATATGCAGGAAAAGTCTGTAAAATCAAGACCATTTGCAGATGGTAAGTTCATCTATAAAGAGGTCATCATGGACCGGATGGGAGCTCGGTAGCTCCTGACTGGACGGGCAATTAGATTTTTTTTTTTTCAGTTATTTATTTTTCTAAACAATATAAGCAATCATTTTTCAGAAAATATTTTTCAAATCAGTAATTTTCCGCAAAGGAATGCACTCTAAGAACACTTTGAAGTTCTTCTCTACATTTTTCTGGTGGAATCAAAGGGCTAACGCACATGCTAAAGAATGGCCTCATGATCGCCGGGTGAAAAGACGAAAAAATCCCATTCACTGATTCCGTGACGGTACGCCGTTTCGAGTAGGAGCAGTGAAACTCTTTGCTTGAATGCTTTGCTCGCTATGGGTAGATATAGAGCAGAGGGATCGATGGGTGGATGCAGGTTGGTCAACTGCACGGTCAATATGGTCCAACGTCCATATTGACTCGGTACACATGACCAATAAATAATGCAACATCAGCTCTTAGTCAACGTGTGAGGCTGTTTAAGCCATCGGGGTTCCATTTTTTAATGATTTCTAAACTCCAGTAAGGAAAAAGACGATCGGGGAACATGAACAATTCCCATTAGGCCAATGATAACTATCAAGTGTTTCAGATATTAGCAGGAGGAGAATATGAGATTGCTTGAGTAAAGCCTTCTTGTTTCCTAACCGAATGAAAGAACATCGGGTGATGTTGAAGAACTGGGGAACATGATGAAGGATAATCAAATCCATGCGATAAAATCAGATAAAATGAGGTGTACATACGTTAAACTTTATTCGCCCAACAACTGAGCAGCCAGATCCTGGCACTTTGCACCGCACTTAAACTCTTAACCCTTGGGGTCAATGCGGAGGCCCTTTAGGACGAGGCCCAATTTGTCAATCTGGCACATCTCACAGAGGGATGGGAAGAATATATCTCGCCCACATTCTTCGCATCCGTTGCGAACTTGCCGATGCGGAGCGTGATGTTGGACGCAAATTGCGTAACCCCAAGATCTCCATAATTAGAACAAGAACTTGCATCATTGAGAAGAAAGATTAACGCACCTGTTTTGGAATCCATTGTTCTTGAAGCAGAAGCAGAAACACAATGTTCCACGCGCAAGTTCTTCTCCTCTATTACCCTCCGTATCACTGGCTCAATGAGGCGGCCCCCTCACGTGCAGCGTTAGGTAAACGCCCCTTAGGTGAGGATACATGTGAGAATTAGGGTTAGAGGAGAGACTTAAGCATTATTTATAGAGTTTCCAGCCAGTTCCTCTCATTACGGGCCAGGCTTAACTCGGCTCACACTAGCCAGCCCATATTAGACTAATTAAGAAACCTTCTATCTCACCTTAGACCAAACCTCGTAAAACGGTAAACGTTAAACGGTAAATTACAATATCAATTAATGTAGTCCACATTAGGAAAAATCTTACATTCTCCCACTTGGACTATATTAATTGAAATCATACCTTATGTGCGCATATTGATCCAGAGATAATTCTTAATAGTCAATCCTATCCCATAGAGTCTTAAATACCGAATCATGGCGGTAACTGCATGTATACACACAGAGCCTTCCATGGTCACAAATATTCTCAACTTTATTGATATGGATTCAATATAATAGTGTGGCAAATTGATAACATCTCTCATAGAGAGATCTCATTTATCAGTCACCATTATCTTAACTTTAGGTGTCACAAAAACTTATGCCACTAGAGAATGTTTTATGGTTTTAATGAACCCACATATGTCTTGTCCTTATGGTTAACCTTTCTTTATGTATCACAAGACATATGCACAAGGCTAATAATCGGATGCCCGGATGCCCGGATGCCCGGATGCCCCTAGCCTTCACTCAAGGTTTAAGTAATACCTTGAGACTTTTAACAATATATATATTCAACATAATAACAATCCATTCAAAAAATATTTTATTGAATGCAAAAGTTGACATATATATATACATATCGAAGTGTTACTAAATTGTAACAAAACAGATGTAAACTTTATTCAAAGAAAAATAAAACACAGCTCCACTAAATAACAGCATCCCAAGATGCTCCTAGGCCCATACTAATGACATGTCGATCAAAAACACATAGGCGTAGGCCTTTAGTTAGTGGATCTGCAATCATATCATCTGTAGGAATATAATTTACTGTAACGTCACCATTCTGCACTGATTCCTTTATAGTCAAAAACTTGACCTCCATGTGTTTAGACCCCTTGAGACTTCTATTGTTATTAATAAATAATACTGCAAAGTTATTGTTACAATATAGCTGTATGGGTCTATCCACAAAATCAAAAACTGATAACTCCCTAATGAGGTTTCGGAGCCAAATAGCTTGAGTAGCAGTTGAAAAACATGCTACAAACTCCGCTTGCATGGTAGAAGAATATATGGATTTCAGTTTTTCGCTCTTCCATGATACTACACCTCCTGCCAACATAAATATGTATCATGTCATTGACTTCTTATCATCTTGACAACCAGTAAAATCTGCATCTGAATAACCTGCTAGTTGCAAGTCTGAAACATGTCTATACATTAGCATATAATCTTTTGTTCTCTTTAAGTACCTCAAAACCTTCTTGGCAGCAATCCAGTGATCGTGTCATGGATTTGACTGATATCTGTCTAGAAGCCCTGTTGCAAAAACAATATCTGGCCTAGTGCAAACTTGAGCATACATGATGCTTCCAAACACACTAGCATAAGGTACATCCTTCACTTGAGCTTTCTCAAAATCTGAATTAGGGTATTGTGAAAGACTCAATTTATCACCCTTAACAACAGGAGCAATTCCTGGTTTGCAATCCTGCATATTGAATCTTTTTAAAACACGATCAATATACACCCTCTGAGATAAACCCAATGAACGGCGTGAGCAATCCCTATGGATCTCAATGCCAAGAACAAAAGATGCATCACCAAGGTCTTTCATGTCAAAATTTTTCAATAACATCCGCTTTGTCTCATGCAGTAAACCAATGTCACTACTAGCAAGCAAGATATCATCTACATAAAGTATGAGAAAAATATATTTCCTCCCATTGACCTTGGTGTATATGCACTGATCTACTTTGTTCTCAATAAATCCGAATGAAGTAACAACACTATGCAACTTGAAATACCACTGTCTAGAAGCTTGCTTAAGGCCATAAATAGACTTTTTCAATCTACAAACAAGCTGACCTAAGTCATCTGCTATAAAACCTTTAGGCTGCACCATATAAACCTCCTCATCAAGGTCTCTATTTAGAAAAGTAGTCTTAACATCCATCTGGTGTAACTCCATATCGTAATAAGCTACCAATGCCAAGATCACTCTAAAGGAATCTTTAGAAGAAATTGGAGAAAATGTTGCTTCATAATCTATTCATTTTCCTTGAGCAAAACCCTTAACTACCAGTCTAGCTTTAAACTTTTCAATATTTCCTTTGGAATCCCTTTCAGTCTTGAATACCCATTTGCAACCAATAGGTTTACAACCTTTAGACAATTCAACAAGCTCCCAAACACCATTATGTTTCATAGATTGCATCTTATCTTTCATCGCATCTAACCACAAATTTGATTAAGGACATGAGATGGCATCAGTATAAGTCACGGGATCAACAACACAACCTATATCATAATCATGCTCTCCCAAGTAGACTAAATAGTCTGGTGGTATAGCTGAACGTCTTTCTCTAGTTGATCTTCTGAGTGGAGCTACGTTAACCTCATTTTGAATTTGAGGGGCTTGAGGAATTTCATCAGGAACTGTCTCAACAATAGGATCATGTGCCACAGCAGGCTCAGTTTGTGGCGCAAAAGGCTCCATAATTGTCTGCACAGGATGAGACAGAGATCCAGTAATCCCCACCATACTATCATCTTCGATAGCTTGTGAGTAACTACCATTTTCAGCTATATCAAATTCCAGAAATTTTGCAATCTGAGATTCCACAATTCTTGTTCCTCCATTAAAGTTATAAAACCGATACCCCTTTGAATGGTCTGGGTAAGACACGAAGTAACATCGAGTAGTTTTGGAATCCAGTTTACTCAATGTTGGATTATATAACTTCACTTCTGTTGGACATCCCCAAACTTTAAAATGATTCAAGCTAGGTTTACGTCCAGTCCATAACTCAAAAGGGGTCAATGGAACTATTTTAGTAGGAACACGGTTTAAAATATAAAGAGTTGTTTTCAAAGCTTCACCCCACAGAAAATTAAGTAAATTGATCCTACTAATCATACTTCTCATCATGTCCATAAGAGTACGATTCCGCCTTTCAGCTACACCATTTTGTTCAAGACTTCCGAGCATTGTAAACTGACCTATTATCCCAGAATCCTCTAAATATTTAGCAAACCGCCCTTTAAGTTGGCCAGCATCACCGTGCCTACCAAAATACTCACCACCACGATCAGATCTGACAATCTTAATAACTTTTCCCAACTGTTTCTCCACTTCAGTCCGAAAAATCTTGAATTTGTCAAGAGACTCGGACTTTTCTTTAATCAAGTACAAGTATCCATATCGAGAAAAGTCGTCAATAAATGTGATGAAATAAAAATTTCTGCACAAGGTAGCCGTGTATGGTCCACTAATATCAGTGTGAATAACCTCCAACAAATTTGAACTTCGTACAGCAGATTTCTTCTTTATCTTAGTCATCTTACCTTTACAACAGTTTACACAAGTTTCTTGAACATCTTTAAGAGTAGGCAAGATATCAGCTTTTATAAGCCTTTCTACTCTATCTTTAGAGATGTAACCAAGACGTTTATGTCACAATGCATAAGACTGTTCCTTATGTATAGGCCTTTTGGAAACAACCTTTTCAGCTGAATAAGCAACATATATGTCGTTCGAAGATAAGCTCAATCGATATAATCCATTGGATAAATTGCAACACCCAATCTTATTTGAATCATAAAACATGGAAATAGTATTACTCTTTAGTTCAAAAGAGTATCCACACATGTCCAAACAAGACACAGAAACTAAATTCCGCCTAAAAGAAGGTATGTAAAAAGTGTTTCTTAACACCATCCGAAAACCAGAATTTAAAATCAAAATAATATCTCCCACGAACTCAACGTCAACTCCAACGTTGTTTCCAACAGTGAGCTTTGATTCATCCTGAATTGGCGTCCTTTGGTTTATAAACCCCTGAATGGTAAATGCAACATGATTAGTTGCACCACTATCTAGCCACCAGGAATTGGTCGGAACTTCAGATAGATTGGATTCATAAACAAATGCCAAAGAATCATTACCTTTAGGCTCTCTCTTATTTCTCTTAGACAACCAAGCCTTAAACTTGTTGCAACGTTTCTTCACATGTCCTCTCTCCCTACAAAAGTAGCAAAGAACACCATCCTTCTTGGTGAATACTTTCTTAGGACCCAGAGTGTTATAAAGACCTACACCTTTAGAATTTCCTTTGTTGTTAGAAGGACCAGCAACTTCTGAATTGTTTTTATGGGTATAAGTTTTCACCTTCTTACCCTTGTCACTAGCAGAACTAGAAGAATAAAGAGCAATATATCCTTTATCTTTCTCCAATTTCTCTTCTTCTGCCACCAACCTTGCAATCAGGTCATTAACAAACCATGTTTCATCTTGGGAACTATAATTGGTCTTGATAATCTCAAAATCAGGAGGAAGAGTATTTAAAGTTTGATGGACAATGCAAGCAGTAGGAATTTCAACATTGAGAGTCTGAAGCTTTGTCTGTAACTCAACCATCCTCAGAACATAATCTCTAATTCCACCAAAACCATCATACGTCATAGTAAAAAGTGTTTGCATGTGTGTTCCTATCTCAGCATTAGGTGAGACATAGTTTCTAGCCATCAAGGCTTCCATCATCTGCCTAGCATTGAAGTTTGCAGGCAAACCACTTTTCAAGTGTTCCTGAATGGAATGGTTCATGAACAGCAAGCAAATTCTATTGCTCTTTTCCCATGCAGCAAAATTTGCTTTTTGAGCCTCTGTACTCTCGGCAGTCAAATCTGCCGGCCGATCAGTAGTAAGAGCCATATGAACACCTGCCATCTCCATAGCAAACAGAAAATCCTCTCTCCATCTCTTAAAATTCGAACTAGCAAGAACCTCAATGGTAACGGAGTTATCATTTATAGAAAAGGTGACTGAAAAACAAGTAATGTATATAATCAACATCATGTGAGCATTGTGTAACTTGACGTACAAGTACACATTCAGAGAGTTACATGCAAAATCACATAATCACCTTTAGGCAGAATACATGACATGCAATTGTATACTCCCCACATGATAAGGGTTATGAGAATATATTCTAATTTTCGTGAATTCATCACCTTTGGGCATATGAACTATTAGGATCGGTCACTTCTCCACCACACTATCATATATCCCTCCATGAACTAATACACAATCATCTCCTTTGGGAGTATGACTATGCATTAGACAAGGAGACATCCCAATCAATATACGAGATCGAAATTTCTCAAATCCAATCAAGCGTGCCACTTTGGCAGTCACAACTCAATTGAATCCTTAAAACTCTCTCATACCAGGGATATAATCTTTATATCTCACATACATCATATACATGTGATTTAACTTTAGTGATAGGGGCATCATATCACTCAAATCACATGCTATGCTAATTACATTGCCTTATTCATTAATAAAATACAATAAAGTTTTAATTTTTATTAATGAATCACACTTTTATAATGTTTATGTGAAAACATACCAATAATCCAACACATGTATTTCCAAGAACACAAAAAATACAAGAAAAATACGCAAAAATACACTAAAAATTCACGTATTTAGGGCTTTGCATGTATTTTCACATCCATAAAATCATCAAATATATAAAATAAATATACCATGACATAGAGAATAAACATACGAGTCCATCGTTGTCGAACACGCGCAAATCGGACACTCCACGCGCCCGCACGCGCCGCTTGAGTGCGCGGCGCGTGTTCGATGTGTAGGAGGCGCGTGGCCGCACGTGAGGGCGCATGCGGCCTCCTCCGGTGACGCGCCGCTCACCGTTCTCTTCGTCTCGTCGAGCCCAATCCGATTATATAATTTAATTTAATTTTTATTGAACGAAAAGTCTCGAAAATCACAAATTAGGGCAAAATCCGTACAAATTAGGGCAAAATCAATCGCATTCGTGTTCTAGGGTTATGGAGGCTCTGATACCACATGTTGGACGCAAATTGCGTAACCCCAAGATCTCCATAACTAAAACAAGAACTTGTATCATTGAGAAGAAAGATTAACGTACCTGTTTTGGAATCCATCGTTCTTGAAGCGGAAACACAATGTTCCACGCTCAAGTCCTTCTCCTCTATTGCCCTCCGTATCACTGGCTCAATAAGGCGGCCCTCTCACTTGCAGCGTTAGGTAAACGCCCCTTAGGTGATGATACATGTGAGAATTAGGGTTAGAGGAGAGACTTAAGCACTATTTATAGAGTTTCCAGCCAGTACCTCTCATTACGGGCCAGGCTTAACTCGGCCCACACTAGATAGCCCATATTAGACTAATTAAGAAACCTTCTATCTCACCTTAGACCAAATCCCGTAAAACAGTAAACGTTAAATAGTAAATTACAATATCAATTAATGTAGTCCACATTAGGAAAACTCTTACACGTGACCCATTCCTCCTTCGGCTTCTTTGCAAGGCTCTCCGTGCTTATCACTTTGCTTCCGTCGGGTAGATGGAGCTCGAGGTCCATGGGAAGCAGCCTCGGAGTGCAGCTTCTCCTGAGTTTAATCACGAACGCGATTTCGTACGTGGTCTTAAGAGGTAGCGCATTTGCATGGAATCTTCCTTTGATGTATAACCCAGACAATTGCGATAGCTCAGGGACCAAACGTCTGCATTGCCGCGAAAACTGAATGACGAGAAGGTCTATAATTAGTATTGCGCAATCGTGTGGTGAACAACAGGAGGCTGGCTTTTAGGAGAAATCTTTGAAGGCAACCAATGAACGGTGCGCGTGCGAACGGCTAAATAAGTGATATAGCTAGTACGAGAACCTAGAGGGGGGGTGAATAGGTATAAAAAAAATTTCCTTGAAGATTGCACAATATTTAAACAGTTAAAGGATTTGCAACAGTTAAAAATTCAATCGCAAGACTGAGTAAGGGAAAGAGAGAATTGAACACGCGGTTTATAGTGGTTCGGCTTGATTCAAGCCTACGTCCACTCTTCTGCACTGACAGCCAATTGGCTGGATTCCACTATGATCAAAGAGATGTTACAGTGTTGATCTTCCTTGATTTCTAGGTGTAGATGATCTACCACACTCGCTCAAGGTGTCACCAAGTATAAACACTCTCTGTGTATACAATTTCGCTCGAACTGTATCGACTAACAATCAAAGTTCTTCAGACTTTGGAATTTTTCTATCAATCACACACTTAAAACAACTAGAACGTCTTCCTTTTATACTCCTTTATGCCATCATAGCCGTTGGCACTTACCAAAGGAATTCCTCCAATCTACCCGTTGGACGGAATCAATCAAGAAGATCATCCGAGCTATTTAAGGAATCTGATGATAGCCCATCAATCTGTTCGCCCATACAATCGGATCTTGGTTTCCAAAATAGAACATTCCAAAATTATTTCGTTGACCATCGGATCTTCAATCGATCTTAGATGAGAATCAAAGAATCCGAAATATTTATCCAACCAAAGAATCTTTTCCAGAGGATAGGATCGAATCCTCAACCATATACTTCCGCTTTGGATTTCCTTCGTCACTGGATTAGAAAGACTGTCAGTGAGAATAGACTTAAGTCTTGAGTCTTGAGTCTTAAGTCTTGAGTCTTGAGTCTTGAGTCTTGAGTCTTGAGAACACAAAGTCTTCGGACTTTAAACGTCGTTCTCCGAACATCCGCACTTAGGCGATAGAAACGTTTTGTCGGCTTCAAAATATTCTGGAAAGATTTCTCCAACAATCTCCCCCTTTTTGATGGTGACAAAACTTTCTTGTAGATTTGAACAACTTTGACCTGCAAAAACATTTCTCAAGCAATATGGCTAACTCATAAAGATTAATAAAACAACCAGACTCTGCATCCACAAAAAATTGGTTAGTCTTTCATGAGTAACACCATATAACAACACTTGAAATAAATGCAACCAGTCAAGCATCACAATCCACAGTCAATTCAGTCAAATTCACACTCAAGTTCAAGTTCTCAAGTCATACTCAAACATAACCATAATCACAAAAGTTAAAGTTTTAAAAAATGTTGGTTCAAATTGGTTCTCCCCCTTTTTGTCAGCATTAAAAAGGGTGAGTAAGGAGTCATGTCTGCTTGGGAATGCGCACGATCTGGAAATCCCCAATGGACTGGACTACTCCTTCGAGCTTCTTCAGGTCTTCCCTCAGTTGAGCTACCTCTTCTCCCTTAGCATTGGCTTGAAGTTGCAGAGCGAGGTCTTTGAATTTATCCTCTAGAGAGACTGAAGATGCTTGTCCAGCATTCTTCAAGGCTTGGATTTCACAGTTCAGAGCATATATTTGGCCACGCATTTCCAGAAGAATATCCATGATATGACGAAAATCTGCAGAATCGTCCGTCTGTGTACTAGCATTTGCTTTCTCAGATGGTGTGTATGCAGACGATGGCGCTTCTGTTAAGTCTTGTAGATTTGGTTCTGACGTATCGTGACCTTCTTCAGGCAATTGTGAGACCTGAACTTCTTCTGGGTCTTCTGGAGATTGTCTTAGATCTTCACTGACAGCAGCATGAGGTGTAGATCTCTCTTGCTCGTCAACTCCCCCTGTCTCTAGGACATCGAAAGGGGAAGAGTGATGATCATGCTCTTGATTTCCCTTCTCTCCAGATTCATCAGTAGACTTTTCTTTTTCTCCTTCTCCTTCTTCTTCAGCTTCTTTCTCCTTCTCTCTCTGTTCTTCTGCTTCTCTGCTCTTCTGAAGTTCTGTAGGTTGAAACACAGAGCGTCTGGTTCTTGTCAGTGGATGGATAGTGGGATCTTCATCCTCTTCATCTTCATCTTCATCCTCCAGGATGAGAGTTCTTTTCTTCTTTTTCGATGGAGCACCAAAGGCCTCCTTTCCTTTTCTCTTTGAGGCAGACTGAACTGGAGATTTCACTTTGAATTTCTCCATTGCCTTGGAGAGTTCTTGCAGACGCATCTTCATTAACATTTTCAACCCTACCACCATCTTATCACACGGTCGAACACAAAATGTTTGTGGCGGTTCAATGTTCATGTGTCTGAAGATCTTGGTCACCAGACAGGATAAGGCAATTGTCCTTTGTCTTTTGACAATGCTCTGTGCATATGGAAGAGAATAGTGTGCGGGAGAGAAAACTTCCATCCTGAGTTGATCGCGTACATCAACTTTGCTTCAGACAGAGACACAGAAGTCTTTGACGTAGACTTTGGTCTGAGACAGTTGATCACAATCTTATGAAGCACGATGTTGATGGCCTTCATCCTTGAGTAGGTAATTTTCTTCTCTGCGTCCATATCTTTGACAAGATCCAGAGTAGTACGAGCAGGTGAGACTTTGATTGGTAAATAACGTTCTCTTTCAACTCCAACTATGTCCGCCAACATATTCACATCTACCACGTAGACTTGGTCTCGTACACTAAATGAAATTCTATTCGCATCCAAAAAGCTAAGATTTGAATAGAAATAAGCGGTCAGTTGAGCATACCCGTCCGTAGAGTCAGAGCAAAAATTCTCAAGTTGAAGCAAATTCAACTTCTCTCTTAAGTTCATGTTGATAGTGTCCAGGAAGTCAAAATCAACACTTCTAGGGTTTATCACCCCTCTTTTCAACAGCCTGAAATACACTTTTTCCTGATCCTTGGATTTAAACAAATCCATCCGATTTCCTTTCACCTTTGCTGCCACACCCATTCTAGGTTTAAATTCAAGGAACATTTTGTCATCATCGTTCCCTTCAATCAGATTTTGTCCTGGCAAACGAGGGTCACTAGGAATGTTCGCAAGAGCCTCCTCTGCCCTTCCTTTAGGAGCAATTCCCAATTCCTCCATTTTCCGCAGAAAAAGATACTCATTCCCATAATTTTTGTCCTTAAGGAAGTCATCTATATATTTTAATGAAGAACCGGAGCTTTTCAACGCACGATAAAGCTTATAGATAAATGAGGGTCTTTGAACTCTTACTGGGTCGACTTCCTCGATTATCTCATCTTCCAGATGTTGACTTGCATCTTGTGGGGCAGGAGGTGTTGAATGACGTGGAGGAGAGCGAATCGGACTTTGTCGCTGACTTGATAAGTCTTCCTCCTCGGTGAGATCGAAATGTGTCGGTCCCTTCTCCATTCTTTGTGGTCCCCTGCTTGCGATTCTTGATGATTTCCTCGAAGACGACATTTTTCTTTGTCTATTGGAAGATTCTTTCACTTGCTTTTCCCAAGAAAAATGACCACTTTCTCGACGACGAACAATAAGTAGAAACAGTATCGGGAGGAGAGTGCCTTTTAGGGTTTTGAAAATTGGGCGAAGAGAAACTGTATATATAACTCAGTTTTTGAAAAGGGAAGTTCAATCGGTACAAGGAAAGTGTACGAACACTTCTTTTTCAAAATCAATAACTGCCAAAATTAATTCTTTTAAAAAGACAAGTTTTCGAATTTTTACACAGATTATTACCAAACAAAAGATCGTACATTTTCGAATTTAGATAAAATAACTAAACGAGAGTTCATACCTTTTCGAATAGCAACTT
This sequence comes from Eucalyptus paniculata subsp. matutina, assembly GCA_017140255.1. NCBI lineage: Eukaryota > Viridiplantae > Streptophyta > Magnoliopsida > Myrtales > Myrtaceae > Eucalyptus > Eucalyptus paniculata. Next base: position 31,997,730 of record CM029444.1, on the reverse strand, counting down.
ACAGTCTCTAGCCATGAATGTTTGGGTCTCATGGTTTAAAGTCTGAGAGATCAGAGTCTTAGAGTTGGTGAGTCTCTGAGTTGGTGAGTCTCTAGACTTTAACTTCTTCAAGCTTCAAAATGTTGAGTCTTGAGCAGATAAAGTCGAATTGATTTTTCTCCAAAGGCTTTGTGAATATATCCGCTAGTTGACTTTTTGAATCAACAAATTGAATCGAGATTTCTCCATTTTGAATATGATCTCTAATGAAGTGATGTCGAATCTCAATATGCTTTGCTCTTGAATGAAGGATTGGATTTTTGGTGAGATTGATCGCCCGGTGTTGTCACATCTGATTTCTCGTGCATGAGTCTTCAATGCCAAAGTCTTGTAGCTGTTGTTTTATCCATAGAATTTGCGAACGCGGCTTCCAAGAGCTACATACTCGCTTCGTCGTTGAGAGAGCTACGTGCTTTGCTTCCTTGAGAACCAAGACACTCCCTGTTTCCAAGCGATTGACAAGTTCCCGAAGTGCTCTTTCATCGACTCGCAACCGGCCGATCTGCATCTCGAGTATCCTAGAAGATTAAAGTCTCCCTCTTTGGATACCAAAGACCGATGCTTGAAGATGAGGCAATGTATTTGATAATACGTTTCACGGCAATGAGATGTGATTCTCTAGGATCTGATTGAAACCTAGCACAGATGCAAACACTCAACAAAATATCAGGTCTAGAAGCAGTAAGATAAAGAAGTGAACCGATCATGCTCCTGTACAGCTTTTGATTTACTTTCTTCCCTTCTTCATCCTTGTCTATCTTCTGAGAACATGACATTGGTATGTCGGTCTTTTTGCACTTTCCCAATCCAAACATTTTGACAAGATCATTCGCATATTTTTCTTGATGAATGAAAGTTCCTTCCTTCATTTGTTTCACTTGGAGTCCAAGAAAGAATGTTAACTCTCCCATCATACTCATTTCAAACTCATCCTGCATAGACTTAGAAAATTTCTTGCATAGACTTTCATTAGGTGATCCAAAAATAATATCGTCCACATATATTTGAACAAGTAAAAAGCTTTTGTTTTCTTTCTTGATAAACAAAGTAGTATCTACTTTACCTTTGACAAAACCATTTTGTAATAAAAACTTACTTAGTCTGTCGTACCAAGCTCGAGGTGCTTGCTTTAAACCATACAGGGCCTTTTTCAGTCTGAAGACTGAGTCTGGCTTCTTTGGGTCTTCAAACCCAGGTGGTTGTTCCACATAAACTTCCTCATGGATAAATCCATTTAGGAATGCACTTTTGACGTTCATTTGGAATAACCTGAAATTTTTATAACAAGCAAACGCAAGTAATAGACGAATAGCCTCTAACCTTGCTACTGGTGCGTAAGTCTCGTCATAGTCTATTCCTTCTTCTTGCGTATATCCTTTGGCCACGAGTCTTGCTTTGTTTCGTATGACTTTTCCTTCTTCATTCATCTTGTTCCTGAATACCCATTTGGCTCCAATAACAGTTTTACCTTTTGGTTTAGATGTCAATTCCCAGACATCATTGATGTTGAACTGTCTAAGTTCTTCTTGCATAGCTTCGATCCAACTTTCATCAGATAAAGCTTCTTCTATGCTTTTTGGTTCAATTTCAGAAATGAGAGCCACAGCACTAGATTCTTCACGCCTTTTTGATCTGGTGCGGATTCCTTCATTGATTTCGCCAATAATGAGATCTTTGGGATGACTGGATTTGTTCTTCCAGTTACTAGTTGATTTGCCTGGTTGATGATCTCTTTCTTTATTTGGATCTTCATGAGTATCTTGATGTTGGACTTCCAGAGTCTGAGATGCTTCTTGAGTTGAAGACATTGGAAGGTCTAGAGCGGGTTCAGACTCTTCATACTGAGTCTGGCTGAATTCATCTTGCGTTGAATCTTGAAATTTGACATTCATTGATTCTTCCATAGACTGGCTTTTCTTGTTATAGACTCTGTAGGCTTTGCTTGATGTAGAATATCCACGGAAGATGCCTTCATCTGATCTTTCTTCAAACTTACCAACTCGATCATTTGCATTTTTCAAAATAAAGCATTTGCAACCAAACACATGAAAGTATGAAACAATAGGCTTCTTACCTTTGAACAATTCATAGGGGGTTTTCTCTAGAATAGGTCTTAGGAAGACTCTATTTATGATATAGCATGCAGTTGAAACAGCTTCAGCCCAAAATCGTGAAGAAATTTTACTTTCAATTAAAAGTGTTCTAGCCATTTCTTGAAGAGATCTATTCTTTCTTTCCATCACTCCATTTTGCTCTGGAGTATATGGTGAGGAAAACATATGATTAAAACCAGATTTATCACAAAATTTCGTAAAATCTTGATTCTCAAATTCACTTCCATGATCTGTTCTTATACTTGAGATTGCACATCATTTTTCATTTTGAACATTTTTAGCAAACTTCTCAAAGTACGAAAAGGTCTTTGACTTACTTGCAAGAAAATACACCCAGGTAAAACGAGAGTAATCGTCTACAATTACTAGACAATACTTCTTACCTCCAATGCTCTGGGATCTTGTTGGTCCGAAGAGATCCATATGAAGCAACTATAGTACATGATTAGTAGATACATGATTTATTTGCTTAAATGAATTTCTTACCTGCTTTCCCAGAATGCATGGAGTGCATAAGTCAGACTTTTGGTATGGCAATTTAGGTAGACCTCGAACAAGCTTCTTTGATGAGATTTTGGCTAATTGCTTCATGTTGATATGGCCAAGCTTTCTGTGCCATAAGACTGCTTCTTTTGAATTGAGATTAGGCATTGTGCTTCATTTGGTTTTACATCAAGGAGGTAGATATTTCCATGCCTTCGACCCATGAAAGACTGAGTCGAATCTTTACTAATTCCAGAACATATGCCTTCTTGAAAGGAGATCTTGAAACCGGTATCACACAATTGGCTAATGCTTTGAGAAGATTGTAATTGAGTCCTTCTACTAGAGAGACATTGCTTATTGTGAGATTTCCAATTTTCACAGTTCCGAATCCCACAATACTTCCTTTGCTATTTCCTCCAAATGAAACTTTTCCACCATTTACTTGAATAAGCTTTATGAAGCAATTTGAGTCTCTTGTCATGTGTCTTGAGCATCCGCTGTCAAGATACCATTTTACCTTCTTTTTGACAGAGACCTGCATTCAAAAGAGAGTCTCAAGCTTTCTTTGGTACTCAAATTTTCTTGGGTCCTTTGGTGTTAGTAGGATAAACATTATTGGGCCATACTTTCTTAACAGGCTTCCAAACCATAGGACAGTCTTTTTCAAAATGATCTTGACTGTTACACTTTGAACATCTTAGAGCATTTCGACCTACAAACTTTACAAAGACTTTCTTGAAATGATTTTTGTAAGCCTCTTTTGACGGTCTTTTCTTAATTCTTTCTTTTACTTTTGGAAAATCAATCAAGGGGATTGTTTCCATTGTCATACCTAGACCGGACTTATTAAAGTAAGGTCTTTGACCGAAAGAACTTTTTCAAGTTTTTCCGACCCTATTGAAAATTTCTTTGAAATATTTGATAAATCAATTTTTAAGAAAGCATTTTCTTTTGAAAGTTTTTCTTCATTCTCTTTAAGAGTAGAAACATTCAAGTTTAAACTTTTCACTTTTTCTTCTAAAATGTTTTCTTTTTGTTTTAAAACTGAGTTTTCCTTTTTAAGTTCGGAAATCTTTTTGAGAGAAGTCTTAAGACTAAAACATAATTCATCAATGTATTTAGAGACTTTGACAGGGATTTTACAATCACTTACCTCAAATTCACCGTCTCGAGTCGATCTAGAGTCTGAGTCTGATTGCGCCATCAGACACAGGTTGGCATATTCCTCATCACTTTCTTCACACTCGTATCGCTCCGTGTTTCGGCTTTAAGAGCTTTTCGAGACTTCTCAGGCTTTCCTCTTTTCTTCTTCAGAAGAGGACAGTTGGGTCTGATGTGTCCCTTTTTCTTACATTCGAAGCAAACTACATCTTTGTTTGGTTCCTCATCATCAACAGACTTGGTCTGCTGTCTCTGAAAACTTTGTTTCTTTAAGTTGAACCTTCTGCCTTTTCTATTCAGTTTTCTGAATCTTCTTATCATGAGGGCGAGCTTCTCATCATCCATATCATCTTCAGAATCTGCATCGTCAGAGTCATCATTTGATTTTAGTGCAATAGATTTCTTACCGCTTGGATCTTCGTCTTCATTAATTCGTTCCACTTCGTAAGACTGAAGAGTTCCAATCAGCTCATCTACAGATAATGGCATGATTCTTTGCGTCTCTCTTATTGAAGTCTTGATATGATTCCAATCATTGGAGAGTCCACGCAGAAGCTTGTTCACCTTCATGGGATTAGAAATTTTTTATCTTTGGTTCTCAAGACCATTGACAATATCTGTAAAACGGCTAAACATGTCAATTATAGATTCTCCTGGTTTCATTTTGAAGGCTTCATATTGACCAAGGAGAATGTTAATTCTGGTCTCCTTCACTCGGTCTGTCCCTTCATAAGTGATATGTAATCTATCCCATACTTCTTTTGCTGTAACACAAGAAGATATTCTGTTATATTCAGTTGGTGACAAAGCACAATATAAAGAGTAAATTGCTTTTGCATCGAGTGCTTGTCTCTTGTTTATTTCTTCTTGAGACATTCCGCTGGCTTCAACAGTTTCTTTCCCTCTTTCGATATCGATGCAGCGAAGAGGAGTGATTCCTCTTTCCACCACATCCCATTCCGTGGGATCCTTTGACCGTAGAAAAGCTTTCATCTTGTTTTTCCAGATGTTGTAATCTTTTCCATCAAAGTAGGGTGGTCTGGTATTGCTTTGCCCTTCCACCAGCCCTGGTGCTAGCATACTAGCCATGGATCTTTTACTCTGAAGTAAAACACTTCAAATAAAGTAAGAACACGAGCTCTGATACCAATTGATATAGCTAGTACGAGAACCTAGAGGGGGGTGAATAGGTATAAAAAAATTTCCTTGAAGATTGCACAATATTTAAACAGTTAAAGGATTTGCAACAGTTAAAAATTCAATCGCAAGACTGAGTAAGGGAAAGAGAGAATTGAACACGCGGTTTATAGTGGTTCGGCTTGATTCAAGCCTACGTCCACTCTTCGCACCGACAGCCGATTGGCTGGATTCCACTATGATCAAAGAGATGTTACGTGTTGATCTTCCTTGATTTCTAGGTGTAGATGATCTACCACACTCGCTCAAGGTGTCACCAAGTATAAACACTCTCTCGTGTATACAATTTCGCTTGAACCGTATCGACTAACAATCAAGGTTCTTCGACTCTGGAATTTTTCTATCAATCACACACTTAAAACAACTAGAACGTCTTCCTTTTATACTCCTTTATGCCATCATAGCCGTTGGCACTTACCAAAGGAATTCCTCCAATCTACCCGTTGGACGGAATCAATCAAGAAGATCATCCGAGCTATTTAAGGAATCTGATGATAGCCCATCAATCCTGTTCGCCCATACAATCAGGATCTTGGTTTCCAAAAATAGAACATTCCAAAATTATTTCGTCGACCATCGGATCTTCAATCGATCTTAGATGAGAATCAAAGAATCCGAAATATTTATCCAACCAAAGAATCTTTTCCAGAGGATAGGATCGAATCCTCAACCATATACTTCCGCTTTGGATTTCCTTCGTCACTGGATTAGAAAGACTGTCAGTGAGAATAGACTTAAGTCTTGAGTCTTGAGTCTTAAGTCTTGAGTCTTGAGTCTTGAGTCTTGAGAACACAAAGTCTTCAGACTTTAAACTGTCGGTCTCCGAACATCCAGACTTAGACTGATAGAAACGTTTTGTCATCTTCAAAATATTCTGGAAAGATTTCTCCAACAATAAGTAAAGTGCAGAGTTATACCATTTTTGTTTCGTTGGAATCCACTTCCAGGTGATACTTCTGTCACCTCCCTCGAGGTACATTGCCTTCGGAAGCACCAACAAGCAGTTCTTGTGGAGCTTCTTGTCGACCCAAAACTTCTGCATACAATCAATACTCGAGAATAAAAATCAGAAAACGAGGCACGATCAAAAAGTTGGAGAGAGTTGAAGGACATTATCTGGGTCTTCGCCTTTTTGTTGACCTCGAAGAGCAGTCCTTGGTAGACACCACGACGCCAATCCTTGAGGTCGATGGAAACAATGTTGGTTGGTGCGGTTGCTCATCTCATGAATGATAGAGAAACGAGGGAAGGCATTCCCTCCTCTCTTTTGCTTTGCCTGGTTCGCTTGGCCGAGTTCGAATCTCCCTCTTCAGCCCACCCTCCTTCCATATATTCTTTTTTAGTACCAACGCCTTTTGAGCTCGTCTTGCATCTCTTTGCAACAGTACCTTGGGCTAGAGATGGTTAAAGTTAGAGCAGGTCTCAACATAAGGAGACCTTGCCAACTCCAGGCAATACTACCCTCGTTGCCGGGTTACTAAATTGGAATGCTTTTGCATTTGGTGCTATGAACCCAATTACTCCATAGGGAAGAGGATGTAAGGCTCAAATTGAGTCGCTATGTTAGGCTCAGATTTGTGCAGTGGATAATTGCTCATATATGCTCAATGGAGTTGTAAATCTTTTGACATTGAGACTTTTGCTTGAAGATGTACCAAAATATTTCTTATGGGTTTTCTCTCATCTTTATTTGAACTCAACTCAGGGAAGCTAGGCGTTAGTTTTTTATTTTCAAATTCTCGACTTTGAAACTTATCTGTTCTTGGTATTCGTTGGACAATGCAACTATGTGCACAACATTCATACACAGGTGGCAGAACCACTTCTTCTAGAGTTTTTTGCTGTACAAGTCCCGTCGAGGGCTGCAAACTTATAGGGAAGGAGAAGGCACAGGTTTCAATTTGAAAGTTAGATATAATTTATGTATCTGGTTTGTTATGAAGAATTGCGAAGCACCTGGAAAATATAAACAAAAATGATGGAATCTGTCGGTTCCCTGCTGTACACTGTCATCCTATGGGTTTGTTCACTACTTTGATCAAAGATTTGCTGCCCTTGCGATTCTTTTTCTGAATGGAAGGCGCCGGTTAGTAGAAACTGCACTGGATTTTTTTAGTTACTGACGTTGCAATTTCAACTTGAGCATTCATGCATTGGATCACTCTCTTTTCGCTGAGCTGTCCCATTCCACGGCTTGCAGATTTGGGCAACCCGTCAAAGTTAATTGGGCATATGCCAGTGGTCAGAGAGAGGATATCTCAGGTTTGGTCTGGCTCTTGTTTTGCATTTGTATATTATCACGTTCTATTGCTGCTATGGTATATATTTTCTTCGATGCTTCATATAGCTAGTTTTGGGATGTGTAGGCCAATAGAACATGTTTGATGGTGCCCTCAGTGCTGAGGTGATGGATGCCATGTTGTTTGCGTGCTTTCCTGTTTATCCCGGCTGTTCGTAAGTTTCACATCTCCTTATCTTGGTTTTGTTTTTCTGGGAGAGCAAACTTTCTTATTAAAAAATATATGGTAAAAAGACATTATGATAGCATTATACATTATCGTCAGTCAAGTTCAAATAATTGTGTAAAACACATAGATGCACGGATTATGTGGGATCAGAAAACTAGACGTTCAAGAGGGTTTGGCTTTGTTTCTTTCAGGAACCAACGGGTGCTTCATTGCATTTTCTTGAACCTATTGTCACTTCCTGCATTTATATGTTCTACATTCATCATACTCATACGTATTCTATTGTTCTAAATCTCCAGTATTAAGGTTGTCTATTAATTTGTGGAGGTTCTATTTGTGCTAATAAATGATTTGACCGTTAACAATTCTGCCTTCTGAAAAAACTATGTCTCAATCTTACGTGCGTTATGGTCTCATGTTAAGGAGATTGCCTCCTTTATCTTGGATATCGGAATAGTGAAATAGATGAACTATCAATACTGAAGTCCAGATTTTCTTAAACAGACCATTCAAAATTCTAGACAATCTTCTCATCTTTTGTCCAAGGTAACTGGTTCCTAGATGGGAAACTCTTTCTTGGATCATAAACATGTTTCTTTTAGATACCTAGATTGGTTTGATGTCTTAAGGGTAAGATAAAAGGGGAGGTCCTCAATTCTGAGCCATTTTTCATTTCTATTTTTTTTTTTTGGTCGGAAAAACACTAATAGATATTAATACGAGTAACCCATACAACCAGCGGCTATAGCATCCGCACAAAGCAAATTCATGAGAGGGAAGGGAGGAAGAAGAGCCCAACTACGGCTCGAAGGAGTCCTATTATGGGCCTTGCAGGCCCAATTGGCTGCCGCATTTGCCTCCCTTCGACAGAACCCTATAGAGAGATTAGGGTTAACACGAAGACTGCCTCAGAGAAGAGAGCGCGATCTGTCCATGGCGGCTGTGTCCGACGATTCAACGTTTCTACAAGAGTGAGATTATCAGATTCCACCATGATCTTTGCTTGTTGGAGACCTTGATCAAGAAGATGCCGAAGCGCCAAGGAAAAAGCTTGGATCTCAACCTGCATAGCGGAGGACGCAGCTACGCCTTTGGAGAAACCATCAGTAAGTTTGCCCTGGTGATCCCTACAAATACAAGCTATTTTGCCTTCATTGCTACCTGGTTGATAAGATCCATCAATGTTAACCTTCAGAACCCCTAGATCTGAGGACGCCAGAGATGTTCTCTATTTTTGACCAAGATAGGCTTGTGTGTGCAGGAGGGCATAGACAACTGATCCACCTGTGTATGAGTCAATTCTGCCGCTGCAACCTGGATCGGATCAGGAGAAGTTCCTCTGAAAAGGAAACCATTCCGAGCTCGCCAGATCTGCCACATCACATTAGAGATTAACGCCAGTTGAGGTAATCGGTTACCATTCCCTACAGTGGACACAATCCATGAGTCCAAACGCTGGATATTGCTGGGGTTGATGGGGATACCAATCTAGGGGTGAGACCATACCCTGTGAATCCACGAATAGAGTAAGAAAAGATGTTCTAAAGTTTCTGGGACATGTTTTTTACACAGTGAGCAACAAGGGCTATCAATAATGTGCCGTTGATGCAGGTTGTCTCTCGTCGCTAAGGAGTTGCTGCAAATGGACCAGAGAAAGATGCGGACCTTGGGAGCTATGGGCATCTTCCATAGGTTAAGCCAAAACCAGGTAGGAGTTTGATATGATGTAGAAGCACCATTAGTTGGAATACCTGTTGTAGTCTTTGTGATTGAATGATATGCTGATTTGACTGTAAATGTGCCTTGATTAGTAGTTATCCATATGAGTGCATCTTTGGTGAAGGTAGGTCTAATTTGAATGTCTGTGATTTGTTGTATGATCGACAAGTCGAAAAATTTGTGCAGTAAATCTGTCTTCCATGAGCTGGTAGACTGATCAATAAGATCAGCTACTAGTAGGGGTTCTTCTTAGGCCTTTGGTCCACCTAGAATGCCCATAGGTAGCCATCTGTCTTCTCTAATGTTAATGCATTTTCCATCCCCAACTAACCAACATACGTTGGTTATAATGGCTTCCCTCCCGCTCAAGAGACTCTACCAGCCCCAAGATGGGCGAGAGCCCTTGATAGCTTTAAAAAAAAGTTGAGGAATGAAAATATAAACCTCTAAAAAAATTTCCCCATAAAGATAAAGGCTATTGAAGAAGGCGCCATACTTGCTTACCAAGCATGACTTTATTGAAACCGATCAAATCTCTAAAGCCTAAACCGCCCCCCCCCCCAACTTCCTTTTTGTTCTAAAGCCCCTTCCAACACCGCCAATGAATTCCAGACTTGCTTGTATCATTGTTCCACTAGAATTTAGCCATACACTGTTCTATAGCTTTGCATAGTGAAATAGGAATCTTAAAAATAGACATGGCATATTGGGAATAGCTTGAATCACAATCTTAAGCAAAACTTCCTTCTCTCCCTTAGATATGAGTTTCTCCTTCCATCCCTCCGATTTAGACTGAATTCTACTCATAAGCCAAGAAAACATATCATTTTAAGAGCATCCCCAATTAGTAGGTATTCCTAAATACTTACCACATCTTTGTAAAACAGATACCCTTAATTCACGAGCCAAATTTTCCTGTAGAGGAATAGGACAAGATGGATTGAAGAAAATTCCAGATTTGTTTCGATTGATAGTTTGTCCAATGACCAGACAATACTGGTTTAATAGATTAGATAGATTTTGGCACTCCATCAATGTACCATCAAGAAAGAACACAGCATCATCAGCAAAAAATAGATGTGATAAAGTAGGACACCATTGATTCAACTTAATGCCTTTGAGGAAGCCCATATCCATAGCATTCTGGATTAGAAAGGATAAAAGATTGGCAATGAGAATAAATAAGTAAGGGGATAAAGGATCTCCTTGCCGAAGCCCTCTTGTGGGATGAAAATTCTGCAAATACTCACCATTCATTTTGACGCACAAAGTTGTTGTTGAGATGCACTGCATAACTAACTGGACCCAGTGAGAATGGAAGCCTAATATGAGTAAATAATCCTGAAGAAAATCCCATTCAACACGGTCATACGCTTTCTGCATATCTAATTTAAGAACAACTTGAAAATGACGCTTCCTTCTTCTGGTCTTAAGCTAATGAATGACTTCCTGGACTAATAGAACATTGTCTTGAATCTATCTTCCGGCAACAAAAGCACTTTGTTCCTCAGAAATTAAGGTAGGCAGCAGAGGTTTTAACCTAGTAGCAAGCACTTTAGAAAAAATCTTATAAGCATAGTTGCACAAGCTAATGAGGCAATACTGATCTAAGCTTTCTGGGTTTGGGGTTTTGGGAATCAAAGTAATAACAGTTCTATTTAAAGCTGAAGGTAATGATCCATAATTAAAAAATTGCCGGACTGCCCGAAAAATATTGACTTTAAGAACATCCCAATGAGATTGATAAAATAATCCGTTCAAACCATCCGGACCTGACGCTTTTGAAGCACCTAATTGAAATGTAGCCTCTTTAACTTCTTCAAGTGTTACCTGTGCTAGAAGAATTGCATTCATATCTGCATTAACCACCTGTGGACACTCCTCTAAAATCTGTGCATAACAGCGAGGGCCTGAAGTGGTATAGAGCTGTGAAAAGTAATTGGTAGTCATGTTTTTGAGCTCTCCAAGATCCCAAACCCATATCTAATTTTCATCACGCAATACATTAATACGATTCCGTTGTCGTCTTTGAATTGTGGTGGCATGAAAGAATCTAGTATTGTGATCTCCCCATTTTAACCAATTTATCCGAGAACGCATCGCCCAAAATTGTTCTTCCCTCTGCCATGCTCTGTGAAGCTCCTCTTTTAAAATTCATTGCCGTGATTGATTCGAAGAAGTATGACGCTGATTTGTCAGAATTTCTAACTAATGCTCTAATTCGATTGCCTGTTGTCTGTTATGTGAGAATTTCTTACAACTCCAACTGGATAAAGCAGCAGCAACTGCGCGAAGCTTAGCCGAGACAGGAGAGTCCTACCTCGAAACAGAGTGCCAAGAGTTGTCAATGACTGAGCGACAGTCAGTATCCTGATTCCAGAAAGCTTCAAAGGTAAAATGCCTCTGTCGTCGAACTGCACAAGGTATAGTATCTACTACAAGTGGACTGTGATCTGATCCAACTGCAGGAAGAGCAAACACTTGAGCATTCAAGAAAGTGACGCGCCATTCAGTAGTACATAAAGCCCTATCAAGACGCTCCTTCACTAAAGCATCCCCATCTCGGTTGTTCGACCATGTGAAAGCGCAGCCATGAGTAGGGAGATCCAACAAGTAGCAATCATTGAGGACATCTCGGAATGAAGACATACGGTAAGAGTCAGCAGGCCTAGATCCCATTTTCTCCCAATGGTTAAGAATTTCATTAAAATCACCTAGCCAAACCCAATGTAAGACATTATAACTGCTAAACTGCCGAAAAATCTGCCAAAGATACTGACGCTCGTGAAAAACTGCAGGTGCATGAAGACAAGTGATCCTCATGGTTCTGCCCTCCAAGATATTTTGGTAGATAAAGTCAAAAAGATGAGGAGTGGAGGTGATATCTGTCAACCGCAAGCCTTCATTCCAAAAAAGGGCTAAACCACCTGCTGAGCCAACAGGACTGAACACCTGAAGGTGCAAAAACGCAAGGTACGTTTTAGGCAAAACAAAACTTCATCGCCATTCTTCATTTCCATAAAAAATAACAGGTCGGGCTTTTCTTTAGCCACTAGGGCTTTTAAAGCTTGGACTGTTAGGAGATTGCCCAAACCCTAACAGTTCCAACTGATTAGTTTCATCTTTGAACATGTGGCTGTTTAGGGCTAGCCACCGTCGCCCACGAACCATCTTCACTCGCCTCTAAAATTGGCATATCCAACAAGAGAGAATCATCATAAGCTGCCATATTACCTCCAGGTATGTCATACAGAGTATAGCGTCATGGTTTCTTAGCAGGGCCAATTTTAATACTCTGATGAACACTTTTTCCTTTCTTTGCTTGAGGAACCAAGGTCTGCACTTGCACTCCTTTTAGCTTCTCTTTAGCAGGAATTAGAGCAGTAGTTATATTGTGGCGAGTCGAAGGAGCAGAGCCTGGTATATCATTACAACCCCTTGGTATGATGGAAATAGCCTGCTGAGGATGAGCGGTTACTTTGGGGGTAGGTGGTGGTAGAAGAGGGAGAGGTTGAGCATTGGTGGGAGGTGTTTCAGGTATGGTTTCCTCCCACTCCTCCTCCATAGCTGATTGATCATAATAGAATTTCCAATAAAGGCTATATTGATGTACTTCTGCTTTTAACCGAGGGCCATAAGGAGTTTTCCCGGAGTCAGCCATCATATTCTCCTCAAAAGGTACTGACGGACATGAGTCAGTGTAATGTCCCAATCAACCACAGGAGTAACAGTAGTGAGGTAACCATTCATACCTGAAATCCAACCAAAGAGTTTGATTTTTGAATTTAATTAATCTACCTACCTTCAAAGGTTCTGATAAAGCCAACTCTACTCTTGCACGGCCTGCTCGCAAAGTGGAACCAGTTACAAAATCAGACTTTACTTGCAGAACATCACCTATAGTACTTACTGCCTTGCGAATCATGTCATATGTACAACATTCTAAGGGCAGACCGACCACCTGGACCCAGAATGCATAGGTAGAGAAATCATAACAATGAAGAGGGGTGTTTGCTACCCAAGGTTTAAAATTAATAAGATGTCCCGAGAATTGCCAAGGTCCAGTTTCTAGGATTCTCTGTTTTTCAGATTGAGACCTGAATTTTGCTAAATAAATTACCGCTTCCCTCTACAGGATATCAACTTGCTCCTACCTCCATGCCCTCTTCAAGACCGATTGAAAAGCTTGGAAATTAAAGGAATGACTGGAAGGGATTTTACCGATTAACATTAACTTGCACTCCTCAACAGCTTTAGGTGCGGGTTCAACATGCCATTCTTCAATTTCTTTTTCTAAATATAATTTGCCCAATTTTTGACAGAGGGCAGCAACTCGAGATGCATCAGGATCTCCATCGCGAGCCATTACAAGAGTGGGGATGTCGCCTTAGAAGATCGAGGTCTTAAAAGAAGAAAATGGCGACATCCAGATGAAAATACGAAAATCCCGTAAGGTAGGAGGAAAGAAATTCGACAAAGGAGACACTAAGGAGAAACTGGGTTAAGGTGTGGAATGTGGGTACTCTATGCAGAGCATGGGATTCAAGAAGAAAATAAGATGATGAGGAAATGCAGCCTTCATGGCTACAGCAGGAAGCTCGAAACTGAGGAAGAAACAGGTTTGAAGAGAAGAAGAACTCTACCCGGCTGATAGAGAGAAAACTCGACAAGATGAGATGAAATTTATGTTGTTGTCATTTGCCAAAAGAACAGAAAATTTTGGAGTTTGGCACTAAAATTTATTACATTTTTTTTCCATTCTTAGTTTTTACAAAAATCAACGCAGTTTGAGGGCACTTTGATAACTTGTAGATTTGGATGACGCATCGCATTTAATAGACCCCGTGGCTGATTAAAGATCACTTTCTATTAGAAATTTGGAAATAGTAAGAAGAAGTTGGCAACAATTGAATAATTTTGGATGATGTAGTTGTAATTTAGCGGTTCAATGGCATGGCAAAAAGTTGAACATTCTTCCCTGGTAATAACATGATGGCTAGTTCTCTTTTTTTTTTTTTTTAAGTTTCTTAAAATTAACATTCTTTTTTTCATTTTACACGAATGATGCTTCTTTTACTTTGATAATTTGATATTTTATTAATTAGTGTTTTTAGTTTTTGATAGAAAAACAATGGTATGAATAAAAAATGAATACCTCATTTAGTGAAACATGTTTTCTTGATTTGTTTAGTTAGTGGGACATATGTCACTCTGAAAACTTTATTTAATTAAAGGGCTTAAGGCCCCGTCCGCCCAAGCCGGGCCCGAAAGCCCGGCCCATGGGAATAGGGGCCCGTGGAGAGAATGGGGTATAAAAGGGAGAGAGAGAGAGAGAGAGAAGACGTTGGTTGGAAATCATAATTCACGTACGCTTTTTCTCTCCCGTGTGTTTTCTCTCTCAAAAAGGAACAAGAGGGCATACGGCTTTCAATTCTTCCTTCAAGGCTTCATCGGATCAAATTCGACGGATTTTCTTCCTCCATTGGTGTCGGTGTCTAATCTGCGGATTAAAAGGTACGCTCGACTCGTGGTGTGCTTTAGGATCGGTGATACGTGTCGTTTTCCCGGGCTTCGTCTTCCGCTTGATTTAGGGGTTCGATTCAGTGTCGAATCCAGTTTTCGAGGATCCGTTATTCCCAACATTGGTATCAGAGCCCTGTTTCACGTTTTTTCCCGATCAATTCTGATGTTTTTGATTGATTTTTTCGCGAAATCCCTTCGGCCGTACGGAACCGGGCGAAAATCCCGACACCCGAGACTTCTTCGGCCATTTTCATGAGTTTTCGAATGTCAAAAACAAATTCTGAAAGCACTGGGAGAAAGGCGACGTCGAGACGAGTCTGGAGATGTCTCAAGTGCGGCCGGGCGACGCCGCACGCGCCCACACGCGCGGCCGGAAGGCGCTGCACGTGGGCGCGACGCGCCCGGAAGCGCTCGATCGCCAGGCGCGTGCGCGCCGCCGGCCGGCGAACCGGCACGCGCCGGTCCACGGACCGACGCGTGCTGACGTCATCATGACGTCACCCAACGATCAGTAACCGCTGGGCTGACGTTATCGATGACGTCAGCGATGACGTCGGTTGGCCGGGCGGCGACCCGACCCGCGAACCGACTCGACCCGCGAACTGACTCGACCCGACCCGCTGATGTTGACTTGACCGTTGACCGACCGTTGACCGTTGACTTTGACCGTTGACCGTTGACCGACCGTTGACCGTTGACTTTGACCGTTGACCCCAAAAAAAAGAAAAGGAAAAGAATGTGTTTCTTTTTCAATTAAGTCTATGTGGATTATATGTAATCCCTTATTTGTTCTGCATTTGTTGCGAACAATGCCTCCCCGAGGCTTTACACACCTATTCGCGCAAATGACCGATGAACAAAAGGAAAGGCCATGTTTAAGTTGATAAATGAATGATCGATCATCGATGGGAGAGTGGTGACTTAATTAACCACGTCCTTGAAGTCAACGGGAAAATTCAACAGGTCATATGGAATGGTCATCCTATGTCACAGTCAGAGATGGTGCGATTTTTCATAAGCACTCTTCCACCTGAATGGCAAGATGTGTTGAATCGCATATGGGATGTCAACGGAGCTGCTTCCTATAAGAAAATTGTGATAGATTTTGTAAATGAATATTACTCGTATTGTTACAAAGGAAAAGATCAAGAAATTGAACAAAAGAGGATCTTTCCCAGTTCTTGTCTTGACTATGTGTTAGTTGTATTGGTCGATGTATGTTAAGTGTGCTTTGTGGACATATAATGTATTGTTTACTACCCGATTGTTATTGATGTAACAACTGATATGTTAGTTGTATTGATTGAAAGCATTATTGTTTTATTGGAATTCAATTATCTCGTTGCTTTCTATTATTACTAGTTGTGTGGTAATTAGCTATGGGTAGTTATAGAAGTTTTTGTAGCTTCATAGAATTGATTTTGCATATGACAATCATATTAATGATAGTTTTAAGTTAGGATTTTCGAGGATGATTGGAAACGTAGTGACCTTTTGATTCTGAAGCCTTACTTGAAATTATTTATTAATATGATGGGTCTATGCAAATAGGGATGCATAAATGATAAGCATTAATAATTCGTGCATATTTTGTCTGATTAAAAGATCAATGGCTTCAGCCACAAAGAGCATAGTTGCTGAGCTGAACAAAGGTGAAAAGCTCAATGGAGACAACTATGAGATTTGGCAAATGAAAATCCAGTATGTGCTGGAAGAGCAAGAAGCACTTGAGGCTCTTGTCATGACCATGGAAGAACCTGAAGAGGGAACCACGCACAAAGACAAAAGAAACAAAGAAGCTTTCTTAGCGTGGAAAAGAATGAACTCTCTAGCTCGCATCACGTTGTTGAGCAAAGCATGGAAAATGACGTCATGCGAGAGTTTCGGCGTTTTGATAATGCCAAGGAATTGTGGGAGGCATTGGCAGCTAGATATGGTCATACTTCGGTGACTAGATCGAGGCAGCTCACTATCGTGTTTGACTCTTATAAGAAGCCTCATGGTCAGACCATGAAGCAACATCTTAAACAGATGTCAAACATGATAACTGAGCTGAAAGATGCTGGCCATGTCCTCACAGATGAGCAGCAAGTGTAAGCAGTGATTCGTTCCTTGACTCAGAGTTGGGAGCATATGAAGGTGCACCTGACTCATAATGAAAACATCAAAACCTTTGAGGATGCAATGCGTCATCTTGAGCTGGAAGAGGACCGCCTGTTGGCAGCTAAGCCGGATGCTGAACTCTACTATGCTGGTTCTAGCTCAAATGGAGCTTCGAGCTCCAAGCGCAAGCGCCCTAACTGGTTTGATAAGGGGAAAGGCAAGGAAGAAGCAGGTCCTTCAGGGAAGAAACCCAAATTCAACCAACATGGAAGAGGGAAGCGTCCTCGCATGAAAAAGCTTGCAAGGGTGAAATGCTACAACCGTGACAAGAAGGGTCACTATGCTCGCGACTGTCGTGAGCCAAAGAAGGTATGCACCCTTGTACTTTTCAGAACTTTACTTATGTGTCGAGTTCTGTGTTCCTAACTCGAGTCTAATCCTTTGTGGACCGTGGATTCGGAGCGACAGACCATGTAGCGAAGGATAGAGGATCCTTCGTGGAATTCGACGAGTACCAACCGGAACTAAGTGGATCTATGTGGGAAACAACTCCAAAGTCAAGTGAAAGGAATTGGCACATGCCAACTGAATATGCGTGGTGGACGCACCTTATTTCTTCATGATGTATTGTATGCTCCGAGATTCGTCGGAATTTAGTGTCTCGTATTAATGTTGGTTAAATTAGGTTTTAATATGAACTTCTGTAGTAGAGGTGTGAATTTGTTTTTGGAGACAAATTACTATGGTTGTGGCTATTTTCTAGATGGTTTTATTGTATTAGATATTGATTATGTTAATGCTAATGTTTGTTATTCCCTTCTCACGTCTCTTAATAAATATGATAATGATGTGAATGTGTGGCATGCTAGACTTGGTCACATTGGCCAACAACGTATGAATAGACTAGCCAAAGAGGGCTTGTTGGGCAATATTGAAAAAGTTGATTTGTCCATATGTAAGCATTGCCTAGAAGGGAAAATGACAAGGAAACCATTTGGAAAAGGAAAAAGAGCTGAATTTCCTCTGCATTTAATCCATTCTGATGTCTGTGGTCCAATAAATGTAAAAGGAAGGCATGGGGCTGTTTATTTCATTACCTTTATTGATGATTATACTCGATTCGGATATGTCTATTTGATTTCTCATAAGTCTGAAGCAATAAGTTGTTTCAAAAGGTTTATGAACCTGGTAGATAATCAATTAGATAAGAAAATAAAAGCATTGAGATCCGATCGAGGTCGAGAATATTTATCTGATGAGTTCAGAAAATTATGTGATGAAAAAGGAATAGAAAGACAGTTGTCTATTCCGTACACTCCTCAACAAAATGGTGTTGCGGAAATAAGAAACAAAACCCTACTGGAAATGGTTAGGTCCATGATGGCGCATGCTAACTTGCCTATCACATTTTGGAGTGATGCATTGTTAACTGCTGCGTATATACTTAACCGGGTGCCTTCCAAATCAATTGCTTCCACTCCATATGAGTTATGGACAGTAGAAAACCAGACTTGAGTTTTCTTAAGTCATGGGGTTGTGCTGCCTATACACATGAGTCCTCTCACAAGTTTGGGAAATTAGGTCCCAGAGGAAAGAAGAGTATTTTCATAAGATACTCGGAACACTCGAAATGATATGTGTTCATTGGTGAGCAGGAAAGTGGGAGTGTAACTGAATTTGAATCACGAGATGTTACATTCTTAGAGGATGGGTTTCCTACGAAGGGCGAAATAGGGGAAGCTCACTCCCTATTTGAGACCTTGGATCAAGACAATGATATTAGTCGAGTTCATCCAAGTGGGAGCATAATGGAGAATGATGTGCAAAGTGTACAATCTCCCATACGGCGAACAAATCGCCAAAGTATTCCCCGTCGACGTTTTGACATTGAAGGGGAAACTTTTATGGTTGCTCCACAAGATGAGGATGAGCCTAGAAATATCAATGAGGCTCTTAATTGCCCTAGTAAAGAAAAATGGATTCATGCAATGGAAGAGGTAATGGAGTCAATGAAATCAAACCAAGTCTGGGAACTAGTTGATCTTCCAAAAGGACGCAGAGCTATTGGGAACAAGTGGGTTCTCAAAATAAAGCGAAAGGCTGATGGCTCGATTGAAAGGCATAAGGCTCGCCTTGTGGCGAAAGGGTATAATCAACAGGAAGGAATTGATTATGAAGATACGTTTTCTCCTGTAGTAAGATTTACCTCGATTCGCATTATTCTGGCAATAGTAGCTAGTCTGGATCTTGAGTTACATCAAATAGATGTAAGGACTGCTTTCCTCAATGGAGAATTAGAGGAAGAAATATATATGGAACAACCTACTGGTTTCATAGTGAAAGGCCAAGAAGAAAAAGTATGTCGACTTTTGAGGTCGATATATGGTCTTAAGCAGTCATCAAGACAATGGTATATACGTTTTCATAATGCCATAGTGGCATATGATTTTACAATGATTGATGAGGATCATTGTGTATATATCAAAAGATCCAAGGATCAATTTGTGATCATATCATTATATGTTGATGATATACCGATTGCCGGAAGCAATATGGAGTTGGTTAATACTTGTCAAAAGATGGTTGTCTTCTAACTTTGAGATGAAGGATATGGGTGAGGCTGCATACATTCTTGGAGTTAAGATTTCGAGAGATCGTTCAAGAGATCGTTGTCTCTTTCGCAAGAAACCTATATAAATAAGGTTCTTGAACGATTTCGTATGCAAGACTCGTAAACCCATAGACACTCCTATTGCAAAAGGTGAAGGATTGAGCCATAGATCGTGTCCAGGGACTCCACAAGAGAAGGAACAAATGAAACATGTTCCTTATGCTAGTGCTGTTGGGAGTTTGATGTATGCTATGATGTGTACAAGACCCGACATATGCTTTGCAGTTGGAATGGTGAGTAGATACCAATCCAATCCAGGTCCAGCACACTGGAAAGCCGTGAAGAGAATACTGAGGTATCTAAAGGGAACTGCTGATTTCAAGTTGAATTATCAAGGAAAGGATCTGCGACTTGAAGGCTATTCAGATGCTGATTGGGGAGGAGATTTAGATGAAAGAAAATCTACCTCACAGTTTTGCTTTCTTACTCGAACAATGGCGCCATATCATGGAGCAAAGAAGAAGCAAACGTGCATAGCCTTGTCCACGATGGAAGCTGAGTTCGCGTTATCGTTAGCGGTACAAGAAGGAGTTTGGCTTAAGAGATTTTTGGATCATCTAGGTGTTATTGAGAAAGCTGCAAATCCATTGTTGGTTAATTGTGATAGCCAAGCAAACTATAGCATACACCAAAGATCCAAAGTATCATGGCAAGACCAAACATATAGATACCAAGTATAACTTTATAAAAGATATGGTTGCACGAAAGGATGTGAACTTGCAGTACATATCTATGCATAGAATGGTAGCAGATCCTATGACAAAGCCAATACCTAGAGATGTGTTTTGTGGTCATGTAAAATCTCTAGAATTGCGTAGAGTCTAATGTACTGAATTGTAATTTCCCTGAGTTGTTCACATTTATGAAATTTTATTTTTTATTGATTAATGTCTATGAATCTTAGTATAATCTTTATGCATCTTAATGCTCAAAGTGCATTATTTTAAGTTGAGAAGTATGTCGATGATATAAGATTAGCCCATTCACACGGGTAATCGCCTCGTTTACTATGTGATAAATAGAGATGAGACTGTTTTTAAGCTTATTATCTAGGTGATAATCGAGAGCGCAAGCTTAAAATACGTATGTCGCCTTAATCGAGTGTTAAGATGAGGACATAATACTAAAGATGTCTGAAAGTAAAATACCCCACACATTTTACTTTATTTGTCAAAGATGCCGATGTGAGTTCGATAAATTTTGTGAATAAGTAGATAGGTGAACTCAAGTTAGACATTGGGTATGTCTGAACTATCATCTCGTACGGTATTGAAAGGTGTAGACATACGCTCCATGGGAAAGGAGTTAATACCGTAATACGTATTTTATACTACGTATGCATGAGACGACCAATAAGAGTGGCAAAAAGTTTGATCTCAACTTTTATGACGTGTGAGACTCTTGAGGAAAAGAGTTCCTCAATTTTGAAGTCCCCTCGGACTCTTACTTATTCTCAAGATTTCTATTTAGTGTTTGCTATCTTAGTGTGTTGCCAATGGTCATGAGATGATTCGATCTAATGGGGCATTTCTAGAAAAGCAAGCTGGACTGAAATTGAGAGTTTGAAGGAAAGAGGAAGATCGATTTTGAAAATCACATTATAGTTTTGTATTCACCGGCCGACCAATTATAACTGTCTTTATGATAATTATAATTGTGAATACAATATATATATATCATGTTTAAAAGAGATCAATGGAGATATAAATGTGATCGATCGATCTAGGGTACTGCATACTAAATCTACTCGGAGTGTGACGCCCATTATGAGCTGCTATATATTCTTAACAGATGTATAGCAACGAGCTCTCAAAGTATGCTGGTCGCACGGATTATTCACCGGTATGAATGTTGAAGAGAGGTAAAGAGAATCCTGTTCGGCCCACCTTGTGTAAGTGGGAGATGAAAGCTTTATTTAATTAAAGGGCTTAAGGCCCTGTCCACCCAAGCTGGGCCCAGAAAGCCCGGCCCATAGGAATAGAGGCCCGTGGAGAGAATGGGGTATAAAAGGGAGAGAGAGAGAGAGAGAGAGAAGACGTTGGTTGGAAATCATAATTCACGTACGTCTTTTCTCTCCCGTGTGTTTTCTCTCTAAAAAAGGAACAGTAGGCATACGGCTTTCAATTCTTCCCTTCAAGGCTTCATCGGATCAAATTCGACCGGATTTTCTTCCTCCATTGGCGTCGGTGTCTAATCTGTGGATTAAAAGGTACGCTCGACTCTGTGGTGTGCTTTAGGATCAGTGATACGTGTCGTTTTCCCGGGCTTCGTCTTCCGCTTGATTTAGGGGTTCGATTCAGTGTCGAATCCAGTTTTCGGGGATCCGTTATTCCCAACACACTCAAAGAGAGAACCGCATGTCAACACTGATAGCCCCATTGCTTTTGCACCAAGATACAAATATAGTATTAGATTAAGTAGTGCAGCCCCATTGAGTGGGTCTATACCGAAGTAATTTTTTGAGACTAATTTATTCTTTTATACTTTTTATCATAAGCTATTTGATATCGGTACTACATTATTTCATACTTGGACCTGTATTTATAGGAGAGGATTTCAGGAATTGGGTGTGTGAGGAGGAGGTGAGTGAGTTGAGAGGAAGAGCTGATGAACTTACTTTGCCAAAGTTAAATCTACTTATATGGAAAATGTCTCTAACAATTGCAAGTTTAAATTTGGTGTTTCAAGTAATTAAAACAATGCTTGTAAGTATTCTGATTTTTTGGTGATGGACATTTAATAGAGATTGTGGATGTTATAGAGTCGGAGGTAGTTTTGTGAACTACAACTTGTAAGGAGTTATTTCTTTTGGAAATGATAGGGTGCATCTTATCCCATAGAGCATGATACTATATGTAGATTTCTCTTACGTGTGTTGCGGAAGTTTAGTTCTCTATTCCATCTTGGAAAGGTTGTTTATAACTTAGAAAAATTTATGCTATAAATTGAATCATTATAAATATGTGTGTGCGCCTACGAGACCGTGTAGGCTCATTTTCAAAAATTATTTGTTTCCAATTTTTTGGGGGAAATTCTGAGTCATTTTAATTTGCAGGTCACTCAGCTTGAACTCCATCTCCATTTTCATGCCCTTGGTGCTGGAGTGATAAAGGAGGTCCGGGTCCAAAGGGATAAAGGATATGGCTTCGTGAGGTAAAATGGGAAATACTCAGTCACTTCTATGTGGAAAACAAAGTAAGGCGTGTTCTTGGGCTTGTTGCTTATGCTCTTCATTTCTATTTTTTTCTTGTTTCACATAGTGCTAATGGTTTGAAAAGTAATCTTTTCCGCAAAAAAATGTAGTGGGAGATAATTAATTCTGCATTTATATTGATATAAGTTGCACTTACCACACTTTTTTCCTTTTCCCGATTGCAAATTTGACCACCTCCCATGGTTAACCTTTGACCAAAGGCCTCATTTTTGTTTACACTTAGATTTAAATTCAAGTTATCTTTGAGTTTGTGCATTTAGTGATTGCACTACATCATTTTGGATGAGCTTAGTGTTCTTTGAATTAGGACAATTGGATTTAAACTCAATCTGTAAATGCTGTAGCTATGACTTCATCGGCAAGTTGTGCCACCACATGTTTTGCTATACCTCTTATCCTCTAAAAGGATAAGCAAAGGTGGCATGTATTATGGTAACAAGACATGGCTCTTTGGCAATACAAGTGAAGTGTTCTATTTCTTCAATAATTTAAATAGGCTTTTCGTGGTAGAGTTTAAGATATAATTGTTGTCCGCATCTTGGCCATGGTAAAAGTAGATTAGGGGCTCTAGCATGTGAAAACGGTAGTTAATACAAGACTTTGTCCCCCTGGTGTTTTTAATGGAAACAAAGCGGACTTCTGATTTGTTTGTGCTCGCAGTGCTCCTAGGGTAGCAAGCCTACTTCCCTAGGAACAAGCTCCAATCCCCTTCCTCCACCTACTGCAGTGGCAACATTACCAGGCCTTTGTCTTGCTGAAATATTAGCCCAAGAGCCACAATTAGCAATGAGCAAGATGGGTGGCATGCATCCTCTCATGCAAGGACAGCATCCTCTCGAGCAGGTAGCGATGGGTATGGGAGTTGCTAGCAGAAGCCATGCAATATATGATGGTGGGTTTCAAAATGATGCAGCCACCCAATAGCTCATGTATTATCAGTAACATGCCTGGTTTTTGGCTTACTGAGTAAATGGGAAAGAGAGGGAGGAACTTTTCTTGAGTTACATATATTATTGAGAGTTTATGATCTCTAGGGAAAAAAAAAATGGCCTCTAGGAAGTCGCCAATATTTGCCATCTCTATGCATATTACCCTTCTTGATCTAACCCCTTCATCTATATGTTATCCTATTTATGTATTTGTATGGTTGGTTGCTCAAAAATGAAATCATGTTTGTTTGGACCATTTTCCCCGAAGGTATTTTTGCTTGTTATAGGTGGCATTGTGCTGATTATTTGGATTCATTCCATTTCTACTAGATTAAGGCGAATCACATTTTCAAAACCAAAGAGATTTGTGCTATTTTAAATTAAGGTGAATCACATCAGATGTTGTAGGTGTATGCTACTAAAGTCAATCACACTTTGAAAAACTTCGAGACTTGCTAGTGACAGCATTATAGGCGCATTGATAGTATAAGGCCTAGCGATTTTATTTTTGGTGGAGTAGTAAAATTTGCATCCAATGTCGCGTGGCTCACGTGCTTTCACTCCCTAGATGAAGAGAAATGGGGTTGCCTCGTAGTAATATTGATACTCCTTGAATGAGGAAAAGTATAAAAAAGTCCTAGACCTAATAAATTGATACCAGTTTAAGACTAAAATTTTTAATTGGATCAATTTAGTTTCAAAATTTTCATATTAATATTAATTGAGTTAATTTGGCCAATTCAGGCAAAAAATTACTTGTACAGATATCGGTCATCTTATGCGATACGATCAATTTTAATAATTTTATAAAATTTTTAATGATATTTTCGAATTTTTATTAATTTTTTTCTTTACCTTATTTTCATTTTTTTTTCTTTTTCTTTTTTTCTTTTCCTTCTGCCAGCCTCCATGATGGCCGACGGAGGTCATTGACTATTGGCGAAGGCAAGGGCCTAGACGCCCTCGCCAGCCACAAGTGAGGACCAGCCCTTGCCGTCCTTTGGTGAGGTCGCCTTGCCATCGCTTGATGCCGCTCCTTGTCAGCCTCTAGGGGTGGCGAGGGTTCCCTCGCTGGATTTGGCGATGAGTTGATGCAGCAAGCCCTTCTCCAGCAACAGTCGCTCTACCACCCGGGCCTCTTGGCTCCTCCTCAGGTTCCTCGCGTTCCCCGTCTCCTCCCGTGTTTGATGTCTTTTGCTTCGGACCTTCGCGAGCCGTGGGAATTTCGATCGTTTGGGTGGATGCGTCTCGATCGTGATGATTCCGGGCGTTCCGGGGGGTTTTTGATCCGAGGAAGATGATGGAGCGGGAACAGTTTGATCGCAATCTGAATTTTTGTCGTCTTGTGGGGTCGGGCTGTGTTGTTGGACGAGGGATTGAGGCCGCAGGAAGTTGTTTGTTTGTTTAATTTTTAATTATTTTTTTTGCAGCTAGGGTCCTGCAGTGCTTGTCCTAGGATACCCTTTAGTGCTTGTGTATTGTAGTTGCGATTTCTTCGTTAGATGTTGTGGAGACATCTTTTTAAGGATGTTGCTTATCAGAAAGAAGGCCGGAAATGAGGTGCAGCTTCTTGTTTTTCATTCTTCAGTTCCACTTGTTAGAAAACAGAAGATCTGTGCAGTTTGTCGAGTTCACCAATCGTCACCCATTAGGTACCGATTCTGGTGCGAGTAGCTGTTGCTGTTGGCCATTTCTTTTATCAGGAAATAATTCCGTTTAGGATTGTTTTTAGTTGAGCAATGTTTGGATAAGTCTAAGGATAATACTAGAACACGCTAGACATGATGGAAGAACATAGCCTTGAGCTATTAAGACTTAAAGGTATGCTGCAGGGTCCAAACATGATCTTTGACCCTTTTGAGAGACATTCAATTGCTCAACATGGAAATTTATTTATTTTCCCAGCTTTACCTTATGGGGTGGTCTGTAAATTGTTCTAACTCCCTTGAGATACTAGGAAGAACTGAGAGCAAATTACCACTTATATTAAAACTTACAAGCTTCTATCTGGTTAAGCTCAACTGCTACTTGACCATAGACTCTTCCTTTGATAGTCTTTTCTGAGACTGAGAACTTCTACGACCACTGTAAGAAGACCGCCGTGTCATTTCACCTTTCTTTGGCTGTGCAAGCTTATTTAATCCCCCATCAATCCACTTCATGAGGGCTGGGTGAATATCTTGAGTTGATGGAATTGCTGTTGTATATTTAAGCTTCAGCTCTTTTACCTTACATTCTAAAGGAGAGAATGGAGAAGCTCTGTTCAAGTGGTTTAAATGCAACTTAAAAGAATAGTATACTAACAAGGAAAAAAAGAAAATATTCTCTTTTCTCCAAGATATTATGCTTGGCGAAATTTTTTAAATTCCATTAAATCTCTCTGAATATTCCCTTAAGTGGGATAGGGACTTAATTCCTTCTATATTCATCTGTCTTCCTATACTCCTTTTAAATACATGGCTGTTGTTTGTGTAGGGTTGCTTTAGATAGGGTGTATGAGAAACTTTTGATGATTAGTCAAGCAAAAGTGAAAAAGACTTATTGAGAATTTTCCTGTGGTTGAGATGAAAAAATCATGGGTCATGGGTGAATGATGCAAAGATTGGGATGGTGAATTATGCGGTAAGGCATGTGGCATCTTGGGATTTGAGGCATCTGGTTGCTAATGAGCACGAACAAGGTAAAAAGCTAGCAGAAGAGGACAATGGGTTTTGGGGATCGGGGCTGGTGGCGGGAATAAGATTGGATCATGGCAAAGATGGTAATGATGGGCTGGAATTATATTTGTTCAGAAATTATTTGTAATGCATTATTGCTAATATTTGACAAGTTCACATATAGATGTTGTAATGTGCAGGCACAATAAATTTCTGTTGTGTGGCAAGGCATAAATTGAGGGAGCAACCATTGCAAATATTTAAATTTAAGTATTTGAGGTCATCATTATGTGACGAGAGGTGGAAATAGGGAATACTTCCATAGAATGTATCCTTAAGAATGATAATTGGTTGAGGATTTGTTTTATTCCATGTCTAGTGCATTTAGTCTGAATATTTGGTCTTTCTTTGTCCCTGGAAACTTTTGGATTATCCTTTTCGCGAAGCTCCTGCTAGGCGCTAAGTCATTCTTTCTTGAAAATTTTGATTAATGCTTGAGCTACGCATTAAAGAATATCCTAACTACATCACAGAAGGTTTTTGTTGGGACTTGATGTTAGAAGCTAGTTATTACAGCTCACTATTATTGCCTTAATGGTGTAATTTAGTTTAAATATTGTAAAGGGAAAAATTGTATTGTATTATTCAATAAAAATCTATATATACATTATAAGTAATCAGCAACAAAAAAAGCTCTAAAGCCCTAAAGACCACTTTACCCTTTTATACCTCTAACAGGCCACTTTACCTTTTTATACCTCTTAACATATATCATGATTCTTTGGAATGGCTGTTTTGTTGGACTTTCTTTGTTAATCTTCTTTTCGATCTTAGCTTGCCATTGTAGATCATTTTTTGCATGTATCTTGGTTCATCTTTTCCTGCTTGATTAGATATTAGCATGATATCTCTTTGTCTTTGGTTTATATATGCTCAAACAAAGCAATGTTCCCTACTTTGTTGGTTCTTTCTTTTGAATTTTCTTTTGCCCTTATTATTCCGCAGATAGAACCGATCGCAAGTGGAAATTTGCCTCCTGGTTTTGATACGAGTACTTGCCGCAGTGTGTGAGTCTTTGTCTAGACTTTCTTCCATACTACTATTTCCATTTCTCTGTTTCAATTGCCTGTTTATTGGTTATCCTATTTCTTTGGTTACCTCAAATTGAGTAGCTATGTAAGGCTCAGATTTGTGTGGTGGATAATTGCTCATATATGCTCACTGAGTTGGAAATGTTCTGATGTTACCACTTTTACTCAGAGATGCACCGAAAATTTCTTATGGGTTTTCTCTCATCTTTGTTTGAACACAACTCAGGACGCTAGGAGTTCGTTTTTTGTTTCCAAATTCTTGAGTCACAAACTTATTGTTTTTTATATTTGTTGTATAATGCAGCTATGCAGGCAACATTCATAGTCAGGTGGCAGAACCACTTCTTCAAGAGGTTTTTGCTAGTACAGGTTCTGTCGAGGGCTGTAAACTTATTAGAAAGGAGAAGGTATAAGTTTGAATTTAAAAGATATAATTTCTGTATTTGGGTTTTGATGAATTGCCAAAGCACCTGGAAAAGATATGATAGGATCTGTTGCTTCACTTACTTGGATGTCGTCTAATGCTAACAATTCCGTTTTCCCTGCTTTACACAGTCATCCTATGGGTTTATTCACTACTTTGATCAAAGATCCGCTGCTCTTGCGATTCTTTCTCTGAATGGAAGGCATCTGTGAGTAGAAATCAACTTGAGCATTCATGCCATTGGATCACTTTGTTTTTGCTGAGCGTGTCCCATTCCATGGCTTGCAGATTTGGGCAACCCATCAAGGTTAACTGGGCATATGCCAGTGGTCAGAGAGAGGACACTTCAGGTTTGCTCTGGTTCTTGATCTACAATACTATTAATACATATTTTCATTGATGCTTCACTTAACTACTTTTTGGTTGTGTAGGCCATTACAACATTTTTGTTGGTGACCTTAGTGCTGAGGTGACGGATGCCATGTTGTTTGCATGCTTTTCTGTTTATCCCGGCTGTTCGTAAGTTTCACATCTCCTTATCTTGGTTTTTATCTGAAAGTGCAAACTTTCTATTAAAAAAGACATTATGATAGCATTATGCATTCTTGTCAGTCATGTTCAAATAAATGTGGTATTAAATTGGACTTTTGTGCTAAAACACAGAGATGCACGGGTCATGTGGGATCAGAAGACTGGACGGTCAAGAGGGTTCGGCTTTGTTTCTTTCAGGAACCAACAGGTGCTTTATCGCAATCTCCTGAAGCTATTGTCATTTCCTACACTTTTATGTTCCACATCCATTATTCATGTACATATTCTGCTGTTCTGAATCTCCAGTATTAAGATAGTCTGTTAATTTGTGGTGGTTCTGTTTGTGTTCAGGATGCCCAGAGTGCAATAAATGATTTGACCGGTAACTGTTCTGCCTTCTGAACAAGTGATTTTTCTCGCTCTTACATGTTTTGTGGTCATCCATGTTATGGAGATTGCCTTCTTTATCTTGGATATTGGAATAGTGAAACAGATGAACCATTAATACTGAAGTTCAGATTTTCTTAAACAGACTATTGAAACTTACAGACATCCTTCTTATCTTTTGTCTATAGTAAGTAGTTCATTCATGAGAAGCTTTTTCTTGGATCATAATCATGCTGTTTCCCTCAGATCTCTAGATTGGCTTGATGTCTTCAGAGTAAGATATTAAGGGAGATCCTCAATCTTGAGTTATTTTTCATTTTTAAATATATGTGATTATCTTTTGCCAAAAGAAAAGGAAATTTGGGGTTGTCACCAAACCTCTTTGCATTTTTGTTCCATTCATAGTTTTTACAAATATCAATGCAGTTGTCCACTCATTGTCACAATGGAAAAAAAATAAAAAAATTGACAAATAGGTGGTGCCTTTTTGTTTGCTATTTTGGGAGCACATTGATTACTGTAGATTTGGATGATCCATCATATTTAATGGGCCCCGTGGGTCAATTAAAGATCACTTTTTGCGAGAAATTTGGACTTAGTAAGAAGTTGGCAACAATTGAATTATTTTGGATAGTATAGTGGTGGTTCAGCGGTTCAGTGACATGCCAGAAAGTTGAACGGTCTTCCCTGGTAATAACATGATGGCTAATTCCTATTACTGTCTTCATGTAAACTCAAATTATTTTTGCTTTATATTTCAGGGAAATGGCTTGGCAGTAGACAGATACGTTGCAATGGCAACAAAGAGTGCTGGTGGCATTGAAGATAAGCAGAGCTCTGATGCCAAAAGTGTGGTGGAGCTAACCAATGGCTCGTCAGGTTAGCCATTTTTTTAAACAGAATTTTCTTGGATTCATTGTGGTTGATATGTTATGCTCGAAGGAAAAAGCATTTTAAGTTTTACTGCCTGAGGCATTGCGTTATCAACTGTTGTAGGCATTTTCTTTCTCCCGATTGAATCACTGATCATCTACTCTATATTTTTCATTGCAGAGGATGGCAAGGAGGCTACAAACAGTGATGCTCCGGAAAATAATCCTCAGTATACAACTGTTTATGTAGGAAATTTAGCTTTAGAGGCAAGACCAATCTCTCTCTTTTTTGTACTATATTTTGGTGCTGCTGTCCATATGGTAGATTTTTGAGTAATTTGGGGGCAAATTGAAGTGCATTTTTCCAGATTATCTGTAGGGAAAACTGGTATTTTCATCAAGAACTGGGGGTACAATAAACTTTGCATGGTGGTTTTTTGTAATTATACTCTACATCTTCATATTGACATTACGACATTAGCCATGTGTGCTTTATTCCTTTTGTGACCAGTAATTAAATTATATCAAAAGAAACTGTTTATTAAGAAAGTTTAATACACATCAACCATCTGTGTATTTTTGCAACCATCATCATGCTCTTCTTTAGTTATAACTAGTCAAGAAGCCTGTGCTATGGATGGGTCTCTTTTATTGTTATCAGATAATTTAAACTTCAAGCAAGTGTTTGAAAAGGTCTATAAATTGATCTGTCATGAAAAGGATAAGGATTTAGACCGAACTTTAGTTCTGATCTAGATTATTTGCTATAAAATGAAGAAGAAATCAAAGTGCAGTCTGGGTTCTAATTCTTTTCATGTTCTCTTCTTATCAGATAGAATTGTATTCCTTTCCTCTTCATTAATTAATTTGATGCTAACTTTTACAATAACTAAATGTGGATGTATTGTATTACACTCTTTGAGCACCAGCATTATGAGGAGACAAAATCTCACAAAAAGTTCAGATAATTTCAATTTACTAAATTGGACAATGATTAGAAGACAAATTAGAATTAGAGGTGAAAAAAATGCTTTAATTAATTTCAAACGAAATTGCATATAATTGGATTGGTGATTGCACATGAATCAAATAGTTCTTGGAGAAGTATAAGAAATAATTTTTTAAATTGTAATTTCATCCACCCTATTTATCTTGTTCTGCAAATCTTAAACTCAATTTGCTTACATGATAATTGTTATGGAAAAATTAAGTAGTAAACCTAATAATATCACAGATTACTTGGATTGATCTTTTTCCCCCAGATTTTCAGTTTTCAGTATTTAAGATTTGACCTCTTTTTAATCTTGACCACTTCGAATTCCTAAAACTATATAAATACAAACTTTTCAGATCTTTAGTCATAAATATTTTTTGGTAGTTTCTTAAAAATAACTTTCTTTTTAAATTTACACGAAGGATGCTTCTTTTACTTTGATAATTTCATATTTTCTTAATTAGTGCTTTTAGTTTTTGAAAGAAAAATAAAAGACAGAATGGTTTGAGTAAAAAATGAATACTTCATTTCGTGAAACATGTTTTCTTGATTTGTTTAGTTAGTGGGACATATGTTGGTCAAAGAGAGAACCGCATGTCAACATTGACAGTCCCCTTGCTTTTGCACCAAATACCTATATAGTATTAGATTAAGTTAAATATAATTAATGCAACCACATTGATTGGGTTTATACTGAAATGATTTTTTGAGACTAATTTATTCTGTTAGGCTTATCATATACTATTTGATGTTGGTACTACATAAATTCATACTTGGAGCCTTATTTAGAGGAGAGAATTTCAGCGAGTGTGTGGAGAGTACGTGAATGAGTAGAGAGGAAGAGCTGATGAGCTTATTCTACCAAAGTTTAACCTTCTTATATGGAAAATGGCTCCGACAATTGCAAATTTAAATTTGGCCTTTCACGTGAATAAAATGACACTCGCAAGTATTCAGATTTTTTGGTGATGGGCATTTAACAGATATTGTGGAGGTTATGGACTAGAAGGTAGGTTTATGAACTATGACTTGTAAAATGTTATTTCTTTTGAAATGATAGGGTGCATCTCACCCCATAGAGCATGATACCATATGTAGATTTCCCTTATGTCTGTCGCTCAAGTTTAGTTCTCTATACCACCTTGGAAAGTTTGTTTATAACTTAGCAAAATTTATGCTATACTTGAATCATTATAAATATTTGTGTGTGCCTGTGAGACTGTATAGGCTCATTTTTGGAGATTATTCGTCTCCAATTCTTTGGGGGAAATTCTGAGTCATTTTAATTTGCAGGTCACTCAGCTTGAACTCCATTGCCATTTTCATGCTCTTGGTGCTGGGGTGATCGAGGAGGTCTGGGTCCAAAGAGATAAAGGATTTGGTTTCGTGAGGTGTAGTACTCATGCAGAAGCAGCATTGGCCATTCAAATGGAAAAATACTCAGTCACTCTATGTGGAAGACAAATTAGGGTGTGTTCTAGGGCTCTTTACTAATGCTCTTCATTTCTGTTCTTTTTATTTTACAGAGTGCTGATGGTTAGAAAAGTAATCTGTTCCATGGAAAATGTAGTGGGAGATTATTAATACTGCAGTGATGCTGATATAAGTTGAACTTACTGCAGTTTTATCCTTTTCCTGATCTTAAATCTGACCACTTCCCATAGTTAACCTTTGGTCAAAGACTTCATTTTTGTTTTTACCGAGATTTAAATCCAACTTGTCTTGGAGTTTTGTGCATTTAGTGACTGCACTAAATCCTTCTGGATGAGCTTAGTGCTTTTTGATTTAGAACAGTTGGATTTGAACTCAATCTGTAAATGCCGTAGCTAGGACTTCATCAGCATGTTGTGCCACCACATGTTCGGCTGTACCCTTATCCTCAAAAAGGATAGGCAAAGGTGGCATGTGTTATGGTAACAAGACATGGTTCTCTGGCAATACAAGTGTTCTATTCTTCAATAATTTAAATGGCCTTTTCGTGGCATAGGGTTTAAGATATAATTGCTGCCTGCATCTTGGCAGTGGTAAGAATAGATTCGGGGCTCTAGCATGTGAAAACGGTAGTCAATACAAGACTTCGTCCTCCTGTTGCTTTTAATTGAACCAAAGCTGACTTCTGATTTGTTTGTGCTTGCAGTGCTCCTGGGGTAGCAAGCCTACTCCCCGGGCAACAAGCTCCAATCCCCCTTCCTCCACCTGCTGCAGTGGCAGCATTACCTGGCCTTTCTACTGCTGAACTATTAGTCTACGAGCGACATTTAGCAATGAGCAAGATGGGCGGCATGCATCCTCTCATGCAAGGACAGCATCCTCTCAAGCAGGCAGCGATGGGTATGGGAGTTGCTGGTGGAAGGCAGGCAATATATGATGGTGGGCTTCAAAATGTTGCAGCCGCCCAGCAGCTCATGTATTATCAGTAACATGCCTGGTTTTTGGGTTACTGAGTAAATGGGAAAGAGAGAGAGAGAGAGAGGAACTTTTCTTGAGCTACATATATTATTGAGAGTTTATGACCACTAGAAGTCGCCGATGTTTGCCATCTCTGTGTATGTTACCCTTTTGATCTGTTTCCTTCTTCTGTATGTTATTCTATTTATGTATCTGTATGGTTGGCTGCTCAAAACTGAATCCATGTCTCTTTGGACCATTTTCCCCCAAGGTTCTTTTGCTTGTTATAGGTGGCATTGTGCTTATTATTTCAATGCATTCTATTTCTACTAGATAAAGGCGAATCACTTTTTCAAAATCAGCAAGACTGAGATTTTTGCTGTTTTAAATTGAGGCGAATAACATCAATTGGTGTAGGTGTATGCTACTAAAGTCAATAACACTTAGAAAAACTGCGAGACTTGCTAGTGACCGTGTTATAGGTGCATCAAGAATATAAGCCAAGGTGATTTTATTTTTGGTGGAATATCGCTTTCACTCCCTGAATGAAGAGGAATGGGGTTTTCTAGTTGTAGTAATATTGACACTCTTCGAACAGGGAAAAGTATAAATTTTTTTAAAATATATCGTATTGATATTAATTTAGTCTTAAATTTTTAAATTAGATTAATTTAGTCGTAAGTCTTTTCACATGAGTCCATCTAACCAATTTAGGCCAAAATTGCTTATATATAGATGCTTCACACAAAAGATATAGCCGGTGTTGACATTGATAATTTTGTAAACTTTTTAATGATTTTTTTTTTCGAATTTTTATTAATTTTTATTAATTTTCTTCTTTTCCTTCATTGTTTTTTTCCTTTCTCTCTTTTTCCCCCTTTGCCAACTTTCATGATGGCTGACTTCCTTGATGGTTTATAGAGGTCGCCATTCGTCGGCAAGGGTGAAGGCGAGGGCCAGGACGCCCTTGCCAGCCACAAGTGGGAACTAGCCCTTGCTATCCATTGGTGAGGCCGGGCGAGGTTGCCCCTTGCTAGCCTCTAGGGAGGATCTAGATAGCGAGGGGCCTCACCTATGTGAGGGTTGGGCAAGGGTCCCCTCACTTGGATTTGGCAAGTGGTAGCCTCGCTTGGCCCTCGTCCTCATTGGTAGTTGGTGACCTTCGTTGGTCATCATGGAGGTTGGCAAAGGAAAAAGAAAAAAAGAGAAAGGAAATAAAAAAAAAGTAGAGGAGGAAAAGCAAAAAGATAAAAAGATAAAAAAATTTTAAATTTTATTAAAAAATTTATAGGATTGTCCACATTTTCTAGCTGTGCTAAATAGGATGGATGACATATATATTAGCAAATTCTAGTCTATATTGGCTAAATGAATTCAATTGATATGAAAATAGTTCGGATTAAATTAATCAAATTAAAAATTTTATGACTCGAATTGATACAAATATAATAGATTTATGATTTTTTTTTATATTTTCCATCCTTAAATGTGCTCGAAATAAGGATCGAGGATTGGTTTTCAAAACATTAGGTTGGTGGAACAAACAGTTGTTTACGCTTGACTCAATGAGATTTAGGCAAAGAAATCAATAGGGATTCGGGATAACCTTATGTAAAACATGAAAAATTTGAATTTTTTTTTTTCTTTAGTTTCCCTTTGGCCATGGAAGAAGTATGAGTTGAAGGGACATGAAATGAACTTTGAAGATAAAGTTTGAGGGAGAAAAAGACATCTTCCCCTCGAATTTATGTCACTCTTCCTTTTTCGATAATCTAGGGACACAAATGTGGAGACTTTTTTTTGGGTAAGAGGTAAGAATAATATAACATTTGAACCAAAGAGCTACACAAAGGCACAGCAAACAACCGACTCCAAACATGCACTCAATTAGATAAAGGCATCAGACTAAGTGAACGAGAGGCGAAGGGGCTGCACAGCAAAAAAAGACAAATGCGGCAAACGGCCAAACACGACAGCCAAAATAACAGAACGGGCAAAAGCCAAGAGCCAGGGAACCACAACCTGCCAAGACGAGGAGCAGGGGGAGGGGAATAACCCGACGGCAACCGAAAAAACAGAACAGCCTTGCGAAGGGAGAGCAGGACGCATCTTCAACAACAGCAGCATCTCGCAGCGCAAGGGAGACAGGCCAGGATGGAGACCCTCTCTAGAGACATTAGGAAAAAGGGGTGGACCCAAAAGCATTCGAGGCAACAAAGGCAACCAAAAGAGGGGCATAGCGTTAGCGTATAGGGCTAGAAACCAACAACAGAATTATTCAAAGATTGCAGGATGGATTCCCCAGCACATTTCGAGCCTTCGGTTACACAGAATATCCGGAACTCTTGAGAATGTGGAGGCTCTATCTTTGACAGCTTTCCGAAGATGTTCTTTGAGAGCGGGCAGGAATAGGCTCTGATTCCGAAATATTATATTATTTCGCTCCTTCCATATGAGGTAGCACAGGGCAGCAAATGCAAAGCGAGCAATGGATTGGTGGAAGCTCGAGTCCGAGAGATGGCGGACCACCCACTGAAGATTGTCATTCCAAGGACCATTTCTCCAACTCAAATTACATTT
This sequence comes from Eucalyptus paniculata subsp. matutina, assembly GCA_017140255.1. Taxonomy (NCBI): domain Eukaryota; kingdom Viridiplantae; phylum Streptophyta; class Magnoliopsida; order Myrtales; family Myrtaceae; genus Eucalyptus; species Eucalyptus paniculata. The sequence continues at coordinate 31,962,182 of CM029444.1, read as the reverse complement.
AGAAGCCCATAAAGAAGCCAACTACCCGTAATTGAGCAACCAAGGTATAAGTGATCGATTGAGTCTGGCCTACTTGAGCAGAAGGCACAAGAAACATCTGGGATCCTCTCATACGACAGAAGCAAAACCTGGGTTAGCAGTCTATTCCGGGTGATCAGCCATAGATGGGTCTGATAATGCGGGGGAAGAGAGGGGCTCCAAATAAATCGAGACCAGTTAACCAAGGAGCCCCTAGGTCGAAGCACACTTTATGCAGAAGCAATAGAGAACTGACCTGAAGAGTGGCCAAGCCACACCAAATGGTCATCATGGCTGTTTAGGCTGGGGAGTGGATCATCCCAAGCACGGATAACAGCAGTAACATTAGACGGGATAGACAGGGCAGCAATACCTGTAGCAACGAAAGCATTCCGTGGGATACGAGAGCAATATATGTCACGATCCGAGAATAACTTGTTGAATGGACCACGGGGGTGCCAGGTATCGAACCAGAATGAAGCCGATAGCCCATTACCAATGTTCCAGGCAAAATAATTCTGAATCAATTCACGCAGGCCAAAGAGTTTCTTCCAAGACCAAGAACAAACGGTCGGCCTAGGCGCAATCCAGAAATTCTTGTGTTTTAAGAAGACTGAATGGATCCATTTGGTCCAGAGCGATTCCTTATCAGAAAAAAGTAGCCATATATGTTTAATCATGGCATCAATATTACTTAATCGAAGTGAACGAATACCTAATCCTCTTTTCGCTTTAGGAAGACAGACTTCTTCCCAAGAAACTCTAGCACCACCAGATCCAAGGTTCGGGCCACGCCAGAGAAACTGGCGAAAAATCTGCTCAATTCGATTAATAACTGAGGAGGGGAGGATAAAAACCGAAGACCAGTAAACCTGAATGGAATTGAGAACAGATCTAATAAGCTGGAGTCTACCAGCAGTTGAAAGGAAGCGGTTGGTCCATGACTAGACTCTCTTCATTATAGCATTGACCAGATATACACAATCTTCCTTGCCTAATCTTGAGGAAATTATAGGGACGCCAAGGTACTGAAAAGGCAAGGATCCAAGGTTGAAACCCGATGCATTAACCATGGCACTCTTCAAAGATTCAGGCCCCCCGTAGATAAAAATTTCACTCTTGTTAGAATTGGGGATGAGACCAGACCGGGCAGCAAAAATGTTAACTCCATCCATTAAAAGACTTAGAGACGGCATATTTGCTTCCGAGAAGAGTAGCACATCGTCAACGAAGAATAAGTGGGACAGCTTGGTGGGTTTACAACGCCATAAGAACTGAAATCCAGGCTTGCAGGTGCAGGCATTAATAATGCCAGTGAAGACTTCCATTACAAGAGTAAAAATATATGGGGACACAGGGTCCCCCTAGCGGATACCTCTCCCACTAGGGAAGAAACCATGCAAATCGCCGTTTAAAGCTATAGAGAACTTGGGGGTTCTGATGCATGTCATAATTCGATCAATAAATGTAGGAGGGAAGCCAAACGCTTGGAGAGACAACTCAATAAAGTTCCAATCAACTGAGTCATAAGCTTTGGAGAAATCAACCTTAATAATGTTCTTTGGAAGGTACGGCTCATGGTGGAAATTAGCAAATAACTCTTGAGCAAGCATGATATTATCACTTATCCTCTTCCCTTTAACAAATGCGTTCTGGGGGAGGCTAATGATAGATGGGAGGACAGAAGCTAACATGTTGGCCAACAGTTTTGTGATGCACTTGTATACGGTGTTGCAACAAGCAATAGGACGGAAATCATTTACCGTGGAGGCATTGGGGGTCTTCAGGACTAAGGTCAGAATAGTCGAATTGATCTCACAAAGCAGTTGACCCATAGAGAAGAACTCCTGAATTGCCAACAGAACGGAAGGGCCTACAATATCCCACGACTGCTTGAAGAAATCAACATTAAAACCATCTAGGCTAGGGGCTTTTCCGCTGGCCAAAGAATACAAAGTAGATCAGATTTCTTCATCAGTGAATGGCTGAGAGATGGCTTGGTTCTGATTATCATCGAGAGTAGAAGCCAGGTTCGCCCGGATCTCATCAACAGACGGAATGGTGGAGGGGCCAAAGGCTGATAGCAGATTTTGAAAGCGATCAACAAAGAGTTGCTGCACTTCAGATGCATCAGTAATTACATTACTACCATCAGAAATCGAAAGAATTCTATTCCGGAGATGGCCACGCTTAACTGAATGGTGGAAGAACCTGGTGTTTAAATCACCTTCTTTAAACCATCTTACCCTGGACTTTTGTCTGTAGAAGGATTCTTCCTTGAGGCGAAGGTTAGAGAAGACACGGAGGTGGTCTTTTTCAGCATCAGCTAGAGCTTGATTATGAGGGTCAAGCTGGATAGCGTTCTGAGCTTCTAACAGAAGGCTTCTAGCTTCAGAAGTTCTAGTCGAAATATCAGAGTAAACCTCCCTGTTTAATAATTTGAGTCTGCGTTTGAGAGACCGAAGCTTACTACAAAGAACAAACATAGGCATACCAGAGACACGCGGCTCCCAAACTTGCCGAACCAACTCAAAAAAGTTAGGGTGGGACATCCAGAAATTGAAAAACTTGAAGGGTTTGCGCGAGCTAGGAACAGGGAGAATCCTGACCACCATAGGGGAGTGATCGGACACTCCAGGGCCGAGGAAGTTGGCTTCCGAATGGGAGAAGGCCAAGTTCCAAGCTGCATTAGTAAGAATTCTATCTATCTTCCTTTGCCTTCGATTAGGGCCAGAAGAAGTAGACCAAGTAAACCTGTTACCCACAAAACGGAGATCATCCAGACCAGCTTGGATGAGACAATCTCTGAGATCCTTAAAGGCTGGAATCTAGTAATTGGATCTATCTGCTCTGTTAGAAGCATAACGAATGGCATTGAAGTCACCAGCAACAATCCAAGGGATATCCAGACAAATGGAACTAGTCGAGATCAGATCATTCCAGAGCAGTCTTCTCAGGACAAAAGAATGCTCCGCATAGACCACCGAAAGATTAAAGGCAACACCAGAAATAAAACACTCCAAATGGCCATGAATGGCCTGAGCAGTACAAGCTGAGGTGCAAAAATAAGCGGCTAGGGGATTCCAACCCACCCAAATACGACCCCTTATGGAATGAGAATAATTCGTAGACCAAGACCACCTAGGAAAAAGGGAGGCCGAAACAGGGGAATGGACTATGACATCCCGATTTTCCGATTTTATTTTCAATAAATTGAGACGGGCATTTCGTTGGCACGCATATAATTCTTTTCCTTGAGTTGGCCACTCATGTGAAAACTAGTCTATCGGGTGAAGCTGTTAAGAATTTCTAATGCATCAGACTCGAGAATTTGACCAAGAAGCGATCTTTTGACCGAGCTAATCTTCAAGGGTCATTATGGCACAATTAAAAATCGATTAGAGATCGAAGATAAGTCGACTCGACAGAGGCATGTGATCGAGTATAAGTGATTCCACCAGATCGCACAATTCTTGTCGATCGACACTGGACCGACTTTTCTGTCGATTGGGTACCCTGTGTTCGTATTTGAAACCTTGAGATTACCTCGACAACCGAAAGTCGCCAATGTTTCAAAGATGTACATTGTGGCTTGAGATTATCAACCACAGGTCAAATGCATGAAAATTTCTAAAGGCTACCCGGTAGTTTGGGCCGCGCTAGTATCGTGCCAAAGTGAAATTAACCATGGAATTGAGATCGAATTCAGAAATTGGAAGTTTTGGTGTGTTGCAAATCATTTTAGGAATATTAACTCATCTTCAGTAGATTTTTCATGTAATCAGAATTTTTCAACAATTAAATCAGAGAATGGCTAATTTGGCTCAAGAAATTAGTAGGCTCGTCTTTGGTTGTACTTTCAGGACTTGAGTTGATTCTATGGACAAGTGAAGATGTGAATTAAAGTGTGGTGACATTGGATTAATTTTATGGACTCCAATTTAATTCAATTGGGAGAGAATTGATTCGAATTGAAGGAATTGATGTACAGAGTTTCATGCCCAGGCGGAAAAATAAAATGGACCTATTGGAAGATGTTGTGGAGGATTTGAATTAGTGGAGTGTGACATCATTAGGTGATGTCATAGTGGAGGCCAAATTGAAGGAGAGCCTGACAAGTGTTGCAAGCCAATTGGCTCACCAAAAGTGGGGGTGTCACATCAAGTCCTTCTTCTTCAACCTTGGAACCGGTTGGGAGGGGAAAAAGAAAAGAGAACCAGCGTCGGATTCCCCCCCCCCTTCGCTCGAACTGCTCACACGCCCGCTTGGCCGTCCGCCTCCGCCATTCACCGCCGCTGCACGCCGTCGCCGTTGCCGCCCGTCTGCATGCAAAGCCTCGTGTGTGCACTTGTTGTGCCTCCGTCGCGCCATCTTCCCTTCGTCTGCTACTGGTCGCCGTCCGCCGGAGCCTCCATCGCCGCCGTTTGGTCACCGGAGCAGCTGAAGCCGCCGAAGCTAGCTCGTCACCGCTTCTCCTTCGCCCGCGCACTTGCGCTCGCGCCGCTGCTCTTCCTTCGTTCGCCGTCGTCCTCGCTCGTCTTCACGTTTGGGAGGCTATTCGACCAACCTAGGCCGCGAATTAGCCGCCGTGAGCCACTGTACGCCCCCGCCTCAGCTCACCGGAAGTCCCTCGGCCCATCTCGGCCCTTGTGCGCCTCAACCGGCGCCGGATCCGCCCCCAACCAGCAGCCATTATCGAGCAGGAAAAATGGGTACTGCAGCCCACTCGTGGCCCGTTTTGGCCGCCTTCTCAAGCCCGGATGCTCGGCCCGCCTTGAGGAAAGTCGATCCTCGCGTCGTCCCCGTCGTTTTGGTCCGCTCGGTTCGCTAATGTAGTGAGTTTAACTCACTAAACCTCGATTAGAGGGTTAATTATGCTTTAGGTGTGCTTAGCCTAAGTTAATTAAGCTTAGGTGGTTAGTTTAATTTATTTAATTGTGAATTAGATTAAGATGTTTGTTTAATTTAAAGTATGCTTAATTAAAGGCTAAGAGAGTTTATTTAATAATAAACCTTGATGGGACATAATATGATTTTAATCTTGAATTATTTAATTGCTTCGAAATTCTTGAAATTATAATATTATATTATAACCCGAAATTATTAAAATATTATTATTAAAAAAAATGGAAAAATTATTTTTGACCCCTAGGTTGCTCGAGAATTTCGTGCGATCGCTGCTATGTAGTCAGATTTTGAAATTGATGATTGGATATTATAAATTGAGTGTGGATTGTGAAATATATTGATATTATTATTTAATTAATTTTCGGAATAAATTTAATTATTTAATAAATTCTGAAAATTATTTTGGAACCTTATTTTCTCAGAATTTCATGCTAATCGCTGCTGTGCATTTAAAATTTGAATTTGATGAATGGATGTGGCAAATTGAGTGTTGATTGTGGTAAATAGGGATTTTATTCATAAAAACCCAAGTGTCGGGTTTTGATGCAAAAATTGGATTTTAATGATTATATTAAATAGTGAGGTTTGAAAAAGTGAGATATTGGCCTTTTGATTCGAAATTAGCATCTCCCCACACACGTGAGTAATTTCTGGAATATTTTTAATATGAAGAAAAATGGCGGGATCACTATTTTAAGTGGAAGCATTGATTAAAATATAAAGTGTCCCGGGGCCGAGTATGCTTTTGCTGTGTGATAACTAAGAGGAATCGTCCTGGGCTGTTGAGCCGGACTTGCCCCTATATGGGATGCCCACGCGGTGGATGCGGGTCGCAATTGATTCTGGGCCCATGCTCTTTCGGGAACGCCATCAACGTATTGACGAAGCCACGCTCCAAGGTGGGGAGGCGATGCCTGGCTATATGCAGTAGATAGCCGAACAGCGAGTAGGCTATGCCCTTGTGTGGCAGTGAATAATAATTGGAATGCGTGCTAAGTGCGATTGTGATTTATATGAAAGTAATGGCGTTCCAATTGTTTGAATTATTATTACTACCTGTGATTGAGTGATTTGAATTATGTTAACCTGCAAAAAGGAACTGAGGCGAGGTAAGTCTTCTGTGTGATGTGGCTAGGCCACCCGGGGTGTATTTTCTTTCTAATAGGGGTTTAGGGGGTTGAACTTGCTGAGATATTGTCTCATCCCGGTTTGGGGATTACAATTTCAGGTCCCTGGTGGACGGAGCGGCTAGATAGCTTTGGTTGGCCTTGAGGAGTTGCAGAGGTGAAGTCATAAGATTAGAGAACGTGTCCGACTTGTAGGTCGTAGGACAGTTCCTTTTTAAGAGCTGGTCTTTTGTAGACTTTTGGCTATAGGCTTCTATTTGTAATTCTGTTGAATTATGAAAGTGTTATATTGTGGTTTTACTTCCTGCCTTTCTATCCCGCATTTCATTGTCAGAGGTTTTATAATACGTTCCGCTTGCGCATTAATAAATGAATGGGGTCGGCGACACTACCTGGGAATGTCGCATTTGCATGATCATGGTGGGATGTTGGCGCGCTCGAGGTTCGGGGCGTGACATAGACTGCAGGGGAGATTTTAGTCTCTAGAATACCAATACAGCAAAGGCGGTTAGTCCTCAAAAAATTCCTAATCTCAGCTTGTTTGAGGGCATGTCCAAGACCCATAATATTCCAAACACAAAAAAACATAAGAGGGGGATAATAGAATTACCTTCTCCTACCACCTCGTTTCCTCGCCGAGGGTGGCACAAGCTTCGGGCCAGCAGGAATACTCGCCTCAGCAGATTCAAAGCAGAGAATTCCTTTTTGACGAACAGGGGCCTCCTGAATGATCTTTGGAGGGGGAGTTTTATCTCGTTCCTCCGGTATGGACAAGGGTACCTTACACGGGGAAACGAATTCACTGTCACCGGAGCTGATATCTTCAAATTCTTCATCTGAAGGTCCATACTTATTCGAAACAGGGGAATCCTGCCTTTGCAGCATAGCAGTAGGTCCCGATTCAATAGAGGTGCTAGGGAGCAGATCAAAGGAAGGATGATGATCCTCTTGCCTGGTTAACTATGGTTGTATATCAGAGGCCACTGGAGTCTATGGCAACGGATCTCCAATCTAATTTCCACCAGAACAGGAGGACTTGGGGTGATTCGAAACCAGATCATTCATCAGGCCATCATTTGCAGGCACAGGGGTGTGTTTATTGCGTTTACCACGCACTTCACGCCATTCATTTGGACGAGGGGCAAGGGCCTTCGGGACTGAGGGACTAACTTTAGAAGGACCTGAAGAATTGGGAGCAGGACATCTATAGCCAAACGAAGAGCAGGTAGGACAAAGTGTCGGGATCCACTCATATTGGACCGTCACTGATCTAAGCTCACCCTTCATCATAAACTATATAACTTCAGGGAAGGAGTTAGATGTATCGATCTCTATACAGACTTGAGCAAAAGCCACCATTGCCATCTGTTCTGTTCGGTTATCAACGAATAGGGGCTTACCAATACCACTTGCCAGAAAACTGATCCCAACAGTAGACCATAGTGCCACAGGGACGTTCCTGAGTCGAATCCAGATGGGGACAGTATTATGAGTTGATTTCTTGAGCTCCAACATAGGGTGCCATTGTTGCAGGATCAAGGGGATTTTAGCTACTGTGAAAGGGCCTCCATCCAAGACTTTCCTCCTGAATTCACTATCCGGAATGTGGAAGAAGTAAAAACCAAGGTCAGCAGAATGACTTCGACCAAGTGATGGCCCCAAGCGTTCTTGAGGGCGTCCTCTGTGAGCTGGAAGGGTAGGTGCTTGCCAATGTAATATCCAACCAGGCATTCCTCCCATTTCGGGTGAGTAGATTCCAGGATCTCCTCTGGCATCTGCAGAATTTTAGAGTTTTCAATCGTGGCCGGAGGAACAAAGGATAATCCATAGCCTTTGGTTGCCGAACGGGTTACAGTAGCCCGGGAGCGAGCAGAGGCGTGAGTTTCCTTCGCAGGGGGTACTTGCATATTCCCAGAGGACTTCTCCAACGCCTTAACTGGGGCATTCGGACGCCCTTTAGCCTCTCAATCGTGCAGAACAGGGATCGAATGAGATGCAGTGTCTCGGCTGAAAGAAATTCTCTTATCCTTACGATTTATAAGACCAGAAGAGACGTTATCACGCCCAACAGCATTAAACCGAGCAGGTATACCCAGCAGAGGTTGAGCCCTTCTAGCCCTACTTCGTCCCCCGCTTCGCGATCGCCCAAAATGGGCTTGAGATCCTCTCACAGCCAAGGAATACCACATGACAGGGTTACGAGCGGGTGTAGGGGAGTGAGGGTGCTCCAGCGGAGCAACAATATGGGCTTTACCCTGGTTATCATCCACTAAACCAGAGGACGATGCCATTCGGGAAAGGCGAACCCAGAACTTCGAACCCTAAGAACTCAGATCCGAAATCCTAGATGAGGAAGACATACCAGGGAAAATCGTTCGGTATAAAAATAGATCGGTTGTAGAGGAAGGTTGTCTCTGAAAATGGGCGCAATCGGCCGGCCAGAATGGCCGGAAACGGAAGTCGCGCAAGCGGGTGAACAGTAACCGCACGAACCAGTCGAGAGCTTCAACATGAACAATTGCATAACCCTTTTGTTCTTTCCTTCATACAAATGTGGAGACTTTGAGTACCAAAGTCTCCACATTTCTAGGTACTCAAGAAAGATTCTACAAATCTTATGTACTAGTTAAGTTTAAGTCACTTTCTCGAAAAATTATAATTGTTCCATTTAACAAAAAGGCTTAGGGTTTTTTTTTTTTGGAAAAAATTATCCAAAAAGTTCTAAACATATTGCAATTGTGTCAATTCAGTTATAAACTTTCTTTTTTGACCAATTGAGTTATAAACCTTTTACAATTATTCTCAATCAGTCCATCCGACTAAAATTGGCCTGCCAGCCGACGTGACAACCAGCCGGTGCCAGCGAATTTTTTTAATAATATTTTATTTTATTGAAATATTTTATTAATTTATTAATTTTCTTTTTCTTTTTTTCCCCTCCTCCCTCCTCCTTCCTTTGGCTCCGGCATTGGTATCTGAGAATATGGCGAAATCAGAGGGATCTGGTTCGGATGCGACAGCGGGATGTTGGCTCTCTTGTTACCATCGCCGACGAAGCTCTGCGTGAATTGCCGCATGGGGGCGCGCATGTCCGGAGCGCTCAGGTACGGTATATCGAGGTGGTTCATGGAGAATGCCTGCTTAGGCTGCAGAGTCCCGAACGAAGATTGAAGCCCTCGCGATGTGTCGTTACGAGAATCTTCAGCATCGCCCATGCTTTACCCCCTCACCAAAACCCAAACTTTCTTCTTTCTTCTCTCTCTCTCTACAATGCCCTTACAGAAACCTCGGATTCACTTCCCACAGACAGCTCCGAACAAGCAGAATTCCACTTCAATTCACTTCACCTATCATCAAAACCGCCCAAAAAACCCAAAAAGAAAAAAAAAATGAGGAAGAAAGACCAGACAAATCAGACTCCAATCATCAGCCGAACGAATCGAACCGAAACGAACGGCGAAAGAGCAAACGAGCTGGAGCTATATAAAAAAGAAAAACATCCGCCCCCGCCGAGTGCCCCGGAGGTAGGAGCATTCCCCGCTTTACCTCGCAGCTCAATGCCACCGACAAACGCGCGCGCGCATCGGCGAATCGGAGAATCTCCCTCCGACGAGGAGGAGGGGAAAAATTGAAGGGTTAGAGTAAACGATGGCACAATTTTGATGTTAATAATGAAAAAACAAAAAACCAAAAATATGATGTTGTGATTAATCCATTAATCATGCTTATGATTTTAATCCTTTTTTTTTTTTTTTTTTATGGTGTGCAAAGGTAAGACATAATTTTGAAGATTTTTCTTCTTATTTGGAAAAGAAGAACAAAAATAGATTCAAGATGAGAGAGAAATAGGAAAGGCTGTACGTGATGGTAGATACACAAAAATAGAAATTTTTTTAGGTAATTTAAGTTAAATTAGAAATTTGGTCATTGAAAATCCAAAACAGATATGCATTTTAATGTTTTGTGGTTTTTTTTAAATTTAAAAAAATATATATTTTTATGGACATCCCATGGACAAATTGAAATTCTCAATTTTGCTTATTACAACACATAATACATCATGCTGTCCCAACAAAATAGTAAAGACGTGAGCAGGTTGGTCGACTTGTGTACGATATCGTATTCGTGAGAGTTAGAGATGCTGTATTCTTTAATTAGAAGCTGGTGGTGGGGATGGACACCTCCAATAAAAAAGCTTGCTTGGTGCCAATTCCCCCATCCAAACACCCTTCTTCCCCAAATCATTCAAGCTCAGGCACTCCAATTTTTCCTTTTCCTTATCTCCTCCCTGAAGTGGCCATTTCCAATGTCATACGTAAATCACACTTCTTGAGGCTTGAGCACCTCGAAACCAAACGGCCAGCACCGTGAGCCTCCATTTCCTTTTCTTGAGCCCGCTCGTGCTGTGCAGACTTCCTTTGATCAGTTCCTTGCCCGTCTCGTCGTTTTCTCGGAGCCGACCCAAGACAAGTCTTTGCCACCAAGCACACTGCCCCGAGTGAGGAAGATGAAGGACGAGTCCCATATCGTGGGTCGTGAAGATTGTGTGAACGATCTTGTGTCGCAGTTGATCGATAAAGGAGGCAAATGTGCCAACCTGAGAGTGATTTCGCTGGTCGGAGAGGGAGCCATCGGCAAAACAGCTCTAGCGAGGAGCGTATGCAACCGAGTAGACGTCAAGAATCATTTCGACCACTGTGCTTGGGTCCGAATTGGGCCGAAGCCTAACCTGGTTCATCTCATGGCTGACTTGCTCAAGCAGCTGAGGGTCCCGGAACTGCGAGACGTGGATTGTATGGAAGAGGAAAAGCTGTCCGATGAGCTCGTACAAGTCCTGATGGGGTGCCGTTATCTAATAGTCCTGGATGACTTGTGCGAACTCCATGTCATGTACGAGCTCATGATGGTGCTTGCAGACTCGAGGAACGGGAGCAGGGTTGTAACATCCCGGGCCCCACTGTGTTAATATTGTCAACTTTGGGTCACCCGCCCTGGCGCGGATGAACCGCCATCCCAGCCACGGTCTCTTCCCTCACGGCTGTGTTAATATTGTCAACTTTGGGTCACCCGCCCTGGCGCGGACGAACCGCCATCCCAGCCACAGTCTCTTCCCTCACGGCTTTAAAACGCGTTACACAGGTTAGATGGATCCAAGCCTTATAAGCTAACCAAGACCTCTCTCCCTAGGCGATGTGGGACGATAGAGGAGGCTGTCACACTCTCCACCTCTTAACAGAAAAGCGTCCTCGCTGTGGCCCCACAGGCGTCAGAATAGCATTCAAGCTGTGGTCCCCCACTATGTAATATTGTCCGCTTTGGGTCACCCGCCCTGACGGGGACGAACCGCCATCCCAGCCATGGTCTCTTCCCTCACGGCTTTAAAACGCGTTACACAGATTAGAGGGATCCAAGCCTTAGGGCACGCATGACAACCATTATGTTCCAGAAATAGTTTTAACGTAAATATTTTTCTATTTCTATTTCTTAAAAGTTTCTAGCGAAAATAACCGTTTGATAACGACACAAAATTTACGCTCTAAAAATAGAAATTCGTTTGATAACGACACAAAATTTCTTCAATCTGAATCTGGCGACGATGGCCACGACCTTTAATATAAAAAATAAAAATAAAAATGATTTAGTAACAAAAAAAATAATGAATAAAATAAAATAAAATAAAATAAATCATAAAAAAATAAAATAAAAATATCATTTTATTTTAAAATTAAAATATAAAAATAAATTTATTTTATTTATTCTATTTTATTTTATTTTACGAATAAATTTATTTTAAAATGAATAAAAATAAAAAATAAAAATAATTTTATTTGGCAAAACACTCCAGGCAAATAAAAATAATTTATTTTTATTTATCATAAATAATTTATTTTTATTTATCATAAATAATTTATTTTTATTTATCATAAATAATTTATTTTAAATAAATATAATAAATTTATTTTATTTATTCTATTTTATTTTATTTTACGAATAAATTTATTTTAAAATGAATAAAAAAATTATTTGGCAAAACACTCGAGGCAAATGAAAATTTATTATTTTTATCATAAATAAATTATTTTAAATAAATTAAATAAATTTATTTTATTTATTCTATTTTATTTTATTTTACAAATAAATTTATTTTAAAATGAATAAAAATAAAAAATAAAAATAATTTTATTTGGCAAAACACTCAAGGCAAATAAAAAATAATTTTACTTTTAATAAAAATATTTATTTATTTATCATAAATAAATTTAATAAATTTATTTTTAGTAAACTAAAAATAAAATGATAAATAAAAATAATTTATTTATTTTAATAAATTTATTTTTATTTTTAAATGAATATATTTATTTTTATTTTGGGCAGAGAAGAGGCGTACAATGGAGAAAAGAGTGAAATTAGGGTTGGGAGAAATCGAAATTGATTTATGGAGAAATCGAAATAGAAAATTTCTACTTCGATTTTCTATCCATTTTCTATTTCGGAATGAAATCATTCCGAAATGAAAATTTGATAAGTGTTATCAAACAAATTTACATTCCAAATTGGTGCAGAAACAGAAAAATCATTTTAACGTAAATAATTTTTATCATGCACCCCCTTATAAGCTGACCAAGACCTCCCTCCCTAGGTGATGTGGGACAATAGAGGAGGCTGTCACAAGGGTAATCGTCACGACTCGTAATGCTGACATACCCTCTTCCATTGATCCGCGGTATTTCAAGACTCTCACGTTGAGCCCCCTCGACAAAGAGCAGAGCGAGAAGTTATTGGAAAAATGCAGCCCAGCTTTCCATGCGGTCAATCCGCCCGAGGAACTCCTCCGTCTCAAAGAGAGGATTCTCAGTAAATCGGGCGGTTCTCCCCCAAGGATCCTGCTGCTCGGAGGACTTTTATCTGCCACCACGTCAGATAGACGCACCGACCTTGCCTATCGGCTTACCAAAGGGCTTCTCGATCGTCCGACACTCCAAGATGTTGTGCGTTTGAGTTTTAATGACCTTCCAGGATGGTTAAAGCAATGTGCTCTGTACTTGACTCTATTCCCTAAGGAATCTGAGATTCCCACAAGGAGGCTCTTCAGACTGGTATCTTTACTGTCGGAGAACGCTGCAGAAGAATGTTTCAAGATACTGGTGTCTAGACACATGGTGGAAGTGGCTCGACAGAAATGGGATGGGAGTGTCCGATCGTGCCGCTTGCCTGGATCGTTGTACGATGTCTTTTATCAGATGGCTGAGAATGAAAGATTCCTCAAGATCTATGACTGTTCAATTCATGGTAAAAAAAAGTCCCCGCGTATTGCCAAACATAGGGATATTTCTGGATGGGGAGAAGCAAAGGCACAAATAAATGTGCCAGAAGCAGGACGAGGACGCTCAAAAACAAATGCACAAAAAGCACACATGGGGGTCACTCCCGCCAGCGGCAGTTCCCCGCTGTGCGGCATCCAACAACTTTTTTCCAATGTGTCATTCAACACCATGAAGCTAGGAACACGGGCTGGAGAGACGGTGGTGTTACTTAAACCGCTAGTGCCAAAGAGCCACTCGAGTTTGCTGAGGGTAATTGATCTTGAGGGTGTCTACAAGCCTTTACTTCCGGAGGAGCTTGGCAACATATTGCCGAACCTAAAGTACTTGGGACTGAGATGGACTCTCCTTGAAAGGCTTCCGAAGTCGGTGGCGCTATTGTCACGCTTGGAAACTTTGGATCTGAAGTACACTAACATATCTAGTCTACCAGAATCAATCTTGGAGGCAGAGAATTTGCGACACCTATACATGACCGAAGTGGACTTTGATTGCTCCACTTACCAATTGTTTTCCAAGAAATCATTAAATTGCAACATCCAAACCATTTCGGGCTTATTCATAGATGATGAAAGTCTCATGTTCGGAGTGTTGCGCAAGTTGACAGGCCTAAGGAAGCTAGCTCTGACGGTGAGCAGCTTGTCGGTATCGAAAGCAATCGAGCATTTTTTGAATCTGAAGATGCTTAAATATCTCCAATTGAGGTATATATCCAAATTTGAATGGTCTGATCAGGGAAAGACTGATGTGAGTGGGTTCGAGTCTCTTTCCAACTTGTACCTACGCGGAAGTTGGGGCATGCGGAGCTTGTTGGAGTCGCACATTCCTTCGAACCTAAAAGGACTAACCTTGCACTGGTCCCAACTAAATGACGATCCGATGGGAGTCCTGGGGAAGCTGAAATGTTTGACCACTCTCCGATTATTTGCTGACTCATACAATGGCGAGACATTGAGCGTCTTAGAAGGAACATTTCCAAGCCTTCGTGTATTGAAACTGTGGAAGCTGGAGGAACTCACCGCGTGGACTATACAGACAAATGCAATGCTGTGCCTTGTAGACTTGGAAATTAAGGACTGTAAGAAGCTGAAGACGATCGACGGACTGCAGCAGATCAGGACCTTGGAAGTAATCACATTGGTTAGAGTGTTGGATGAACTAGAGTGAAGTGTCAAACAAATGCAGCAGGATGAGCGAATTACAGCGAAGGTATTAGTCACTGAGTTTGATACGAATGCTAGTAACAAATAGACGTGGTATGTGTGTGTGAGCATGCGTGCGTTGGGTTTTACCTTATAGAACATAGCTAAGCTTTTACAGTGTTAGTGTCGCGATTGTTTATGATTATAAGTTTGTGTTCTTGATCATGAGCAGAATTTATATGTGAGGATCAATTAGATCAAGAAGATGGCAAATGAGGAAAAAGACGAAGATGACTATAGTAAATGACTTTGAATCCCATATCGAGGAAGATGATGATGATGATATGGATTATTGTGACTAAGACGCATATTTTCTTTTGATTGTGTATATCTTCATTCTCGTGTACTTTTCTTCAATATCTTTTGAAATATATAAAGATTTCATAATTTCTCCTTTCTACATATTGTTTCTTATTTATGACAATGAAGAAGAAGAGGAGGGAAGCATGGGAATATTTTGTTGGAATAATTCAAGTTAGGAGTCACATGAAGAAAAGGAGGAAGGAAAGAAAATTCTAATTCCCCATCTTGTCTGGATTTGCGTAGGAATGTAAACAGTAGAGCCAAATGAAAATTCATTTAATTAACAAAGGAAACCTTTTATGGTAATGTTACTTTAAAGAATTAATGCAGTGTTCGTAGGCTATGTAATTACAATCATTGGACCTTTATTAAACACTAGAAGCTTTTTCATAAGTTGAAAGAAGAATATCTTGTAAAACATCACATGGTGTGGTCTTTTTCTCTCTTTAACAAATGGGAATGATGTGGTCTTTTTCACCACCCACCTGGGTGGCGTAGCTGGCTTTGGGCCTCCTCTCCCTCACGAAGGGGAGGGGTTCAAATCCCCAGTGCGTCACAAGGTGACTTACCCGCTAGCGTGAATATGGTGGCTAGCTTGCGTCAGTCCTAGGGTTTACCCGCCGGCTATCGGCTTATGAGTTTCCCTGGGTCACAAAAAAAAAAAAAAATGATGTGGTCTTTTTCTCTCATTTTCTTTTTGACGTTTTTTGATTTTTAGTTATGGCGCGTGCTCTCTCTTTCCCTCTTTTTATTGACACCCCTTTCAGTTTTGAGAGAGAGAGACGCACGATACAAGTGGGGCTGGTGCGCGCATCTCCATGGTGTCCGATAGGGGTAAGTGAGAAGATACCCGGTGATTGTGCTGACGTGGCGCGCGTTTTAATTTATACCCAATAACAGATCGGAACGTGTCAGCTGAGGTGAAATAATTTTATTTTTTTCTAAAAACTTTCTGCACTCCCACGCTCCTCTCCTCTGCAGTTCCGGTCCAACTGCCCACTCTATCCAGCCCTGTGCCTACTCCTCCATCCAACCACCCTCTCCCCAACCCCTTGAGAATCCGGTGCGGCCGTCCCCACCTTACAAGCAGTACGAAATTGAGCGGTCATGGAGTCTATCTCCCGCATATCCCCTTCCATCGTCCTCCCTTTGAATTCCCTCCATGAAACACGGCCATGACAGATCTGGAGGCATGGCCACGACCAGATCTGGAACCGCGGAGCCATGGCCGCGACACACCTTGAATCCATGGCTGCGGCCGCCACACACCTCGAAGCCATGGCCGCGACAGACCTTGGAGCCACGTCTGTTGCGGCCAGGGCTTCACAGGCGAGGCCGGTCCTCGCTAGATCTGGGCGAGGGACGGCCTCGCCAGGGCTCAGTTGCATTTTTCTGAAGGCTCGCTTGGCCATGGCTCCGTCGAGATCTAGAGAAGGCTTGCCGCTTAGCTTTTCTAAAGCCCAACGACGGGTTGCTTGTGCAAGCTTATTGGAGGAGGGAGTCGCCGAGATCTGGAGGCTTGGCCATGTTTGTCACGGCCATGGCTCCGCGGTTCCAAATCTGGATGGGGCGAAGGGACGCCGGAAAAGGCGGAGATGGTGGCCGGACGGGTTGTGCTCAGTGATGGGGGAGGAGGATGACGAGAAAAAAAAAAGATTTTTATTTTTTTTATACCACCTCTGCTGACACGCGGCGATCTATTTTTGGATATAAAAATGCACGCCACATTGCGATCACTAACATTTTCTCCGGGTTTTTCTCGGCAATAGAGATAAGCATGATCCGGGTTGGGTCGGTTTACCCCCTAATCCTAGGACCAACCCACACAGTGCTGATTCTCAATTTTTGGAAGCGAGGACTGACCCTATTGAACTTGGGACTGAGAACCGGACCGACCCAATGGATTCAGTCCAGTTCTAGGGTCAATTCGAAACCAACTGATAATTTTTTATTTCATTTTTCGTACTCCCTAAAAAACGATTGAGGACCGGATTAACCCAATGGATTCGGTCCGGTTTCAAGGTCAACCTAAGACTAATCAATAATTTTTTATTTCATTTTTTGTACTCTTAGAAAGGGCAATTGAGGACCGTACCGACCTAATGGGTTCGATGATGAGCGAAGTTTAGCTAAGAAAGGAAAGCAGTGGGGTTAAGTGGGGTGAGTCGAATAGAATTAGTATCAAATGTCGAGCAGAGAGCAATAAGCCAAGTGAGCATCAAGCAGCGAGTGGCATGAGTGACCCAAAGCGAGCGAGGCAAGTGTCGAGTGGCAAGTAGAGAAGTTGTTTCTTTCGATTTTGGCAAATTGAAGACTAAGAAGACAACTAAGACAAAAGAGAATGAATATTAGAGGAGGATAACATAAGGAGTTGTTTATACATTTTTGGACGCCGTGAGGACTCCTTACAAAAACATTTTTCTCCTTCGTAAATTATGATTAATGACGTCGTAAAAGACATTAAAAATCTAAGTTATTAAAGAACAATGTAAAATTACTTGAACTCCTCACTAAAGAGCTAT
Source organism: Eucalyptus paniculata subsp. matutina (assembly GCA_017140255.1). Taxonomy (NCBI): domain Eukaryota; kingdom Viridiplantae; phylum Streptophyta; class Magnoliopsida; order Myrtales; family Myrtaceae; genus Eucalyptus; species Eucalyptus paniculata. The sequence continues at coordinate 31,944,780 of CM029444.1, read as the reverse complement.
TTAATGTCGTTGATGTCGTTTATTTTAGGGTTTTTTCTATATAAAAAATTTATAAATAATATATTAGATATATATATTCAAGGTTGGTCCGAATTGGACCGACCCGGAACTTTCAGGACCGAGGATCGACCCGCACAGTGCTGGTCCAGGAATTCTAGGACCAAGGACCGACCCGATCTCCCTGGGAACCGAACCAAGACCGGCAAGGTTGGGCCGGTCTAGGGTCGGTCCAGGGTTGACCCTAGACCGATGCTCACCCATACTCGGCAATGGCAGGTTGTGGCGATTGGTGCAATAGCTGCATGGCTTGAGAGGAGAAGAGAAAAAACCAAACAAGAAGATGAAAAATGATGAGAGTACATCTTGGCCATTGAATTCGGATGGCGCTGATCATGCGAAAGTCTTACTAATCTCAACCAACTTGTGCAAATTGGGCTACATACACTGCCTCCTACTCCTTATATACTCTCATCTGAATTTTACAAAGAGAGAGAGAGAGAGAGTGTGTGTGTTCCAAATAATTTTTTTTAACTCTTAATTTATTCTCTATTTGTAACTAATTTTTTTGCAACGCAATTGCAGCAAATTGTTCATTCATTTCATAGAAAAATGAGTTAACTTGTTGAGTTATAGCCGCAATGACTCTATTGTTCTGTTTGAAAGACAAACATTCTCGTCATCAATAAATCTTTAGAAATATTGGTTCACCGCAATTGCTATTGGGTTTACAAAAGGGTGTCTAGAAAATTATTAGTTAAGTAAATTATTTGTAGGTTACCAATTCACATGTTAAATCGCCAATATCTATTTGTCTATCTACAAATTACCAATAGTTGGAATAAATTACCAACTTTTATTGGCGTAATGCACCAACATATCAAAGTTATTCACTTGATTTGAGCAAGTTACCAACTTTTTATGCATAAAGCTAACCATTAGTTTTTGATTTTAATTTGAAGCGCTCGCCAATATATATTATTTGATCAATTTTGAATAACCAACTTTTCTTATAACTTGCTTACTTTTATAGAATTTATTGACTCTTAATCAAATTGGGAGAATGATCAAGAAATTCCTAAATATTACACTTATACTAATTTAGTTCTTAATTTTTCAATTTAGATAATTTAGTCCTAAATTTTTTGACCATTGCCAATGTAATCTATCTGATCAATTTTAGTCAAAAATTATTGACGTAGATCTTGGCCATCCTATGTGGCATGAATGACACGACATGGATAATTTTTATAAATTTTCTAAATTTTTTCAGAATTTTTTCTTTTTTAATTTTCTTTTTCCTTTTTTTCAATATATTTTCTTTCCCTTTCCCTTTTGCCAATGGTGGTTTGCCATAGGGGTGTGCAAAAGAACCGTAACCCACCCGGACCGCCTAGAACCGGACCGGAATCAGTGGTTCTTGAGGGAATTGGTTCGATTCCTAGTTCCAATTTATGGGAACTGGCGGGTATCGGTCTAGTTCCTAGTTCCATGGGTGGATCCGCCCACCCGGATTAGACTGATTAGATTATAATAATATATTAATTTTTAACATTAAAATAAATTTCAAAATTACTAATTAGCAAACCTAAATTTTAGGGCTCCATCTCCTCTCATAGTTTCCATGTTTTTATAAGAATTTAGTAAAGTGTGTAAGCTGCCTTTAAGCAACTCAACAAATGGCTCATTCAAATGATACTTTCGGGATTCACATAGGACACTGTGTTAAAAAAAATATAGAGTATTGGTGGAATTGTTTCTACAAAAAGAATTCAGTAAAGCGAAGGTTATAAGAGATTGAGCACAGTTAGGGGATAAAGGAAAAGACGATCTACATATGACAATCATCAAGAACCTTGAACTTAAATAATATTTTAGATTTCAACTAAAATGATTCGAAAATAGGAAAAAAAAAACCTATTTCTCTTCTTTGGTAGTGCTTTCCAATAAAATAAAGAAAAATGGTACCCTTAATTAAGCCGGTTCAATTTAAAGAAAAATATTACTCGATATGAAAAGTACTCACGGCAGGATTTGGAAAACGATATTATTATTGGTGAGACCGGTTCCATGGATTCACCTGGGAACCGGACTGGACCGGTGGTCCGATTCTCGGGTGGATCCATGCAACTAATGAGTGGTTCCCGGTTCCAATTTTTCGGAACCAATCCTTAGCAGGCAGCTCCCAGTTCTAGGCTAGGAATCGCCCACCCGGACCATGTACACTCTTAGTTTGCCAACCACTGGCAATAGGCAATGGCTAATGTGGGCGAGTGTTGGTGAGGTAGACCCTCGCCCAAGTAAGGGCGTCCTCACCAAATTTGGCAACGGGGGCCCTCATAGAAACCTGCCCCGACACGACCATTGGGGCAGCCTTGTTAGGCATCGCCCTCGATAGCCATCGCCTATGGCGATGGCTGGCCGGCAAACGGCCACTAGTAAAAAGAAAAGGGAAAGAAAAAAAAAAGAAAAAATAGCATAAAATAGAAAAAGAATTAAATATTCATATTTTTAAAAAAGTATAAAAATTATCAACATTAGTGTCTATTGTGTTACATAAGACAATTGGTATTCATGTCAGTAATTTATGGTCAAAATTGGTTACATGGACTAAATTGATAAATTGTAAAAAAGTTTATCATTGAATTGCTTGAACTGATAGCATAAGCACAATAGGTTCATCGATGGTCTTTTATTGTAGCCATTTACCTACATTACATGATCTATTCTGAATTACCAACTATTATTATAACTTACCAATTTTTGTTGAAGTTGTCTACTCTTATAGGAAGTTACCAACTTTATTTGTGTTACCAATTTTTTTTGCAGACCAATAGTATTTATTTTTACGTTACTAACTTTTATTTAGACACTTGGTTTCGGCACTACACATACCTCTCTCTCTCTCTCTCTCTCTCTCTCTCTCTCTCTCTCTCCTCTTTTTGGAGGGGTTTTGATTAGTTACGAGACAGAGTTTGTAGTGAAGAGAGAGTCCATCTGTCGTCCATCGAGGGCAGCGTATTCAACTACTCACCATGCTAACGATTGGTATGTTGCAATTCAACGATAACTAAAAGACGTTTAATGTAGCTGTTATCCTTTTGAATAGACCTTTCCTTCTTCGAATTGCTAAGCCATGAGTCGCATTTTGCTTGTCAATCGATGCATCACCCCTGTAGTTACTACTAAAGGTTGCGAAAGCTTGCTGTGTTTGTTTCATGCTTGAGTCATCACTTTCTCTCTCTCCATTAGCTCTTAGTTCTCATCTCTGAATCATTCGGCACCCGCTTATCTGTTACCGATGACATGTCTCGCAATCATTAGTAGTTTGGTCCTCATGAGGGCGTGGAGTCTGTCGGAGGTGCCCTCTTCATCGAGCGACGTGTGGAAGGAGTGGGAGCTGAGAGGCGTCATCTTCTTGAGCCTTGCCCTCCAAATCGTCCTTATTTGTCTCGGTAGCTGGCGCAAGTACTTCCGTTATACTTGGATCAAGGTGGTCACTTGGTCGGCCTACCTATTGGCCGATTCGGTCGCGATTTATGCAATCGGCATGATCTCCAACATGATCAGGGAAATTAAGGCCGGCAAATCATTGAGCAACCCACACACGGAGCTAAGCATGTAAGAGTTTTTTTCTAATTGTGGACTACATTAATTGATATTGTAATTTACCGTTTAACGTTTACCGTTTTAAGTTATAGACTGGACATAAATTACTTGAATTATATGAAATTTAGAGGTGTTATGCAAAAGTGAGGTTATTTAATCCAATATTAAGTGCGTTGGAATTCAGATCCACTTGGAATTATTTTGTATCTTATCTAGATTGTTAAAGGGGTATTGATTTCATGACCCTAAAAAAGGTACAAGTATTATGGAATCACATACTCTAAAGTTTCTAAAGATTGATGTAATTGTAGATGATAACTGCTCTCAGACTATTAAAGATAATAGTATGATGAATGTTACTATATTTTTGTCTTTACCTATACAGATAATTATGAAATCTCATGTACCATAGACTAAACTTGTTGAGGTTCAAAGTACTATTCTTGATATAGTTTATAATGAAATTTCTTAAATCTCTCAAGTGCAGAATAAAGTGGTCGCAACTTTATTAAGAAGATTTATTAGGGAAAGACGATCAGTTATGTCATCATATTATATAGTCTATTTGTGAGAGCATGATTACAATATCTACTAATGGTTGTTTTAGCAACTTATATAAATGTCGTTTCTTGTTTTCAATTAAGTATGTGATTAAATGCCATAAAAAAAGTAATAATAATGTTTTCACTCTGAAAGAGGGGTGGATTGTTATAGTGAAGAAATAATTATTTCTTTAAATATTCTTTTAGAGTGAACGTGGCATTAATAATTTATTTTGATATAAAGTTACGCCAAATGGATACAAAATCGATATTGTGCAACTGGATGATTTTGCAGCAGATTCAAGTAAACTTGTGTATAGACTGAAAAGTTTTAATTTATGGCCTTAAGCAAGTTTCCAAACAATATTATTAAAGTTTCATAGTATTGTTATCTTGTTCAATTGGGAACAAAGTAATTCAATATACTACAAGGTCAGTGGGAGGAAATTTGTTTTTTCTCATACTCTTTGTACATGATATTTTGCTTACAAGTTGTGACCTTAATACATCTTATATCCTTTGTACTAAGGTCTATAAGGATTGTTTTTACCATATTATATTAGATTTTCTCGGAGGACATTTGCTGATTGTATATTGGAAATATTCAATATACATTATTGCAAGCCAAAAATTGCTCCTGTTGTTAAGGGTGATGGACTGAATCTATTACATTGTCCTTATTTAAATATTGAGAAAATCTAATTAAGTGGTGTACCTTATGTCAGTGCACTTAAAAGTATAATGTATGCTCAAATTTGCATTAGACTAAATATCGTCTTTGTGACGGGACTTCTAGGAAGATATCAGTCAAATCCAGGTTGCGGTTACTAGGTTGCTGCCAAGAAGATTTTAAGGTACTTAAAGAAGACAAGAGATTATATGCTAATTTACAGACATGTTCAATTCTTGCAGTTAGTAGGGTATTTAGATATAAACTTTGCTGACTGTTAAGATAATATAATATCAATAACAAGATACAGATTTATGTTAGTAGAAAGTGCAGTAAATAAAGTTCTATGTTATCTTCTACTATGTATGCAGTGTTAGTAACATTCTTTTAGGTTGTTACTTAGGCTATTAGGCTCCAGAACCTCATGACGGAGTTGATTGTTTTAATTTGATGGATAGACCCATACGGTTGTATTGAGATAACAAATTTGTAGTATTATTTATTTACTACAGAAGTCTCAAGGGGTCTAAATATATGGTGGTCAAATATTTTTTACCACAAAGAAACAATACATAAATGTGACTTATAATATAACATATTTTCATAGATGATGTGGTTGCAGATCCACTAACTAAAAGCCTACACCCATGTGTATTTGAATGACATGTCATTAGCATGGGCCTATGAGTATCTTCAGATATTGTTGTTTAGTGGGAGCTATTTTGGCTTTACTCTGATAAATGTTTCATCTGTGTTCGTTACACTTTGTAACAGTTTGATATGTATCAACTTTTGCATTCGATAAAATATTTTAAATGTGTTGCTGTTATGTTGAATACATATTGATAAAGTCTCAAGGGATTGTATAAACATTGAGTGAAGGCTAGGTGCATCCGGGCATCTGGTTATTAGCTTTGTGCATATGTCTTGTGATACATAAAGAAAAGTTAACCATAAGGACAAGACATATGTGGGTTCATTGGAACCATAAAGCATTCTCTAGTGGCACAAGTTTTTGTGACGAATAAAGTTAAGAGAATGGTGACTGACAAATGGGATCTTTCTATGAGAGATGTTATCCATTTGTCACACTACCATATTGAATCCATATCAATAAAGTTAAGAACATTCGTGATCATGGAAGGCTCTGTGTGTACACATGTAGTTACCGCTATGATTCGGTGTTTAAGACTTTATAGGATATGATTGAATATTAAGAATTATCTCTGGACCAATGTGCGCACATATAGTACGATTTCAATTAATATAGTCCAAGTGGGAAAATGTAAAAGTTTTTTTCTAATTGTGGACTACATTAATTGATATTGTAATTTACCGTTTAACGTTTACTGTTTTACGGAGATTGGTCTAAGGTGAGATAGAAGATTTCTTAATTAGTCTAATATGGGCTGGCTAGTGTGGGCCGAGTTGAGCCTAACCCGTAATGAGGGGGACTGGCTGGAAACTCTATAAATAGTGCTCAAGTCTCTCCTCTAACCCTAATTCTCACATGTATCATCACCTAAGGGGCGTTTACCTAACGCTAAACGTGAGGGGGGCCGCCTCATTGAGCTAGTGATACGGAGGGTAATAGAGGAGAATAACTTGATGCGTGGATCCCCTTGATATATGTGGGTAATCATTTTTCTGCTTCCGCTTTATGTTCGATGGATCCCAAAACAAGTGTGTTAATCTTTCTACTCAATTATGCATGTTCTTGTTCTGGTTATGGAGATCTTGGGGTTACGCAATTTGCATCCAACAAAGCACCGTTTGGGCGCCATTTCTGTTGCTGCACTTGGGAGGCCCCGACACTATCAGTGCCTACGCGATTGAGGACAACGAGCTCTGGCTCAGGCACTCGCTAACGTTGGTGAACCAAGCGGGCTTGACTGTTTATGTCCTGGTAATGGCACGGACTCATCCTACCCTTTCATTCCTTACCATTTTGATACTGCTCTCGGGTTTCTATAAGTATGGTGAGAGGGTTTGGGTCCTTCGCACCGCTAGCCACGAACACTTCAAGGACTCCTTTGCCAAGTCCCGACCCAGCCGAAAGGATTCTGGCAAGATTGAGGCAGAATGTAAATTGAAGTAGAGCGAAGGGCACGACATCGTGCCTCATCATGTAATCGACGTAGATAATGAAGATGCTATTATGATCGATCTTGCGATCGTAGAATTTTCCTCTAAAAAACTGTGTTCTGGGAAGGACTCATCAAAGGACGAAGAATACAATAGCGTTGTGGGCGCACAGCTATCGGCCAGCCGCTAGGTTGACACTAGTCAGCAACTTTTCGCGGATCACTTGTTCAATAAGGAGGAATGGGACAATTGCCTATCGATACTAAGAGGCAAGCATTGTAAAGGCGATTTCAAGGTCATTGAAATCAAGCTGGGCCTCATCTATGACATGTTCTACTCAAAGGCAAAGGCGGTCTATACAAGATGGGGCTTTGTTTGTAGACTCACCATATTATTCTCGATCTGTGTTGCCCCGGTGCTCTTCTCTTTTACCGACAAACGACTATACTTGAAGCCGGATCTATTCTTAAGCTTCCTGTTGCTAGGAGCAGCCATTTTCATCGAGTTATACGCATTGGCTCACGTTCTTTTCTTTGACCAGGTTGCCCGTTGGCTCATTGAGAAAAAGCAATCAGCCGTCTTTTGTTTCATCAATCGAATCTGACCGCTGTTGAAAAGGCGCAGGTGGTCCAATTCCATGGGCCAATACAACCTGATGTCCTTCGAAAAAAATGACTCCCGTTGGTGGAGATTCCTAAAGCTATTGCACGTCGATGAGATGGCAGTGAAGTTTCTCTATCAAGACCACGTGGATATGACTGACGATGTCAAAGGCCTAATCATGTCGAAGATCAAAGGGATGGAAGCGAGGGTCCTAAAGATGGACGCGCAGGAAGTCCAAGATTTCCAATTGAGAGACAGGGGAATCCATGCATTGAGCAAACACAAGTTGCTGGAAGAGAGCATCGAGTTCGGGTTGCCGCTTGATTGTCTGAAAAAGAGCATCGAGATGGAGTTCGACGTGAGCATCCTAGTCGTGCACATAGCGACAGAGCTATGCTATTACCTTGATTACGGATGGCCGAACAGCACTAAGGAGCTAGAAAGGAATAACCAAAGCCCTGTCAAGAAGAAGTCCTTGATGGGTTTGCACTTGTCTCGGTACATGATATATCTCCACTATATGCGTCCTTCGATGTTGCCAGCCAGATTTAGAAGTATCAGGTTCCGAGACATTTATAAAGAGCTCAGCAAGCCTTTCGACTTGCCCAAGTTTGCTAAGAATAGACCTGTTTTTGGCGGCAATAGGAGAGAGCACAAGCTCGACATCAAGGAAGAAGCTGAGATCGCAAAGGCTCGTGAGAAGTTGCTTGACCAAATAAATGACTTGGCCGAATTGAATGAGTCGGAGGAGGACCAAGTCGGGTACGTGCTTAGCTACGGGTGCATCGTGGTGTGGAAGCTGAACTGCGTCCCGCATTGGATGAGGTGGGAAGCGATCAGCGAGGTGTGGGTGGAAATGCTGATGTACGGGGCTAACAAGTTTGGCGAGCTCATAACCCATGTCTGGCTTCTCATGGCTCATTACGGGCTGACCGACAACAGCAGAGATAATAGTGAATTCCTGGTGAATAATAATAATTGGGGATTGCGGAGGAACTATGGATTAGATAGATTTGTGCTTTATTGGTTGTTGGAGTTTCAAATAATAAGTTTGAGATGAAAATTTGTTATTTTTCAATGGCTCTGTTAATTTGTCGTAATAGAATTAAAGAATAAAAAGCACGATGGTTTAATAAATTATTATTTATATCAATACTATCTATGAAATTTTATGGGACCTCTTGTCAATTATTTCGAAAATTTCACTTGTCGGATGAATGTGTGATTTAACATTTAAAAATTTTACCATTTGAGAATGGTGGTGATCGAGAATTGCAAATTAGAGGTGACATTAAGGTAGGATATTTCGGATGTGGTGTAATAATTAAAGTTTAAATTCGCATGAGAACTATTGACAAATGACATCGAGATCCGGCACCCTCTGTCCAGAAATCTACCAATTCAACTTCCCGACAGATTGAGTTGTTTGTCTCTAGCTCTGCCCAACCTGAAGGCAAATCGTCTTCTTCATTTGATTTAAGCAACTGATTTTTTCAACGACCGGAGCAGGGGCACTTTTGTCAAAAAAATTCTAAATGAAAAATCGCAATCCCAAAAAATAAGAAAATTCCTTCTTTCTTCCTTATTCCTATCATAGATGGGCCCAACAAGCCCAAGCCTATGTCTCCCAAGCCCCGACCCATTTTAATTATCTTCATCAGATTGCTAAGAGGTCTCCAGCGGACAAACGAGAACGATTAACTAATTAAGGGAGCTCGTCGTCTCGTGAACATGAAGAAGCGGAAAAGCGGAAAAATGTAGACGATCCAGACTTTTATCGTATGTCTCCGGGGAGTGACGATCCCCATCTTCTTAGTTTCTGGGAGTGAATATCACACGCAATCTTTGTACTTGCTTTGCGAAAAATTAAAAGATTATCCTTTGATTGAGTGGGATAATGGCAAAAAAAGGATCGTGAATTGTCCTCATTTGAATACAACAAATCACATATTCTGATGTAGTTTTTCGCTCTCGTTTTATCAATATATATACTCTTAAAGTGAATTCTTGGTTAAGATAATTACCACATGGCCAATAAATAATTAATAATGAATCGACACAAGTCAATCGATGTCCCACTTTATCTTTCGGCTTGGTTAGTTTTGTCTATTTATTGAATGGATTCAAACCTTTGCATAGATACGCAAAGGGCTGAGCCCCAATGAACACCGCTACTGCTTTGGTGTCGAGGCAGTCCATGAGTTCAAATTAAAAACCGCAAGATGGTAATTGCGTGTACATAAAATCAGGATACATCCCATGCTTCATATTATTTTCGACATGGATGGAGGTCCTCTATAGTCCCATGATAGGAATTCCTTACTTCAAAAGCATAAGGATATGGATTTCTCTCCTTGTGTTCGTGTCACATTTAATGAATATAAAAATCTCTTTTGTAATTAAGTATAATGTGATCTAGCTACAATAACTTGTCCTCCCTGGCATCAATATGGTTATGCTTTGCTTAATCCTTGGGATGAATAAGAACGCCCCCGAGGATTAGGCCCCCCATTTTAAGATTGAGTTCCCCGTGGAGGGCGAAGTAAATCGTCCCCACGTTCTCTGGGCCCATCTTGAACTCGCCGGCAGGGAGACTTATCCATTCGTACTGCGGCATCCCATACGTACTCTCTGCGTCGGTCCGTTTGGTCCCATCTGGCAGCTCGAGCTCGAGCTTCAATATAGGAATACCTTCAAAGACAGTTTCGTTGAGTTGGAACACGAATGCGACCGCATACGTTGTATTAAGAGAGAGCGCTCTTGTCTTGAATCTTCCCTGAATTAAGAGCCAGGATAACTCCTTCGATTTGGGGATGGATATGTCCACAATGCTGCGGAAACTGAATCTGGAGAATTTTAGTATTTACAAAATCACGATCTTACGCACAGTCAACCAGATATGACATATGGATGCCACATTGAGTAGTATTCTAATTTCCTTGATCAAATTTGTGAAAGATGTACCATTTTTCTTCCTTGGTGATCCAACTCCAGCAACTTTCTTCGTTGTCCCCAGGAATTTCACACGCCTTGGGAAGCACCAGGAAGCAGTTCTTGTGGAGCTCCTTGTCGACCCAAAACTTCTGTTAAATCCACCGTTTGGCAAATATTTCTTCCTAAATAATCACTATGACTGGTCTTAAGAGTTTTGTTATTATTACATAAATGTGGGAGAAGTGCCTTTCTTAGTTAAAGAAACGAAACAATATCATCGAACAAAATCTACGCCTTTGACGTCATCATGGAAATTCTCGCTAACCACTATTTCCTTTTGGGATATGGCGTGCAATGAACTTAATTAGTTCCTGGATTGGTTCAATTTATCGTGTAAAAGGTCCTTGAAGACCCCATTCGATCGATAGACTGACCTAACTGCATAACTTGCAGTTAGTACTGATAGATAGCTAGACGGATAGTGTTGAGAGGGAAATGGGACTTTGCCTGTGTGTTGTTTTCCAGGAGCACTCCTTCGTATACCACTTGATGCCAACCCTTCATGTCGATGGACGAAATGTCGGCTGGCGTGGTTGCTTTTCTCATGAGGGCTAAACTGTTGAGAGAAGGCTGGCGATCAGTTGAGGTTGAACCATCTTTTGTTTCTGCTCTAGCTGTCATTTTCTTTCGAGGAATTAGAGTACCTATCGCAATACATATTAATAGGTTTGTTGTAATTGTACACACAAAAAAGGACAAGTTAAGATGAGGAAAATCTCATTTACCGATTCGGTGACGTGCTCGTTTCGAGTAGGATATCAAACCCTTCGAGTTATCACAAGTTAGTTCAGGGAGCTATCAAACGCTTTGCTTGGAAAAATGGAGGGATAGGAGGAAAGACACCGTAGGGCCAACATAATCAACGGATCAAATAAACTTAGTCCACATAATTTGTAAACCATAGAATACTGGCTTTTTATTCCATGTGTGAGGCTATTAAGTTAAGGAGGTTCCGCTTTTGGAATATTAAAATTTCCGTGAGGGAAAAGACACAATGGCTTGATGGTCTTTTCTGTTCAACTTTCCAGCTAAACAATCAGGGTGTGGACATGAATGCCATGGGGCTGTGAGTGAAAAAGAAAAGTTCGAGTGTGGAGCCGTGATATCGTGAGTAAAGACTTAAGAAAGAAAGAAAAATCTCGCTAAGCATTAAGGAGATGGTATATGGCAGATTCGGTGGTGTTTTAGAGCAAGAAAACAAAAGTGTTGAAATCTTTGACGCAATAAGATTTTATATGATGCGATCTCCCTCAATTTGTCTACTTAAACTTTTAAGTTGAACTTTTTAACATTGTGTCTTTGTTAGTCAAAATTCAGATACAGGAGCTTGTTGGGAGGCTCTGATGTCATGGTGAGTCAATGCTAAGAGAGTTTTGACTCGGAGCTAATGAATAGTTGGCTTAAATTAAGAAGAAAATCAACAGTAAAGGGAAAAGAAAAAAAAAAGAACAAAAGAAAGATAGCTAGGAAAAAGAAGAATTCATCAAATTACTCAAAACAACAAAGATCGTTTTATCATACCGCGGACCATACGACGTAAGACGATTGGCAATAACTGGAGTATTATATTAGCATTTTCAGTGGAAAATTGATATGAAGAACTATATTGAAATTTCACATGAAATTTTGGGATTACATTAGCAAAATTAAAAGATTTTGGATTGAATTAGCAATCATACAAAATTTCACTTCTATATGAAACTTGTGTTAGCAGCATAAGCAAATTTGCCCTTAATTTCGTCTTTGTTTCATCATATCTTTGTGAACATAATGTTTCAATGATAATATTTATTCTTTTTACCAACCTGACGGGAAAACACAAATCTTTGTATTTGCTTGAACTCCTTGAACCTTTTGATTTAAAAAAAAAAAAAAAAAAACTCATTGAACTTGTATGGGTCGCGATCTTCTGTATTCATTAGCGGGTTTTTGAATGCTCAAGTTTTGCTGTATTTCTTCGTTAGATCAAATTCCACCATATATATCTTCTGAATACAAAAACTAGATATATGCACTGTCGAAAACTCACTTTGATCGGACACTCTTATGCTGAATATCTGGCAAATCAAATACAATCACACCAATCCAAGAAGAGGCATTATAGTGACAAATGTCTCCTAATCACAACATGGAACAAATCGAATTTTTGGCATTCGCAAGGTCAATGACACAAATGCACTTCTCACTCCATATCTCACTACACTGCTCAATGTTGCACTTCATCTTGACCGACTCAATTCCTCTACACCATTGTCCTTTTAGCTAAATTATTATACGAAAAAAAATGATTTTCGCTTTTTAAGCATAATTTTGGGAATCCCATATTCCTCAAGTTACTGTGATGTGATTGATCAAATGGAATCTATAATATTGGTATTTTGATGCATTGAGAGGGAGCCACCTAGGAGTTGATATGTGGCCTCTCCTTTAGTTGACACTTACCCCAATGATTTTCTTTTCCTTTTATTCTTAAACCAAGTCTTTTTTTCTTTTTCTTTTTTTGGTATTACTTGCTTATATTTATAATTGCAAATTAACAATAGTAAGACCATTTGGTTAAAAATAAATTCATAAAGTGGAATGTGAGAGTCCAAAATTAATTTGTTCTTTGTCGCTACAGTAGGCTACTTCCTTTCCAAAAAAGGGAAAACCAATTTCACTAAGAACATGATTGAATTCTTTATTCATTTTTAGATACATAAGTCAATAAAAAAATAACTTATCTAATAAAATTAATCTCTAAATGAAATTTAAATAATTATTATGAGGTAAAGACCATATTCTCCTAAGTCGCCAAGTGGTTTACTAGAGAACTTAGCTATCGCATCCAAAGATTGAAACAACAATTGATATTCCATAATGAATTTGGTAGTTAAAGTTAAGAGAAGTCTTACCCTTTAGTTAGAAATGATTACATGTATCTTTCCATATTTTTTAAAAGTTACACCTTACATCACCCCTTTTTTAGTAGATTGTTAAGTTTTCGGCTCAATAATGATTAATTTACTTATATTTGTTTATAATCATCAATCAAATCTCTTCTTTAAAATTTTTTTCCTCGTTTGGAACTACATAAAAAATGAAAGCAACCTGTTAATAAGAATGTACATTCACTAATCTCATTTATCAAAGTTTGGATATATTATTAAAAAATGCTTGAGCATTGCAAGATTATTTAACGATGGTTTTCAGTCATTCTATTTATAAGCATTTTGATGCTGTCGCGACCAATTTTTCGGGTTTGAACCACCTAGGGTTTTGGCTAATGGATTGTTAAGCCTGGGCTTAACTCGGGCTCTCCCAAGCCTATACCAATTCGCGACTTAGGTTCAAGTTTTTTTAACATGCAAATGGATTTTATCTAGGAGTCGCCACTAATCAATTTTTTGGTGGGTCGATTAGAAACCCAAGTAAAGTAACGGGAGTTTTACTTTACTCCTACGAACCAGAGATTTTGGTACGGGGACTTGGTTACGCTAGATTTCTCTAACGCCCTTTCGGTACCTTTCTTTCTATTTTGAAAAAAATGTTTAGCAGGCAGCTTGAATTGATTTTAAATTTAATTCTCTAACATGCGAGGCGATCATGCGGGTACGGAATCCATCAATTTAACACCCAAGAAAGCAAATAGAAAATGCAAGACTTACCTCGTAGCAACGAAAGCATCTGCAATGTTAATTCAAAATCACCATCAACAACCCTGGATATGGTTTCTAATTAACACGCAATTTCTCTTTTTGTTTTCACTTAATTAATGAAAATCATGCAATATGCAATGCAATATTAACTAAATGACCTAATTCTAATGACATGCAATTTCTATTTGACTAGACCTAGCAATAACCACTAAATGGCATGCATTTCATGAATCTAGTCCTAATGACATGCGCATGATTTTTTTATATTCTTTTTAATAAAAATTCGTAATTAAAAATAACTAATAATAAAAATCTAACTAAAGTGAGATATTATCTATTTTAAGTTAGGAAATAGACTAATCCGAATCCTATCTTAACTTAGAAATTTATCTCGACATGCAATTTAATTCCAATATATTATCTAACATAGATATCATCTAAACATGCATTCTAATATAAAAGATATCTAACTATTCTATCATGCAATTCTATATATGAACTCAAATATAATCTACATGATATGAAAATGCGATCTTTTTTGTATTTTCGGGATAAATAAAGCAATTGAAAGATAAGCACGAAATCATGATATCACACATCGTCCGAATTAGGAAACAATATCTAAATCAAACTTGATCATTTCGCTAATTAAATCAATAAATTGATCTTAAGCCTTAAAGATCAAGATATCAATTTTACTCCCGCGTGATTAATTATTCCATCTAAAGCCTTATAGATGGAATAAAAAATTAACGTGCGGTTGCGGATTAGGAAATAAATCCTAGAGATATATCTATCACTCATAGATATGCACGTTAGATATTAATAGACATATATTAGGCAATAAAATATGCAAATATACTAGCAAACGTGCATCTTACCTAGTTTGAGGATATTCTTCCAAATTCGGACCAAGTGCAATCGAACCAGGATTGTGACCGGCTTCTCGATGGCAAACGGCGGCAAGCGTTATGTGCATGGCGACGATATAGGTTGACACGAAGCACGGCTCCACGGTGCTTAGGTCGCTCAGAAACCAGCACAAAATAAGTTCAATCGTGGGGACTTCGAAATCTCTTTTTTATTGTCCCTTCTTTAGGCACGTTCTGTGCGTGGTCAATGTGAGTGGATCTCTGTTCTCGATTCCACTCATCATGCATTGGATGTTGGTCAACCGTGGGAATCACGTGAATGAGTGGAAGCCTACGACTCCTTGAAGAACTCGGATGCCGCCATAAAATTCTTGGAAACGACTCAAAATTTCATCGCGGTGAGGGTACCGTGCAGCAAGGATCGGGTCTCCACGGCTTGTGGACAACCGCAGCAAGCATATGATCGGCGACAACGATATCGTCGTAAAGTGGCTAGCAGCTTCGTCGTCAATGCTCGCGGCTGGTCGTTGGACTCCAGTTGGCATAGAGCAGCAAGCTCAAGCAGCAGATCGGGAGGTGGATCAAGCAATAGTGCGTTGGGACAGGGGGCAGTGCGTCAGGAATCTCGGCACGGCACGGCCAAGAGAACTCACGGTTCTCCTCTCCGATGGCATCTCTCTATCTGGTCTTTCGTTCTTGTGTTCTCCTCAATCGTCCCTTACGTGGTGTATCTCTATGCTCTCAGAATTGTGGCCGTCTATGGAATTGTGTGTGGCCTCCTCGGTTCGGCAGAGAGAGTTCCTTCTCTTTTCTCTCTCTCTCACGTGTAAATCTCTCAACGTGCCTTTTAGAATAGAAGTGCCGACCCCCTAACAACGTTAGCGTTCTCCTTATTTATAGGACAACCAAAGCCTTCGAAGGAAAGGACCCAATATAATATATTTTATTCCTTCCTTTCCTCAAATGCGTGAATACTCCCAACTTTGACCATATATTCATGATTTTCGGCCACAAATTCTTTTCTTTTCTGCTCACGCCACCGGATGCGTAGGACGCATGAAATTTTCTTTGTCGGTGCACTCTTTCTTGTTTTAAAACAAGAAATATGTGTCCCAATCCTTAATTTGGTAGATTCTTGCGTAGAAATATCACACTTCTCTACACCAAGTTGACCGAGATTATCTTCTATTAATAAAGATATTTATTCTTCCTCAAAGATTTTTCATGCCTTGTTAAAATCCTATGTGAAATTGTGCTCAATCTTTCCCAAATTCGTGTCAAACTTGGTTATATTGTGAAGCTTACTACAATCTTTCACTTTCCGCGGGCTTAACTTCAATAAAGCTCAAAACCATTTACCCGAGTTCATCCGCCGCCAACCCAATTCAAGGCAATTATGTTCAAAACTTAAGCCCATCCGCTACCGGTCCATAAATATGCAAGTATATTGAGATATGCTCCTAATAACTATATGTAATGCGATTAATTAATTAACTAATATTTTTTTAGGGTTTAAAATTAATCCCTAATTTTTTAATATGATAAATGATTAAATTGGTCGCCAAAATTTAGGTGTCAGCAGAGATGCACATAGTGGAAGTCCATTGAGAAGTTGAGTAGTGGCCCTCGCATTGTGTGACCCTGCTTCTACCTTTCACAAAGCTAGTAATAGAATCCCAAAATTAGGTAATATAAAAAATGCCTTACTTCATCATGAAGTCAAGACCAAAAATTAGGAAGAGTGTCTTTCAAGGATAAATACTCTTGTAACACCTGTCCTCCACGTTCGTCTTTTTATTTTTATTTTCTTTCTTTTGAAATCTATATTAAAAAAATATAATTTATGAAATATAGAGGCAGAAAAAATTAAAAGCCACGTCAGAAAAATATGTGGAGAGCACCTTTAGAGAACTTCAAAATTTATAATGTGTATGTTAATAAAAAGAAAATCCAAAAAACGAAGTTATCGATTTGCGTAAGTTTTTTTTTTTTTTTTGAAACTTTTACAAGGAAGGCCAAAGCAACTATTTCAGCTACCAACTTGTTTAAAAGTAAATTTAGAGAAAGATATGTAATTATAGTAGAAACTTTCAGGAGTTTTCACCCATGGAGCAATAGGGAGAATGAAGAAAAAAAAGTATAATATGCATCTTAAGAGAAATGCATAAAAAAAATCTTGCAACAATTCAAGGATAATAGGAAATGGATGTAAGAACAAGATAAAAGAAAATCCAAGGTAAAAAAAAATCTATAATCAAGTAGAGAAATAAGTACCGAGAATATGATGAAAGTGTCACAAAAAAAGAAATGACAAGAAGGGAGATTGAATGGTTGACTAGAGAAATCATAGGGTGATGTGTTGATTATTGCACTCATTGGCAAGATCAACATCTACCTGTCACGACCTCTTTTTTTCGTCCGGGGAAAAGAAAGAAAAAGGTTTAGGGGCATTTGCCTAAAGAGGCGGACCAACGGCCCTAAATTAGGCGTGGACTCTCCCAAGCCCATACCTCGCATGACATTGGATTTTGAATTTTAGTTCTTAACAACCTATGTACTTCTAGGAGTCGCCACTAGCCTATTGAGGTCGGCTAGAAATCAATCAAAGCACGAGAGTGTTGCCTCGATTTCTACGCAACCAGAGATTTCTAGGAACGGGGACTTGTTTACGCCAATGTTTCTATTAGCGCCCTTGAGGTACCACTAACTTGGAAGATTGTTTATCTAAATGGCCACACAATCTTGATTACCAATTATAATCTTTATGAAACCGCTAAATGTCCATGCAAATGTTTTTGTAGGTTTTTTTTGTCTAAACTAATCCTAACACAATTTGAAAAAGAGAAATTTACACTCCAATTATTGAAAAGTGGTACGGTAAATAAACATCCAAGAGATTGAAATGACTTGAAAGTATGGTAGAAAAGAAAGACCCGATACAAGTCGGGCAAATAATATTACATGGCCTTGTTATCACGCCCCGGGACAGGACCCCCGTGAGCAAAATGAGAAGTTAAATATGCATGAAATTACTCTAGATGCATGAAATTACTCCAATTAATTTTAATCTATGGAAAATAGATTATTTACGAAAATAATTATAAAATATCAAAATAGCATTAAATTAGGAAAAATGGCCTTATAAAATTAATAAAATTTCATATATGTCATTTTTCCTTAATTTGATGCCATTTATCACTTATATATTTTTTTGAATTTTTTTGAATTTTTTTGAATTTTTTTATTTTTTTTTAAATAATAATAATAATAATTCCCTAAACCGATATATGCTAACATTGAACAACACAGCACATGAATATTACGATAATAGAGCTTAAATTGACCGCTTCAAGGTTGAAACTTGGTTCCAACATTTTATCGAATAATTGGCTTGCATTAAATCACCTCAAAATAGCTTTCTCGGGCCATGTTCGTGGCCTTCAATCTCGACCCATAAGTAATCTCATACGGAAGTAAAGTATCAAGATTATACTACCACATGCAAGGAACGGGTTTAACTAGAAATCACAGCCTAGAACATGCAAAAACCGAACTGAAAACGGCCTCCAATATGCGGGTTGGAGCCATTTTGCAAATTTGGTGATGAACCCAAGTCAAACGGCCATGTCAAATGCTCAGATTGAAGCTCCGACAACCATCACATGCAACATCTATATGAAATATTACTCCATATAAATGAAAATAGGTAACACTTACTTTCAAATGCAACAAACATCACCGAAAACGATCAACCGAACGCATCAAAATGAACTCTCCAAGAAGCATTCATGCATGATCTATGCTGGCCAACCATGTCTCAATGTGGTTTTTGGCTCATGTTATAAATGGTTTCATGGTTCACAAGGAGATTTAAAGACTAAACCGGGTTGTCCTATGCATCATTTGTACTCCCATGTAACATTCATCAAAGTCACAACGATGAAAAAAAGCATGCAAATGGGAGTAACAAGTCAAGCATGTAGGGGCATTGAAGATGTTTTAAACACTTAGAAAAATTTTAGCTTCAGAAATCAGCTCTTCATACTAGTTTCCTTCTCGATTTTCGTGATCAAAACATATTCAAACTCGAACAAAAATACATCTAGAATTCTTACCTTGCTTCCTAGTTTATTTTTCAAGTGACTCTTGGCCAAGGAAACCACGAAATTGTCCTATGGAAGTACGTGAAAGTTGGTTCCTTCAAGCTGAAGTGAGATCTGCAGAAGAAAAAGTGACAACGAAGCTTTTCGTTGACTTCCAAAACTAGACTTCCAAACCTTCCTTATTGGCCAAGTTCTAATCAACCCAAACTATATGTATTATAGTTTGGCTTGTAAGTCATGGATTTCCTCATTTGTCTCTCAAGTTTCTCAAAAGCACTCGCTTTTCCTCACTCGTGACCAATCAGGCTCAACACTTCGAAAAAAATTCGGACTTTCTGGGCCCACCAGGAGGGCACTGTTTCGGGGGGCTTTAGGAGGCCTTCCCGATCTCCATTTGGGACGTGCGACCTATGGTTGGAAAGATCTTTGAATGAATTTTCACTCTCTAGTTGAAGGTTTTGGCTAATGTTGGTCGTAGGTGTGAGAAAATCTCACTTTTCTCTCTCCAAGTCAGTCTGGAATTTCTGGGTTTTTCTCTTCTGGAGTTGCTTCTGAAGGTGTGTTTGGGGAACGATTCCGAGCCCTCTCTCGTGTTTCCCGTCTTCTCCCTCTTATCCCTCAAACGAGCATGCTTCATAGATCTTATCCACTGCCTTAAGCAATCTCTTCCCCGGCTTTTTGCCCTCCTGCCAAGCCTACCAACTAAGCAGTCCACCCATTCTCTGACTTAGTCAAAATTTTCCCATTTTGCAGATGTTGAGTGCGCCAATTTTGCTGCGACTTTCCCGTGCTTCTAGCAGCTTATCCCTGGCAAATTTCCGTCCACTTGCACTACTCATTACGGTCTTCCATCACGTGCAAAGATCAGGCCAGTTGGACAGCCAAGGAGGATATGGTGGGGCCACCAAGTTGCTTGCTCAATAACTCCGACTTCAAACCAATTTGTGGACTAGGATTTGTCAGCTGGTTTAGGTGCTTTAATCCATGAATTTGGCTGCGATTGTTGATCAATTAACAAGCTCATGTATAGTAGTTTAAGATCTTGACCATTTTTCGCAATTATCTCCTCCCAATTTTGCAAGAAAGTCCCTCAAAGTTGGCCATTTTCTTGCCCGAAAATGCCAAATTCAATGCAATTAGATCCTTTTTGCCCGATTCGATTAACTAGACCTGACCCAAGTTCAATTTCAACTCAATTGGGGGATAAGATAATGATTTAAGGGTTCAGGCAAAATTTTGCAAATTTTGCAAATTGGTCCATCAACTTTTGGAAATTGCATTTTGGCCCCAACTTGCCATTTTAATTACAATATGATCTCCTGGGCTTGGCTAGTCACATTCAGATCATTGGCCCCCCAACTTGCTCTCTCTCTCTCTCTCTCTCTCTCTCTCTCTCTTTTCTTTTCGATTTCTTCTCTCTTTTTTTTAAAATTATTTTTTATAGGAAAAACAAATTTCATTTAAAACACTATATTAAACACCTAGATAATCCATATGCTGGAATGAAATGTTTTTGGGCAAAAAATTTATGTGTCAACAGTAGAACCTGTTAACAAGTAGCACATCTTGTGAGTACTTTATCAACCAATGGCTAAGCTCAATAAAATTATACTTGCAAAGTGATTTACTAAGGATTATGTATTTTAATAGATCCATTCTTACATAATATTACAATAAAACATGCATATCCTTTGAATGAACAGAGTAATTGTCGCGACCTCCCCGAAGCGGGTTGGACCACCTAAAGGTTCGACTAATGGATTGCTAAACCTGAACTTAGCTCGGGCTCTCCCAAGCCCATACCAATTCGCGACTTATGGTTTAAATTCTTAATATACAAATGATTTTTATCATGGAGTCGCCACTAATCTATTTTTGGTAGATCGATTAGAAACCTAAGTAAAGTAGTGGGAGAACTAGATATTAAATGAGTTCGGGGACTTGATTACGCTAGATTTCTCTAACGCCCTTTTGGTACTTTTTCTTTTTTATTTCAAAAAATGTTTTGCAGGCAGCTTGAATTGATTTTAATTTATCCTCCTAACATGTGAGGTGATCATGCGGATGCGCAAACCATTGATTTAACACCCAAGAAAGCGATGAATAAATTGCATGACTTACCTCATAAAGAACGAAAGCATTATATCAACGAACCTAGATATGATTTCTAATTAATGCGCAATTTTCTTTTTTTGTTTTTACTTATTTAATGAGAATCATGCAATATGCAATGCATACTACTAATCTAACATAGGATGGCATGACAATGTATTCTAAACTACATGACATGAGTAAAATATATATATTAATGAACATGCAATAATTAAATATGCAAATCAAAATGACATAATTCTACATGACGTGCACATGATATTTCTATTCCTAAAAATGCAATTTATCCTAAAAATTGAAACTAATTTATCTAAAGACAAATTTTTGTATTTTCATGATATTCGAAATTAAGAAAAATGCAAAAATTATCTAGCTAAATTAAAATTCGCTCCAATTTAAACTTAGGATTAAGTCATGCTAAATCCTAATTTAAACTAAGACGTTATTTTAATCTAGCAATTTCTAACCTAAGATGCAAATTGATCTAAACTTAAAATGAGACCTGCAGTTTTAAAATGCATGATGATTTTTTTTTTAATGAAAATTCGTAATTAAAAAACACTAAAAAAAACTACTAGGGTGAAAATTAAAGGGACACGTTATCTCTTCTATAACATGCATAAAAAAAAAAAAAAAAAAAAAAAAAAAACCTATTATGCAACCTAAAAAAAACTAGCATCCTAAATTAATTAATTTTTCTTGGGATTTTTTTGTAAAAATTTGAAATCAAAAATCTTATTCTAAATTGACACGTGCAATTCTAAAAAAACTAATATCCTAAATGCATTTTTTTTTGGATTTTTGTTTTTTTTTAAAACGAAATAACTAAATACGCTAACCCTAGCCCTAATCTAACTTGCATTTTTTTGAATTTTTTTAATGCAAAAACAAAAGTTAATTCAACTAACCCGATATCCTATCCAATCAAGATAAGATTAATATCCAAAATTGATGAACCATATCTTGCGCATGAGATCGGGTTGGTCAATTTTAAATTAAATCGCGAATCGAATTTCAAGCATGAGATTGGATTGTCGATTTTTGTAAGAGATCGTGAGTTAGATTTCGGTCGCGAAAATCGAACTCCTAATCCCTAATTTGAGGGGGTTATTTCACTTTGGACCTTCAATCATGCATTAATGAATAATCACGCTAAAAACTATAAAAACAAACTATAAACTATATAAAAAAAAATGAAGATAAAATAATAAGAAAAACTACTAATGTTCCCCTTTGTTTTTTTTTTTTTTTTTTTTATCTTTTCCTTTCCCCACGCACAGCTTTGTCGTGGGTCTCCGAAGGGACGCAGGTCGTCAGTCGGGAGGGGCAGCTCCGACGAAGGTGAACCGGCAGCGACTGGTGGACTGACGGCGAAGGAGGGTGGCACCCAGCGTCGGGCTTCACGGGCGGCGAGCGAAAACGAGATCTGGCGTCAACAGCGGAGCGGGGTAGCAGCGAGTCGTTGCTGGTGCAGTGGGTGGCAGCAGCTCGGGCGCAGCAACTCAGGAGGGAGAGCTGGTGGACTCGGCGGACTGACGGCGAAGGAGCGGGCAGCAGCAGCTTTCGGCAACGGTCGCGATGAGAATGGCTTCTGGCGTTGCGGAAGGCTCAGGGGCAACTGCTGGTGTCGGGCAGAGATGGCGGAGTTGCCGCAGGTGTCGAGGACGGGCAGGGGCGCGGAGCAGAGGCGGAGCTCGTGGCGGCTGCGTCTGGAACTCGCCGGAAGGAGGAAGGTAGCGGCGGGGGTTGTTGCAGCGTCGATACTCGGAGCTCACCAGCAGGAGGGAGACGATGGCGCGGTGACGGTGGTGCAGGTGGGGCAGGGCGTCGAGCTGAGGCGTTGGGCGGTGAGCAGGATGGAGCTCGGGGGTTGCTGGTACAAGCGGTCAGAGGCGCGACTGTGGGTGTGGGCTGGAGGGTTCTCGCGGTGTTGGGCGGTGAGCAGGATGGAGCTCGGGGCAGAGGGGTGGCGACGGGCCGCTGCGGGCGCCGAGCGGGTTGCAACGGCGAGAGAGTTCGGGGCTCCGGCGGTAATGGGCAGCTGCAGAAGTCGAGTTGCAGGTGCTGCTCGAAGCTTCGATCTGCAGGGGGTCTAGCCGTCGGGTGAGAGCACGGCGACGGGTGAGCAAAGGCACGGCGACTAGCGGCGACGAACGGGCTTGCTGCTGCAGGGTCGGCGACGGTACTCGCCGATAGGAGGGAAGCGGCAGCGAAACAGCAGCTGCGAGGAGCGGAGACTTGAAGAAGACGACCTCTCCTCTCTCTTTTCTTTTTTTTTTTGTTTTTTCTCTGTTTTTTCTCTGCCTCTCACGTCCACTCTCCCTCTTTGTCTCTCTACTTTTCAGTGTACTTTTTCTATTTCTGTTCAGCTCTTGTACCTGACTTCATTTTTTCTATCTCTCTTAATCTCCTCACCCGTCTGTCTCTCTACGAGCTCTTTTCTTTCTCTCACAAAACCTCTCCAGTGAATTTTCGTTCTTTCCTCCCCCCTTGACGCGGCTTCTTGTGGTCTTATTTATAGGCCGTCCATTGTCTCTTGAAGATAGCCAACTTTATTGTAACAAGATGCAGCCGCAACTTTTCCAGAATTTAAGCTGAACTTTGCCCCTTTGTTTTCTTCTCCAGACCTTTCTTTCGGCCGCCACTCTGCTCTTTAGCAAGGAAATCTTCTTGCAGGTGCCTGTAGGATTTTTACGCCCCCCATTTCGTGTATGTGCATTCATTAATGAGGAGGTTTCTTCTTCAGTGAATTTTCATTGCGTCACCAAAGCTGATATATTATATAATATTATGGGTGTAGGGCTGCTTTTGCTTCTTTAAAGATTTCTCTCGTCCGCCGAATTTGTGCGTGCATGCGCATGCATTAATGAGGAATAGACAATGGACGTGCAAGAGCTTCTTTCCTCATTTTTTTTTTTTTGCTTTCTCTCTTATGCGTGTTCAGACCAGCGAAAGAGAGACCATCCTTTTGTGCATGCAATTGACCGCGAGCCCCTGCTTTTTGTTGTCCTCGTAGTACCGATGCAAATGCGACTATATGAAATGCAATTTTACTATTTTTCTTAGGGGTTAAAGATTAATCCTTAAATTTTTATGTAATTAATTACTAAATGATTAGTCAAAAGTAATCAAAATAATCGACTTTTAAATCCTCTCTCTTTGAGATAATATTATCTAATCTTTTATTAAAACATGAAAAATCTGTGTAAAAAGCACGTACCTAACAAAGGCTAAAAACTAGTCATTATGTCTTGAGAAAACAAAAACCCCTGCTTTGTTTGTGGCATCAAACTTGTCTATTGATAAATACAGATCATATGTCTATTGATAGCTGAATGGACCAACTAACAAACCAATTTGCGAATAGAAATTTAATCCCTTTCTATGGACTGAACCATATATGTTTTTCAAGCAAACCTTTATTATTTTCCTCTTATTTTCCCTTTCTTGCTTTAAGATTCAGCCTCTAATGAAGAATTGACAATGTAATCCCCGTGAAACTTTGAAATGCGAGGTCTAAGAAAATCACACACCATCTAATTGTCGAGTATATAGAAATTAGCCTAGAACATGAGAGGTTAATAGGGTTAGGCATGACAAAAATCCAGTTAATTTTAGAGAATCTATTATCTAGTTAAAATTGGAGCTCAAGAGATGTTTTCTTATATGTTTTTCACATGGCACTTCACTTTACCTTTTTAATTGTCAGTTTGCCTCGTGGCTGACATTGACCAATAAGATCTTAGCTTAAAAACTTGTCATGAATCATTTATATCTCTCATACTAAATAGATAAAGAGAAAGCATACAGATATCTTATCTCATATTGAGTTTGAACTTGGAAAAAAAGGATAAAATTTTCAATTAAATTCTATCATCTCCCAAATTTTATATTTTATATATGGAATATAAAGGCTAAAAGATTGATAAAGAGAAAGCATATTAGTATTGTATCTCTTATCTGTAGATTGAAAAAAAAAATCTAGTTTAGAGAACGTATTTTATATTTTTCTCTACACCATCATTGGTTATTTTGAATGTAGTTCCTTAAATGTACTTATGAACAGTGAAAATTATAAGCCAGTCACAAAATTCTCTTGTATTAAAGGTAGTTTCTTAAACGTATTTTAAATAGGCAAAATTACCATGAAATTTTGCAATAATATAATAATGTATTCATGGGTAAAACAATAAAACCCAAATCAAGATATTGGCAACTGGCATTTGTCGAATCAAGTTCAAAATGGATTGGATGTTCATTTAAATCAAAGTAAATATTGGTGGAAATTCGAGGCTCTCTATTCATTTTAAGAAGAACAGACAAGACTTTAAATTCCATAGATTTGTTATCCAAATGTTCCTGAAAATTAAAAAACTTCAAAAATGCAAAAGTCTGTGTGGATTTATGTCATCACAATCTCAATCAAGATTTTAGTCATCAAGACCTCACCAAATATTTAGGTCATCAAGACCATTAGACAACAAGCCTTGAAGGCCCTCAAATCTAGTTCATGAAATAGAATCAAAGATCTTTCTATCTGATTTGATTTGAGACCAGGTCACCAAGACCCTTGAATTGTGCTCATCTGAAGAATCCAAGATATTATGTGACTTGAGATCATCAAAGTAAAATTAAAGTTTTTATTGTTCCATTGCAAATTGTGTCACTATGGCTCGCAGAATTGTTTTTCATTACTAAAGGAAAATAATTACATGGGTTCTTTGTTTCATTTGGAAATTAGAGATTGTACCCCATTTCTTAAAGTAATGCAGATTTGGTATACTACATTTCATAATGCAATTTTTTTGGCAGCATTATCAAATGATAAAACTTTTTATTCATTTGATTGAATATCATAAAAAATTTCATGAGCTATAATTTTTGCAATGCAATTTTTGTCTATTTTATCTACAATTAAATATTTGAGATTAAAATTGAAAAAAATAGATATACATCAAATATCTTCAAATATATTCTTAAAAATTACAGTTTACTTTTCAAAAAAATATTTACTATTGTGATAAAACCTCTTACTAAAAGTGAAAAAATATATATTAAAATTAAACATACTTAATTTAAACTGCTTAGTGCATAAAAAAATAGGATTGAAGAAATTCAATTTCGAAATTTCGAAATTATGGATAAGGACAATTTGGAGGGCTTTACTTTTAGTAATGCAATTCATTTTAGTCTACAATCGAACATTTCAAAAATTTTAGTTTAAACTTGAATAGACAAATAAAGATATCTTTGAATTATTCTTCAATAGTGTATTTTATTTCTGAAGAAAATCACTAGTAAATCCAAGGACATATATTGAACTTAAACTATTTTGTCTTAGATTTACATATACTACATAAAATTTGAAAATATAAATTATGTCATTTGAATAAATCTAACCTTAAAAAAAAAAAATCAGCAAATTAAGAATATTATATTTAGGAAGTCAAATATAGGCTATTTATTTGCATCTATCTCACTTAATCAGAAAATTCGTCCAATTCACAATCATTGTTTTATGATTTTCAGAATGGATTATTCTTATTCCATGAATAAATTGCACTTGATTTTAAAGTCTTAGAATCAACTTAGTTATTGAAAAAGTTAAAATAGGTAGAAAAAAGTAGAACATCTACAAAGATATAAAATATTGCCATTATTCAAATCTCATTTTTTTCTCTTGTATGGTATCTCATATTAATGAATGCAAGTGATTCCAAAATTTGCGAATTAGACATGTATGTCCACGCGAAGAGCAGGTTATGTTACTATTATATGGTACACCTTGAAGGAGATGCACATATAATAGACGATGTCATTGTTTCCCACTGTGCATTTCGGCAACCTAAAAAGCATTTGTTATTTCATTGTGAAAGCTCCATACAAACATTGTGGTGACTCCTCTATAAAAGAATCTAATCTTTCGGTTTGCAATAAATAATTCTCACCCATGTCTGTGACAAGTCATGGTGAGATGAAACTATTGGAATAATTATCTTATAATTTGAACTTTATTATAAACAAGCAACTTGCATTTCCTTATACTCGTTTGGATGTTTGCTAAAACCACACTGAAAACATGTTATATATATATATATAGACACACAATGAAAACATGATAAAGACTATTCTCCACTTTTTATAATGCCAAACTACAAAAAAATAAAAATAAAAAAGAAAACTTGTTTTACAAAACTTTCATTTTGATGAAATGACTTAACTTTGTAGTTGACATGATCGAAATAAGAACACCACAAGTATTAAACTTTCGTATGGCGCTTATTTGAGGGTCATAACTTCTTCTTTTTCAACTATTTAAGTGTCATAACTTTTAAAAAATATTCACTTGAGTATCATAACTTTTAATCAATCACTTAAGTGTCACTTTTAAAAAAATAATAATAATTTATCCAAGCGTTGGAAATCTAATGTAGCATAGCAATTGTGATGAATGTTTTTAAAATTATCGCATTTAAGTGATCAGAAAAAAAAAGTTATGACACTTAAGTGATTAAAAACGAGTCAGAACACTCAATTGAGCGCTATATGAAAACTATGACACTTATGATATCTTTTTCTCCAATATGATCGGTCACGTTTTTTCAAAGTGTTCTTTCCACGTTGAGGATATATAATTTTAATCAAACATGACATTTTCAAGGAAAAAAAATCTAAAAGCACACAACAATGATTGTTCATATTTTCACTAAGAATGAAATCTGAAAACATTTTCACGAATTAAACTGGTCTTAATTACTAAATCCACATAATTTGCACAGTCAAATGGTGTCGAATTGGAATTTTTTGTGCATGTTTTCTTTTGTTCCAATGTATTGAACCTAGGCAAGTCCTTAAAATGCTTAAGGAGGAAACAAGCGGGAGGACCGCCCTGAGGTGGGAGGCTTTGTGTTGTCCTCTGTATTTCCTCTCTATCATGAAGACAAAGATAGACAAGGAATTAAGGGGCCTCACAGTAAGAAAGGTAGACTTCATGTTAGGGCAAGCTTGCTTGCACTAGCTACTGCCGGGTAGGCTGGTGTAGTAGCCATCCACTCCTGGGGTGAGTAAGGGTGAGTGAAATGCCCACTGCAAAGCTAGCATGCCTTACGGCCCTATACTCAATCGTAGATTAGCTTTGTACCCCTAGTTGAATACAGTGCCGTATAAATGAAAAAAAAAAAAAGCAAGTGAAATCTTCTTTTCCCGAAAGTTGTAATTTGGACAGCAAAGCATTAGATTTTG
The DNA here is from genome assembly GCA_017140255.1 of Eucalyptus paniculata subsp. matutina. NCBI lineage: Eukaryota > Viridiplantae > Streptophyta > Magnoliopsida > Myrtales > Myrtaceae > Eucalyptus > Eucalyptus paniculata. The sequence goes on along the minus strand of CM029444.1, from coordinate 31,916,313 downwards.
TGCAGTACATCATTGGTAAAACATATCATTCTCATTTTCCCATGCAAACATCATATCGCATGATTGAGTACTCTGCTAGATAGATCAAATAATATTTAACAAAAACTTTATAAGCTATACTAGTCTTTGGAAAATTGTCTCTTTTGTGTATAGGGTGAATTTGTGGAAAGCACCAACCTCGAATAAATATGTAATTTCAATGTCATATGTTTATGTTTTCTTCTCCGCAAGTAGCAATTTCGCCTTTTGCATCGGATAATCCTCAACATGGGTTCAGAGTCTAGAGCTATTTTCCTTTTGCTCCAATTTTCAATCAACCATTGCGTAAAAGGACATCATCAATTTAACATGTAGGCTATCTCATTTCACCATCTAACTTTGGAGTTTAGATTATAGCTCGCATAATTATTCTTCTCACAAGAAATTGTCGATCATGAGAGGTTTAGAATAACTTGTGAAGAATGTCCCCAATATAGAATCTAGTACTTATCTCATATGACCCACAGGGAATTGTCAATAACAAGAGGTTTAGAATAATATGGAGCGAATGGCTCCAATGGAGAATCTAGTACTTACCTCATATGACACACAAGGACTTACCAATCGTGAGAGGTTTAGAATAACTTGTGGTAAGTGGCTTTAATGGAGAATCTAATAATTATCTCATATGACACCAAGGAATTGTAGATCCGGAGAGATTTAGAATAGCCGGTGGCAAATGGCCAATGAAGAATCTAGTACTTATTTCCTATGACACACAAGGAATTGCTGATTATGAGAGGTTTAGAATAACATGCAGCAATTGGTCCCAATAGAAAATCTTGTACATATCTCACATGACACTTAAAGAATTTCCAATTGCAAGAGGTTTAGAAAAACTTGTGGCAATTGGTCCCAATAGAGAATATAACTTATTTAATATGACACTTAAGGAATTGTCGATCATGTGAGGTTTGGAATAACTTGTGGCTATTGGCCCCAAAGGATAATCCAGTACTTATCTCATGACACACAAGGAATTGCTGATTGCAAAAGATTTAGAATAACTTATGGTGATTGGGCCTAATGGAGAATCTAGTAATTATCTTATATGACACATAAGGAATTGCCAATTGCAAAAGATTTAGAATAACTTGTGGTGAATAGTCTCAATTGGAGAACTGGTGCTTATCTTATATGACATGCAAGGAATTGCCAATCACGAGAGATTTAGAATAACTTGTGATGAATGGCTTCAATGGTGAATCTAGTATCACAAGAGGTTCAGAATAACCGGTGGTGAATGACCCCAATGGAGAATCTAGTACTTATCCTATATAACCCATAAGGAATCACGAGAGGTTTGAATGACTTATGGTGAATAAGCTCAATGGAGAATCTAGTAATTACGTCATATGACACACAAGAAATAGTCAATCATGATGGAGAATCTAGTACTTATCTCATATGAGACACAAGGAATTGCCAATTGCGAGAGATTTGGAATAACTTGTGGTGAATGATCCCAATGAAGAATCTAGTACTTATCTCATATGACACACAAGGATTGCCGATCACGAAAGATTTAGAATAACTTGCAGTGAATGACCCAATGGTGAATCTAGTATCACAAGATCTAGAATAACTAGTGATGAAGAGCTCCATTGGAGAATCTAATACTTATCTCATATGAGACACAAGGCATCACGAGAAGTTTAGAATAACTTAGGGTGAATAGCCTCAATGGATAATCTAGTAATTATTACATATGACACAAGAAATTGCCAATCATGAGATTTTTAGAATAACTTGTGGTGTCCCAATAGAGAATTTAGTACTTATCTCATATGACAAACAAGGCCGATCACAAGAAGTTTAGAATAACTTGTGGCGAGGGGTCATAATGAAGAATCTAGTACTTATGTAACATACCACTTAAGGAATTACCGATCGCGAGAGGTTTAGAATAACTTGTGGCGATTGGTCCCAACAGAGAATAATACTTATCTAATATGACACTTAAGGAATCGTCGATCACGTGAGGTTTAGAATAACTTGTGGCTATTGGTCCCAAAGGAGAATCCAATATTTATCTCATGACACACACAAGGGATTGCCAATTATGAGAGATTTAGAATAACTTGTGGTAAATGGTTCCAATGGAGAATCTAGTACTTATCTCATATGACACGCAAGGAATTGCCAATCATGAGAGGTTAGAAATCTAGTATTATGAGAGTTTTAGGATAACTAATGGTGAATGGTTCCAATAGAGAATTTAGGACTTATCTCATATGACACAAAAGGAATTGTCAAAGGAAGAATCTAGTACTTTTCTATATGACACACAAGTAATCTTGAGGTGAATGGCCCAGATGGAGAATCTAGTACTTATCTCATATGACACGTAAAGAATTATCGATAATAAGTGTTATAGAATAACTTGTGATGAATAGTCCCAATAAAGAATATAATACTTATCTCGTATGACACTCTTCTTCAATCATTAGCTTTAGAATATGAATCTTCACTCTTTCCTTTTCCAAGGAGACACTTTTGAATTTTTTTTTTTTTTTTGTGCTTCTTTGCACAATATTCCTGTAGCAAATTAGACAAGATCTAAATAGATAAGATATGAATATTTAAATAATATTCCTATAAAAATGATTGCTTATATTGCTTAAAATAATTAGTCAATGAAAAATACTTTTATTAGCAACAACAATTTATAACTTCTTTTGAGCTCTGTTTATTTCGCGGAACTCGCGGAAAATGAATGTTTTAAATAATATTTTCTTGAAAAATCATCGCTTGTATCGTTTAAGTTAATTAGCCAATGAAAAATATTTTTATTATCAGCAATAACTTATAACTAAACATTTTCTTAGATGATGAAACTATTTTTTTGTTTATTCATTTTTTAAAGGAGAATGAAAATGACGAATAGGATGATTAGGATAGACCCGGTATATAAAGAGGAAAAAGCTCACCATAAGAAAGTAGTGTCTATAATTCTTAATAGAAGTCATATCTCTTCTATAACTTTTAAAAGTCCTATACTTTTCCATGAAAATGAATATCGCATACTAATCAAATTGGGTCACCTGTGGATCAAGGAAATTTCTCTTATCGGGTCAAGCATTTGCCATATGTTGTACTTTTTGAAACATCATTGTGTTTTAGAGTGACTTGCTAGCTTGTGCCATTTTTGAAGATTGGAAACGTAATAATTCAAGTAACATAGTGTCATGATTTTAGAGTAGTAAAGCCCAATTATATATGGGTTTTAATGGGTCTGAACTATGCATAGTTGTCACCCACTAAACAACGCTTCCTCATTTTTAGCTGATGCAATTTGGGTTGTTGTTCGACTGAGCTTACAAACTCACTCCTATCTTATAGATTTCAGACAATAGCGACCATGCACATAACATGGTGGATTGGTTTAGCAAAAAAAATTAACAATCATATTAAGTTATATGACATATGCTTGTAATCATTGTTAAATATCATACCTGGGCAAAATACTTATAGTTGTAAGGTGACAATTCCACGCATCTTAAGCGGCAAGTACATCGAGAGCATATTGTTGAATTACTAAGTCAACAAAGAAAAGAAGAAGAGAAAATTGGATTTAGTATGTATTTGACCAAATCACAACATCATAATCAATAGTTTCAATTTGATTCGACCGTTTAAAATTAAGTCAAATGCGGATGAAATTTTGGTTAGGATATATATCGATATGAAGGATCATACTCATGACTTAAACCTTTTATTTTATTGATGTTGGGACTAGATGTTGTGGATTTTTTTGCTCCTACAAAAAATTTGGTGAAGGTGGCAAAACTACTTATAGACATAAGCTCGATAGAGTTCCTCTTACCGTTGAACGAGAAATCTTTATTTTGACCCAAGTGATGTTGTGGAATACCACATCTTCAATCCCCAATTCAATTTTACAATGTTATCAATGTGGCCTTCATTTGTTTGGTTACCCACCAAAAAATCGTGCGAATAAAAGAATTATTTTTATTAAGAAAAATAATTGACTAAATAACACTATAGATATGAGACAAATATAAGCCAAAGAAACTCTAGTATATTGCCCTTTCTGGACAATGTCTCGGGCTCATTTGATAACAAGAATGCTCATAAGAGCATATATAGTTTCATTTTATGGGTTAAGGTCAAGTGTCATCATTTATAAACAATTAAAGAGATGAAATGAAGTTCATATGATTCTTCAAGAAAAATAATTGTCATCCAAGAGTATGGCAAGTCAATGAGACTCCATAGGAGGAGAAGGAGGCAATTGATAGTGGAGCAAAGGTAGAGGAGTGTGGCTCAATTGAAAGCGAGATCGGACTGGGGAGGTTGAAGGAAGTAGAGAGTAGGAGAAGTTGGAGGGTGGTGATAGTAGACACTGGTGATGGGAAGGAAAGAGTTTTCTAGGTGCTTTGGTAGCAAAAAAGAGACGAAGATGAAGAGCAATGCGAGATAATGAAGTAGAAGAAGAACATGGGTTGGGTGAGAATGATTTGAATTTGAGTTAGGCCAGACATGAGTCACCAAAATTGTAATACATATTTAAAAGAGAGAGAGAGAGAGAGAGAGAGAGAGAGAGAAGCTAATTTGGACCAAACCTATTTCTTACCCACTCAAACCCAACCTGATTTTCCTATTTGACTAGTCTAGACATAAGTGGTAGGGAGGAAAGAGTTTTGTTGGGGGCTTTGGTGGTAGTGAAGAGACAAAGATGAAGAGCCATACGAGATGATGATGAAGTAGGAGACGAACATGGGTTGCATTGAGCTAGGTTGGGTATGGATTGAGTCCGAATTGAAACGGACACGTGTTGCTTAAGTTATATCACACAAAATGGGGCAATAATGATTGGACCCCCTTTTTTAACCCAACCAATCTAGACGCAACTGCTCAAACCCAATTTAACCCAACTATTTGATAGGTCTTGACATTGGTGGCCTCCACCGAGAGGGGGGGGGCGGGGGGTGGACTTTGATGGTGAAGAAGGGACGAAGATAAAGAAAGAAGCAAGATGATAAATAAGTAGAAGAATATCATTCGGGTTGTGTACGGGTTGAGTCCAAGTTGGGTTGAGTATGGATTGTTAAATAATATTAAATAAAAGTAGGTCAATTTGATTAAATCGGTCAATTTAGAGCAGACCCATTTTCGACCCACCAAACCCAACTAAGCCCACCGTTTTATAGGTCTAAATGCTGACCCCCGTGGAAGTACTTAGCTCTCCATGCTTTGCACGATAGAGTTAATTGATATTTCGAGGCACTATTTGAATTTATACCAAGCTTAAGGCCCACATGCAAGCTTGCCCGTTTATTTAAGGAAAACTACATCTCATTATATCTAAATGACATGAAGTGAGCTATACACCTATGTGCCTAATGAACCACTAATCTAGCTAGAAATATCTTCAAAATTTCCTCAAAATCACGCTTAGTCCACAGCCCACAATAACACCCAGCAATTATAGTCATTACTCTACCCACATAAACGACATCCAATCTGTAACTTGTTTATCAAACTGTCAGTGATTAGGGATGAATCACACATTTAACATGCACTGAAGAAGCATCAAACCAATCAACAAATGGCAACAAAATCATTCAAATTCATGCCTAGGAGAATTCACTGCAGCATCCAGCTCATCTAGCTCCGATGACTTACAAATTACCCACTCCAATAATACCAAATCATGTCCCTATAACTAGCCAATCAAGCATACATTGTCACCTAATCATGGGTAATCAAAACCACACTCAAATGAGAATTAAATTAGCACACCTCATGATTAAAACAGCAAAGTCAGCAAAATCTAGAATAAAAGCAAAACCTTGAATGCCGAAATTCATGATTATATATTAAGTAATGGAGTTGAAGCATATCTTCCTGCAGGTGTATGTGGGCTCACAAGCTCAAGATGAGAATAGATTAAGTCAAATAAAGATCATCAATGCTCTCACATCAGGCACATGTTTAATTTCAGCAAATTCAAGCGGGACAACATGACTATCTCCCTCGAAAATTAACATGGATTCCTCATCTCAACTCATATGACCAAGAGAACACATAAACAAGTCTTGGCAATTGTTGCTTGGACAACACATGGACAGCAAGCATGAACATGAATCCAACAAATTTAAGTCACAAAAAACACTTTGAACCATGACTACAGCATGCTATGAACATACACAACATTCATAGCCAAGAAATCAACATATTTTCTATACACGTACAGCATGAACAACAATGAATATAGTAAATTTGAGCCCAACAATAAATCCAGTAAATTTGAGACATGTACAATAAGAATGGACATCTTCAGTGAAACTATGATGCGGTGGGAGTACAAATTCAGCAAATAGCACATCCTTAAATGATCATTGTGCAAGCTAATTGTAACAGCCGAGATAAATCACCATGTATTGCACATACATCACAAGCATCACACAAATGATACTCCGATGTGTCCATCACATGTGAAGAGGAGTCTCAACAGACCCCAAGACAGAACAGCATTTGTATGAGAAAGAAAAACTACAGACCCAACGTATGAACAATTTATGGTAATAGAGGATTTCTCTACATTAACACCTTGACGATTATGATATGTGCACACTTCGAACACCTCAAGCTCAAAAATAAATCCAGAGGTTCTCAGTTTAGAGGACAATTCAACCACGTTTTAAAGTAGTATATAATTCATTGAGAACAGATTAAACCGAAAGTCAAGGGAAGGAGAACAGTATGCCATCCAAGGATGAAGCATCAATTCACAATATATGATCAGTACATTGAAGAACAATATGGCAATCACTCCTGTGCAATCTCAAATTGATCAATTAATTCACCATAGTCATCTCCGAGGCAAAACGTCGAAGAGGTGGTGAGCATGAAGGTGAGGTATTATACCAACGGGAATTTCTGTCAATTGGCAAGGAATAATATAACTTGAGAAACCCAGCTAAAAATTGCTAGGAGGAATCGACGAATCTGAGAGACCAAATGAATAGACAATAATTGAGATAACAATTCGCAGCTTTCGGCAAAAAGGCAATACAGAACAATCGTGTGATTGAGTCTTGATGAATCGACCGCATCCTACCATGGGGGTATCCGGCTGGTTAGCTAATAAATGGAAGGCACTGAAAGACTTCGAGAATCTTACGAAGACGAAGCTAGCCACGGGCTTCGACCGCGGGTGAAGACACTAGATTTGGTCCAGAGTGTGGGTTCTTGCTTGGCTCGGTTCCTCAGGCTCTCACGCGCGCACCAAGCTTCAGAGAGTGTATTGGGAATTCTCCTGCAGACCGTGAAATTGCGAGATTAAAGGGAATCTCCAAATGCGTTAGACGAGAGAGAGAGAGAGAGAGAGAGAGAGAGAGAGAGAGAGAGAGAGAAGTTCGATTGGCAGTGATGAGCGTCGATGCGCCGCTCCGTTATGGCGGAGGCTATGGTGGCCGGTGAGGGAGATCCGACGGCGGCCGTAACTGATCGGAGATGGTGGACGATCGAATTGATGGCGATGGAACCAAAAAGGAAGAGGCAATGGCTCCGGCAAATTGTCTGGCGAACGAAGAGAGGCATCTCCAGTGAATGGGATCGAAACTTTTTCTACAGTTGTTATTCTTGTTTTTATTTGCTCATCATTATTAATTTATTATTATGCTTGCTCCATATGGTGGGAAAAAAAGATTAATGTGTCAACATATATTATTTAATCAAGAATGAAAGTGGTGAGTGACAAATAAAGGTGATAGTAATTTTATATAATAGTTGGTAAATTTAATGCGATGTTAAGAAAACTAAACAAAATTTGATAATAGATAAGAGATGTTAATTTTTTTATCAAGAAGTTATTAATTTAATAAAACAAATTAATGTCGAAAACCAACTTGAAAAAGATTAATATCACAAAACTAGTCAGAAACTTAATCGCAGAAAAATGGGTTGAAAGCAAGGTTAATGAAATTGCATGCAAATCATGCATAGACCAAGTCACACATCTCATTAATATCCATCAACAATACCTTGTTTGTATTCTCATGATGACTAGAGAGATGGGAGGCAATGTTCTCCTCTTTTCACCTTCTCGGATTCTGCACTAATCACTTCCATCTTCCTTCCTTTAAAGGCCGACGGTACCCGTCATAGGTGAACAATTGAAAAACAAGTCACTCTTACAAACACTAGCACTTTTCTCTTTCTCTTTTTTTACCCCTCTCTATTTCTCTAAAATCTCTCAACATTGGAGCTGTTTAATTTATGTAAAGTTCTCTTGCAAGTTTACTTCAATTCCATGACGATTATGAGCTTGGAAAACATAAATACCGAAAGAAGGCCCATGTCAATCAATTGCGATGCCCAAAACATGCACTGCTATAATTTACTTACACGTGAATCTCATCTTTCATGAAGTTTCATGGTTAAATTATAATCTTGAGCCTCGGTAAGAGAAATTTAGGTTTAGCATTGATCGTATTTTGGAGAGAATTTAATACATTAGTGTAGTCTATGTGCTAAATCGAATATGGACCATTAAAATACTAGGCCTCATGTGGATTTTGCATAGGTTTCATCAAATCTTCTGGTACAAATTCATCCTTCGGGCCTTGAAATTGTGACAGAATCCTCTAACTAAACAGATCGGGGCTTGTAATGAATAGTGCTTAAAGCTTGGGCTGTGGATACTTCATAAATATTGAAACTTGGCCACATTGTAGCCTCTCTTCCCCCCTAGCAACTGCCCTTGGTTGTAGGTTTAATCTGAGTTAATCCCTTATTCGAGAATATTCGCACCTAGCTATAATAGTCAATGAGTATTTTCATGAAGATCAACTCAGACTCGATCCCCATATTGATATGCCCAATGCCCACCCCTTCTTTTGATTTCCCCACTCATCTAAAGGCAACAAAACTACCCATCCAAGAGTAGGTTAGAGCGCACGACGAGTAGTCTGTGTAGGTCGGGCGACAAAGACCATAAATCTTGGAATTTGCCAAAATACATTAGAAGCTGTTTTTCCTTAAAGCGACCACCCTTAAGAGTCTCTCTCTCTCTCTCTCTCTCTCCCTACGCCCCGTGTAATCACAACGTTGATATCAGAGAACCAGAATCACCACAGCTATTAATCATCAACATTATCACCATGATTCGTCAGAGCGATTGCTCCTCTCTCTATGTCTGATCACTATCTTCTTCTCATTTTACCAAATTTATAAACTGGGAAACAAAATAGGTGGATTGGCTACTTCACGGGATCGTTGATTTCTCCAGTAGCACAGTTTTCCATTCATATGGGCGTTTGGCAACGGATGCATTTGATTGTGGTGAAGACGGTGATGCTCTCGATGGATAGTATACTTTGGTTCATCCAAACTCTTTGTTTTTTTGTTTTTATTTTCATGTATGGTATGCAAATTTGTTAACGCTATATAATGTACAAATCTACAAATTATGCTTTACCTTGTCTGATTATGATTAGTGAAGTTGCCCTGTTCTGCAATTCTTTTAGTTGGTTCGGTGTGATTAAAAAGTTGGGAAAATGGTCTGATTCAGTTTCACTGTGATCATCCTATTTGCTTTTCTAGTACGGTTCTTGTTCTTAGTTGACATCTAAATCAGCTAATATACTAATCAATTTGTTCCCATCTGGGTTTGCAGACTGTGGACTAACGCAGGAACGGTAGAGAATCTTTTAAGCAAAAGGTTTATATATCAAATTTCTAGCCACAAGTGTAGTCATTCCCCGATGCAATTGATAGCGTTTTTAGCTATATGTAGAGCCCTTTAGACGATGGATGCGCAGCTTTGCTCAGCTGAGATCTGCTTTATGTTAGTAGTTCTTACTGTGGTTAACTGCAACCTCCATCAAGAAATTTTGAATCTTTACCTTTTATCTTCTCTTGCGTTATGGATGGTTTACTAAATTGGTTTTCTGGTTTGGTTCAAGATCAGTATGGGATCGTCCCCTTCTCTTGCGTTGGGAATGTAGGATGACTTCCACATTCTTGTAGTCATGCCAAATGACGTGATCTCTATATTCGGAGGTATAAGTTATCATCTAAAATCAATTTCTCAAATTCTATACGTTTTCATGGGCAAACATATAGAATTGTCAATGTGCGAATGACCATCCATCGAGATGCAGAGACTGCATTTACTTTTGGATTTCTGAATTTAATTAATTAACAAGAATAATTTCCCGTTCTCGCAAGTCAGGAACCTAAATCCTCTGGACAAGGTTTGTCACCTTTAGTAAAAGGAGCTTGCCGCCTTTAGTAAAAGATGCTGCACGGGGATGACCTTGAAGAAGGTAACTCCACCCTCTCACCCTCTTTTTAGTTTTGGTTCTTCGGGCGTTTTGATAGGGATAATGACCTCCGTTCTGGCTATTATATGATGTGGCTAGAACAAGGTTTCGATAGGATTGTCAAATTGGTGGTTTAGGTCGGATTGAAAATGTCTTATCCAAATCGACTTATTTATAGACAACACAAATTTAGTGACCGATATTCAATTCGACTTGTAACCAGCTAAATTCATTTTTCTTAAATACATCCATATTTTATTTATCTTATGAAAACCTACAGACACCTATTCATCTCACTTTAAGCTATTCATGTATATTTACTTGGATGAAAATTTCATATCAAATTTAGAAATTAAATTAGTACAATTAAAAAAGTCGATAAATTAAGTAAAAAAAAAAACGTAAAAATACCTATAGACTTGGAATAGTCATTAAAAAAAAAAAACTAAAGATTGTCATCTAAGGCATTAAAGATTCTCGTATCAACCTTCACCATCGTTAGCAAAATATTTACTCCCATAAGAACAACCCTAAAATTTTGCCTATAATGGATATCAACATTTAAAATCATATTCACTTGAAAAAACGATATCATAAGTTGCCATGCATGCATCTTTAAGGTGAAAAAAATTATTTCGATTATAAGATACTAAGGGGTGCATGACAACCCAAAATACCCAAAATTTATGTTCCGTAAATAGTTTTACTTAGCTCCGCACTGTTTACGGAAGAAAATCCGCTTGATAAACCTATTCGGTTTTTCTATTTCGAAATAAATTTATATTCCGAAATAGGTTTGGAAAAAAATCATAAAGTTTAAAACTTTCTACTTCGATTTACGGAAGAAATCGAAATAATTTCTCTCACTAAACCCTAATTTTGGTGAGTCCTCCCTCATCTCCTCTACGTCTTTGCCTCCTCATCTTCCTCCGCCTCTCCTCATTTTATTAAAAATAAAAATAAATTTATTAAAATAAATAAATTATTTTTATTTATCATTTTATTTTTATTTTATTAAAAATAAATTTATTTAATTTATTTAAAATAATTTATTTATGATAAATAAAAATAAATTATTTATATTTAAAATAAATTTATTATTATTTGCCTTGAGTGTTTTGCCAAATAAAATTATTTTTATTTTTTATTTTTATTCATTTTAAAATAAATTTATTAGTAAAATAAAATAAAATAAAATAAAATAAATTTATTTTTTATTTTAATTTTAAAATAAAATGATATTTTTATTTTATTTTTTATGATTTATTTTATTTTATTTTATTTTATTCATTATTTTTTTTGTTACTAAATCATTTTTATTTTTATTTTTTATATTAAAGGTCGTCGTTTCATTGCCCTACCGTCCGAAAGGAAAAAATTTTTGTGTCGTTATCAAACGAATTTCTATTTTTAGAGTAGAAATTTTGTGTCGTTATCAAACAGTTATTTTCTTAAAACTTTTACAGAAATAAAAATAAAAAATCTATTTACATTAAACTATTTCTCAACATAATGGTTCATTCTGAACTCTAAGGGGTCAGCATGATAACCAAAATTTTTGTTCTAGAAATAATTTTTCTATTCCATACTGCTTTGAAGAAAAATTTTGATAAACCTACTGATTTTTATTTCTAATAGAAATTCCAGAAATTGATTTGAAGAGAAATCGAAAACAATTTCTCCCACTAAACCCTAATTTCAGTGAGTCCTCCCTCATCTCCTCTACGTCTTTGCCTCCTCCTCCTCCTCCGCCTCTCCTCATTTTATTAAAAATAAAAATAAATAAATTCATTTTATTCATTTAAAAATTAAAATAAATTTATTAAAAATTTAAAAATAGATAAATTATTTTTATTTATTATTTTATTTTTAGTTTATTAAAAATTAATTTATTTAATTTATTTAAAATAATTTATTTATGATAAATATAAATAAATTTAATAAATTTATTTTTATTTGCCTTGAGCGTTTTGCCAAATAAATTTATTTTTAATTTTTATTCATTTTAAAATAAATTTATTAGTAAAATAAAATAAAATAGAATAAATAAATAAATTTAATTTAATTTAATTTTAAGGATATTTTTATTTTAAAATAAAATGATATTTTTATTTTATTTTATTATGATTTAATTTATTTTATTCTTTATTTCTTTTGTTACTAAATCATTTTTATTTTTATTTTTTATATTAAAAGTTGTCGCCGCTGTCATTCGTTGCGCCGCCGTCCGAAATGAAGAAATTTTATATCGTTATCAAACGAATTTCTATTTTTAGAGTAGAAATTTTGTGTAATGTTACCAAACGGTTATTTTTTTAAACTCTTCTAGAAATAGAAATAGAAAAATCTATTTACGTTCCGAATCTATTTCTGAAACGTAAATGGTTGTCATGCGCACCCGAGCCACCGATATATTGGGCAAAGCGATAATCTGAAAATGGAAGGATTTCAAGAGCCCAAGTAGCTAGAGGTGTTATGCCAAGAGCTTGCCCACAGGTTGACTTGTGGGGACGACGTCGCTTTAAAAGATTCGCCCAAGCTCGCGAATGTTATGTGGAGGAACGATTACGAAACAAGCTTGTCAGCTCACGTGGGCATTGCTTAGAGCCTGTTTGGCAACGTGCTTCAAACAGTCTTGGGATCTGATTTTTTGTTTTCAAAATCAGTTTGGGACGAGAATCGCGTTTGGTAAAATTTTTGTTCCCGGGAACGATTTTGGACAAGATTTGAGAATAAAAAAAAAATTGATTCTACGTCCGAGAATCAGAAAAAGAATCAAAACAGTAAAACCCTTGTTCTTCTCTTTCATCATCTCGGTTGCCACCCGCCATCGCCCGCCGCCGCCTGCCGCCGCTTGCTGCCCGCCGGTCGCCGGTCCGCCACCGGTCGCAGGAGGCTCGCCAAGCCAGGGTGAGGTCCGGCGAGCTCGCCGGAGGCAAGCCCAGCCATCGTCGAGGTTCGGCCTTGCTAGATCTGGCGAGGCCCAGCCTTGCCGGCCTGGCCACCGGCGGGTCCAGGCGAGCCTCGCCGACAGCTGGGCGAGGCTCGGCCTCGCCAGATCGGGCGAGGTCGAGCCTCGCCGGTGGCTGGGCGAGCCTCGCCCGGCCGTCGGTGAGGCTCGCCCTAGCCCCGGCGAGGCTCGCCCAACCCCACCGATGGCCAAGCTAGCCTCGCCGAGGCTGGGCGAGGCTCGCCTGGCCACCGGTGAGGCTCGGCCTCGCCAGATCTGGCAAGGCCGAGCCTCGGCGGGGCTGGGCGAGCCTCGCTAAGCTGCCGGCGAGGCTCGGCCGACGAAGGCCGACCTCGCCGAGGGCCGGCGACGCTCCTGTGAGCGTCGCCGGTCCAGCGACCGGCCAAATGAAGAAGAAGAAGAAGAATAGGAAAAAAGGGAAAAAAAAAAAGAAAAGGAAAAAGTAAAAAAGTAAAGAAATTATTTAAAATTTATTTAAAAATCAAAAGAAATTAATTTGGAACATAATCAATTAATACGGTACCAAACGCAATTCTATTCCAGAATCAAAAATTTTGAACAGTTACCAAACGCGTTTTTTTACTCAGAATCAGTTCCCGAGAACATAATCAAAAATAATCATTTCTAGTCAGAATCAGCTTCCGAGAACAGAATCGTTGCCAAACGCGCCCTTAGTCACTTGCCCTCAAACACTATAGGCCAGTTACCGACCAAAAAAAAAAAAAAATACTATAGGCCATTCGTTGACCGCCAGTTCGTGCATTTACTATTAAATGGATCGAAAATGGGTCTTGTGGAAACCATTAACGTCCAAATCTCATTAAAGATATAATATTTTTGACCCACTTACACCTAGTCCTTGAATATTTAACAACCATGTATAACCTGATCTTGAAAATATGAGGTGAAATTTGGCCCATGATCCATTTTGACACCCCTATATTTTAGGTAGACTTGATACAATTTAAGTCGAACTAGAGAACTGTAAAGCCCAAAGAACGAAAGTAGAAAACAGTATGTTATTTTAAAGTGGGTGACCAAATATTTTTGGGGTATTTCTGTAATGACTGTGTTAATCAGTTGGGGTCACGTACCATATGCTTACTTTCTAGATCCATTATTAAATGAAATTTGATAAGCTGTGAACACGTAATTTATGCTCTCTTTAGTTAATTTTGCCGTTCAATGCACGCGGTAAATAATAAATAGGTCTAACAGCAAAAGTCCAATGGTTAATCCTACGTTATTATCTTAATTAACTTCATTTCATCTTTTTCTTTAAGCTATTTTCAAAAAATAAGTACATTATTGGAAGTCCATTAGCTTATTACATTAATCTAGGCAATTTATGGGTGAGGGTGATGACTTCCGCACATTGCCCAGAATTTCAGGAAGGGAAAATGTCACAAATGGTCCATAGACTTTTACTTAATGTGCAATCTCGTCCCTAAACTTTCAATTGGCTCAATTGGTTCCTAAACTATTGATAATCGTCCAATCTAGTCCTTCCATTAAAAATTAAGTGTTTTTCCTTCTTCTTTTTTTCTTCTTCTTCTTCTTCTCTTCCCTTCGCCGGCCATGGCGGAGTCGGCAGAGGGAAGCCGGCGTTCGGCGTTCGGCGTCCGGCGAGGGTCGCCCTCGCTTAGGCTAGCTTGGGCTGCCCAACTGGTGAGGGCCATCCTCACCTCCGTCAGGCGAGGGCCGCCCCTGCCTCCATCGGGCGAGGGGTGCCCTCACCTAATCTGGCAAGGGCGGTCCTCGCCGGCATCAGGCGAAGGCCTCCCTCGCCAAATCTGGGGAGGGCACCCCTTGCCTGATGCTAGCGAGGGCTACCCTCACCTGCGTACGGCGAGGACGACCCTCACCCGACGCCGGCAAGGGCGGCCCTAGCCAGCCCAAGCGAGGGCGACCCTCACCGGACGCCGGCTTCCCTCCACCGGCTCCGTTATGGCCGGCGGAGGGAAGAGAGAAGAAGAAGAAAAAAAAAAAAAAAAGAACAAAATGCCCAATTCCGTTAACTTTAACTAACGGAAGGACAAAAATGGTCAATTTTCAAATAGTTAGGGACTTGATCGGACATTTATCGATAATTTAGGGATCAAATTGAGCCAATCGAAAGTTTAGGAACGAGATTGCACATTAAGTAGAAGTCTAGGGACCATTTGTGACATTTTCCCTTTCAGGAAGCATCGGCCTTATAGACGACTTGAGATCTAGTGGCCTCGGCAAAAACGAGAGTCACTCTTAAGCAACATTTCTATCTTTCTTGAACTTTTTCCTAGCTTTCGAGTGTCAAATTATATATAACGACAGTGATCAGTGACACCTTAGACCTCACCTGCATTCCTCTTGGTCCCTGTATGCTGCAATCCGTGGGGCGATGAACTTGGATTCAATCATCTAGTACTTTGTGGACAGCCACCATAGGTTGCCAAAAACCCCATGTCCACGGCCATCCGAAACTAGAAATCATACAATAGATCTGGCATGCGACATCTTCTCACACTCCTGTCCCACTTCCGTTCAGCTATGTGAATCATGTTTCTGGAGACCATAGATTCACAAGTGACCTGGCCTATAGTCGAAAGCCCGATCTCTGCGTAACTTTATAATTGTAGGGCGCAGCCAACTTTTCAGAACTATACGCATTGCTGGTTCTCTATTTCTCCAATAGGACTGCTTTGGTTGACGAAGAACAAAACGTCTCGCACCTTGAATTTCATCAGTTGGATACAACCCCTTTCGAGAAGGCAGAAATGGTCCAACTACAGGAGATCCTACACATCGAAGACAAGGTGGCGAAACATCTGTATGGGAGCCACTAGGAAACGACCAACGATATGAAACGGCCGATCATGGCTCCAAGCTATACACACCTTTAGAGGCAGTCGCATACTACATTGGACTAAAAAGTCGGATACTTCCAAATAGATTCTTGATCTGGATTTCGACTTGAGTGTTATGATTTGGCACATTTCTACTGAACTCTACTGTCAACCCAAAGAACGTACGAGAATGGAAGATGCTCCGTTCAAAGAAGCACGCATTAAAAACAACACAAGGTTGAGATCTAGAATTAGCAAGCGTTTGTCTTGATATATGCTACATCTCCTTGTCAGATATCTTGCTGTGGCTAGTGGAGTTGCGCATATCCAGTTCAGAGATAGGCAAGAAGTCCATCAGAGAACTCCAAGACATGGAGCAGAAGCTGAATAATCCAGTCGACGCAACTCAAGGATATAGAAACTTCATCGCTAATTTTACGAATTGTTTCACTAGGACTACATATCTATGGAAGCGAGAGCAGAAGTTCGACATAAGGATGCTTGCAATCAATAAAGGGAGCATGTCAACACTGAGCTAAGCTTGAGCATTCCAAAAGGCAACAGCAGCAAACATGTGCTATTTCATGGATGCCGACTAGCACCGCAGCTAGATACTATTATCACGAATCAAGAGCAACAATGGTCGATCATCAGCGAGGTCTGGGTGGAAATGTTGGTCTATACTACTATCCGGTGTCAAGGAAGTTATCAAGCTTAGCAACTAAGATGAAGAGGCAAGCTCCCCTGACTCACGTCAGCCTCTTAATGGCTCATGTCGGCAAGACTATCGCTTCCAAATATCGAATGCTCTGGAAATATTAAGCTGATTAGTGAAATAGCATACTAGTTCACCATGTTTTCTGTCACTTGCTTTAGTCTCTTATCATCAAATAGTTTGTCGCAATCCTCCCTAAGGGATTTAGGGACAGCGGGTTTAGTGGTATGCTTAACGGGAATGGACAGTCTCCTACTCAAGGTGCTTGCTCTTGTTCATGCACATTCTCTAGAACCCTTACCACATGTGACATCGGTTGATTTAATTTGACTAACAAAAAGAATCGATTTAGTAAGAATCACCACTAGCCAATTAGGAGCTAAGTGGAACATAGAGATGCCGCTTCCTATATAAATCAGAAATCTATGATTGGGGACTTCATTAAGCTAATAATATAATTAGTGCTCTTTTGGTACCTACATATAGTTATCTTTTCTATTTTTTTTCTTCAATCAAAAACATGAGTCATGCGGTCTTCTATATTTTAAGTCTCCAAGAACGTCCCACTAAATGCTCATGTATGGTTATTTTCGATAACATTTTTCAGTCAATCATAGAAGACAGAAACAATACCAAGTAAAAAATAATGAAAATCACACTTTCAACTATATAAAGCTTAAAAATAAAGACGTCAAAATGCGAACACTAAAATCCAATACGGTTTGGCAAAAATATACGAGGTTTCATTATTTGAGCCTTAGGACATGAATCCTGAGAACTACTTTGTAACTCTAATAAGTCAAAATCGAATTTCTACCAAAAAGAATTATCTACTAAACAAAATTTACTAAGTGATATTGAAAACAAAAAATTCATGGAAGTAATCCCTAAATGCAATCCAAGTGAGATTTTTTGCCATTTTTTTTCCTATTATTATTATTTTTGTTGGAACCAAAAGAATGACAATAAACTTTGGAAACTTGGAATAAGAACACTAGAAATTTGAGGGAGAAATTTGTATTGAGAATACCTTCTCTTATTTGTGTCTTCGTGGACTATGGCTTGTGGCTTGGATTACAACTCATGACTTCATCCCTTTATATAGGAATTGAAGTTTACAAACGCCAACGATTACATAACAACCCACAAATTTAATGACTAAAACAAAATGGCCTCATACATGTAATACAATCAAAACGCACAATAAAGTAACATAAGTCTTCAATAACTTCCATTCTTCAAATCCATGTAGCCTACGTGTTTTATATTTTCCGATAGAATTGAAATTTCCATGTCTGTGTCCTCGACCACCTCCACAACCTCGGTCAGCTTGATGGCCTCCTCGACTTGATTGAGCAACCTGACTTTGCAATGCTTGTTCGGAATTCGAACTGATGGACTTTTGATTCTTTCTTTGCTCATGCGAGCATAATGAACCTATCAACTGCTCCAATGTTATAGTTGACACATCTTGCGCTTCTTCAATCGCCGCAACTTTCAACAATTTTATCTTTTCATCCATTTCATCTAAGACAAGCACAACCTAAGAGTCAGTTTATTCCAACAATCAAGCAATGTAACTCCTTAAACAAGATGATTATGAATCAAATGAAATCCAATTAAAACTATTCTTAAAATGTAGCTAACAACTTGAGACTTGCATTTTCCTACCAATTTATTTCTGTTTTCCGTTTACTTTTTTATATTTTTTTATTATTGCTTTATTTCTTTCTTTCCTATTTCTTGGTCCCTCACCCCTTTCGTTCCGTGATTTTTTTCTCCACATCCAGACTCTCACACGCACGCTTTATACAGGGAACAGTACACACGTGCTTTAACCCACCACCGATCGTCTCCAACCACCACGGCATTCTCACCATCACTTGCCAGCCGCCGCACATACACGACCAAAGCACATTATGGGTATGCAGAATACATAGGTGGAGAGGGAAACAAAGCAGACAAAGATTGATCGCAGAACCGAATATGCAAACAACAATTTGAACCCTTGATTCTGTTAAGGGAGATCCGCGAACTATGAGACACGGTTTTTATATTGTACATTAAGTCAACAAATGGCATGAATCAGCATGAATCATCGAGTCGATTCGGTCACGGCCGACCATAATAAGACTCCAATAAATCAGAGTTCTAATTGTAATTAACATAACATGACTCTCGGATCAAGCATGAAAAGGACACATGAATGCCTAAAAGTACAATAATCCATTCGTACGAGGTTAAGCATTAAACCAAATGGCTATTGAACTCATTTCTTCTACGAACCATGCAGTGTGATGTCATTCGGGCATTTCATCGAACAGGTAAAGAACACCTGGCCATGTAGCTTATATGCAAAATCAAAGTAGTGATTCACTTCAGATCATCACATCAGCAACAGTACGAGTTCGCAAATAAAAAAAAAGCCTCAATCGTTGTCGATTTTCGCGCAAACACAACTATGAGGGGATTTCAGCCTGCGGTGATCTTCGTGCAGCTCCGCTTCCATGCGCACGAGTTCATTTTCGAATGTTCAGCAGAGAGAGAGAGTGGCCGGGCTCCCCATGGAAATTGAATTGCGCTGAGCCGGACTCACGGGCTTGCTTGGTTTGATGGGTTATAGTTGAGCCTCCTGAACCGAAATTGGACTTGATGTCGACGGGCTGGGCTGCCGGTCCGGGTCATCGCATAAATGTACTCTCTCTCTCTCTCTCTCTCTCTCTCTCTTTTGGTTTTATTTTTTCAAAAAATGCATGCTTGGCTTGTCAGCACTAGTCAACATAGTTAGTACTAGTTTTATTGGAAAATGTGTTGTGTATCAAAATGCGTTGATGAGCATCGAAGATGTCCCTATAAGTGCAAAATTATTAATCCGTTTCAGGGTGTTCCTAGCATATTTAATAAGAACAAGTGTATGTTTACCACCTTAATGTGCTAAGCTGAAAATTTCACGATTATTGAGCTAGGAAATGACTTGTATCATTGTCAAATTTCCTGACCATTGATAACCGTGACTTTGTAATACAAGAGAGCCCTTAGACAATTTCGGAGGGGTACGTTGCTATTGGAAAGCCACAACCATATATGGACCTCAATTACAAGTGGTTTAGGCAAGAACACCAAGATCATGTATGAGAACTTCAATGAACCCTTTTGGAAGGGACTTAATCAGGGCGAGAAAAGAAAAGGTAGGAAGACCTATTGATAAAGATGACAATTCTTGATCTATAACATGGTATAAATACAATGGGATAAACCCAAATTCAGTAGGATACAATATGATTAATTCAAAATTGGCATGAATTGACACTTTTTCATTCATTTGATTTAAAAAAAAAAAATGCAATTCGCAATCACATTGAAACATTTTGGTAATGAAACAAAATTACAAAAACAGCCTATAGGGACGTAATTATATTTCATAGTTGAATTGCTACCTTTACCTACAGACGATAGATTTTTCCATGTATATGAAGAAAAGTATGAAAGTATTTGATAAGTGAGCTGGCAGGACGTACTAAGGCTCAAGCCCATTTAGCCCAAACCTCCATATTCATTTTCATTCATTAATAGTAATATCACATTAATGAAAGAGCGCTTCTTTAGCGTGAAATCATTATCATCATTACTTTTTTTTTTTTAATATTATTTGGTCCTTTTTTCTCTACTTGACTATGAAAGTCTGAAAAATCAGAATTGTCCACCATAGTTTCGTCTCTGTATCTTCCGCCATAGCAAGAGCTGCAAGCAGCGAGGCCTTTTCGGTAGAGTCCGAATGTCTGGACCAATAAATCAACCTTTCATTTAGTCTAACCTTTGACCAATTCACACCTTTGCCCTTTTCTTCTCTTTTTTATTTTTTTATTTTTTTATCTCTGTGTGCCTGCACGTTAGTTACAAGCATACCTGGAAGACGATGGAAGGAGTTTCTGCAGCAGGCGATGCGTCCGACTCATCACCGTCAGCAAACGCCCAAAATGGCATAAGTGAAACAAGAAAGCCTCCTCTCATTTCCTTGGCAATCATGAGGAGCGATCAGTGACGAAAGCGCCTCCATCGACCCAAAAGAGCTGAGCCGTCGGGTCTATGTAGGAGTAGTGCTTTTGAAGGACAACAAGAGGCAGCGCGAGGCAAAACATGATCAAGTGCTTTTGGAGGACAACAAGAAGCAAGGCGAGGCAAGAAATGACGAAATTCAGGCAAGTTCCGAAGGACAGAAATAACATGTTCTGCTCAGATCAATAATAATCTATTGAGAAAGTATTTGGCTGGGGTTGTAACGCCCGCCATGAAACAAAAAATGCATAATATGCAGGAAGTCAGAAAATGAAGACCCCTTCCAGATGATAAGTGGATCAATAAATAAAGACCACTTCCAGGATCTGCCATATGCACACAAATATTGGGTTGACGAGCAACTAAACAAGAGCTGCTGGATGGTTCCGGCCAAGAGCTTATCGATCACTGGAAGTTCCAACACCCTATTCTGGAATGGACAGAGGAGGAGAAGTGGTACCGTTGCTTATGCTATCCTAAACAACTACGTTTTAAGTCAAACCTTATTGAGACTCTAGGTCGGCCCGGGTACAACGTATGAATTCGCTTCAACAAATATGACTCGCAAGCAGCGAGAGAAACGTTCGGTTGCCGCTAAATGAGCACCTTTGTCTTGGCTTGTCTTTAGTGTTATGTTGGCGTTTCTTATTTGTTGATTCCACTGAATAGATGCCGCTGAATATGCACCTTTTTCCAGCTGCAAGTTGGTCATTTAGGTCATATTGCAGCAACCAATATTTGCTGCCGAAAAAGCTTTCAATTGCTTGCATGAAAATGAGATACATTGCTAACCATCATCCTCGTTAGTAAACCAACCCTTTGCTTCTTACATATTTCTGAGTTTCAGGTATGATGGCAACAAAAGTTTGCCCGTTGCCAAGCTAAGAAGAGTTGTCCGGCTACAAATAGAAGGGCAATTCAAGACGATCATGCTCTCTCCTAAGACCATGTACGGAGTCACAATCATTGTGAAGATGAGCCATCGAAGCTTCAGATGGCATATTCCGGTGAACCTCAGTCTCGCTCTACCAAATGGAAACAAGCAGGGATATATGGAAAGATTGAACATTCAGAAAAAGGAGGAGCGGATTCCCATTAGCATCGGCAATCGATACAGCACCCTAAATGGTTGGCGAGAAAAGCTTTTCCCTCACGCAAACTGACATCCATTGCAAGTCCGGCCTTCGCGTCAAAGGCGTCGTTTTCAGGCCAAAGTCAACAATGGGGAGCCAGTAGGCGGAAGAAAAGTGAGCTCTGCGCAGAAGAGTTTTCTGTATTGAGGTCGGTCGATGAGGGAAAATCTTCAGTTGCAGCCAAATGTCCAGCTGCTGCAAACAAACCTTCAGCTTTCAAGTTGGAGTTTTGTAGTCAAAATCTTTAAAAAAAAATGATCAAAATATTATAGTTGATCTTGTGCTCTATGTCGGCAGAGAAGTCTGTAAATAGTTCTTACGATGCTCCCATAGCCTTCACAACATTCCTTGTAAACTCCCAACTACTCAATAAAATTCTATACTTTGTACGTTTCTTGTCCCTTGCCATTCCTCTGCTCCTTTCCTGGGTTCCACAGGCACATCGATTCCACAACCTAACCCCAACCAACAAGGAATAATCAGCCAATAGAATGCGTGAATTGGGTCTCAAGTGTTGGTATTGATCTCCTCTCTATGTTTGGTGGTGCACCGTTATAACATAATATTTTTCTGAAATCGCATCAGTTGGCAAACGATAAAAATTCACTGTAGGACTTTCCATTTGAATCATGCTGAGTTCTTCAGGTTCGCTAACCAAGGAAATGGTTATTTTTCAGCTCACACCGTTTGGACAAATTAGAAGGTTGAGATGATGATGAAATATTATAACTCCATGCGATTAAATCAGAACGAAGAAACCTTAATAGGTGGATAAATGATTTAATTTTTTAGACTCTATTTATTTCATGAAAAAAATAATGATTTGAAAGATATTTTCCCAAAAATGAATGCTTTTATCGCTTATAATTAATCAACACAGAATGTTTTCTTTATTGATAATACTATGTCTAAACTTTTTCATGAGAGATAAAAATATTTTTTCATTCATTCATTTTTATAAGTGATACAAAAAAAAATTAAAAAATTTTAAATTATTTATTTTCTACTTAAACAAATAAAGCCTTAAGATGAAGTTAATGGGACCTGCTTATTTTTAAATTACAAATAACTACTATTCAAATCTGTTCATTGTTGCGCTGGTAGTTACTTAAAATTCTAAAAGGGAAGAGCCCATTTATCATCCCCAATCTTGGGCCATTATCCCAATCAAGTCATTGTACTTACATCACTTTACTAATCAAGTTCCTCCGACTTCAAGAGTCTGGAACGAAAAACCTTTTTGCCACTCGCGGGCTGAAACCCCGAAGATGAAGATTGCCACGAACCTCGAGCGATAAAATTCTTCTAAACAAACACTATCTTCAAGTTTCCGCATCAAAACTTCTGTCGACTCAAATGGACAAGTGAGTGCTGATTAATGGAATTTGGAGGCTGGAGGCTGAGCGACTTAATTAAAATAACCATGCAAGTCTGATGATTTGATTAAATAAATTAAAAGTTAAAGGACTTGATCGAGAAAAAAGAAAAACAAATGCACAAGTCTGGGCGCCATCCCTACTGCTGCACTGGGCGGTCCCAACACCATCACGGCTGACGCCCTAGAGGACAACGAGCTCTGGATGAGGCATTTGCTCAGACTCGTCGTCCAAACGGCTGGGACACGGTTCATATTCTTCCAGGCACTGACAGGCTCGGATGATCTCTCAGTGCTTTCGCTTCTCACCATCGTCTCTGGCCTCATAAGGTACGGCGAAAGGGTTTACGTCCTCCTTGCTGTGAGTAGCGAGCAGTTCAGGGACTCGATCCCTGACCCTCCTCTCCATTACTCGAAGATCCTAGAGGAATATAAGTTGAAGGAGGCCGAGGGCTATGACGTCACGCCGCATGAGGTGATTGAGATACGCAGAGGGAACGTGGAATGCAATTTTGAAGGCGGGCGTAGATCTTTCGTCTCCTGATAAGATCACTTGTCCGAAGCCAATGGTACATTCGACTTTTTCCGGCACCTTTTTGGGAATGAAAAGCTTTTACCTGAAAAGACGAAGGAGCGCAACCGGGCCGAGTTGGCAGTAGCCAAAGACCTGATCGACATTTTCCGGTGCCTTTCCGCAGATCTCGTGCTTAGCTTCGAGGACTGCGACACTAGCATGTTAATACTCGAGAATAAACATTTTCAAGGTGTATTCAGAGTTATGGAGATAGAACTGGGACTCATGTACGATTTGCTCTGCACTAAGGCGATGGTGATCCACAATCGGTGGGGCCTTACTCCCCGCACAGTGAGTATCCTATTCGCCGTCATGGTCGTAATGCTTTGTTCCAGGTCAGACAAGGACAAATACTCCAAATTCAATATCTATGTGACCTTTTTGTTGCCCGGAGTCGCCATTTTCCTAGAGATTTATGCGTTGTTCGTTCTTCTCTTCTCCGATGAAGCCGCTTGTTGGCTGAATAAACACAGCCCAGTCATCTTGGATTTTGTAGAACGGTGACAACCACTGTGAGAGGCGCAGGTGGTCGGGTTCTATGGTGCAGTACAACCTAAAGAACCCATTTATCATCCCCAATCTTGTGCCTTTATCCCAATCAAGTCATTATACTTACATCACTTTACTAATCAAGTTCCTCCGACTTCTAGAGTCTAGAACGCAAAACCCCCCTCGCAGGCTAAAAACCCTGAAGATGAAGCCTGCCACCGAACCTCAATCTATAAAATTCTTCAAAATAAACACTGCCCTCGAGTTAACGCATCAAACTTTTGTCGATTCAAATGGACAAGTGAGTGCCAATTAATGGAATTTGGAGCTTGAGTGACTTAATTAGAATAACTATATAAGTTCAATGATTTGATTAGATAAATTAAAAGTTAAAGGACTTCTGCCAAAAAAAAAAAAAACCGAATGCACAAGTTATAAAGGAATCAAACTCCACTTTTTACTACTGTGTAAATAAGCATTATATACTTTATGAGAGAGGTCTACTCACATCACTTCCATCCATGAGACATAGTTAAATTAATGACACATCGCTTTCGGAGAGTCGCATCTAATCCTGCCTCAATGTGAATAATTTCGACCCATATAAATTAATATTGGGCTAAATCATAAGGTTTGGACATTGGTATCTTGAAACAATTGAGATGAGCCGATCACGTTCGTTTTCAATGTCCCCACTTAGCCAATAAAACGAGGACGACATAACACTCAAGACTCACGCTTTTCACGTGGGGGATTTAGTCAATAAGGACAGACACATATTGACGTTAGCAAATGAATCATGTATGGGGCATTCTACAATTTTAATCTAACTTAAGATCAGTATTAAATCCACCCCCAATGTAAAAAATGTTTTTACGCATTCATAATTGAATAGATGAGTCATGTATTATTCACATGTCATTCATTCAAGAGCAAATGTATACTCTAGTGAATTTAATAAAATATCTTAATTTAACCAAGCTTTTGTCATCAACTTGATTGCAATATTCAACTTTATTACCTTTACATGCTAGTTATTCACTGAGGTCCGGTATACCTTCAATGTGATAATTTTTATTTTTGCCCAAGCGCAGAAAATAGCAATAAAGAACAAACAGTAATTTCTTTGAAACAGCTTTTGCTTTTTGCTTTTTACTTTTTTTTTTCAAATCTTATTACACGTGCATTTAAATTTTTTTTTCCTTAATCCAAATGCTCAAAAACTTTGAATCGTTTTTATGCTGAAATGCAGTTTCCCATATCTTTCAAAAGATGAATATGAAAATGCCAGGCAATTTCGCCTTAGGAAAGTAAATCGATAATCCTGTTTTTTTTTTTTTCCTATTTTTACACGTAATTTATAAAGGTCTTAGATATCATATATGTTTTGATTGTTTGTTCCTCAAAATCAAAGCATGAGACACTCACAAATAAAAAAAAAAAATGGAGACACTAATCCATTTCTAGCTTATTAATCCCACATTCAGCATCTTCTCGGTTCACACCCATGGCTGCCTCTGAAGTGGCCGTTCCACTGGCGTTAGCAATCTCCACGATCTTCTCTCCAAGTCCAAAGGCATCATCATCTCTAAAAAATTAACACATCAAATCTCCGACTCCATAAGCATTCTCCGAGAGATCCTGAACACCAGGGAACACACGTTGCTCAGGGATGACCACAACCAAGAAACTCGGGGAGGCGAGGGGCTCGTGGAGCTGACAAGATTGCGGAAGAATTCCTCGTTGCATCGTTCCGACATCAGATGTCAAAATCGCAAAAGGGTCATTTCGCTGCTTTAGTTCCATTCTTCTCGGTAATGAACCGAATATGTGCCAGGAAAAAGATGGCTGAGGATTTCATGACAGAAGTTGGATCATTATACAGCAAGTTCGCATCATCCTGGCTTGCTGCTAAAGGAGGCCTTGCAGATGCATTCCTCTTAGTGATCGCTCCCCTTAGTCCCCGTATGCTGCAATCCGTGGGGCGATAAATCTTCGATTCAATCATCGAGTATGTTGTGGACAGAGCCACCATAGGTTGCAAAAACCCTCATGTCCACGGCCATCCATGGCACCGATCGTGGCATGTGGTATGGCTGACGTGGACTAGATGGCCACGTCAGAAGCGAAAAGAGAGGATTTGAAGATGAAGGAACTCTTAAACCGAGAGAAATTTTGTACGTTTGGGCGCGGAGATAGCGTCCTGTCATGTCTTCATCCTCCTTGCAAAACGAGCGAATGTGAGACGAGAGTAACAGGAAGAGGGTGATCTTTGTGCACCTCTGCTCCCACGCGCGCGGGAGTTCATTTTCCAGTGTTCAGAGATGGAGAAGTGGGAAAGAGAGAGTGGACGGGCTCTCACATGGGCTTGGGCTATGGCCCAATTGAGTTGGCCCCCTTCGGCTTGAGTGGTCTGACGGGCCGATGCAAATAGAATTGGGCTGATCCGGACTCACGAGCCTGGTTTGATGGGTTCGGCTTGCGCTGGTGTTGATGGTTGAGCCAGGTTGAACCGAAATTGGACTTGATGCCGATAGACTAGGCCTTGCATGAATGGCCGAATTGGACTCGCTCTTCTAACTTTTATTTATTTATTTTTTTGTTCTTTTACCGTAATTTACTTTTGTATTTACAAAAAAGCATGCTTGGCTTGTCGGCACAGGTCAGCAGAGTTAACACCCATTTTGTTATAACATGTATGTCGACCGGCATCGGAAATGCCCCTATAATCCGTTTCAATGTGTTCCATGCGTATTCTATAAGGATGAATGTATGATTTAGCATCTTAATGTGTCAAGCTCAAAATTCCACAATTATTGAGCTTGGAAATGACTTTTTATCATTGTTAAATTTCCCAAGCATCGATGGCTACAAATTTTTACTTGGAGAGAACCCTTGGATGATTTCGGAGGGATATATTGCTATTGGGAAGCCATGACAAAGATATGGACTCAATAAAGGTGGTAGCTTAGGCAAGAACATCAAGATCATGCATGAGAACTTCCATGAACGCTTTCAAATGGAATTATTCAGGGCAAGAAAAGAAAATGGCAGGAAGACCTGTTAATAGAGATGGCAATTCTCAATCCACGATGCGACTTCAACATAACGAGAAATATCCAATCTCAAGTACTATATGACATGATTAACTTGAAATTGTAATGAATTGGCACTTTTTCACAGACTAAATTTCCATGATTTGAAGTGTCGTTCTCAATTGCACTGAAACATTTTGGGAATGAAACGGAATAATAGGGATAGCCGATACAGTCATGATTACGCGGCATAATCAATTAGATTTTTCCGTGTTTGTAAAGGAAGGTCAAGTTTGGAAGTAAAGAAGGGCTTTGCTGAACAAGCCTTCGATAAGTGAGCCCATTTAGCTCAAGCTCAATAATGAAGGGACGCATATTTAGTGTGACATCACTATCATCATTACTTTTTATATGTGTTATTATTATATGGGTCGCTCTATCTCGATTTGGACTATGGAAAATCTGCAAAATCAGAACCCACCGTTATATCTTTGTCTCTGTTTCTTCCACCATCGCAGGAGCTGCAAGCAACCAAATGTCTTCGGTACAGCCCGATTGGTTGGACCAATAAATCAACCTTATCTTTAGTCAAACGCCAGATCAACTCAAACCTTCGATTTTTTTTTCCGTGTACATTTATGGTAGGTACAAGTGTTTCAGAAAGAATATGGCAGAGATTTGTACAGCAAGAGATGCACTCTGTTCATCACTATCAAAAAATGAAGAAGACGCCTGAATCAGCATAAGTGAAACAACAAAGTTGGTAGAGAGTTCTGCAGCAGCAAGAGCTGCAGTAGATTCATTACCATCGACAAATAAAGAAGAGGCCCGTAACAGCACAAGCCAAACTAGAAAGCCTCATGTCATTTCCTTGGCGATGTTGAGAAGAGCGATCGGAGACAAAATTGACCTCGACATAAACGAGGTCAGCCGTCAAGTCTATGCGAGAGTGCTCATGAAGGAGCAGGGTGAGGCAAAAAAATGGCAAGCATCGGACAAGTTCCTGAGGGCAAAAATGAACTAGTTTTGCTTCAATAGATAATGATCAATCAAGAAAATATTTGGCTCAGATTGTGATGCCCCCCGTGAAACTAAAACTGCATGATATGCAAGAAAAGTCTGCAAATCAAGACCACCTGCAGATGATAAATGCATCCATGAATTGGTGGTCATCACGGACCGGATGGGAGCTCGGTAGCCCCTGATTGGACAGGGGCCTAGTCTGTTCTGATTTTGTTTATGTCTCACGCACTGATCATTGCTTTGTGCTCATAGGAACAGCCATATACACACAAGTATTGGGTTGACAAGGAGCTCAACAAGAGCTGCTTGATGGTTCTAGCTAAGGCCTTACAGTTCCGTTGGTATGAAGAGATCGATTCCTGGACATAGCCAGAAGAGGATGAGCCAGAATCTAGGTCAGCCTGGTACAACATATGAATTCGCTCCAACAAATATATTTCACAAGTAGCGAGATGCAAATATGATTAATTGATGTTTCGAGACACCATTTGAATCTACACTAAACTTAAGGCCCACGTGCAAGCTTGCCCATTTATTGAAGGCAAACCACATTTCATTATATCAAAATCACATGAAGTGAGCTATATGCCTATGTACCTAATGAACCACTAAATTGAGCTAGAAATATCATCAAAATTCTCTCAAAATTACGCTCAGTCCACAGCCCACAATAACACCCAGCAAGTATAGTTATTACTCTACCCACATAAATGCATCCAATCTGTAACTCGTTCATCAATATCGTCAAGGTGACTCGAGATGGCACATTTAACATGTACTAAAAAAGTATCAAACCAATCAACAAATGGCAATAAAATCATTCAAATTCATGCCTAGGAGAATCCACTGCAGCGTCCATCTCATCAAGCTCGGAAGATTCACAATTTACCCACTCCATTGATACTTAAACATTCCCTATAACTGGCAAATCAAGCATACATGCTCACCTTATCATGGGTAATCAAAAGTACACTCATATAATAATTAAACTAGCACACCTAATGATTAAAACAGCAAAGTCAGCAAAATCTAGAATAAAATCAAAACATTAAAGGCCAAAATTCGTGATTATATATTAAGTAATGGACTTGAAGCATATCTCCCTACAGGTGTATATGGGCTCACAGGCTCCAGAGATAACAAATTAAAGTCAAATGAAGATCAACAATGCTTTTACAGTAGGTGTTGAAAATATGTCTCGATTTGAGCCCGTTGAACGAGAATATGTGAACTCGACCACGTGCGAGTCAGCAGAGCATGTAAATTGGCCTAAATTGTCAGAAGAAGATTGCATGCGGATCTATGAGCCGCAAGCGTGAAATGAGGCCACAAGAGAGCGTGCAGCCGCGAGAGGGGAAGTCCATTATTTTATACTACCTCTTTAATTGCACGCACATGGACGTGCATGCATGGCAAGAAGTGGACGTTGAAGACCAAGACAAAAGTAAAAGTTTGTAGGCTTGTTTTGTCTTCTTTCTCCTTGTTTCTTTCCTTTGCCATTTGTTTATTCAGCTAAAACCAACAGAAGGAAAGAAAGGATAAAATATTACTTTGAAGGAGTTCAATGTCGTGGAGATGGTCTTGGAAGACGGCGGCCATCCTTCTTTCGCGCTTGAATTATGGGCGCACGTTTTCTGCCTCATTAAATGCCAAGTGTGCATGCGTGCCCGTGAATTTTGGTGGGCGTCAGTGCTGATTGCGAGCGCATTCACATTTTCGGTCTCGTTTCGCCCTTAAAAGGCGAGGAGCGAAGGAGAAGATGGCGCTGAGTTATTTCGGTTGCCGCGAGAGAGCTGAGGAGCTGGTGAGAGAAGTCGTGAGACTTCCTGGAGAAAAGCCAGAAGCTCTCGGCAGAGAGAGATTTTCTCATTGAAATTATCCTCGAATGTTTTAGTTAGTTAAATTATTATGAGTAAAATTTGTTTAATTCCTTAACTGAAGTTTTATTAAGAATTGTGAGGGACTAAACACTGTATGACTTATTTGGTTGTAATTTGAGACTGAGAAACATTGAGAGTGTGTTTGAGTACTCGAGTGATTATAATATTCGGTGTATCGCTTGTTTTTATAGTGAAATTTCGTGCTGCTCTTCCCGTAGACGTAAGTTCCGATATTCGGACTGAATCACATAAATCCGGTGTCCGATTTCCTTTCATTTATTCCGACTATTTTATCCGATTCGCTTGTCCATATTCCGCACGTGCAACAACAGTGGGCACATGTTTAATTACAGCAAATTCAAGCATGACAACATGACTATCTCCATCAAAAATTAACATGGATTCCTCCTCTCAATTCATATGACCAAGATAACATGTAGACAAGCCTTGGCGATTGTTGTTTGAACAACAAATGGATATGGACAGCAGGCATGAACATGAATCCAGCAAATTTAAGTCAAAAACAGAACTTATAACCATGATTACAGCATGTTATGAACATAAATGATATTCATGGCGAAGAAATCAACATATTTTTGTATATGTATAGCAAGAATAACAATGAATCCAGTAAATTTGAGCCATGGACATCAAGAATAGACATGTTCAGCAAGCCTACAATATGGTGGGTGTACAAATTCAACAAATAGCACGACCTAAAATGAATATTGTGCAAGCTAATGGTGACAACCAAGATAAATCACCCTGTACTTGCACATACATCGCAAGTATGACAAAAACAATGTTCCAACGTGTCCATCCCGTGTGAAGTGAAGTCTCAATCGAGCCCAAAATGGAGCAGCAGTTAGCAAACGAAAGAAAAACTACAGCTCCAACGTATGGACAATTTACGGTCATAGAGGATTTCTCTACATTAACACCCTGACGAACATGATACTTGCGCACTTTGAACACCTCAGGCTCCAAAAATCCAGAGGCTCTCAGTTTAGAGGAGAATTCACTAAGAACAAAGTAAAAACGGAAACACCAAGAGAAGGAGAACTCTAGGCCATCAAAGCATCAAGCGTCAATTCGCAATACATAATCAGTACATTGAACAATAACATTCAAATTACTCCTGTTCAATCTCAAATCAACGAATTCACCATTGTCATCTCAGAGGCAAAAAATCGTAGAGGTGGTGAGCATGAAGGGTCAGGTGTTATACCAACGGCAATTCTTGTCAATTGGCGAGGAATTATATAAAATGAGAAACCCAGCTAAAAATTGCTAGAAAGGAATCGACGAATCTGAAACCAAATAAATAGACATCAACCGAGGTAACAATTTGAAGCTTTTAGCAAAAGGCAATACTGAACAATCGTATGATTTGAGTCTCGATGAATCGACCGTGTCCTACCTTGGGGAAGACTTGAAGAATCTCACGAAGATGAAGCTACGCGGGATGAAGCAATTCAGCGGCGAAATTGCTCACGAAGATATTCAGTTGCAACTGGCTTCGACCGCAGGCGAAGGCACTGGATTTCGTCCAGAGCGTGTGATCATGCGCGCGCTAAGCCTAACAGAGTGCGTTGTAATTCTTGTTATGAATTCTCCTGCAAAGCGTGAAATCGTGAGCTTAAAAGGAATCTCCAAATGCGTTAGACGAGAGGGAAAGAGCACGAGAGAAGTCCGATTGGCGGTGATGAGCGTCGACGCTCCGCTCCGTTTACGTTGGAGGCTGTGGTGGGCGGCGAGGGAGATTTGACGGTGGCTGTAACTGACGGAAGACGGCAGACGATCGAATTGATGGTGATGGAGTAATCATAGCTCCGGCGAACCGACCGCGGAGACTGACATCCTCGGTGAATGGAATGGGCCGGACTTTTGTCTTTTAAGCACCGCTGAATGGGATTGAAACTTTTTATGTGGTTGTTTGTTTTTTTTTTTTATTCAATCATATCATTTTTTTATGCTAGTTTGATATTCTAGCAAAACATTCTAGTCTCAATATGAGTTACTCATATCATAAATATAATTGTTAATATCGTTTAGAAAAATTAGTCAACATAAAATATTTTCATCATTGATTACATTCTATACTTTACTTTTTTTTTTTTTAATGGTCGATGAAATTTTTTTCCATTTATTTATATTTCTAAACGATAGAAATAATTATTTTTCAAATCATTAATTTTTTGCAAAACGAATGCACCTTAAGAACACTTCAAAGTTCTTCTCTACATTCTTCAAGTGGATGCAAGGGGCTAAAACACATGCTAGAGAATGACCTCATGAAAGCTGGGAGAAAAAGATGAGGAAAATCTCATTTACCGATCCCATGACATACTTTGTTTCAAGCAAAAGCACCGGAACTCTTTGCTTGAACGCTTTGCTTGTTATGAGCAAAAGTAAAGCAAAGGGATCAAAGGGCGGATTGAGATTGCTCAATTGTGGGTTCCATACAGTCAAAAGTCTAGATAGACTTGGTTCACATTATCAATAAATAATGCAACATCAACTCTCAGTCAACGTGTGAGGCTATTTAAGCTATCAGGATATCGCTTTTATGATTTCTAAACTTCTGTAAAGGAAAAAAGACGATTGTCGTGTGAACATGAATGATCCCCATGGAGGCCAATGATAACTATTAAGTGTTTTGGATATTTGCAGGAGGAGAATATGAATTTTGTTTGAGTAAAGGTTTCTCATTTGCTAATCGAATGAAACAACAGCACGTGATGTTGAAGAGCAGGTAAATAGGATGAACGATAATCAAACCCATGCGATGATAAAATCAAATAAAATGAGACGTACACATATTAAACTTTATTCACCCAACAACTTTGCTGCTAGATGCTGGCGCTTTGCACTGCATTTAAACGCTTAAACAGTGGGGTCGACGTGAAGGCCCTTGAGGACGAGGCTTGATTTGTAAATTTGGCGTGTCTCACAACAGTAACAACATTTCTCGCCCACGCTCTTCGCGTCGATCAGTCACGAACTTGCCGATGCGAAGCTTGACCCATTCCTCCTTCGGCTTCTTCGCAAGACTCTCCGTGCTTATCACTTTGCTCTCGTTGGGTAGATGGAGCTCGAGGTCCAAGGGAAGCGGCCACGGGGTGCGGCTTCTCCTGAGCTTAACCACAAATGTGATTTCATATGTGGTCTTAGGAGATAGTTCATTCGTATGGAATCTTCCTTTGACGTATAACTAGGACAGTTGCAACAGCTCGAGGATTGGAATGTCCGCATCACCGGGAAAACTGAACGACGAAAAGGTTTCTAATTAGTATTAGTGCAACTATGCAGTGAACAACAGGAGGTTATCTTTTAGGCGAAATTTTGAAGGCGACCGATAAAAGGTGCGAGTGAACAACTAAATTAGTGAAGTTCGGATATATACCACTTTCTCTCTCGTTCGATTTCACTGCCAAGTGATACTTTTGTCACCTCCCTCTAGGTATATTGCTTTTAGAAGTGTTAAATTAATGTCTCGAGTCCGATCCGTAAGGAAGATTTTGATTTGTTAAAAATCTGTTGTTCTCCATCCAAATCAGATTTGTTTTTCTTGTAGTCAACGAGCTAATCTTAAGCCCACGTCTACCAAAAACCGAACACATTCTAGCCCCCTTAAACCCATGGCTAGCCCAGACCTAGGTAAACCAATTAGGCCCATTTAGATTTCCTCCCACGCCCTTTTTCTTTTTCTCAAACATCAAAACTCTTGTACCGACGCCTTCGTTCCCAGATTAGTCGATAACCCACTCGCACACTCATCAAGCCATTCCCAAAACCGACCAAATTAAATTACTCGACTACACCCAGGCAAAACCAAAACCACAACCTGCACCAACTTCGCCGAGTGTCACTAGTAGCTACCAACGATAATGAAGGCCACTGCTTTCACAAGCAACCAGACCTTGTCTCCACCATTTCCGGATGTCTACACCGACACCGCTCAAACTCCCGTCATCCTTTGCCGGTGCACATTACAGGAACATCAAAGGAACGTAACAATGGAACACGACACGTGCGGACAACTCAATTTCGGCAAAAAATGAGGACACAAAAGCTAGATCTCGATAAGGCATTTCGTCGAGCGGGTGGCCTGTGACACTGAACAAGAGGCTCCCGGCTTAACCGGGACTCAAATGACCCAAGACGCACACATCAACATAACGAACGACCGGTGGGGCTGGAGTCCGCGTGAGCCGAACGGCCGTGAGCTTCAGCCCGGCGTGTCCTGAACAGAGCGATAAAAGAAAACAGGGGAGGCGGTCGGTGGCACTTCCGACCCGACTCGGCGGCGGCAAATAGGTCAAGCTCGATAGATCGGATCACGTGCGGTCGCCTCGCGCACCTTCGAGCATAATCTTTTTCTTAAAAAGAGAGCCTAAACATCATTGCACTCACATCTACCCAGCAACTCTCGCGCCGATAGTAAGGCCCCGTTTGTTTGCGTTTTTTTTTGTTTTTAAACAGTTTTTTTTTTTTTTGTTCGCAAAAAGCGCGAATCAGAAACGTGTTTGGGTGCGTTTAATAAAATTTTTTTTCCTAGGAATAAATTGGGAAAAAATCAAACAAATAAAAAAAAAATTGATTCTTTTCTAGAATTCAAAATTGAGAATCAAAACCAACAACTTTTTTTTCTTCTTTTATTTTCTTGTTCTTCTTCATGGCACCACCACCCGCCATCGGCCACGGCCGGCGACCGGCCGACGAGGGCCGGCGGCCGGCCCGCCCACGGCGAGGCTCGCGGCCCCGGCGAGGCCGACGCTCGCGTCCCCGGCGAGGCCGAGGCTCGCCGTAGCCGGGCGAGGGTCGGCCTCGCCATGGCCGGGCGAGCTCGAGCTTGCCCAGATCCGGCGAGGCCGACCTCGCCAGGCCGGGGCGAGCCTCGGCCGCCGATCCGGCGAGCTCGAGCTCGCCCGGCCATGGCGAGGCCGACCTCGCTCGCCGGCCCGGGCGAGCTCGATCTCGCCCAGATCCGGCGAGGCCGACCTCGCCCGGCCGGCCGGCGAGCCTCGGCCTCGCCGGCGGTGGCCGCGAGGCCGACCTCGCGCCGGCCTGGGCGAGCTCGATCTCGCCCGAGATCCGGATCTGCCGTTCCGGCCCTCGATTCGGCGAGGCCAAGCTCGCCCGGGGCCGCGAGCCGCACTCGCCCGGGCGAGCTCGGCCCTCGCCGGCCGGCCATGGCGAGCTCGGCCCTCGGCCGGGTCCTTGAACCGGCCAAAAGAAGAAAAAAAAAAATGAAAAAGAAAAAAAAAAAAAAAGGAAAAATAAGAAAAAATAAAAAAATAAAAGAAATAAAAAAATTATCCAAATTTACCAAACACGGCATTTCAAACGTTTTATTTTTTATTCCCTAACAAAATTTTTTACCAAACGCGTATTTTTGTTCAAAAATCGTTCTAATGTAAATACTTTTTTCATTTTTCGATCGAATCTAACAATTTTTAAACAAAACACAACCAAACGGTAATCGACCATCTAAGAACACTACTCGTTTACAAATTCTCAATAGGAAAGCAAGCGAACACCTGAAACTCCTTCAAAATCGTCTTTCTTCAATCAAATCAAACTTATAAAAAACAAGAAAAGAAAAGAAAAAACGCGATCACCTGAGAACACGAGGCCAAGAACTTCAATCAAGAGTCCCCTCCCACGATCAAATCACGCGGCGAGGCCACCGATGATTATGAGGGGAAAGAGCATCTGCGAGTCAGGGCGGGGGAGAGAGAGAGAGGGGGGGGGGGGGGGGGGCGATCCGTACGGGGGAATCGGGCGGCGGGCACGATCCCGCGGGGACAGATCCAACTGTCGAGGACGCACGCTCGCTCCCCTCTCTCCCCCTGAAGAGGAAAGGAGGAGCGAACTCGACCGTCGACTCATCGTCCCCTGACTCAGCTCTCTCTCTTCTCTCTCACAGGCTTAAGTAGCGTTCGTCTCCTCGGGAAATCGACTCCAAACCGGAGAAATCGAGAAAAAAGGAGAGCTAAGACCTATCGGGGCTTCGGCGTGGACGGGGCACGGCAGCGGGTCGTTAGCCGTGATTTGAGGACGGTGGATGGCGGTCCTTCACTCCCACTCCCCACTCTCGCTTGAACTTTCACTCACAGCTCCCTCTCTCTCCCAATTTCCCTCTCCCCTCTGTGTTTGTCTCTCCCTCTCGGCCTCCTCCTTCCTGGGGCTCCCTCTGTCGCTTTTAAGGGCCAGCGGCAGGTGTGCATGGCTTCCGCCATCGCCAGCCTGCCGCGGCCGGCCTGATCGCCGACCCAAGGATTACGTCAGCTTTGCTTTCTGCTTGCGTTCGTCCTTGCTGCTGCAGAGACGTGTGAGGGGTGTGAGGAAGGAAGGAGGAAGAGATAGGTGTGCGGGTTGGGCTGCGAAAAAGGGAAAATGGCCCCGCCTGGTGGGAAAAGAAAAGGGAAAAGAAAAGAGGCTGGGCCGGCCTAAACCCGACTTAGTCCTGCTTCCCATTTTCCTTTCTTTTTTCTTTTTAAATAGTTAATAATAATTTTTTAAAATTTTAAATTTAATAATTTTAATCAATGCTATCAATATTTATGCAAATACTTCTAAAATCTGAATGCTATGTAATTTAATGAAAATTATTTTTATTTAGGAGTTACAAATTAATCCCTAATTTTTAATGTAATTTAAATCCCAAATAAATAGGAAAAATTGAGGTATCAACAAAAGAGAAATAAGGAAGGTCATGTGTCAATGGATACATAGAAATGGAAAATTTTTGGATAATTTAAATTATTTCAGAAATTTGGAGATTAAAAATTTAAAAATCTTTAGAAAACAATTTTTGAATAAAAAAACGCGTTTGGTAAATCTGTTCCAAAATATAAAAAAAAGAATAAAACACGTTTGGTAAATTTGTATAATTTTTTTAAATTTTTTAATATTTTTATTTTATTTTTCTATTTTCTTATTTTTTTTCTTTTTTTCTTTTTTTCTTCTTTTGCTATGTTTAAATTTTAAAAACAGAAAATTAAATGTTTGCTATGTTTTTTTTTTTTTTTTTTAACAAACATCCCATTGACAAATTGAAATTCATGATTTTACTTATTACAATATGTTATAATATAATGCTGTTCCAACAAAACAACAAGGATGGGCTTTTCGATAAAACCATTACGATGCCAAAAAGTAGATGTGGGCAGGTTGGTCAGCTCGTGTATGTGGCCGTGTTCTCAAGAGTGAGATGCTGTATTCTTTAATTAGAAGCTGGTGGTGAGGATTGACACCTCCTATAAAAAAGCTTGCTTGTTGCCAATTGCCCCATCCAAACACCCTTCTTTCCCAAATCGTTCAAGCTCAGACACTCCAAATTTTCCTTTTCCTTATCTACCCCAAAAAAATGTCATAGCAACAACGCTTCTTGAGGCTTGGAGCACATCGAAACCGAACGGCCAGGACCGCAAGCCTCCATTCCCTGGCGCGCGATCTTGTTTTCTTGAGCCCGATGGCATTGCACAGACTTCCTTCGATAGGTTCCTTTCGGAAGCATCCGAGGGACTGAGGCCGTGAAATCCTCTGGCGCAGACTGAAAGGGCGAGACGGGCAAGATGTCAGCTCCGGAAGTTGGAACTTCACCGCTCAATGCATGGAGGAGCATTGTAGTTTCATCACCAAGCGAACTGCCCCAAGCAAGGAAGATGAAGGATGAGTCCCATATTGTGGGTCGCCAAGTTTCTGCAAACGAACTTCTGTCGCAGTTGATCGATAAAGGAGACGGCTGTGCCAACCTGAGAGTGATTTCGGTATTTGGCGAGGGAGCCATCGGCCAAACAGCTCAAGCGAGGAGCGTCTGCAACCTAGCAGACATTAAGAATCATTTCGACTGCTGTGCTTGGGTCCGGGTTGGGCCGAAGCCTACCCTGGTTCATCTCATGGTCGACTTGCTCAAGCAGCTGAGGGTCCCAGAACTGCGAGACGTGGATCTTATGGACGAGGAAAAGCTTTCCAATGAGCTCCTTCGAGTACTGATGGGGTGCTGTTATCTAATAGTCCTGGATGACTTGTGCGAACTCCATGTCATGGACGAACTCATGATGGTGCTTGCGGACTCGAGGAAGGGGAGCAGAGAAATCGTCACAACTTGTAACCCTGAAATACGCTCTTCCATCGGTCCCTGGTATTCTAAGCATCTCGAGTTGAGCCCCCTCAACCAAGAACAGAGCAATAAGTCAATGGAAAAATGCAGCCCGGCTTTCGATTCGGTCGATCCGCCCGAGTGCTGACTCCATCTCAAAGAGACGATTTTTAGCAGATCGGGCGGTTCTCCCCCAAAGATCCTTCTGCTCCCAGGACTTTCCGATCTGCTTACCTATGGGCTTCCCGATCGTCCCTCACTCCAAGATGATGTGCGTTTTGAGTGTTGATGACTTTCCAGAAGATTTAAAGCAATGTGCTCTGTACTTGACTCTGTTCCCTAGGGAATCTGAGATCCCCACAAGGAGGCTCTTTAGACTCTAATCAGCTGAAAATGTTGTATCTTCAACGTCGGACGGTGCAGAGAAATGTTTCGAGATTCTAGTGTCTCCTATAGCTCGACAGAAATGGGACCGGAGTGCCCCATCGTGCCGTTTGCCTGGATCTTTATACGATGTCTTTTATCAGATGGCCAAGGATGAAAGATTCCTCAAGATCTATTACCGTTCTACTCACGATAAAGGAAAGTTCGATGCCCCGCATATTGCCATACATAGGGATATTTCTGGAGGAGGAGAAGCAAATGCGCAAATAAATGTGCTGGAAGTAGGACGAGAGCGCTTAGAAACAAACGCACAACAAGCACACATGGAGATCACTCCCGTTGAGCCACATCGAAGAATGTCCACCAGCAACATTTCCATGACATGCGGCATCCAACAACTTTGTTCCTATGTGTCATTCAGCAACATGAAGCTTGGAATACCGGCCAGAGAGATAGCAGTGTCACTTAAACCGCGAGTGCTGAAGAGGGACTCGAGTATGTTGAGGTTACTTGATCTTGAGGGTGTGTACAAGCCTTCGCTTCCGGAGGAGCTTGGCAACATGTTGCCCAACCTAAAGTTACTTGGGACTAAGATGGACTCTTCTTGAAAGGCTTCCGAAGTCTGTGGAACTATTGTTACGCCTGGAAACTTTGGATGTGAGGTACACTAACTTATCCGATCTACCGGAACTATTCTTGGAGGCAGAGAATTTGCAATACCTCTACATGACCGAGGTAGTCTTGGATGTCGCTGCTCGTCATCAATTGG
Source organism: Eucalyptus paniculata subsp. matutina (assembly GCA_017140255.1). Classification (NCBI taxonomy): domain Eukaryota; kingdom Viridiplantae; phylum Streptophyta; class Magnoliopsida; order Myrtales; family Myrtaceae; genus Eucalyptus; species Eucalyptus paniculata. The sequence continues at coordinate 31,876,640 of CM029444.1, read as the reverse complement.
AATCCAAGGAATCATTAAACCGCAACATCCAAACCGTTTGGGGCTTAGTCATAGGAGTTGACAGTCCCATGTTGGAAGTGCCGCGCAAGTTGAGAGGCCTAAGGAAGGTGGCTCTGACATGGAGGGGCTCCTTGGTATCGAAAGCAACCAAGGATATTTTGAATACTAAGATGCTTAAATCCCTCAGATTGCAATTGAAGCATCCATCCAATGAAATAAGTGACATGAGTAGGCTCAAGTCTCTCTCCAACTTGTACCTGCTCAAATATTTGGGCATGCAAAGCTCATTGGAGTTGCGCATTCCTCCGAACTTGAAGTACTAGCCTTGTTCTTGTCCAACCTAACAGTCGATTCGATGGGAGTGCTAGGGAAGCTGAAACGTTTGACCACTCTCCGATTATTTGCCGACTCACACTGTGGCGAGACTCTGAGCGTCTCAGATGGAACATTTCTGTGCCTCAAGGTATTGAAACTGTGGAAGCTGGAGGACTTGACTGCAGGGACTATACAGGCAAATGCCATGTAGTGCCTCGAACACTTGGAAATCAAGGACTGCGAGTGGCTGAGGACGATCGACGGACTGCAGCAAATCAAGACCCTGGAAATAATCACATTGTTTAGAGTGCCGGATGAACTCGATGGAAGAGTTAGAGATAAGCAGCTGAATGTGCCAATTATAGTGAAGGTATTAGTCACTGAGTTTGATAGGTGTGCCAGTAAAAAGTAGGCATGGTCTCTGTGTGAGCGTGCGTGCGTCGGATTTTACCTCATAGAACATAGCTATACTTTTATAGTGTTAGTGTCGTGGTTCCTTATAAATACAACTTTGTGTTCTTGATCATGAACATAATAAAAAATAAAGAGAGGAGAAATCATATCAAGTAGAAGGCAAATGTGAAAAATACGAATATAACTATAGTGAATGACTCTGAATCTCATCTCAGAGGAACATGATGACGATGATGATGATATTGATTATTGTGATTAAGACAATTATGATTCTTGGTAATATTATATTATAAATTCTTAAAATTTTCTATAGAATATTTTCCTATGTTCAAGACAATTATGATTGCACATATATCTCTTTTTTGATTATGTATATCTTCATTCTCGTGTTCTTCAACATTTATTGAAATATACAGAAATTTCATAATTTCTCTTGCATATTATTTCTTATCTATGACAATGAAGAAGAGGAGGATGAGGAGGAGGAGATATTCTTTATGGGAAGCATGGCGAATAGTTTCGGCGAATAAATTTTGTCGGAATAATTCAAGTTAGGAGTCACATGAAGAAAAGGAGGAAGGAAAGAAAATTCTAATTCCCCATCTTGTTTGGGTTTGCGTTGGTAGGAATGTAGATAGTAAAGCCAAATGAAAAGTGATTTAATCAATAAAGAAATCCTTTTGTAGTAATGTTACTCTCAAGAAATATAGTGTAGGCAGGCTACGTAATTACAATCATCGTGACCTCTGTCGCATGAATTAATGTTGTTTTTGGTTGAATTAATATGACATCACTAATTATTTACATTTATCTCCATGCATGTCGGCATTCTTAATTATGTCCAATAAAGTTGCCACATCAATTTTAGAGTATATTATTGGGACAACTATGGATAATAAATGTAACAATGGCACATTAATTGGGATTTTTCATGAATGCTCGAAATATCACAGGATTGTTCACCTAACTAACTATGAGATATCAAACATTGTAAGCTTTCTCGTGAGCCTAAAAGAAGAATATTTTGTAAAATTAATGTCATGCGATGTTTTGAAAGACATAAAAATATTAAATGTAGAGTAAATTCATGTGAAGAAGGAGGAAGGTGGGGGCTCAATTTTTTTCTCCTAATGTGTGGGACCAAATTTGGATTTTGTGATGTGGAGATTAATGATGGCAAAAGTTAGGTAATAGGAAACACGAAAGAATACTGAAAAATTGTATTGTATTATTCAATAAAAGTCTATATATACATTAAGTAATCAGCAACAAAACAAACCCTAAAGCCCTAAAGATCACTTTACCCTTTTATACCTCTAACAGACCACCTTGCCCTTTTATAACTCTCAACATATATCATGATTCTTTGAAATGGCTGTTTTGTTGGACTCTCTTTGTTAATCTTCTTCTTTATCTTGTCTTGCCCATTATATATCATTTTTTGCCCGTGTCTTGGTTCATCTTTGCCTGCTTTATTAGATATTACCATGATATCTCTTCGTCTTTGGCTTATAATACTCCTAAACAAAGCAATGTTCCCTACTTTGTTGGTTCTTTCTTTTGAATTTTATATTTCCCTTATTGTTCTGCAGATAGAACCGATCGCAAGTGGAAATCTGCCTCCTGGTTTTGATCCGAGTACTTGCCTCAGTGTGTGTGTCTTTGTCTAGACTTTCTTCCATACTTTTATTTTCATTTCTCCGTTTCAATCGCCTGTATATTTTTTTTTATCATTTTTCTTTGGTTACCTGAAATTGAGTAGCTATGTAAGGCTCAGATTTGTACGGTGGATAATTGCTCATATTATATGCTCATTGAGTTGGAAATGTTCTGACATTAACACTCCTACACGAAGATGCACCGAAATATTTCTTTTGGGTTTTCTCTCATCTTTGTTTTAATATAACTCAGGACGCTAGGATTTCGTCTTTTGTTTTCAAATTCTCGAGTTAGAAACTTATTGTTTTTGGTAAGCGATGTATAATGCAGCTATGTGGACAACACTCATACTAAGGTGACAGAACTACTTCTTCAAGAGGTTTTTGCTAGTACAGGTCCTGTCGAGGGCTGCAAACTTATTAAAAATGAGAAGGTATAGGTTTCGATTTGGAAAATATAATTTCTGTATTTGGGTTTTGATGAATTGCCGAAGCACCTGGAAAAATTTAACAGGAATGATAGAATCTGTTGCTATACTTGCTTGGATGTCGTCTATTGCTAACAATTCTGTTTTCCCTGCTTTACACAGTCATCCTATGGGTTTATTCACTACTTTGATCAAAGATCCGCTGCTCTTGCGATTCTTTCTCTGAATGGAAGGCATCTGTGAGTGAAAACTATACTGGATTTTTAGTTTTTTTTTTTTTGACGCAAATACTTCTTTGATTAATACTAAGAAGGCGGATTACATCTTATAGCAAGATCTAAACATAGTATAAGGTAAAGTTCATACCGGGGGGGGGGGGGGGTGAAGTACCCAATTAGTAGGAAGAGCACCAGTATTGAAGGATTTGGCGATCCAGTCCGCTGCCCGGTTTGACTAGCGCGGTTCAAACCGTAGAGAAACATTCTTCGTCTAGGCTAGCAGGTGTTGATAGTCCAGGACGTGAGGTCGCAAGGCCCAGGAGATATCATTTCAACCCATAATGGAGTCCACAGCTGGGAAGCAGTCGCTGGAGATGCACACGGGGGCTTCAGTTCGTGAGTTTGAAGTGTTTGCTGTCAGCTCAGTTCTCTTCCCCTTCATCCACACGAGGGCTTGCCGAATAGCTAGGGTTTCACCCATGTGTACCGATTGAGCGCAAATCTTCTTCGCAAACCCCCCAATACATCTCCCGTCAACTCCTTTGTAGATTCTAGCTATGGAGCTCACCGATCCGTTCTCCACCCATGAACAATCAACGTTGATCTTCAAAGCACCCGGCTCTGGAGGCACCCAGCTGTGCGGTTGTGAGGTATGCTCTTTCCTTCTTGGCTGCCACTTCTCGTATAGCTGTTGTAACAAACCCGCTTCATTGATTAGCTGGTGTTGTGTTGTCTGCTTACCTTGAAAAATCAGAGTGTTGCGTGCCTTCCATATGAGCCAAAGGGAAGTCACAAAGATCACTTTTTGGCTTGCCGATCTATCAGAGGAGAGGTAGTCGCATACCCATTGATCTATTCTTGTGATTGATGTTGGGGAAATGTCGATTTTGACATCATAGTTCAGCCAAATGTTTTTTGTCCATTAACACAGGATAAATAGATGTTCAGATGATTCTGGCCACTGGTGACAGAAGGGGCAAGTGGGCTCAGGTATGATTCTTCTTCGGTATAGGTTGATTCTTGTTGGGAGACCTTCATTACATAGGCTCCACATGAAGTGTCTGACTCTGGGGGTGGTTTGTAGATGCCATATTTCTTTCCATAATCGTTTTGGAGCTTGATATGAGGAAGACGTCTGGTGTCCTGTGGTGGCTATTTTATCTGTTCTAAGTTGCTGATACCCCCTTTTAACATTGTAGTTCCTGGAGTAGTGCCCTGTCCATATTAAACGATCTGGTCTGGGAATTATGTTAAGTGTGATTTGTTGAATCTCCTCTGATATAGTGTTGTTGAATACCTCTTGTATAAGTTGAGTGTTCCATATGTGCATGTTTGGATCGATGATATCTGCCACACATTGAGGATCATTTATATTTTCTGGTCCCCCAATTGTTCCAGACATTAGCCAACGATCCTCTCTCAGGTTGATAGATTTACCATCTCCAACTTCCCATTTTAGATCAGGCTTTAGGGCATCTCGGCCAACTAGGATACTTTGCCAACCCCAAGATGGTCTGGCACCCCTTGTAGCATTACATAGATTGCCATGAGGGAAGTAGAGGCCTTTAAAGATTCTACTCCATAAGGCCTCTGGAGCTTGATCTGGTCTCCAGGCTTGTTTCCCCAGTATTGCCTTGTAAAAGTCCATTAGGTCCTTGAACCCCATTCCCCCTTGCTCCTTTCTCTTCTTCAGAACTTCCCAACAATTCCAATGAACACCTTTTTTTGCTGCATCCTTCTTCCACCAGAAAGCTGAGATTTTCCTTTCAATGGCTCGACAAATGGATAAAGGTATTTTGAAAATGTTCATGGCATATTGGGGTAGAGCCTGAACAACCATTTTTATTAATATTTCTCTCCCCGCCTTTGATATTAACTGCTCCTTCCATCCCTCCAGTTTTCTATCCACCCGCGCCATGATCTAATTAAACATCTGTTTTCTAGTTTGGCCCAAATCTGATGGTATCCCCAAGTATTTTCCGGTTTTTTCTAAAATGGGAACCCTCATTTTAGTTGCCATGTTTCTTTTCAAGTCCTGTGGACAACTTGCCCCAAAGAACAGCCTAGATTTATTGAGATTAATCAACTGGCCAGAAGCAAAACAGTAACAATTCAGTATATTTGCAAGATTCTGAGTTTCCCTGATTGTTCCGTCCAGAAAAAATATAGCATCATCTGCGAAGAATAGGTGGGATAGAGTAGGACAATGATGATTTAATTTAATACCTTTTAAGCTTCTGTCTATCACAGCCTTTTGCACCATGTGAGAAAGAACATTGGCCAGAATTATGAAGAGATAAGGTGAGAGGGGATCCCCTTGTCTAATGCCTCTGGTTGGTGCGAAACTTCCTCTTGCTTCCCCATTAATTAGGATGCGAAATTGAGCCGAGGAGATACAGAATCTGATCAGACTTACCCATTTCTTGTTGAAGCCCATCTTTTCCATACAATCACATAGAAAATCCCACTCAACCCGATCGTATGCTTTCTGCATATCTAGCTTCAACACTGCTTGCAATTTTTTGCGTCTTTTCCTCACTCTTAGTTGATGTAGGACTTCTTGAACGATAAAAATATTATCTTGTATTTGGCATCCACCAACAAATGCACTTTGTTCTTGGGAAATAATAGATGGGAGCCAAGGTTAGAGTCTATTCGCCATGACTTTAGTAATCACTTTATAGTTAAAATTACACAAACTGATGGGTCGGTATTCTGTTATACTCTCGGGGTTGGCCACCTTGGGGATAAGTGTGATAAAGGTCTCGTTTAGTGCTGAATCAAATGAACCATCTTTAAAGAAAGAGTCCACCAGTTGGAAAATGTCTTCCTGGATAAGATGCCAGTGACTTTGAAGAAGAGGCCACTCAAACCGTCTGGTCCTGGGGCCTTAGATGCCCCCATTTGAAAAACAACCTGCTATACTTCTTCCTTTGTAATTCGTCTTGTCAGCATTTCGTTCATTTCTTCACAAACAACAAGCGGGCACTGCTCTAAGATTGGCTGATAGTATCGAGGCCCCATAGAGATGTATATAGATTTTTATAATAGCTTGTGATATGTGGTTTGATAATCTAAGGTTCATGGCTTCATACATTCTCCTCAAGCCATAGCATACTGATTTTCTTTCTTTGTCTCCTCTGAACGGTTGTTGCATGGAAGAATTTCGTATTCTGGTCCCCCCCCCCCATTTTAGCCAATTAATTCTGGATCTAATACCCCAATACATTTCTTCCTGACGCCATAGTGTGCCCAATTTCTTAGTTATTATGTGATATTCCTCCCTCATATTTAGCTGGTCTATCCCGTTCGTTATCTGAGTAAGCTATTTTCTGAGCTGATCAAGCTGTGTTGATGCATTTTTGAAGGATTTTCGACTCCACTTTCTCAATGCTTGAGTCACTTGTTTTGTCTTCTTAACCAGGTATCCTTGCTGGCCCTGCGTTGCCTTCCAAGCCTTCTCCACTACATCTGCACACTCAGGGTGATCTAGCCAGTAAGCTTCGAATCTGAATAATCTATGTTGTATATTTTTAAGTGAGTTTAAGCATAATAGAATAGGGCCATGATCAGAACCTATGGCTGGATATGCAAAAACTTCAGTATTAGGAAATATGAGCCTCCATTCTACGTTACAAAATGCTCAATCAAGCCGTTCTTTGACTAGTTCCTCTCCTTCCTTGTTGTTTGTCCACGTGAATGCACACCCCCTACTTTCAATATCTATTAAGGAGCATGAATCGACAAATTCCCTAAATGTCGTCATTCGGAATCTTTCCACTTGATGTCGACCCACCTTCTCCCAATGATACAACACTTCATTAAAATCACCTAAACAAAGCCAAGGTAAAGATGCCATACCATTTCTAGCTCGAAGTAGGTTCCAAAGAGAGACTTTCTCTTGATAATTAGTAGAGGCATGTAGGAATGAAATCTTCATTTTAACTCCAGTACCAGCATATGTGCAGACAATATCAATCACCTCTAGACTGCTATACTCAACTGTGATTTGCACCGACTCATCCCAAAATAAAACCAAAGCCCCCGCAATGCCTATAGGATTCATAGCAAACATAGATGAAAACTTTAGTCTTTTTTTGATTTTTTCAACTACCGGGTGCTGATTCTTTGTTTCCATAAGAAAAACCAGATTAGGTCTTTCACGAGCCACTAAGGCTCGAAGGTGCTGGATTGTCAAGGGAGAGCCTAAACCTTGATAGTTCTAGCTTAACACTTTCATGGCTTTCTTGGTGGCTTATTAGGGCTAGCCACCAAAGCCCCTGTTGATTCGCCTTCCCACACTTGAATGAGTGTATCCAGCAATTGGTCCATATCATCAAGAGTTGTTAGTGAAACTCTTTTTTCATAAGGAGCAAATCTTTTTAGTTTTTTGGGTGGTTGTTTCTTTGAACTAGATTTGACTGCCCTTATATCTTGCACTAAATGCCCCTTTGGTTGTTCCGAACTCTGCTGTATTCTTTTCCCTCTCTTCTGTGCAGCAAGTTCTTCCATAACTGACACTTTTGATGTTATCTGTGTTGCAGGGTTATAAATCACCAGGGCTTGACTGCCTTCAAAGGAGCTCTTCCTATTCGATTCATCGTTAGAAGGGATAATAGGGGTCTCGGGAATCATCTCATCTTCAGTTAAGGTAAAATCTATCTCTCCATAAAATGTGTTCCAACAAGGGCTGGAATCTTTAACCTCTGCTTTCAACCAAGAACCATAGCGCCCTGGTTTGTCTTGTGGAAGTTCAGAATCTTCATATGGGATAGTCGGACAATAGTTAGCATAGTGACCAATGTAACCACATGAATAACAATAGTGTGGTAGTCTCTCATATTTAAAGTCTATCCACCAATTTCGATCTCCCACATGGATAATCGTGCCAGTTTTTAGAGGATGCATCAGATAACCTCACTTTCGCTTTACCTATTTTTCTAGATCCATTGGTTCTAGCATCAATTATGACTTCCTCTACCTCTCCCATTTTTCCAGCTATCATTTGAATACAATCCTTCGTCAATGCAGCTCTTGGAAGTCCCATCAAACGCACCCAGAAAGAGCAATAAGTGAATTCATAGCAGTGCTCGGGAACGGTAGGGTCCCTTTCTTGTAATACTAATAGATTGCTTGAAAATGACTAAGGGCCTGTTTGGAGTATTCTTCTCTGATCTTCCGCTGACTTAAAAGTGAAAACAAAGAAACCCTGTTGTATCACTTCACATCTAACTTCTTCTACCTTCCAAGCCCTCTTCATGGTTTCCCAAAATGCTTGAAAATTGACATTTTGTTTTGAAAATAATTTCCCATATAACAGATATTCATTAGCCTATTTATCCCCCGCAGGAATATGGGCATTCAGTTCAGTAATGTCATCCACAACCCATAGATCGCCCATTCTTTTACAAAGGGCCAGCAATCAGAGTTGGTTTTCTTGGGTACCCTCCATGCGGCAATGGAAGCAGAAACCTCTGAAGATGAGACAGAATACCGTGGGTTTTAAGGTTGGGTGAGAAGGATAGGTTTGGTTGGGAAAGAAGGGAGTTCTATTTCTGAGAGACCCCAAGTTAGGCTTGCAGAGATCGCTGTGTCCATATTAGGGTTTGAAAATGGAGTGACAGAGATGATTGAACATGTGAGAAGATAGTAGCAACATGCATTATTTGATGGGATTCGATTCAGGATGAAGAAACGAAGGAGCCATCACCATCCGGGATGGAGGAACACTCACCTTCAGCGAGGGGGAAAGCCCCCGACGGCAGAGAGGACGTCACAGTGACGAGAGATGGATTTTTAGTTAACGATGTTGCAATTTCAACTTGAGCATTCATGCCATTGGATCACTCTCTTTTTGCTGAGCCTATCCTGTTGTACGGCTTGCAGATTTGGGCAACCCATCAAAGTTAATCGGGCATATGCCAGTGGTTAGAGGGAGGACACTTCAGGTTTGCTCTGGTTCTTGTTCTACAATAGTTTATTATTATGTGCTCATGGTGCTATAATGCATAGTTTCATCGATGCTTCATATAACTAATTTTTGGTTGTGTAGGCCATTACAACATTTTTGTTGGTGACCTCGGTGCTGAGGTGACGGATGCCATGTTGTTTGCATGCTTTTCTATTTATCCTAGCTGATCGTAAGTTTCACATCTCTTTGTCTTGGTTTATTTTCTAAAAGTGCAAACTTTCTATTAAAAAAGACATGGTAAAAAGACATTATGATAGCATTGTGCATTCTCGTCAGTCAAGTTCAAATAAATGTGGTATTAAGTTGGACCTTTGTGCTAAAACATAGAGATGCACGGATTATGTGAGATCAGAAGATTGCACGTTCAAGAGGGTTCGACTTTATTTCTTTAAGGAACCAACAAGTGGTTTATTGCATTCTCCTGAACCTATTGTCATTTCTACGTCTATTTGTTCTGCATCCATTATACACATACATAATCTGTTGTTCTGAATCTCCAGTATTACAGATTATCTGTTAATTTGTGGTGGTTATCTGTGTTCAGGATGCCCAGAGTGCAATAAATGATTTGACCGGTAACTGTTCTACCTTCTGAACAAAACTGTTTTTCTCACTCTTACATGTGTGATGGTCGTCCATGAGATTGCCTTCTTTATCTTAGATATTGGAATAATGAAACAAATGAATTATTAATACTGAAGTTCAAATTTTCTTAAATAGACTATTGAAACTTCCAAGCATCCTTCTTATCTTTTCTATAGTGACTAGTTCATCGTAATCATGCTGTTTTCCTCATATACCTAGATTGGCTTGATGTATTGGGGGTAAGATATTGAGGGAGGTCCTCAATTTTGAGCCACTTTTCAGTTTTAAATATATGCGGTTGTCTTTTGCCAAAAGAAAATTTTGGGTTGTCACCAAACTTTTTAACATTTTTAATCCATTCATAATTTTTACAAAAATCAATACAGTTGTCCACTCATTGTTGTCACAATTGCAAAAAAAAAAAAAAAAGAAAGACAAATAGGTGAATCCTTTTTGTTTGCTATTTTGTGAGCACATTATTTACTGTAGATTTGAATGATGCATCATATTCAGTCAGCCCCAAAGGCGATTAGAGTTTATTACAAGTTTGAACATAATAAGAAGTTGGCAACGATTGAATTATTTTGCATAGTGTAGCGGTAGTTTCCACATCAGCTCTAGTTATATCATATAAGATAGGTGATGTTTATATTAACAATTTTTGACATATATTCCATTGATGGATCGATTTAACGTAAATATAAAAAATATTTAAGATTAAATTGATTTAATTGAAATATTTATAATTTTTTTGGTACTTTTCCCACGGTGAATGTGCCCGAAGCAAGGATTGAGGATTGGTTTTCAAAGCATTTGGGGTGGTGGAACCAACAGTTCTATGAGAAGAAGAAGCAGCAGCAGCAGGCGTTGATGCAGCAAGCCCTTCTCCAGCAGCAGTCGCTCTACCACCCAGGCCTCTTGGCTCCTCCTCAGGTTCCTCGCCTTCCCCGTCTCCTTTCGTGTTTGATGTCTTCTGCTTCGGAGCTTCGCGAGGCGTGGGAATTTCGATCGTTTGAGTGGATGCGTCTCGATCGCGATGATTCCGGGCGTTCGGGGGGGTTTTCGATCCGAGGAAGATGATGGAGCGTGAACAGTTTGATCGCAATCTGATTTTTTGTCGCCTTGTGGGGTCGGGCTGTGTTGTCGGGCGAGGGATTGAGGTCGCAGGAAGTGGTTTGTTTGTTTAATTTTTTTTAGCAGCTAGGGTCCTACAGTGCTTGTCCTTGGATACCCTTGAGTGCTTGTGTGGTGTAGTTGCGATTTTCTTTGGATGTTGTGAAGACATCTTTTTAAGTAGGTTAGTTATCAGAAAGAAGGCGGAAATGAGGTGCAGCTTCTTGTCTTTCATTCTTCAGTTCCATTTGTTGGAAAACAGATGAACTGTGCAGATTGTAGAGTTTGCCGATCACCACCCATTAGGTACTGATTCTAGTGCGACTAGCTGTTGTTGTTGGCCTTTTCTTTTATCAGGAAATAATTCCATTTGGGATTGTTTTTAGTTAAGCAATGTTTGGATAAGTCTAAGGACAATACTAGCTTATGCTAGATATGATGGGTCCAAACATGATCTTTGACACTTTTGAGAGACATTCAATTGCTCAACATGGAAATTTATTTATTTTTTCAGCTTCAGCTTATGGGGTGGTCTGTAAATTGCTCTAATTCCCTTGAGATACTAGTAAGAACTGAGAAAATTACCACTTATATTACAACTTTCAAGCTTCTATCTGGTTATGGTCAACTGCTACTTGACCGTAGACTCTTCCTTTAATAGTCTTTCCCAAGACTAGGAACTTCTACAGCCACTGTAGGAAGGCCGCCATGTCATTTCACCTCTCTTTGGCTGTGCAAGCTTATTTAATCCCCCATCAATCCACTTCATGAGGGTTGGGTGAGAATCTTGAGTCAATGAACTTGCAGTTGTATGCTTAAGCTTCAGCTCTTTTACCTTACATTCTAAAGGAGAGAATGGAGATGCTCTGTACAAGTGGTTTAAATGGAACTTAAAAGAATAGTTTACTAACAAGGAAAATAAGAAAATATTCTCTTTTCTCCGAGACATTATGCTTGGCGAAATTTTTTGAATTCCATTAAATCTCTGTGAATATTCCCTTAAGCAGGATAGGGACTTAATTCCTTCTATATTCATCTGTCTTCCTATACTCCTTTTAAGTACATGGCTGTTGTTTGTGTAGGGTTGCTTTAGATAGGGTGTATGAGAAACTTTTGATGATTAGTCAAGCAAAAGTAAAAGGACTTATTGAGAATTTTCCTGTTGTTGAGATGGAAAAATCATAGGTCATGGGTGAATGATGCAAAGATTGGGATGGTGAATTATGTGGTGAGGCATGTGGCATCTTGGGATTTGAGGCATCCGGTTATTAATGAGCATGAACAAGGTAAAAAGCTAGCAGAAGAGGACAATGGGTTTTGGGGATTGGGGCTGCTGGTGGGGAATAAGATTGGATCACGGCAAAGATGGTAATGATGGGCCGGAATTATATTTGTTCAGAAATTACTTGTAATGCAGTATTGATAAGATTTGACAAGTTCACATATAGATGTTGTACTGTGCAGGCATGATAAATTGCTATCTTGTGGCAAGGCATGGGTTGAAGGAGCAACCATTGCAACTGTTTATATATTAAGTACTTGAGGTCATCATTATTGAGGAGAGGTGAAAATAGGGAATAATTCCATAGAATATATCCTCAAGAATGATAATTGGTCGAGGATTTTGTTTTATTCCATGTCTAGTGTATTTAGTCTGAATATTTGGTCTTTCTCTGTCCCTGGAAACTTTCGGATTATCCTTTTTGTGAAGCTCCCGCTAGGCGCTAAGTCATTCTTTCTTGAAAATTTTGATCAATGCTTGAGCTATGCATTAAAGAATATCCTGACTACATCACAGAAGGTTTTTGTTGGGACTTGATGTTAGAAGCTGGTTATCACAGCTCACTATTATTGCTTTAATGGTGTAATTTAGTTTGTATATTGTAAAGGGAAAAATTGTATTGTATTATTCAATAAAATTCTATATATACATTAAGTAATCAGCAACAAAAAAATCTCTAAAGCCCTAAAGACCACTTTACCCTTTTATACCTCTAACAGACCATGTTACCTTTTTATACCTCTTAACATATATCATGATTCTTTGGAATGGCTGTTTTGTTGGACTCTCTTTGTTAATCTTATTTTTGATCTTGGCTTGCCATTGTAGATCATTTTTTGCATGTATCTTAGTTCATCTTTTCCTGCTTAATTAGATATTAACATGATATCTCTGTCTTTGGCTTATAATACTCTCAAACAAAGCAATGTTCCCTACATTGTTGGTTCTTTCTTTTGAATTTTCTTTTTCCCTTATTGTTCCGCAGATAGAACCGATTGCAAGTGGAAATCTGCCTCCTGGTTTTGATCCGAGTACTTGCCGCAGTGTGTGAGTCTTTGTCTAGACTTTCTTCCATACTTTTATTTCCATTTCTTTGTTTAAATCGCCTATTTATTGGTTATCATATTTCTTTGGTTACCTCAAATTGAGTAGCTATGTATGGCTCAAATTTGTGCGGTGGACAATTGCTCATATATGCTCACTGAGTTGGAAATGTTCTGAAATTACCACTTTTACTCGGAGATGCACTGAAAATTTCTTATGGGTTTTCTCTCATCTTTGTTTGAATATAACTCAGGACGCTAGGAGTTCGTTTTTTGTTTTCAAATTCTTGAGTCACAAAATTATTGTTTTTGATATTCATTGTATAATGCAGCTATGTGGGCAACATTCATACTCAGGTGACAGAACCACTTCTTCAAGAGGTTTTTGCTAGTACAGGTCCTGTTGAGGGCTGCAAACTTATTAGAAAGGAGATATAATTTCTGTATTTGGGTTTTGATGAATTGCCGAAGCACCTGGAAAAATTAAACAGAAATGATAGAATCTGTTGCTTCACTTGCTTGGATGTTGTCTATTGCTAACAATTCTGTTTTCCCTGCTTTACACAGTTGTCCTATGGGTTTATTCACTATTTTGATCAAAGATCTGCTGCTCTTGCGATTCTTTCTCTGAATGGAAGGCATCTGTGAGTAGAAACTATACTGGATTTTTAGTTAGCGATGTTGCAATTTCAACTTGAGCATTCATGCCATTGGATCACTCTGTTTTTGCTGAGCTTCTCCCATTCCATGGCTTGCAGATTTGGGCAACCCATCAGAGTTAATTGGGCATATGCCAGTGGTCAGAGGGAGGACACTTCAGGTTTGCTCTGGTGCTTGATCTACAATATTATATTATTAGTATGTGCTCATGTTGCTATAATACATACTTTTATCGATGCTTCATATAACTACTTTTTGGTTGTGTAGGCCATTACAAAATTTTTGTTGGTGACCTCAGTGCTGAGGTGACGGATGCCATGTTGTTTGCATGCTTTTCTGTTTATCCCAGCTGTTCTTAAGTTTCACATCTCCTTACCTTGGTTTTTTTCTGAAAGTGCAAACTTTCTATTAAAAAAGACATAGTAAAAAGACATTATGATAGCATTATGCATTCTCGTCAGTCAAGTTCAAATAAATGTGATATTAAATTGGACCTTAAAACACAGAGATGCACGGGTTATGTGGGATCAGAAGACTGGATGTTGAAGAGGGTTCGGTTTTGTTTCTTTCAGGAACCAACAGGTGCTCTATTGCAATCTCCTGAACCTATTGTCATTTCCTACATTTATATGTTCTACATCCATTATATACATGCATATTCTGCTGTTCTGAATCTCCAGTATTAAGATTGTCTGTTAATTTGTGGTGGTTCTGTTTGTGTTCAGGATGCCCAGAGTGCAATAAATGATTTGACTGGTAACTGTTCTGCCTTCTGAATAAATGATTTTTCTCACTCTTACATGTTTTATGGTCATCCATGTTAAGGAGATTGCCTTCTTTGTCTTGGATATTGGAATAGTGAAACAGATGAACTATTAATACTGAAGTTCAGATTTTCTTAAACAGAGATAAAATTCCAGACATCCTTCTTATCTTTTGTCTGTAGTAACTAGTTCATTCATGAGAAGATTTTTCTTGGATCATAAATATGCTGTTTCCCTCAGATCCCTAGATTGGCTTGATGTCTTGGGAGTAAGATATTAAGGGAGGTCCTCAATTTTGAGCCATTTTTCATTTTAAAATATATGTGGTTGTCTTTTGCCAAAAGAAAAGGAAATTTGGGGTTGTCACCAAACTTCTTTACATTTTTGTTCCATTCATAGTTTTTACAAATATCAATGCGGTTGTCAACTCATTGTTGTCACAATGGCAAAAAAAAAAAAAATTGACAAATAGGTGGTGCCTTTTTGTTTGCTATTTTGGGAGCACGTTGATTACTGTAGATTTGGATGATGCATCATATCTAATAGGCCCCATGGGTCGATTAAAGATCACTTTCTGTGAGAAATTTGGACTTAGTAAGAAGTTGGCAACAATTAAATTATTTTGGATAGTATAGTGGTTGGTTCAGTGACATGCCAGATAGTTGAACAGTCTTCCCTGGTAATAACATGATGGCTAGTTCCTATTACTGTCTCCATGTAAACTCTAGTTATTTTTCCTTTATATTTCAGGGAAATGGCTTGGCAGTAGACAGATACGTTGCAATAGGGCAACAAAGGGTGCTGGTGGCATTGAAGATAAGCAGAGCTCTGATGCCAAAAGTGTGGTGGAGCTAACCAATGGCTCATCAGGTTAGCCATTTTTTTAAACAGAATCTTCTTGGATTCATCGTGGTTGATATGCTATGCTCGAAGGAACAAGCATTTTAAGTTTTACTGCCTGAGGCATTGCGTTATCAACTGTTATAGGCATTTTCTTTCTCATGATTGAATCATGTATCATCTACTCTACATTTTTCATTGCAGAGGATGGCAAGGAGGCTACAAACACTGATGCTCCGGAAAATAATCCTCAGTATACAACTGTTTATGTAGGAAATTTAGCTTCAGAGGCAAGACCGATCTCTCTCTTTTTTGTACTATCTTTTGGTGCTGCTGTCCATATGATAGATTTTTGAGTAATTTGGGGGCAAATCAAATTGGATTTTTCCAGATTATCTGTAGGAAAAACTAGTATTTTCATCATGAACTGGGGCTACAGTAAACTTTGCCTTGTGTGTTTTTGTAATTACCCTTTACATCTTCATGTTGACATTACTACATTAGCCATCTGTGCTTTATTCCTTTTGTGATCAGTAATAAAATTATATCAAAAGAAACTGTTTATTAAGAAAGTTTAAATACACATCAACCATCTGTGTATTTTCGCAACTATTGTCATGCTCTTCTCTAGTTATAACTAGTCAAGAAGCCTGTGCTATGCATGGGTCTCTTTTATTGTTATCAAATAACTTAAACTTCATGCAAGTGTTTGAAAATGTCCAGAAATTGAATTGTCATAAAAAGGATAAGAATTTAGACCAAACTTTAGTTCTGATCTAAATTATTTGCTATAAAATGAAGAAGAAATCAAAGTGCAGTCTGGGTTCTAATTCTTTTCATGTTTTCTTCATGTCAGATTGAATTGTATTCCTTTCCTCTTCTTTAGTTAATTTGATGCTAACTTTTACAATAACTAAATGTGAATGTATTGTATTACACTCTTTGAGCGCCAGCATTATGAGGAGACAAAATCTCACAAAAAGTTCAGATAATTTCAGTTTACAAAATTTGACAATGATTAGAAGAGAAATTAGAATTAGAGGTGAAAAAATGCTTTAATTAATTTCAAATGAAATTGCATACAATTGGATTGGTGATTGCACATGAATCAAATAGTTCTTGGAGAAGTATAAAAAATAATTTTTTAAATTGTAATTTCATCCACCCTATTTATCTTGTTCTGCAAATCTTAAACTCAATTTGCTTACATGATAATTGTTATGGAAAAATTAAGTAGTAAACCAAATGATGTCAGAGATTACTTGGATTGATCTCCCCGCCCAAATTTTTTTTTTCAGGTTTCAGTATTTAAGATTTGACTTTTGTTTAATCTTGACCACTTTGAATTGCTAAAACTATATAAATACAAACTTTTCAGATCTTTTAGAGTCATAAATATTTTTTTGGTAGTTTCTTAAAAATAACATTCTTTTTAACTTTACACAAAGGATGCTTCTTTTACATTGATAATTTCATATTTTCTTAATTAGTTTTTTTAGTTTTTGAAAGAAAAATAAAAGAAAGAATGGTTTGAATAAAAATTAAATACTTCATTTAGTGAAACATGTTTTCTTGATTTGTTTAGTTAGTGGGACATATGTCACTCAAAGAGAGAACCACATGTCAACACTGATAGTCCCCTTGCTTTTGCACCAAGATACATATATAGTATTAGATTAAGTTAAATATAATTAATGCAACCTCATTGAGTGGGTTTATACTGAAATAATTTTTGGAGACTAATTTATTCTGTTACTTATCATAAACTGTTTGATGTTGGTACTACATTAATTCATACTTGGAGCCTTATTTAGAGGAGAGAATTTCAGGAAGTGGGTGTGTGAAAAGTGTGTGAATGAATAGAGGGGAAGAGCTGATGAGCTTATTCTAAAAAGTTAAACCTACTTATATGGAAAATGGCTTCGACAATTGTAAATTTAAATTTGGCCTTTCACATGATTAAAATGACACATGTAAGTATTCAGATTTTTTGGTGATGGGCATTTAACAGAGATCGTGGAGGTTATGGACTAGAAGGCCGTTTTGTGAACTATGACTTGTAAAAGTGTTATTTCTTCTGAAATGATAGGGTGCATCTTACCCCATAGAGCATGATACCATATGTAGATTTCCCTTATGTCTGTCGCTCAAGTTTAGTTCTCTATACCACCTTGGAAAGGTCATTTATAACTCAGCAAAATTTATGCTATAATTGAATCATTATAAATATGTGTGCAACTGTATAGGCTCATTTTTGGAAATTATTTGTGTCCAATTCTTTGGGGGAAATTCTGAGTCATTTTAATTTGCAGGTCACTCAGCTTGAACTCCATCGGCATTTTCATGCTCTTGGTGCTGGAGTGATTGAGGAGGTCCATGGGTCCAAAGAGATAAAGGATTTGGTTTCGTGAGGTATAGTACTCATGCAGAAGCAGCATTGGCCATTCAAATGGGAAATACTCAGTCACTTCTATGTGGAAGACAAATTAAGGTGTGTTTTTGGGCTCTTTACTAATGCTCTTCATTTCTGTTCTTTTTATTTAACAGAGTGCTGATGGTTTGAAAAATAATCTGTTCCATAGAAAATGTAGTGAGAGATTATTAATACTGCAGTGATTCTGGATGTAAGTTGAACTTACCGCAGTTTTATCCTTTTCCTGATTGTAAATCTGACCACTTCCCATAGTTAACCTTTGGTCAGAGACCTCATTTTTGTTTTCACGGAGATTTAAATCCAGCTTGTCTGGGTTTTGTGCATTTGGTGACTGCACTAAACCCTTATGGATGAGCTTAGTGCTCTTTGACTTAGGATGGTTGGTTTTAAACTCAGTCTGTAAATGCCGTAGCTATGACTTCATCAGCATGTTGTGCCACCACATGTTCAGCTGTACCTCTTATCCTCTAAAAGTATAAGCAAAGGTGGCATGTGTTGTGGTAACAAGACATGGTTCTCTGGCAATACGACTATTCTATTTCTTCAATAATTTAAATGGGCTTTTCGTGGCATAGAGTTTAAGATATAATTGCTGTCCGCATCTTGGCAGTGGTAAAAATAGATCGGGGGCTCTAGCATGTGAAAACAGTAGTCAATACAAGACTTCGTCCCCCTGGTGTTTTTAATTGAACCAAAGCTGACTTCTGATTTGTTTGTGCTTGCAGTGCTCCTGGGGTAGCAAGCCTACTCCCCCAGGAACAAGCTCCAATCCCCTTCCTCCACCTGCTGCAGCGGCACCATTACCAGGCCTTTCTACTGCTGAACTATTAGCCTACGAGCGACAATTGGCAATGAGCAAGATGGGCGGCATGCATCCTTATGGTGGGTTTCAAAATGTTGCAGCCGCCCAGCAGCTCATGTATTATCAGTAACAGGCCCGGTTTTTGGCATACTAAGTAAATGGGGGAGAGGAACTTTTCTTGAGCTACATGTATTATTGAGAGTTTATGACCTCTAGGAAGTCTCCGATGTTTGCCGTCTCTGTGCATGTTACCCTTTTCAATGTGTTCCCTTTATCTGTATGTTATTCTATTTATGTATCTATATGGTGGCTGCTCAAAAATGAATCCATGTCTCTTTGGACCATTTTCCCCGAGGTTTTTTTTTTTTTGCTTGTTATAGGTGGCATTGTGCTTATTATTTCAATTCATTCTATTTCTACCAGATTAAGTGGAATCACATTTTCAAAACCAACGGGCTTGTGCTGTTTTATTAAAACAGCAAGACTCGATGGTGACAGCATTATAGGTGCATCGACGGTAGAAGCCCATGCGTTTCATTTTTGGTGTAGTGGTAAAATTTACACCCCATGTTGCATGGTTCACGTGCTTTCACTCCTTGGATGAAGAGGAATGTGGTTGCTTAGTTGTAGCCATACTGATACTACCTGAATGGGGAAAAGTATAAAAAATGAAGTCCTAAAACTATTAGATTGATACAAATTTAATTCTAAACATTTTCATTGGACAAATTTAATCATTAGTCTTTTCATATTGGTATTAATTGAGTCAATCCAATCAATTTATGCCAAAAATTGCTTATATAGATGCCTTACATCGACGGTTGATATTAATAATTTTATAAAAATTTTTAATGATTTTTTTTTTCGAATTTTAATTATTTTTTTCTTTTCCTTCTTTTCATTCATTTTTTTCCTTTCTCTTTTTTCTTTTTCCTTTACCAATCTCTATGATGGCCAACAAAAGTTGTCGGCTGCTGGCGAGGGCAAGGGCTAGGACACCCTCATTGGTACAGGTGAGGATTGGCTCTTGCTGTCCTTTGGTGAGGGCTAGGCAGGTTGCCCCTTGCTTAGACTAGATTAGGCCCCTCACCATCCCCTAATGTTGCCCCTAGTCAACCTCTAGGGATGGCAAGGGGCCTTGCCTAGGTGAGGGTTGGGCAAGCGTCCCCTTGTTGGATCTAGCGAGGGGGTAGCCTCGCCAAGCCCTTGCCCTTATTGGTGGTTGGCAACTTGTGTCGGCCTTTATGAGGTTGGCAAAGAAAAAGAAAATAAAAAAAGAAAAAATAAAAAAAAAAAAAGTAAATAAATAAAAATTTTTTTAAAATTTTATAAAATTATTTACGAATTAATTTTCCGTCATGTGTCTAAATAGGATGGATGACATATACATTAGCAAATTTTGGCCTATATTAGCTAGATGGATTCAGCTGGTATAAATATAAAATTGTTTATGACTAAATTGTTTAAATTAAAAATGTTTAGGATTGGATTGATACTAATGCAATAGGTTTAAGATTTTTTTTTTTTTTACTTTTCCCTCCTTAAATGTGCCCAGAACAAGGATTGAGGATTGGTTTTCAAAGCATTGGGGTGGTGGAACAAACAATTCTCTAAGCTCAACTCAATAATATTCAAGCAAAGAAATTAATGGGGATTTGAGATAGACTTATGCAAATTATGAAAGATTTGGATTTTTTCCTTTTTTTTTGGGTTTCCCTTCGGCCATGGAAGAAGTATGAGTTGAAGTGACATGAAATGAACTTCGAAGGCAAAGTTTGAGGGAGAAAAGGTATCTTCCCCTTGAATTTATGTCACTCTTCCTTTTTCAATAATCTAGGGACACAAATATGGAGACTTGAGTACCTAGAAACTCATGGAAGATTCTGCAAATCTTCTGTAACGGTTAAGTTTAAGTCACTTTCTTAAAAAATTATAATTGCTCCATTTAGCAAAGAAGGATTAGGGTCTCTTTGTTAATAAATTTCACTTTGTATCGTGATACTCATGGATAATGATAATATTTTAACTTTTAAAAGAAAATAGGAAAAATTGAGATGTGTTAAAATATTCTTCTTTCTATGTATGTGAGAAATTGAATGGTTCATGTAAAAGACAACACAGTTTCGATGTTAAAAATGAAAAAAGAAAACAAAAACATGATGTTGTGAGTAAATTAATCATGCATGATTAATCCTTTTATGGTGAATGTAAAGGGAAAATACAAAAATAGATTCAAGAAAATTGTTTTAAAATGAGATAGAATTTTTTTGACAAATTAAGAAATTGAAATTTGGTCATTGAAAACTCATAAGCAGATATGCATTCTCGATTTTACTTATTGAATAACATCATGCTGTCCCAACAAAATAGTAAAGATGGGCTTTTCGGTAATTGCATGATGATGTCGCAAAGTAGACGTGGGCAGGTTGGTCGGCTTGTGTACGTCGTCGTGTCCGTGAGAGTTAAAAATGCTGTATTCTTTAATTAGAAGCTGGTGGTGGGGATCCACACCTCCTATAAAAAAGCTTGCTTGGTGCCAATTCCCCATCAAAACACCCTTCTTCCCCAAATCATTCAAGCTCAGACACTCCAAATTTTCCTTTTCCTTATCTCCCCCATGAAGTGGCCATTTCCAATGTCATACGCAAATCACACTTCTTAAGGCTTGAGCACCTCGAAACCGAACGGCCAGCCCGCGAGCCTCCATTCCCCGGCGCGCGGTCTCATTTTCTTGAGCCCGCTCGTGTTGCGCAGACTTCTTTGATCGGTTCCTTTTGGAGGCATCCGAGGAACTGAGGCCGCGAAATCCTCTGGCAAAGACTTCGTCTTGGGTCTGCTCGTGGTCTTCTCTGAGCCGACAGCGAGGAAAGGGCGAGACGAGCAAAGTGGCGGATCCAGAAGTTGGAACTTCACCGCTCAATGCCGAGGGGAGCATCGTAGCTTCATCACCAAGCGAACTGCCCCAAGCAAGGAAGATGAAGGATGAGTCCCATATCGTGGGTCGCGAAGATTTTGTGAACAAACTCGTGTCGCAGTTGATAGATGAAAAAGGCGAACATGCCAACCTGAGAGTGATTTCGGTGGTCGGTGAGGGAGCCATCGGCAAAACAGCTCTAGTGAGGAGCGTCTGCAATCGAGCAGACATTAAGAATCATTTCGACTGCTGTGCTTGGGTCCGGGTTGGGCCGAAGCCTAACCTGGTTCATCTCATGGCCGACTTGCTCAAGCAGTTGAGGGTCCAGGAACTGCGAGACGTGGATTGTATGGACGAGGAAAAGCTGTCCGATGAGCTCGCACGAGTCCTGATGGGGTGCTGTTATCTAATAGTCCTGGATGACTTGTGCGGACTCCATGTCATGGACGAGCTCATGATGGTGCTTGCGGACTCGAGGAACGGGAGCAGAGCAATTGTCACGACTCGTAACCCCGACATACCCTATTCCATTGATCCGTGGTATTTCAAGCCTCTCACGTTGAGCCCCCTCGATGAAGAACAGAGCAAGAAGTTATTGTCAAAATGCTGCCCGGCTTTCGATGTGGCCAATCTGTCCATGAATCTCCTCCCTCTCAAAGAGACGATTCTTGGCAAATCGGGCGGTTCTCCCCAAAAGATCCTTCTACTCGGAGGACTTTTATCTGCCACCACGTCAGATAACGTACTGACCTTGCCTATCTGCTTACCAATGGGCTTCCCGATCGTCCCACACTCCAAGATGTTGTGCGTTTGAGTTTTAATGATCTTCCAGGATGGTTAAAGCAATGTGCTCTGTACTTGACTCTATTCCCTAAGGAATCTGAGATTCCCACAAGGAGGCTCTTCAGACTCTGGTCAGCTGAAAATCTAGTATCTTCACCGTCGGAGAACGGTGCAGAAGAATGTTTCGAGATACTGGTGTCTAGACACATGGTCGAAGTGGCTCGACAGAAATGGGATGGGAGTGCCCGATCGTGCCGCTTGCCTGGATCGTTGTACGATGTCTTTTATCAGATGGCTGAGAATGAAAGATTCCTCAAGATCTATGACTGTTCAATTCATGGTAAAAAGAAGTTCAATGCCCCGCGTATCGCCAAACATAGGGATATTTCTGGATGGGGAGAAGCAAAGGCACAAATAAATGTGCCAGAAGCAGGACGAGGACGCTCAGAAACAAATGCACAAGAAGCACACATGGAGATCACTCCCGCCAGCGACAGTTCCTCACTGTGCGGCATCCAACAACTTTTTTCCTATGTGTCATTCAACACCATGAAGCTAGGAACACGGGCTGGAGAGACGGCGGTGTTACTTAAACCACTAGTGCCAAAGAGGCACTCGAGTTTGCTGAGGGTACTTGATCTTGAGGGTGTCTACAAGCCTTGGCTTCCGGAGGAGCTTGGCAACATATTGCCGAACCTAAAGTACTTGGGACTGAGATGGACTCTCCTTGAAAGGCTTCCGAAGTCAGTGGCGCTATTGTCACGCCTGGAAACTTTGGATCTGAAGTACACTAACATATCCACTCTACCAGAATCAATCTTGGAGGCAGAGAATCTGCGACACCTATACATGACCGAAGGTGGACTTTGATTGCTCCACTTATCAATTGTTTTCCAAGAAATCATTAAACTGCAACATCCAAACCATTTGGGGCTTAGTCATAGATGATGGGAGTCTCATGTTTGGAGTGCTAAGCAAGTTGACAGGCCTAAGGAAGCTGGCTCTGACGTGGAGGGGCTGGGTGGTATGGGAAGCCATTAAGCATATTTTGAATCTGAAGATGCTTAAATCCCTCATATTGCAATTGACGAATCATTCATTTTATGGTGAAATGAGTGACATGAGCAGGCTCAAGTCTCTTTCCAACTTGTACCTGCTTGGATATTTGGGCATGGGAGGTTGTTGGAGTCGCACATTCCTCCGAACCTAAAAGTACTAACCTTGTACTGGTCGAGACTATATGACGATCCGATGGGAGTCCTGGGGAAGCTGAAATGTTTGACCACTCTCCGATTATTTGCCGGTCATACAAAGGCGAGACATTGAGCGTCTCAGAAGGAACATTTCCGAGCCTCCGTGTATTGAAACTGTGGAAGCTGGAGCACCTGACCGTGTGGACTATACAGGCAAATGCAATGCCGTGCCTTGCAGACTTGGAAATCAAGGACTGCAAGAGCTGAAGGCGATCGACGGACTGCAGCAGATCAAGACCTTGGAAGTAATCACATTGGTTAGAGTGCCGATGAACTCGAGCAAAGTGTCAGAGAAAAGCAACTGAATGGGCCAATTATCGCCAAGGTATTAGTCACTGGGTTTGATACAAATGCTAGTAACAAATAGGTGTCGTATGTGTGTACAAGCATGCATGCGTTGTGTTTTACCTCATAGAACATAGCTAAGCTTTTATAGTGTTAGTGTCATGGTTCTTTATGATTATAAGTTTGTGTTCTTGATCATGAACAGAATTTATATAGTCAGAGGAGCAATCAGATCAAGAAGATGGCAAATGAGGAAAAAGACGAAATGACTTTAGTGAATGACTTTGAATCCCATCTCGAGGAAGATGATGACGATGATATGGATTATTGTGAATAAGACAAGTATGATCGTTAGTGATATTACATTAGAAATTTTTAAATTTTATATAGAATATTTTCCTATGTTAAAGATAATTATGATTATACGTATATCTCATTTTGATTGTGTATATCTTCAGTCTCATGTACTTTTCTTCAATATCTTTTAAAATATATGAAGATTTTATAATTTCTCATTTTTGCGTATTTTTCTTATCTATGACAATGAAGAAGAAGAGGAGGAGATAAATCTTTATGGGAAGCATGGCAATAATTCAAGTTAGGAGTCTCATGAAGAAAAGGAGGAAGGAAAGAAAATTCTAATTCACCATCTTGTTTGGATTTGTGTTGGTAGGAATGTAGACAGTAGAGCCAAATGAAAATTTATTTAATTAATAAAGAAAACCTTTTATGGTAATGTTACTTTAAAGAGTTAATGTAGTGTTTGCAGGCTATGTAATTACAATCATTGTCATCTCCGTGAAACATTGTAAGTCTTTTCATAACTTTGAAAGAAGAATATTTTGTAAAATTAATGTCATCGTGGTCTTTTTCTCTCTTTAACAAATGGGGATGATGCGGTCTTTTTCTCTCATTTTCCTTTCTCCGTTTTTCGATTTTTAGTTATGTTAGACTCTGCTCTTTTTATTGGCACCTCTTTCGGTTTTGACAGAGAGAAAGAGAGAGACGCACGATGGCAGTGGCTGGTGCGTGCATATGGCGTCCGATAGAGGTCAGTGAGAAAATATTCAGTGATTGTGCTGACGTGGCGCACATTTAAATTCGTACCCAATAACAGAGAGAAACGTGTCAGCTGAGGTGAAACAAAAAAAAATAAAATTTTCTTTTTAAAACATTCTACACCCCGCTCCTCTCCTCCAGTTCCGGTCCAATTGCCCACTCTATCCATCCTCCATCCAACCACCCTCTGCCCAACCCCTTGAGAATCCGGTGCGGCCGTCTCCACCGCACAAGCCGTACGGAACTTGAGCGGTCATGGAGTCTCTCTCCCGCTTATCCCCTTCCGTCGTCCTCCCTTTGAGTTCCCTCCGGCGAGTTCCCTTCCGTGAAACACGGCCATGACAGATCTGGAGGCATGGCCACGACCAGATCTGGAACCGCCAAGCCATGGCCGCGACAGACCTTGGAGCCAGATCTGTTATGGCCAGGGCTTCAACAGGCGAGGCCGGCCCTCGCCAGATCTGGGCGAGGGACGGCCTCGCCAGGGCTTAGTTGCATTTTTCTGAAGGCTCGGCCATGATGGCTCGGCCGAGATTTAGAGGAGTTGCTCGGCCATGGCTCGGTCGAGATCTGGAGAAGGCTTGCCGCTCAGCTTTTCTGAAGCTCGACGACGGGTTGCTTGTGCACAGCTTATTGGAGGAGGGAGTCGCCGAGATCTGGAGGCTTGGCCATGTCTGTCACGGCCATGGCTCCGCGGTTCCAGATCTGGATGGGGCCAAGCGACGCCGGAACAGGCAGAGATGGTGGGCGGACGGGTTGTGCTCCGTGAGTCTGTGAGGGAGGAGGATGATGAGAAAAAAAAGATTTTTATGTTTTTTATACCACATCAGCTGACACGTGGCGATCTTTTTTTGGATATGAATAAAAATGCGCCTACGTCAGCCATTGACGTGGCGCATTGCAATCACTGAACATTTTCTCCAGGTTTTTCTCGGCAATGGTGCAACAGCTGCACAGCTTGACAGGAGAAGAAGAGAAGGGAAGTCGGGAAAAAGGGAAAGAAAAAAACCAAACAAGAAGATAAAAAATGATGAGAGTACATCTTGGCCATTAAATTCGTATGGCGCTGATCATGCGAAAGTCTTTACTTACTAATCTCTACCAACCTGCGGGTGCAAATTCAGCTACATACACTGCCCGCAACTCCTTATATACTCTTAACTGATTTTTTTTTTTTTTTGAAAAAAAGAAGGAGAGAGAGCGTGTGTGTTCCAAATAATTCTTTTAACTCTTAATTTATTTTCTGTTTGTAACTAATTTTTTTGCAACGTGATTGCAGCAAATTATCCATTCATTTAATAGGAAAATGAGTTAACTTATTGAGTCATAATCGGACGATTTTATTGTTTCGTGTGAAAGACAATAAATCTTTAGAAATATTGGTTCATCGCAAGTGCTGTTGGATTTACAAAAGGGTTTCTAGAAAATTATTAGTTAAGTAAATTATTAGTAGGTCACCATTCGTATGTTAAATCACCAATATCTATTTGCTTGTCTACAAATTACCAACAATTCCAATAAATTACCAACTTTTATCCGCGTAACGCATCAACGTATCAAAGTTATCCACCTAATTTGAGCAGTTACCAACTTTTCTGCATAAAGCTAACAATTAGTTTTTTATTTTGATTTGAATCATTTACAAATATATATTATTTGATTGATTTCGAATAACCAACTTTTCTTATAACTTGCTAACTTTTATAGAGTTTATTGACTCTTAATCAAATTTGCCAACCACCGGCAATAGGCAATGGCTGGCGTGGGCGAGTGTTGGTGAGGTGGACCCTCACCCAAGTTAGGGTGAATCACCAGATTTGGTGATGGGGGCCCTCATTGACACTCGCCTTGACAAGGCCAACCCTTGCTTAGGTTGGGGTAGCCTTGTTGGGCATCGCTCTTGATAGCCATCACCTATGGCTGATGGCTAGCAAATGGCCACTAGCAAAAAGAAAAAAAAAGAAAAAAAAAAAAAAAAAAAAACAATAGAAAAATAAAATATTCAGATTTTTTTTTAAATTATAAAAATTATCCATATTAGCGTCTGTTGTATCACTGTAGGATAATTGGCATTTACGTTAATGATTTTTGGCAAAAAATGACCAGATGAATTAAATTGACAAATCGTCAAAATGTTTATAATTATATTGTTCAAATTAAAATGTTTAAAACTGAATTAGCATAAGTGCAATAGGTTCACCAACTAGTTTTTTATTGTAGCCATTTACCCACATTTATATGATCTAATTCCGAATTACCAACTATTATAATAACTTACCAATTTTTGTTGAAGTTGTCTACTCTTATAGGAAGTTACCAACTTTATTTGTGTTACCAATTTTTTTTGTAGACCAAATTAGTATTTATCTTTACATTACTAACTTTTATTTAGACACTTGGTTTCGGCACTATAAAGGTTTATAGCTTGCCCACTTTCAATGACATACCCATCATCGTGAAGAAATCGATTTACTATCTGCTGCACATACCATACTCTCTCTCTCTCTCTTTCTTTTTGGAGGGGTTTTGATTGGTTACGAGGCAGAGTTTGTAGTGAAGAGAGTCCATCCATCCTCCATCGAGGGCAGCGTATTCAACCGCTGACCATGCTAACCATTGGTATGTCGCAATTCAAAGAGAACTATTGATGTTTAATGTGGTGATGATCCTTTTGAATAAACCTGAAGAAGATAGTTAACATTAGCTCAGTATTTATTCATTTACTGTCTATATTATGCCTTCTTCGCATTGCTAAGCCATGAGTCGCATTTTGCTTGTTAACCGATACCACGCCCTCTAGTTACTGCTATAGGCTGCGAAAGCTTGCCATGTTTCGTGCTGGAGTCACTACTTTCTCTCTCTCTCCCCCCCATTAGCCCTTGGTTCTCATCTCTGAATCATTCGGCACCCTCTAATTTGTTACCGGCAACATGTCTTGTAGTCATTACTGGCTTGGTCCTCATGAGGGCACGGAATCTGTCGGAGTTGTTCTCTTCTTCGAGCGACGTGTGGAAGGAGTGGGAGCTGAGAGGCGTGATCTTCTTGAGCCTTGCCCTCCAAATCGTCCTCATTTGTCTCGGCAGCTGCCGCAAGTACTTCCCTCACGCTTGGATCAGGGTGGTCACCTGGTCGGCCTACCTATTGGCCGATTCGGTCGCGATTTACGCGATCGGCATGATCTCCAACATGATCAGGGAAATTAAGGCTGGAAAAACGTTGAGCAACCCACACACAGAGCTAAGCACCTTTTGGGCGCCATTTCTGCTGCTGCACTTGGGAGGCCCCGACACAATCAGTGCCTACGCGATTGAGGACAACGAGCTCTGGCTCAGGCACTTGTTGACGCTGGTGAACCAGGCGGGCTTGACAGTTTATGTCTTGGTGACGGCGTGGACTCATCCTACCCTTTCATTCCTTGCCATTTTGATACTGCTCTTGGGTTTCTATAAGTATGGTGAGAGGGTTTGGGTCCTCCGCACCGCCAGCCACGAGCACTTCAAGGACTCCTTCGCCGAGTCCCGACCCCACCGGAAGGATTCTGGCAAGATTAAGGCGGAATGTAGCTTGAAGCGGGAGGAAGGGTACGATGTTGTGCTCATCATGTTATCGACGTAGATAATGAAGATGCTATTATGATCGATGTTGCCATCGCTGAATTTCCCTCTGAAAAACTGAGTTCTGCGAAGGA
The DNA here is from genome assembly GCA_017140255.1 of Eucalyptus paniculata subsp. matutina. Lineage (NCBI taxonomy): Eukaryota > Viridiplantae > Streptophyta > Magnoliopsida > Myrtales > Myrtaceae > Eucalyptus > Eucalyptus paniculata. Next base: position 31,848,131 of record CM029444.1, on the reverse strand, counting down.
GTCGGAGGACCAAGGATACAAGCACGTCATGGGCACACTGCTATCGGCCAGCTACTTGGTCAACACTAGTCAGCGACTTTTCGCGGATCACTTGTTCAGTATGGAGGAACGCGATAGTTGCCTATCAATACTGAGAGGCAAGCACTGTGCAGGGGATTTCAAAGTCATTGAAATCGAATTGGGCCTCATCTACGACATGTTCTACTCGAAGGCAAAGGCGGTCTATACTAGTTGGGGATTTATTTGTAGACTCGCCATCTTATTCTCGATCTGTGTTGCCCTGGTGCTCTTCTCTTTTACCAACAAGCGACCATACTCGAAGCCGGATCTATTCTTAACCTTCCTGTTGCTAGGAGCGGCCATTTTCATCGAGTTATACGCGCTGGCTCATGTTCTTTTGTCTGACCAGGTCGCCTGTTGGCTCATTGAGAAAAAGCAATCGGCCGTCTTTTATTTCATCACTCAAATCCGACCGCTGTTGAAAAGGCACAGGTGGTCCAATTCCATGGGCCAATATAACCTGATGTCCTTTAAAAAAAATTACTCCCGCTGGTGGAGTTTCCTAGAGCTATTGCACGTTGATGACGTGGCGGTGAAGCTTTTCTACCAAGGCCACGAGGACGTGACTGATGACATCAAAAATCTAATCATGTCGAAGATCAAAGAGATGGAAGCGAGGGATGCGCGGAAACTCCAAGCCTGGGAAGCGCAGAAACACAAAGCAAGGGACGCAGAGGAACTCCAAGCCTGGGACGTGCAGAAACACAAAGCAAGGGACGCGCAGGAACTCCAAGACTTCCAACTGAAAGACAGGGGAATCCAGGCATTGAGCAAACGAGGATTGCTGGGTTTGTTGGATTGGAGCATCGAGAAGCTAGACTTCGACATGAGCATCCTAGTCTGGCACATAGCAACAGAGCTATGCTATTTCCTCGATTACGGATGGCAAGACAGCACTAAGGAGCTAGAAAGGAATAACCAGAGCCCTGTCAAGAAGAAGTGTTTGATGGGTTTGCACTTGTCTCGGTACATGATATATCTCCAATATATGTGTCCTTCGATGTTGCCAGCCAGATTTGGAAGTATCAGGTTCCAAGACATTTATAAAGAGCCCAGCAAGCATTTCGACTTGCCTAAATTCGCTCAGGATGGACCTGCTCGTGGCCGCAAAAGGAGAGAGCGCAAGCCTAATGTCTCGGAAGAATCTGAGATCCCAGAGGGTGCTGACGCGTTTTTTAGCAAAATGTTAAACAAAATCCGTCAGAGCATGTCGGAGGAGGACCAAGTCAAGGCCGTGCTTATCAAGGGTGCCACGTGGCGGGAACCTGAGGGCGCGTCCCGCGTGGGTGGAGATGGTCAACGATCAGCGAGGTGTGGGTGGAAATGCTGATGTACGGGGCTAACAAGTGCAAAGCGAGGGATCATGCTCAGCACATGCGGGGGGGCGGCGAGCTCATAACCCATGTCTGGCTTCTCATGTCTCATTACGGGCTGACCGACAGCTTCCAGAAAGAGCGCGGCCTCCCCCGGCAACAATAGCAGAGATAATAGTGAAGCCCTGGTGAATAGTGGGGATTGAGGAGGACCTGCAGATTAGACAGATTTATGCTTCATCGATTGTTGTTGTTGCAAATACTAAGTTTGAGATTAAATTTGTTATTTTCAGTGTCTCGTTGATTTGTGGAAATAGAATTAAAGAATAAAAAAGCACGATAGTTTAATAAATTATTATTGTACATCAATATCGTTTATGAAATTTATGAGACCCTCTGTCAATTGTTTCGAAAATTTAAGTTATTAAATAAATAGATGACTTAATATTTAAATATTTTTTTTTTCATTTGAGAATAGTGGTGATCGAGAATTGCAAATTAGAGGAGAGGTTAAGAGAGGAAATTTCAGATGTGGTGCAATGATTTAAACTTAAATTCGCATAAGAAGTATTGATAAATGACATCAAGATGCGCCACCCCTAGTCCGGAAAATCTACCAATTCAACTTTCCGACAGACTCGAGTTGTTTGTCTCTAGCTCTGCCCAAGCTGGAGGCAAATCGTCTTCTTTATTTGATTTAAGCAAGTGATTTTTTCAACGACCGGAGCAGGGGCACTTTTGTCAAAAAAAAAAATTCTGAATAAAAAATCGCAATCCCAAAAAAAATAAGAAAATTCCTTCCTTCTTCCTTGTTTCTGTCATAGATGGGCCCAACAAGCCCAAGCCTATGTCTCCCAAGTCCCAATCCCCAACCCATTTTAATTATCTTCAACAGATTGTGTAAGAGGTCCCCGCGGACAAAACAAGAAGAAGCGGAAAAGAAGAAAAGAGGAAAATTTTTATCGGATGTCTCCGGGGAGTGACAATTCCCATCTTCTTCATTTTGGGAGTGAATATCACACACAATCTTTCTACTTGCTTTGCGAAAAATTAAAAGATTATCCTTTGATTGAGTGGTATAATGGTAAAAAAGGGATTGTTAACCGTTGTCGTTTGAATATAAGAAATACCTTTTTAGATGTAGTTTTTCACTCTCGTTTTATCAATATATATACTCTTAAAGCAAATTCTTGATTACAATAATTAGCACATGGCCATTAAATAAATAATAATGAATCGGCACAAGTCAATTGATGTCCCATTTTATCCTTTGCCTCGGTTAATTTTGTCTATTTATTAAATGGATTCAAACTATTACATAGGTCCGCAAAGGGATGAGCCCCAATCAACACTGCTACATCTTTGGTGTTGAGCCAATCCATGAGTTCAAATAAAAAACTGGAAGATGGTAATTACATGTACATAAAATCAGGATAAATCCCATGCTTCAGATTATTTTCAACATAGATGGAGATCCTTTGTAGTCCCATAACAGGAATTCCTTACTTCAAGAACAGAAGGATATGATTTTTCTCATTGTGTTCATGTCACATTAAATGAATTAAAAATATCTTTTGTAATTAAGGATAATGTGATCTAGCTACAAGAACTCTTCCTCCACCGCATGGAACTGGTTATGCTTTGTTTAATCCTTGGGATGAATAAGAACACCCTTGAGGATGAGGCCCATCTTTGGAGGATCGAGCGTCCCCTGGAGGACGAAAGAAATCGTCCCCACGGTCTTTGGGCCCATCTCGAACTCGCCGGCACAGAGATTTATCCATTCCTCCTGCCGCCGCCTCAGATTCTCCAAGTTGCCCTGATTGGTCCCATCCGGCAGTTGTAGCTGAGCGTCCACCCAAGAATACCCTTCAGAGTCAGTTCGGTTGAGTTTGACCACGAATGCCACCTCATACGTAGTATTGGGAGAGAGAGCTCTTGTCTCGAATCTTCCCTGAATTAAGAGCCAGGACAACTCCTTCGATTCGGGGACACGTATGCGGACATTGCTGTTGAAACTGAATCGGAGAATTTTAATATTTACAAAATCGCGATCTGATGCACGCCAACCAGATATATAACATACGGATGCCACATTGAGTAGTGTGCTAATTTCCTTGTAGTGGATCAAATTTGTAAAAGAGGTACCATATTTCTTCGATGGTGGTCCAATACCAGCAACTTCCTTCGTCGCCCCCAGCAATTTCACACGCCTCTGGAAAGACAAGGAAGCAGTTCTTGTGGAGCTTCTCATCGACCCAAAACTTCTGTTAAATCCACTATGAGGTGAAAATTTTGTCCTAGATAATCACTATCACCAATCGTAAGAGTTTTGTTATTATTACACAAATGTGTGAGATGTGCCTTTCCAAATAAAAGAAAGGAAACGGTATCGTCGAATAAAATCTATGCCTTTGACGTCATCATGCAAATTTTTAACCACTACTTTACTTTTGGAATTTGGTGTGCAGTGTCCTTAATTAATTCCTGGATCGGTTCAATTTATCGCGTAAAAGGTCCTTCAAGACCCCACGTGATCGATAGACTGGTCTAACTATACATCTTAGTGCTGAAAGATATATAGATAGATGGAGTTGAAAGGGAAATGGAACTTTGCCTGTGTGTTGTTTTTCAGGAGCACTCCTTTGTATACCACGCGATGCCAATCCTTCATGTCGATGGACGAAATGTTGTCTGGTGCGGTTGCTTTCCTCAAGAGCGCTAAACTGTTTAGAGAAGGCCCTCCCTCTTTTCCTCCGCTTGGTTGATTAGTTTCCTCATCCGCTGGGGTTGATTATCTTCATTGTTTTCTATTTTTTTCCTTTGAAATCTATTTTAAAATATCTAATTTATGAAATATAGATGCAGAAAAAAATTAGAAGCCACGTCTGGACCTTTAGAGAATTTCAAAGTTTATAATGTGTAGGTTTTTTTTTTGGTCGAATATAATGTGAAGGTTAATAAAAAAGATAATCCAAAAAATGAAGTTATCCATTCGTGTAAGTTTGAAAAAAAAAGAAAAAGAAAAGAATCAAACTTTTAAATGAAGGGCCGAAACAACTATTTGAGCTACCAAATCGTGTACAAGAAAATTTAGAGAAAAATAAGTATTTATAATAGCAATTTTCAGGAGTTTTCATCCATGGAGCAATAGAGGGAATGAAGAAAAAAGTATAATATGCATTACCTATAATGAATTTTTAAGAGAAAAGGTATAAAAAAAAAAATGTTGCAACAATTCATGAGGAAAACAGGAAATAAATACAAGAACAAGATAAAATAAAATCTAAGGTAAAAAAAAAAAAAAAAAAAAACTATAGTCAAGCAAAGAAGTAAGTACCGAGAATGTGAAGAAAGCGTCACAAAAAAGAAACAACAAGAAGGGAGATTGAATGGTTGACTAGAGAAATCATAGGGTGATGTGTTGATTATTGCAGTCATTGGTGGGATCCATTTCTCCCTTGAACCTGTTAACAAATATTGCATCTTGTGAGTACTTTCTCAACCAATGGCTAAGCTCAATAAAATTATACTACAAAGTGATTCACTAAGCATTATGTATTTGAATAGGCCCATTCTTCTATGATATTACAATAAAAGATGCACATCCTTTCAATGAACAGAAGCAATCAAGATAATCGACTTTTAAGTCCTCTCTTTGAGATAATATTGTCTAATCTTTAATTAAAACATGAAAAATCTATGTGAAAAGCACGTACCTAGCAAAGGCTAAGAACTAGTCATTATGTTTTGAGAAAAGAAAAACCCTTGCTTTGGTTGTAGCATTAAACTTGTCTATTGATAAATCCAGTTCATATATCTAGTAATAGCTTAATGGAGCAACTTATAAACCCATTTGTCAATAGAAATTCAATCCCTTTCCATGGGCCGAACCATATATGTTTTTCAAGTAAACTTTTTTTTTTTTTGCCCTTTATTTTCCTTTTCTTGCTTTGAGATTCGGCCTTAGTAATTTTTTTTAATGAAAATTTGACAATGTAATCCCGTCAAATGCGAGGTCTAAGCAAATCACATCCCATCTGACCGTTGAGTATATAGAAATTAGCCTAGAACATGGGAGCTCAACATGCCATTTGTTTGCTAATAGGGTTAGGCATGATAAAAATACAATTAACTTTAGAGCATCTATCATCTAGTTAAAATCGAAGCTCAATAGATGTTTCCTCCTATGCTTTTGACATGGCACTTCACTTTACTTTTTAAAATTGTCAATTTTGCAATGTGGCTCACATTGACCAATAAGATTTTAGCTTAACGACTTGTCATGAATCATTTATATCCTTACTAGTAAATAGATAAAGAGAAAGCATACATATATCTTATATCTTATTGAGTTTGAAATTGGAAAAAGAGGGTAAAAATTTTCGGTCACACTCTATCATCTCCCAAATTTTGGATTTTTTGTACATGGACTATAAAGGCTAAAAAATTGATAAAGCGAAAGCATATCGTATTGTATCTCTTATCTATAGATTGAAAAAAATATATATAGCTTAGAGAACGTATATTATATTATTATCTTAGCATTGGTTATCTTGAATGTAGTTCCTCAAATGTACTTATGAACAGTGAAAATTATAAGCCAGTTGCAAAATTCTTTATTTTAAATGCAATTCCTTAAATGTTTTCTTTTATTCCAGTGAAATGAGTATAAGTGGAAAAAAAAAAAAAGTGAAATCATTTTTCCCTCGAAAGTTGTAATTTGGACAGCAAAGCCTGATATTTTGCGCAATACATCAATTGTAAGACATTTCACTTTTGTTTTCCCTGTGCAAACATCATATTGCATGATTAAGTGCTTTGCTAGACAGATCAAATTGCATTTAAGAAAACTTTATAAGCTACACTAGTCTTAGCAAAATTTAGCCTTTCGTGTATAGGATGAATTTGTGAAAAGTACCAACCTCGAATAGATATGTAATTTAAATGTCTTATGTATATGTTTTTTTTTCTCCACAAGTAACAATTTCACCTTTTGCATTGGATATTTCTCAACATGGGTTCAAAGTCTAGAGCTATTTTCTTCTTGCTCCAATTTTCAATCAACCATTGTGTAAGAGGACATCATCAATTTAACGTGTACGCTATCTCATTTCACCATCTAACTTTGGAGTTTGGATTATTGATTGCATAATTATTCTTCTTACAAGAAATTGCCAATCATGAGAAGTTTAAAATAACTTGTGAAGAATGTCACCAATAGAGAATCTAGTACTTATTTCATATGACCCACAAGAAATTGCCGATCACGAGAGGTTTAAAATAACTTGGAATAAATGGCTCCAATGAAGAATTTAGTATTTACCTTATATGGCACACAAGGAATGCCAATCGCAAGAGGTCTAAAATAACTTGTGGCGAGTGGCCTTGATGGAGAATCTAGTACTTTTCTCATATGACAAGTAAGGAATTATAGATCCCTAGTAATTAGCATAGCTTGTGGTGAATGGCCCCAACGAGGAATCCAGTACTTATTTCATATGACACACAAGGAATTTCCAATTGTAAGAGGTTTAGAACAACTTGTGACGGTTGGCCCCAATAGAGAATCTAGTACATATCTCACATGACACTTAAGAAATTGCTGATTGCAAAAGGTTTAGAATAACTTATGGTGATTGGTCCTAACAAAGAATAGCACCTATCTAACATGACACTTAAGGAATTGTGGATTGCGTGAGGTTTAGAATAACTTGTGGCTATTGGTCCCAAAGGAGAATCTAGTACTTATCTCATGACACACAAGGAATTTTCGATTGTGAGAAGTTTAGAGTAACTTGTGGTGATTGGTCCTAATGGAGAATCTAGTAATCATCTTTCATGACACACAAGGAATTGCCAATTGCAAGCGATAGAATAACTTGTGGTGAATGATCCCAATGGAGAATCTAGTACTTATTTCATGTGACACACAAGGAATTGCCAATCATGAGGGGTTTAGAATAACTTGTAGTGAATGGCCCCATTGGTGAATCTAGTATCAGAAGAGGTTTAGAATAACTAGTGGTGAAGGGCTCCATGGAGAATCCAATACTTATCTCATATTACACACAAGGAATCATGATAGGTTTAGAATAACTTATGGTGAATAGTCTCAATAGAGAATCTAGTAATTATCTCATATAACATACAAGAAATTGCTGATCACGAGAGGTTGAGAATAACTTGTGGTAAATGGCCCCAATGAAGAATCTAGTATCACGAGAGTTTTACAACAACTTGTGGTGAATGGCCCCAATGGAGAATATAGGTTTTATATCATATGACACTTAAGGAATTACCGATCGCGCGAGGTTTAGAATAACTTGTGGCTATTGGTTCCAAAGGTGAATCTAGTACTTATCTCATGACACACATGGAATTGCCGATCATGAGAGGTTTAGAATAACTTGTGGTGATTGGCCCCAAAAGAGAATCTAGTAATTATCTTATATAGCACACAAGGAATTGCCAATTGAGAGAGATTTAGAATAACTTTCGGTGAATTGTTCCAATTGTTAATCACAAGAGGTTTAGAATGAATATGGTGAATACCCTAAATGATTAATCTAGTATCATGGGAGGTTTAGGATAACCAGTGGTGATGGCTCTAATAGAGAATCTAGTACTTATAGTTATCTTATATGATACAAAAGGAATTGCCAATCACAAAAGTTTAGAATAACTTGTGGTGAATGGCTTCAATAGAGAATCCAGTACTTATCCTACATGACACACAAGAAATTGTCAATCACGAGAGTTTAGAATAACTTGTGGTCAATGGCATCAATAGAGAATCTAGTACTTATCGCATTTGACACACAAGGAATTGCTAATCATGAGAGGTTTAGAAAAACTTATGGTGAATGGCCGCAATGAAAAATATAGTACTTATCTCGTATGATGCACAAGGAATTGTCGATTACAATAGGTTAAAATAACTAGTGGTGAATGGCCTCAATGGAAAATCTTAGTACTTATCTCATAAGACACACTTTCTAAGTAGACTCAACTTTAATTCCATTGCCCTTCTCATTCTTTAGTTTAAGATATTTCCTTTTAAGATGCCTTGTCTTGCCACAACTCCAACAGACAACACCACTAGCCCTATCTAGATTTCATTTGTTTAAGTTTATACTACTCTTGTTAATATGTGTACTAGTTTTCCCTCTATTTTCACCTACTAAAGCAGCGAATACGGTTTCGGCATATTCTTTTTTACGAATGTCCTCACTTAGAATCAAATATCGAATCCTATCAAATGTCAATCTTGTTGACCCAAAGGAATTACTAACATCATTAATGGTGGTATCCAACTAACAAGCAATGAGAATAATATAATCAAAACATGTATCTTATCATCAAAGTTAATCTCAACTGAACTCGATGGACTTACGATCACATTGAATTTGTTGATATGATTAGCAATTGACTTACTTTCGCTCATCTTCAAGCTCAACAAATGTCACATCAAGTAGACTTTGTTGATCATAGAAGGCTTTTTGTACATGTCCAATAGGGCTTCCATTAGTCCCACAATAGTCTTCTCGTTTACAATGTTAAACATAACTTTAGGAGTCAACGTCAGCCGAAAAACACCTAACACTTGTCTATTTAGCAATTCTCATTTTGCTTGCTTCATCGACTTTGACTTCTCCCCAAATAGGGGTAAAAGCAAATTCCTTTGGTAAAGATAATCTTCAATTTGCATATTTTAGAAGTCAAAATCCTTCCTATAAAATCTGTCGATCCTCACTTTTACTTCTTTTGTCATTGTCAATTTACTTCAACTCAACCGAATCTAACTTTGATACAAATTTTTGCGAAAACAAGCGATCGAACAATAAAATAAATAGAACGACGAAATAAATTGAACATCAGATTTACATTATTCGATCGTGATAACCTACATCCACAAGGAGAGCAATAAATTTTTTTAATATAAATCAAGTGATACAATAAATATTACAACTACAATTTAGTCACTCAAATATTCTTAGTGTTTCCCAACCCCTAGTTATATCCAATAACTCACACAGTGTATAATCCTATAATTCCTCACGAAATAATCTCTCAATCTCACGAAAAAATTACACAAATCTTACCACAAGATTCAATTTGCTTCAACATTCTTGGATATATTCAAGGTGTAATTCACAAGTAGAAGGTCATCTTTGATAATTTTTATAAAGAACATCTACTTCTTATTTATAGGCAAGAACCCCAAAACTTTGCCTACTAATTATTTACCACAAACTTTTTGTGACACCAAAAACCCAAACTTTGTACTTATATGACACATTTATCTCAAACTTATACGGTATGACACATTTACCCCAAACTTCTTATAACATAAAAAACCCAAAACTTGTATCCGTGTAACGTCCCTAAAATTTGGTGCCACAAAAAAAAAAGTTTGGAATAAATACGTGACATAAGTTTTAGGTTTTTTATGTCACAATTTTTTTTTTTTTTTTGGGTGGATGTATCATATGGGTATAGGTAGGGTTTTTGGTGTTACAAAATATAGTTTAAGGTAAATGTGTCATAATAGGCAAAGTTTGGATTATTTTTTTTTTTGTGGCATTTTCCCTATCCAAAATAGGAAACCTTCTCCGAATGGGAAACCATTTAATTAGGAAACATATTCAAATATAAGAAACCTACTTAAATTAGGAACTTTCTTTTTCGGGCTCAAACTCAAGATATATTTCCAAAAAATTGGATGATCACTTGAGCTTTAGAATAATTGGTGGTAAATGGCCCCAATAGAAAATCTAGTACTTATCTCATATGACACACAAAGAATTGCCGACCAGGAAAGGTTTAGAATAACTTATGGCAAATGATTCTCATGGAGAATCTAGTATCACGAGAGGTTTAGAAAAACTTGTGATAAATAGCCTTAATGGAGAATCTAGTACTTATTTCATAGGACACACAAGGACTTGTCGTTCACAAGAGGTTTAGAATAACTTGTGATGAAGAACTCCAATGGAGAATCAAGTACTTATCTCATATAACACACAAGGAATTGCTTATCACAAGAGGTTTAGAATAACTTATGGTGAATGGCCCCAATGGAGAATTTAGTACTTATCTCATATGACAGACAAAGAATTGTCGATCATGAGGAGTTTGGAATAACTTGTGGTGAATCTGGTATCATGAGAGGTTTAGAATAAATCTAGTACTTTTATCATATGACACACAAGGAATTGCTGATCACAAGAGGTTTAGAACAACTTATGGTGAATAGCCCCGATGGAGAATCTAGTACTTACAACCCCAATGGAAAATCTTGTACTTATTTCTTATGACACACAAGAAACCGTTGATCACAAGAGATTTATAACAACTTGTGGTGAATGGCTCTAATGGTAAATTTAGTACTTATCTCATATAACACAATGAATTGATGATCACAATCACGAGAGGTTTAGAATAAGCTATGGTGAATGGCCCTAAGGAAGAATCTAGTGCTTATCTCATATGATACACAAGGAATCTTGTGGTGAATGGTCCCAGTAGAGAATTTAGTAATTATCTCACATGACACATAAGGAAATTACTAATCATGAGTGATTTAGAATGACTTATGGTGAATACCCCCAATAAAGAATATAATACTTATCTCATATGACACTATTCTTCAATCATTAGCTTTAGAATATGAAACTTCACTCTTTCCTTTTCCAAGGAGACACTTTTGAGTTTTTTTTTGTACCTATTTGCACAATATTCCTCTAGCAGATTAGACAAGATCCAAATGGACAAGATATTTGTACTTGTCATAAGCGCATATGTCTTGGATTGGTATTTCGCACCAACCATTTGTAGACTTCATGATGCTAGTCCTTGAGGTCGATGGAGGCAATATTGGTTGGTGCAATTGTTTGTCTCACTAAGGCTAAAGAAATGAGGGAAGGCCTTCCCTCATGTCCCTAGCTTTTCCCCGTTCACTTGGTTGAGTTCAAATCTCCATGTTCAGCCGCGCTCCTTTCATATATCTTCTTTTAGCCTTTGTTAATTTCATAGAAAATGAATGATTTGAATAATAATTTCTTAAAAATGATCATTTGTATCACTTGAAATAATTAGCCAATGGAAAATATTTTTATTATCTACAATAATTTATATCTAAATATTTTCATAGATGAAGAAAATATTTTTCATTCATTGACTTTTGCAAGGAGAATGAAAATGATGATTGGGATGATTAGGATAGACCCAATATATAAAGAGAAACAAGCTCACCAAAGAAAGCCGTGTCTATAATTCTTAATAGAAGTCATATCTCATCTATAATTTTTAAAAGTCCTATATTTTTCCATGAAAATGAATATCGCATATTGATCAAATTGGGTCACTTCTGAATCCATCAAATTTCCCTTATCGAGTCAAGCATTTGCCATTTGTTTTACTTTTTGAAACATCATTGTGTTTTGGAGTGACTTGCTAGCTTGTGCGATTCTAGAAGATTGGTAATTTAATAATTGAAGGAACATATTGTCATGATTTTAGAATAGTAAAGCCCAATTATATATGAGTTATAATGGGTCTAAACTATACACACTTGCCACCCACTAAACAACTCCTCCTCATGTGTGGGCTAGTTGATGCAGTTTGGGCTATTGTCGAGCCGGGCTTACAAATTCACTCATGTCTTGCAAATTTCTGACAATAGCGACCATGCACATCATGTGGTGGATATGTAAAATTAACAATCATATTAAGTTATATGATATATAATTGTAATCATTGTTAATAATCATAGATGGACATAATACTAATAGTTGTAAGGTGATGAACCCACACATCTTAAAAGGGCAAGTACACAAAGAGCATATTGATGAACTACTAAGTTCACTAACGAAAAAAAAAAATTGGATTCAGTATGTATCTAACCAAATTAAAAGATTATAATCAATAGTTTCAATTCGACTCGACCGTTTAAAACAAGTCAAATTTGGATGAAATTTTGGTTAGGATATATATAGAGATGAAGGATCATACTCATGGCTTAACCTTTTATTTCAATTGGTGCTGGATTGGATGTCATGGATTTTTTCGCTCTTGCAAACTTTGTGGTGAAGGCAGCAAAATTATTAACAGACACTAGCTTGATGGAGTCGCTCTTACCATTGAACATGAAATCTTTGTTTTGACCCTAGTGATATTGTGGAATACTACTTCTTCAATCTCCAATTCAATTTAACAATGCTATCAACCTATCCTTCATTTTTTTGGTAACCCCAGTAGAAAATCATGCGGATAAAAGACATATTTTTACTAAGAAAAATAATTGACTAAATAACACTATAGACACAAGACAGATATAAAATATAGAAATTATGGTGTATTGCCCATTTTGGATATTGTCTTCGGGTCGTTTGATAACAAGAATGCATGTAAGAGCTTATATATTTTCATTTTATAGGTTAAAGTCAAGTGTCATCATTTATGAACAATTAAAGGGACGAAATTAATGTTCATATGATTTTTCAGGAAAAAAATTGTCACCCAATAGCAAGGCGAGTTAGTAAAGCTCTAGAGGAGGAGGAGGCCACCGACAATGGAGCAAAGGCAGAGGAGTGTGGCTTAGTCAGAAGTAAGTACGGACCATGAGAGGTTGAAGAAGCAGGTGGAGAGTGAGAGGAAGAGGAGGGTGGTGATGGTGAACACTGGTGATGGGGAGGAAAGAGTTTTATGTGTGCTTTGATGGTGAAGAAAAGACGGAGATGAATAGCAATGCAAGATGATGAAGTAGAAGAAGAACATTGGTTGGGATGAGAATGGTATGAATTTGAGTCTGATTAAATATGAATCATCAAAATTGTTTTATAGAAAAATGGGCTAATTTTGATATGAGTCATAAAAATGGTTTAGACATAAGTGGTTGGGAGGAAAGAGTTTTGTTGGGCGCTTTGATGGTAATGAAGAGACAGATGAAAGACTATATGGGATGATAATGAAGAAGTAGAAGAATAACATGGGTTGGGTACGGATTGAGTCCGTGTCGAAATAGGTATTTGTTGCTAAAGTTGTATCACACAAAATGAGGCAGTATGAATTAATTTTGGTTGGACCCTTTTTTTGACCCATCCAATCCAGATTCAATGACTCAAACTCAATTTGACCCCACTATTTGGTAAGTGTTGACATTGGTATTGAGGAGATGAGAGTTTTGCGGGAGGCTTTGTGAAGAAGAAACCAAGATAAAGAAAGATGCGAGATGATGAATAAGTAGAACATCTTTTAGTTTTGGTATAGAATGAATTTGAGTTAGGTCAAGTATGGATTGTTAAATTATATTACATAAAAGTAGGTCAATTTGATTGAATTGGTTTGTTTAGATCGGAATCATTTTCGACCCACCAAATCCGACTAGACCCATCGTCCGATATATTTAATGCTGACTCACGTGAAAGTACATAGTTGTCCATGTTCTCCATGGTAGAGTTAATTGATGTTTCGAGGTACCATTTGAGTCTGTACTAAGCATAAAGCCCACATGCAAGCTTGACCATTTACTAAAGGAAAACTATATTTTATCCTATCAAAATGACATGAAGGAAAACCAACGTACCACTAAATCGAGCTAGAAATATCACCAAAATTTCCTTAAAATCACGCTTAATCCACAGCCCACAATAACACCTAGTAAGTATAGTCATTACTCTACCCACATAAATGACATCCTATTTGTAACTTGTTCATAAAAATCGTCAGGGTGACTGGAGATGAACCACACACTTAACATGCACTAAAGAAGCATCAAACCAAAGCAAGACGTGTAGGCGGATCGACTCATCAAGTTCCCATTGAAATAGTATCCACACAAGGAAAAGCATTTGCCATTCGTTGGTTATTAGGAGCATCCCAAAAACGTCTGGGTCGAAATATGTCTTTCAAATTAAGTTCCGAATTAGTGGATGATGCCAAAGGGAGTGACGAGCACTAAAGAAGCATCAAACCAATCAACAAATGGCAATAAATCATTCAAATTCATGCCTGAGAGATTCACTGCAGCGTCCAGCTCATCAAGCTCCGAAGATTTACAAATTACCCACTCCAATAATACCCAAACATGTCCCTATAACTGGCAAATCAAACATACATTATCATCTTATCATGGGTAATCAAAACCACACTCAAATGAGAATTAAACTAGCCCACCTCATGATTAAAAAAGCAAAGTCAGCAAAATCTAGAATAAAATCAAAACATTAAAGGCCAAAATTCATGATTATATATTGAGTAATGGACTTGAAGCATATCTTCGTGCATATGGGCTTACATACTCAAGACGAGAACAAATTACAGTCAACTGAAGATCATCAATGCTTTTATAGCGGGCACATGTTTAGTTTCAGCAAATTCAAGCATAACAACATGACTATCTCCCTTGAAAATTAGCATGGATTCCTTATCTCAACTCATATGACCAAGATAACACATAGACAAGTCTTGGCGATTGTTGTTTGAACAACGAATGGATATGGACAGCAGGCGTGAACACCTCAAGCTCGAAATAAATCCAAATGCTCTCAGTTTGGAGGACAATTCTTCCACGCTCCCAATGCAAATATTTAAGTCACTGAGAACAAAGTAAAAACGCAAACACCAAGGGAAGGAGAACTCTAGGCCATCAAAGGATGAAGCATCGATTCGCAATATATGATCAGTACACTGAACAATAACATACAAATCACTCCCATGCAATCTCAAATTGATCAATGAATTCATCATTGTTATCTGCGAGGCAAAACGTCGAGCAGGTGGTGAGCATGAAGGGCGAGATGTTAGACAAACGGGAATTCCCATCAATTGGCGAGGAAAATAACATGACAAACCCAGCTAAAAGTTGCTAGAGAGGAATCTGAGACCAAAAAATAGACAAAAATTGAAAAAACAATTTGAAACTTTCGGCAAGAGGCGATACAGAACAATCGAGTGATTGAGCCTCAATGAATCGGCCGGATCCTACCTTGGGGAGATCCGAATTGCTACCCGCTAATAAATGAAAGACACTGAAAGACGTGGAGAATCTATCTCACGAAGACGAATTTCTCGGTCTGTGCGTGTGTTGTTGCTTCGCTCGATTCCTCGGGCTCTCGCGTGCGCACCAAGCTTCAGAGAGTGCGTTGTCATTCTCATTGTGAACTCTCCTGCAGATCGTGAAATCGTGAGCTTAAAAGGAATCTCCAAATGCGTTAGACGAGAGCGAAAGAGCGGAAGAGAAGTCCGATTGGCGGTGATGAGCGTTGATGCGCCGCTCCGTTGCGGCGGAGGCCGGGGTGGCCAGCGAGGGAGAATTGATGGTGATGGAGCTGAAAAGGAAGAGGCCATAGCTCCGCCGAGAGAGACATCTCCAGTGAATGGGAATGAAACTTTTTCTACGGTTGTTATTTTTATTCTTGTCCCGTATGTTGACAAAAATTCATGTGTCAACACATATTATTTAATCAGGAACAAATGTGATAAGTCACCAAATAAAGGTAATTAGTAATTTCATATAATAGTTGGTAAATTTAATGTGATGATAAGAAAACTAAACCAAATTTGATAATAGATAAGAGAAGTTAATTTATTATTATCGAGAAGTTATTAATTTAAAAAAAAACAAATTAAAGTCAAAAATCAACTTGAAAAAGATTAGTATCACAAAACTACTTGGCAACTTAATAGCAGAAAACTGGATGGAAAGCAAGGTTAATAAATTGTGTAAATCATGCATAGACAAGATCGCACATCTTGACATCGGTCAAGGAATCCCCAGTTTCTATTCTTAAAATGGCTAGAGAGTTGAGAGGCGGTGTTCTCCTCTGTATGCCTTCCTCGGATTCTATACTAGTCACTTTCATCTTTCTTCCTTCAAAGGTGGAGAATACCTGGATGGACAACTGAAAAACAAGTCATTCTTACAAACACCAGCACTTATATTTTTTTGCCTCTCTCTATTTCTCTCAATCTCTCGACATTGAAGCTCTCTAATTTTTTTTAACGCTCTCTCAGGAGTTTACTTCAATTCCCTCCACGACTAATGAGCCGAGGAAACACAAATACGACAAGAAGACCCGTGTTAATCAATTGCGATTCCCCCGAAACGGGTCACTATAATTTGCTTACACACACAAATCTCGTCTTTCATGAAGTTTCATGGTCATTTTGCAATGTTTAGTCTCAAAAAGAGCGATTTAGATTTAGCATTGATTGTTTCTTGAAGAGAGAAATTTCACATGAGTACTAAGTAGTATAAACCGAATATAGACCTTTAAAATGGTAGAATTCATGCGAGTTTCACATAAGTTCCAACAAATCTATTAGTCCGAATTTATCTTCTAGGGCTAGAAACTGAAAGTCCCAGAACTAAACCGATCGAAGCCCGTAATGAACAGTGTGTAGTGGTTGGGCTGTGGATAGTACTTTGCCACATCATAGCCACTTCTCCTCCCTATAACGATTGCCTTTGGTTGTAGGTTTAATCGAGTTAATCCCTTACTCAAGAGGAGTCGCACCTAATTATAACAGTCAATTAGCTTTTTCACAAATATCAACTTAGAATCGGGTCCCACCTTAATATCCCCATACTTCTTTCAATTTCCCCCACTAATCTAAAGACAACAATACTAACCATTCAAGGGTACATTAGAGCACACGATGAGTAAGTTTGTTAAGCTTGGGCGATGAAGACTATACATTGCTTTTCCTTGGGGAGACCACCATTGATTGCAGCATGGCAAATTAAAAATGTGGTTTCCAAATGCGTCGCATATTATTTTATTATAAGCGGGCATTTTCAATAGACCATGGTCCTCAATAGATGCATATAATTTTGATAAAGGTGGTGGTGATGCTAATGTCAGATTGTGTGTATTTATATACATATATGTATTGGGTCAAATTATAATTTTGTTACTCCAAATTAGATTTTTTTCATGCTTGATATGTAAAGTTTGTTGAGGCTGCATTTTGTACGAATCTACAAAATATGCTTTACGTTGTCTGAGTACGATTTCTAATGCTGCACTAATCTGTAGTTCTTTTTGTTGGTTGGGTGTGATTGGGGAAAATGGTCTAAATTCAGCTTCATTGAGATCATCCTGTATGCATTTCCGAGAAGGTCCTTGTTCTTAGTTGACATCTGAATCAGCTAATATGCACAATCAATTTGTTTCCAATGGATCCGAAGACCATGGACTAATGCAGGAGTTCTAGCGAATCTTTTGAGTAAAAGGTTTATATATCAAATTTCGAGTCATAAATATAGTTATCCCCCAATGCAATCGACAAAGTTTTTAGCTATATGTAGAGCCCTTAGGCTTGGAATGCGCAGCTTACTCAACCGAGACACCATCCATTGAGATGCAGCTACTGCAATTGCTTTTGGAATTCTGAATTTTATTAACAAGGACGATTTCCTGTCCTAGCGCAAGGTTTGCCACCTTTAGGAAAAGGAGCTCCACCGGGATGGCCCCAAAGAAGGTAATCCCGCTCTCTCCCTCCCTTTAGTTTTTGGTTCTTTGGGCGTTTTGATGACGATAAGGAGCTCTGATCTGGCTATCATATGATATTCATATAAATGGCCAGAATAATCCTAGGTTTTGGTGAGGGTGTTAGATGGGCAGGTTGGGTAAAAAATGTCCTACCTAAATTGACATTTAATCCAATATGACCCATTTATAGACAATACAAATCTAATTATCCATACTAGACCTTATCCATTATTGACTCAAGCCATATTTCTAAAATATATCCATTTATAATCTATCCTATGAAAACACGTACCTACCTATTTATCTCACTTTAAGTTCTTCAAGTGTATTTGTTACTTGGATAAATATTTCACACCAAATTTAAAAAGTAAATTAGCACAATTAAAAAAAGTTAGCAAATTAAGTAGAAAACATAAAATAAAATAAAAAATCTATAGATTGAAATACTTTTAAAAAAATGCCTACAGATACTCCTATCAACCTTCGCCATAATCACCACGATATTTACTCCCATCAGTACAACCATGAATTTTTGCCTATAATTCATATCAACATTTAAAATTGTATTCACTTGATAAAACTATACCATACCATACTATAATATGGTAAAGATTTGGCTTTCAACATTGCATATAATTTTCAATTTTGATATTATTCAATTTTTGCCAAAAAAAACTGTTTTAGCGAAAGAAAAAAGAAAAAGAAAAAAGAGGGGTGCAAAAATTAGTTATCAAATTCTCTCTGCAAAATAAGACAAATAAGCTGCCAATATTTTGCAAAGATGACGTCACATTCAAAGAGTTGCCCAAGCTCACGAATGCTATGCAGAGAGACGATTACGAAACAAGCGCGTCGCTCAGTCACTTGCCCTCGAACACTCTAGGCCACTCGGTGACTACTGGTTGATGCCTTTCTTGGATCAAAATGGGTCTTGTGGAAATCGATTAATGACCCAATCTCATTAAGCTGTAATATTTTTGACCCACTTCCACCTGGTCCTTAAATATTCAATAACCCATATATAACTTGGTCTAGAAATTGCGAGGCAAAAATTGGCTCATGATCCATTTTAATACCCTTATATTTCGGAAAAGCTTGATACTATCTACTATGTTTAGCTGAACTAGAGAGTTGTAAAGGCCTTTTTGAAGTGGGTGGTCAAACTATTTTAGGGTATTTCTATAATGACCGTTTTGATCAATTGGGATCACATGCTACATGTCTACTTTCTAGATCCATTATTAAATGAAAGTTGCTAAGCTGCGAACACTTAGTTGTGCTCTCATTTGTTAATTTTGCCGTTTGATGCACGTGGTAGAGGATTAATAGGTCTCAGAATAAACGTCCAGTGGTTAATCGTGCATTATTATCCTAATTAACTTCATTTCATCTATTTCTTTGAGCTATTTAAAAAAAAAATAAGTACATTATTGGAAGTCCATTAGCTTATTACATTAATTTGGGCATTTTATGGGTGAGGATGATGACTTCTGCACATTGCCCAGACTTTCAGGAAGCATCGGCCGATAGACGCCTCGAGATCTAGCGGCCTCGGCAAAAACCAGAGTCGCTCTTAAGCCGTAGTGAAATTAAGCAACGCTTTTATGTCTCTTGAACTTTTCTCTAGCTTTCGAGTGTCAAATTATGTATAACGACAGTGATCGGTGACACGGCACTGAATTTGTTGAGGCCTTGCAGATACATTCCTCTTAGTACCCATATGCCGCAGTCCGTGGGACGACAAACTTCAATTCAATCATCTAGTATCTTATGGACAGAGCCACTGTAGGTTGCAAAAATAGCCCAAGCCCACGGCTATCCGAGACTAGAAATCATACAATAGACTTGGCAGGCGACATCTTCTCACACTTCCGCCCCACTTTCATTCGACATTGCAAATCATGTTTCTGGAGAGCATTGATTCACAAGTAGCCTTACCTAAAGTTGAAAGCCCGATCTCTGCATAACTTCATAATTTTTGGGCGCAGCCAACATTTTAGAATTTTACGCATTGCTGGTTCTCTTTCTCCAATGGGACTGCTTTGTTGGCTGATGAAGAACAAAACGTCTCGCACCTTGAATTTCATCCATTGGATACAACCGCTTTTAAAAAGGCAGAAATGGTCCAACCAAGGGAGATCCTACACGTCAAAGACGAGGTGGAGAAACATCTGCGGGGGAGCCACAAGGGAAAGAATTTGGTGAGGCCTTGCAGGTACGTTCCCCTTGGGCTGGGTCCACCTTCATGTGGGGGCCAGCTAACACAAAACAAAAGAAAGCGAAAAGAAGTGAAAGTCAAAAAGTAAAAAGAACAAAAGAGGGGGCTGCTTCGTCCGTGCCAAAAGAGAGCCCAAGGAGAGAGAAAAAGAAAAGGTGGAGAGAGAGAGAAAGAGAGAGAGAGAGAGAATCGTCTCACCGGAGCACACCAAAGAAACGGGCGAGAAAGAAGAGTAAGAGGGCTGCGATCCCTATTCGAAGACTGCTCGAATTTGAATATGTTATTCATGAGACCGAGGGCTACAGGTTGATGATTTCGTTTGTTGAGAACCGCCTCTAAATTCTCCAATTGTTGTTAGGACTTTCTAGTCCAATTTTTACTTATCTACATTTATGGCGAGGAAATGAGCTTGTTATACTTACGTGAAACCTCTAGTATCTAGAGAAAACTATTTTGTGTATCCTACTATTCTTAGGGATTTGTGAAAGTTTTTGGACAATTCACGATTTTTTTCGCATTGGTTTCCTCATTAAAATCTTGGTGGTAGTATTGGCTTTGCCTACTTATAATTTTGAAATTATATTTGTATATTGTGTGATACATATGACTGGTTGTTGGTGGGGTTAAGTTGATTTTGGTCGGTTTAGTTTTGGGGAAGAAATTCATCTGGATTGGATTTAGTCTGTGGTGAATTGTTGTCCCCAGTTCTCCCCACACCTCTTAGTCCCTGTATGCCATAGTCCATGGGGCGATGAACTTCAATTCAATCATCCAGTATCTTGTGGACAGAGCCATCATATGTTGCAAAAATATCCCATGTCTGCAGCTATTCGAGACTAGAAATCATACAATAGACTTGGCAGCCGACATCTTCTCACACTTCCGTCCCACTTTCGTTCGACCTTGTGAATTCTAGAGAGCATTGTTTCACAAGTAGCCTTTACCTAACTCTGCATGACTTCATAATTGTTGGGCGCAGCCAAAATTTTAGAATTATACGCATTGCTGGTTCTCTTTTTCTCCAATAGGACTGCCTTGTTGGCTGATGAAGACCAAAACGTCTTGCGCCTTGAATTTCATCAATTGGATACAACCGCCTTTAAAAAGGTGGAAATGGTCCGACCACGGGAGATCCTACACATCAAAGACGAGGCGGAGAAACATCTATATGGGAGCTGCGATGTAATGACAGATGATACGAAAGAACCGATCACGGCTCCAAGCTATACACACCTTTAGAGGCGGTCACATACTCAAGTGGGCTAAAACGTTGGGTACTTCCGAATGGATTCTCGATTTGGATTTCGACTGGAGTTTTGCAATTTGACACTTTGCTACGGAACCCTGCTGCCACCCCAAAGAACGTACTAATCCGGAAGATGCCCACCTAAAGAACAACAGCAGGTTTAGATCTAGAATTACTAGCCGTTTAACTTGATGTGTGCTATATCTACATGTCAGATATCCTGCTATGGCTAGCGGAATCGCACGCATACTGTTCCAAGACCAATGCACCTATGCCAAGGCAATCGACTTCTTCAATGGGCTTCCATCAGAGAACTCCAATACATGGAGCAGAAGCCGACTGATCCAGCCGACGCAACTCGAGGATAGAGAAACTTCATTGCTAATTTTATGGATTGTTTCACTCGGACTACAGACCATCTGTGGAAGCGAGAGCAAAAGTTGGACATAAGGATGCTTGCAATCAAGGAAGGGCGCAGGTCACCACCAAGCTAAGCCTGAACATACCGAAAGGCAATGTTAGCAAACAAGTGCCATTTCACTGATGCCAACTAGCATCGCTGCAAGATACTATTATCGCCAATCAAGAGCAAAATTGGTCGATCATCAACGAGGTCTAGGCGGAAATGTTGGTTTATACTGCTACCCGTTGTCAAGGAAGTTATCATGCTTAGCAACTAAAGATGAGGAGGCAAGCTCCCCCGACTCTTGTCTGCCTCTTGAAGGCTCATTTCAGCTTAACTGATCACTTCCAAATACCGAATGCTCTGGAAATAATGGAGCTAATTGTGAAATAGCATACTAGTTCATCCTGTTTCTGCCACCTGCTTTAGTCCCTCCTCATCAACTAGTTTGTCATGGCCCTCCCTAAGGGACTGAGGGAGAGCAGGTTTAGCGGTATGTTGACTGGGAACGGGCAGTCCCCTACTCAAGGTGCTTGCTCTTGTTCACGCATGATCTCGCAAACCCTTACTGCACAACATTAATTGATTCAATTTAACTAACGAAAAGATTCGATTTAGTAGGAGTCACCATAAATGACTAGGAGGCAAGTGGAATGTTGATAGGCTACTTCCTATATAAACTAGAGAGTTAGGATCGAAGACTTAGTTATACTAATAGTCTAATTAGTATCCTATCGATACCTAAACTTGGCTTTTCATAGAAAAAAAAAATGAGTCATGCAGTCTTTTTCATTTTAAATCTCCAAGTACACCCTAATAAATGTTCATGTATGGTTATTTTTAAAAATGTTTTTCACTTAATCATATGAGACAAAGATAATGTCAAGTCAAAAATAAGAAAAGTCACATGTTCAACCATGTAAAGCACAAAAATAAAGACATCGAAAATAAAATGCAAAAAATAAAACTCAACACGAGTGAGAAAAAAAATATGCAAGGTTCCGTTATTTGAGCACCGGGACATAAATTCTGCGAAGCTAACTTCTAAATCAAAGTCAAAATCTAATTTCAACCAAAGAGAATTGTCTACTAAACATAATTTACCTAGTGATATTTTAAACAAAAAATTCATCAAAGTAATCACTAAATGCAATCCAAGCGAGATTTTATTTTATTTTTTGTCAATTTTCTTTTACTATTATTATTATCATCTTATCTTTTCATCCTTCTCACCTAAGACAAGCATGACCTAAGAGTCGGTTTATTCCAAAAATCAAGTAATGTAACTCCCTAAACAAGATGATTATGAATCAAATGAAATCCAATTAAAACTATTCTTAAAATGTAACTAACAACTCGAGACTTGCATGTTCCTACCAATTTATTTTTGTTTTCCATTTTTTTTTTTTTTATTTTTGTTATTATTGTTTTGTTTCTTTCTTTCCTATTCTTCGTTCCACACCCGTTTCGTTCCATGGTTTTTTTTTTTTTTTTTAATTCACATCCAGACACTCACCAGAGAAAAAAACACGCACACTTTATACCGAGAACAGCACACACATGCTTTACCCCACCACCGATCGTCTCCAACCACCACGGCATTCTCACCAGTACTCGCCGGCCGTCGCACGTACACAATCAAAGCGCATTTTAGGTATGTAGAATACAAAGATGGAAAGCGAAGCAAAACAGAGAAAGATTGATCGCAGAACCGAATGTCCAAACAACAATTCGAACCCTTGATTCTGTTCAAGGAGATCCGCAAGCTATGAGACACGGTTTTTATATTGAACATTATGTTGACAAACCACATGAATCACTGAATCAATTCAAGCGTGGCCGACCATAATAAGACTTCAAGAAATTCAAGTTCTAATTGGAATTAATATAACATGACTCTCGGATCAAGCATGAAAAGGAAACATGAATGTTTAAATGTACAATGATCCAATCATGCGATGTGAAGCATTAAATCAAATGGCTATGCAACTCATTACTTCTAAGAATCGTGCATTCTAATGTCATTCAGGCATTTCATTGAACAGGTAAAGAACACCTTGACCAAGTAGCTTGGATGCAAAATCAAAGCAGTGACTCATCTTAGATCATCACATCAGCAATGATGCGAGTTCAAACAACCGAAAACAGATTCAATCGTAGTCGATTTTTGCGCAACCGCTTTCCCTACGCGCGCGAGTTCATTTGCGAATGTTCAGTAGAGAGAGAGAGAGGCCGGGCTCTCCCATGGAAATGGAATCGGGCTGGCTTGCTTTGATGGGTTCGGCTTGTGCTGGCGTTCATGGTTGAGCCGGGCTGAACCAAAATTGGACTTGATGGCGACAAGCTGGGCTGGGGCCAGATGGACCGGTCCAGGTCATCGCATAAATGGACTCTCTCTTCAATCTTTTATTTATTTTTTTCTTTTACTGTTTTTTTAATTATTTTTACAAAAAATGCATGCTTGGCTTGTCGCCACTAGTCAACATAGTGAACACCAGTTTGTTCTAACATGTGTTGTGTATCAAATGTGTCGACGAGCATCGAAAATGCCCCAATAAGTGGAAAACTATTGATCCGTTTCAGGGCGTTCTTGGAGCATTCAGTCAAAACAAGTGTGTGTCTTAGTGTCTTAATGTGCTAAGCTCAAAATTCCACAATTATTGAGCTAGAAAACGACTTTTATCATTGTCGAATTTCCCAAGCATTGACGACTGCAACTTTGTATTACAAGAGGGCTCTTCGATAATTTTGAAGAGGTACATTGCTGTGGGGAAGCCACAACCATATACGGACCTCGATAACATACAGTTTAGGCAAGAATGGCAAGATCATGCATGAGAACTTTGATGAACCCTTTTGGATGGGACTTATTTAGGGCAAGAAAAGAAGGCAAGAAAAGAAAAGGCAGGAAGACCTATTAATAAAGATGACAATTCTTGATCTATGACATGATACAAATACAATGAGAGAAATCCAAATTTGGCAAAATACAATATGATTAATTCAAAATTGGCATGAATTGATACTTTTTCACGTACTTGGTTTCAAAAAAAAAAAAAAAGAATACAATTGGCAATTACGCTGAAACATTTTGGTAATGAAACAAAATAGCAAGAACAACCAATAAGGGCGTGACTATCCGTCATAGTTGAATTGCTACCTTTACCCATTGAGATAGCTTTTTACATGTGTATGGAGAAAGGTCAAGTATGAAAGTGTTTGATAAGTGAGCTGGCAAGACCTAATAGGGCTCAAACCCATTTAGCTCAAACCTCCCTATTCATTTTCACTCATAACAGGGCTGATATCATTATCACAACAATGAAGGGCCGCATCTTTAGCGTGACATCATTATCATCATTACTTCTTTTGTTTTGTTAATATTATTTTGGGTCCCTTTGTCTCTACTTGACTGTGAAAATCTGAAAAATCAGAATTCGCCATCATTGTTTCATCTCTGTTTCTTCCGCCATAGCAGGAGCTGTAAGCAGCAAGACGTTTAGGGTAGAGTCCGAACGTCTGGACCAATAAATCAATCTTTCCTTTAGTCTAACGTTAGACCAACTCAAAACTTTGCCCTCGCTTTTTTTTTTTTTTTTTTTTTTTTCGCTCGGTGTACCTGCATGTTAGGTACAAGTGTACCTGGAAGAAGATGGAAGAAGCTTCTGAAGCAAGCGATGCGCCCGACTCATCATCGTCAGCAAACGCCTGAAACGGCGTAAGTGAAACGGGAAAGCCTCCTCTCATTTCCTTTGCGATCTTGAGAAGAGTGATTGATGATGAGATTGCCTCCCTCAACCCAAAAGAGCTGAGATTTCGAGTCTATGCAGGAGCGCTTTTGGAGGATAAAAAGAAGCAGCGTGAAGCGAAACATGACCGACTACTTTTGGAGGACAACAAGAAGCAAGGTGAGGCAAGAGATGACGAAATTCAGGCAAGTTCTGAAGGACAAAAATAACATGTTCTACTCAGATCGATTATAATCTTGATAAAACATTTGGCTCGGGTTGTAACGCCTGCCACGAAACTAGAACTGCATGATATGTAGGAAAAGTTAGAAAATGAAGACCCCTTTCAGATGATAAGTGGATCAATACATCAAGACCACTTCCAGGATCTGCCATACACACACGATTATTGGGTTGACGAGCAACAAAGCAAGAGCTGCAGGATGGTTCTGGCTAAGGGCTTATCGATCACTGGAGGTTCCAACACCTTATTCTGAAAATGGACAGAAGAGGAGTGGTGCCGCTGCTGCTGCTATCCTAAACAGTTACGTTTTAAGTCAAACCTTATCAAGACTCTAGGTTGGCTCGGGTACAACATATGAATTCGCTCCAACAAATATGACTCGCAAGCGGCGAGAAACGTTTTGTTGCCGCTAAATGAGCACCTTTGTCTTGGCATGTCTCTAGTGTTATTTTGGCGTTTCTTATTGGCCGATTCCCCTGAAAAGATGCCGCTGAATATGCACCTTTTTCCAGCTGCAAGTTGCCCATTTAGCGGCAAACAATTTGTGCTGCCGAAAAAGCTTTCGATTGCTTAAATGAAAATGAGGTACATTGCTAATCATCATCCTCGCTAGTAAACCGATCCTTTGCTTCTTAAATATTTCTGAGTTTCAGGTATGATGGCAACAAAGGTTTGCCCGTCGCCAAGCTAAGAAGAGTTTTTTTTTTTTTTTTTTGAACAGAAGCTAAGAAGAGTTGACTGGCTACAAATCGAAGGGTAATTCAAGACGATCATGCTCTCTCCCATGATCACGTACGAAGTTGCAATCATTGTGAAGATGAGCCATCGAGGCTTCAGACATGTTCCGGTGAAACTCAGTCTCGCTCTACCAAACGGAAACAAGTAGGGATATATGGAAAGGTTGGACATTCAGACAAAGGAAGAGTGGATTCCCATTAGCATTGACAGTCGGTACGACACCCAAAAGGGTCGGCGAGATAAGCTTTTCCCTCACGCAAACTGATATCCATTCCAAGTCTGGCCTCCGCGTCAAAGGCGTTGTTTTAGGCCAAAGTCAACAATGGGGAGCCAGCAGGCGGAAGAAAAGTGAGCTCTTCACAGAAGAGTTTTCTGTATTGAGGTCGGCCGATGAGGGAAAATGTTTAGTTGCAGCCCAATGTCCTGCTGCTGCAAGCAAACCTTCAGCTTGCAAGTTGGAGTTTTGTAGTCAAAATCTTTAAAAATTGATCAAAATATTATAGCTGATCTTGTGTTGTATGTCGGCAGAGAAGTCTATAGATAGATCTCATGAAGCTCCCGTGGCCTCCCCAACATTCCTAGTAAACTCCCAACTATTCAATAAAATTCCATATTTCGTACATTTCTTGTCCCTTGCCATTCCTCTGCTCCTCTGCTGGGTTCCACAGGCACATCGATTCCGTAAACTAACACCAACCAGCAGCGAATAATCAGCCGATATAATGCGTGAATTGGGGCTCAGGTGTCTGTATTGATCTCCTCTCTGCGTTTGGCGGTGCACCATTGTAACATGATATTTTTCCGAATTCGTATCAGTTGGCAACAATCCAAACTCGTCGTAGGACTTCCGATTCGAATCATGCTGAGCTGTTCAGGTTTGCTGACCAAGGAAATTGTAAATTTTTTGCTCACTCTGTTTGGACAAATTAGAAGGTCGAAATGATGATGAAATACTATAACCCGATGTGATCAAATCAGCATGAAGAAACCTTAAAAGGTGGATAAATGATCTAATCTTTTAGGCTCTATTTGTTTCGTGAAAAGAGAATGATTCGAAAGATATTTTCCTAAAAATAATTGCTTTTATTTCTTATAATTTATTAGTAAATATAAAATATTTTCATTATCGACAACATTATGTTTAAACTTTTTCATGAGCGATGAAAATATATATCGTTTATTCATTTTTATAAGTAATATGGAATTTTTTTTTAAAGAATTACTTTTCAAATTATTTATTTTTCGCAAAATAAATGGAGCCTTAAGTTAATTGGACTCGCTTGTTTTTAAATTACACATAACTACTATTCAAATATGTACATTGTAGCGTTTGTAGAATTCTAAAAGGAAAGAACTCATTGCTCATCCCCAAATTTTGGGCCTTGAACCCAATCAAGTCATTGTACTCACATCACTTTACTAATCGAGTTCCTCCCACTTCAAGAGTCTGATACGAAAAAAATTGAGAAAATTTCAAATAAAGACCCGAAGTGAATCTATTTTTTCAAATCGGGACTCAAAATAAACTTTGTGTCATATAAGGACCCGAAGTGGATCCATTATTTGAAATAAGAACCCGAAGTAAATTTTGTGTCAAATAAGGACCCAAAGTAATTAAGTTAATCTCTATTGAGGACCTTAGTTCACCCACAGACATTTTCCAGCTATTAAAATATGGGCAATTTTGTCAGAAATTTGTGATTAGAAAAAAAAGGAAAATTTAAGTTTAGGTTATTCATTTAAATGTTTACGTTTTCTTCTTTCTTCTCCCCGCCGCACCTCAACCAAATCACTACCCGATCATCGTCGCGACTCGATTCTCATCGCTCCTCGCCTTGCTCGACCAGCAGAGAATTTGGGTCTCCACAAACAAAGAAAGAAGTATATGGTTTTCTTATTATTTTTGAATTTGTGCCTCAACCGGCGGAGAATTTTGGTCTTCGACTTTGCGGAGGATGGGTAGAATGAATGGGGAGAACTTCGGTCTTTAACTTTGCAAAGGATGGGTACAAGGAACGAGGATACTGTAGAGAACCTAGGGTTTTTTTGTTTCTGTTTTAGGATTTGTTAATTTTCTCTATATTTTTTTTGGACAAAATTGCCCAAACTCGGATCAACGGAAATGTCACATGCTTGATAGTCGGCGAATATTTGGCTGACTAGCATGCTTAGGTTCTTATTTGGAATCGATTCAACCACTTTGAGTCCTTATTTGAGACAATGGGTCCACTTTACGTCTTTATCTGACATAAAGTTCATCTCGGGTCTTTATTTGAGAAAATTGATCAACTTTTGGTCCTTATTTGGAATTTTCCCAAAAAACTTTTTGCCGCTCCTAGGCTAAAAACACCAAAGACGAAGATCGCCAAGAATCTAGAGCGAAAAATTCTTCAAAGCAAACACTACCCTCAAGTTTCAATATCAGAACTTTTGTTGACTCAAATGGACAGCCAATTAATGGAATTTGGAGCCCGAGCCACTTAATTACAAGTTCAATGATGTGATTAGATAAATTAAAAGTTATAAAGGACTTGATTGCTAAAAAAAACAAAAGACAAATGCACAAGTCTGGGCGCCGTTCACGCTACTGCACCTAGGCGATCCTGACACAAGCTCTGGATGAGGCATTTGGTTGGACTCGTCGTCCAAACGGCCAGGACGCTGTTCATCTTCTTCCAAGCATTGATAGGCTCTAATGATCTCTCAGTGCTTGCGCTTCTCACCATCGTCTCTGGCTTGATAAAGTACAGTGAGAGGGTTTACGTCCTCCTTGCCACGAGTAGCGAGCAGTTCAGGGACTTGATCTCCGAGCCTCCTCTCCATTACTCAAAGATCCCAGAGGAACATAAGTTGAAGAAGGCCAAGGGCTACGACATCACGCTGTACGAGGTGATTGAGATATGCGGAGTGAACGTGGAATGCAATTTGAAGGCGGGCATAGATCTTTCGTCTCCTGATAAAGGTCTCTTGTCCGAAGCCAAAGGTACATTCGACCTTTTCCGGCACCTTTTTGGGAGTGAAAAGCTTTTACCTGAAAAGGTGAAGGAGCACAGCTGAGCCGAGTTGGCAGTAGCCAAAGACCTGATCAACATTTTCTGGCGCTTTTTCGCTAGTCTCGTGCTTATCTTCG
The DNA here is from genome assembly GCA_017140255.1 of Eucalyptus paniculata subsp. matutina. NCBI lineage: Eukaryota > Viridiplantae > Streptophyta > Magnoliopsida > Myrtales > Myrtaceae > Eucalyptus > Eucalyptus paniculata. The sequence goes on along the minus strand of CM029444.1, from coordinate 31,818,552 downwards.
AGGACCGTGACACTAGCATGTTAATACTCAAGGATAAACATTTTCAAGTTGTATTCAGAGTTATCGAGATTAAACTAGGACTCATGTACGATTTGCTCTGCACTAAGGCGATGGTGATCCACAATCGGTGGCGCTTTACCCTCCGCACCATGAGTATCCTGTACACCGTCGTGCTCTTGGTGCTTTTTTCCATGTCAGACAAGGACAAATACTCCAAGTTCAATATCTATGTGACCTTTTTGTTGCTCGTGGTCGCCATTTTCCTAGAGATTTATGCATTATTAATTATTCTCTTCTCCGATGAAGCTGCTTGTTGGCTGAAGAAACATATGTTAGACATAAAAATCTAATTGCGGAAGCTGGGATCAATTAAAGACAAACATCCAGCCATTGTTTGTAATCACGTTCGTTTGAAAAACCTGAAAAATCAGTAAAATTTGGGCATACGCTACTAACCCAATTCCCTCACGTACTGATGGTGTATTCCAAATGAGAGGGTTTGTGTTAGACCTTGTCATCACCCATTAAAAATGAACATACGTTCCTTTTTATACATCGTCTCCCATCAAGACGGTTACCAAATGGGCGGTTGTCACGAAAGGGTACGAAGCGTGGAAAAACTTTATGTCGAATAGTCACAACTATAAGAGAAAATATGAGTCTAAAATGTGGGATCACAAAAATAAATAACATTCTCCCACTTGATCCCATCATTTTCATCATATGGATTATCCAACTAATTCCACAAAAACTTTATGCTTAAAGAAAAGAAACAAAACACATGGATCATGGCGACATGTCCTCTAAGAGTGAGTAATATCTTCAATGTATCACAATGCATCTTATTTCTTTAATGTCAGCCTATATGTGACAACATATCTTAATGAATAAACCCCATGTTTATTCCAAAACCAAGGATAAATGTTATTCTCATAAACAACAAAATGTGTACACCAAAATTGAGAATAAACATTACAACTGAATAAGAGTTTCATACAACAAAAAAATCGTTCATATGACGACAAATCACATGATGGGACTTATTCCCATACTAGTTACACGATCCTTATACTTCATTGGTGGCATGCCTTTAATTAAATGACAAGCTATCATTAATTCAGTACTAACGTGTTCAATGACCACTTTATTCTCCTTAACACATTCCCTTATGACTAAATACTTAATGTCGATATGCTTACTTCGACTGCCACTTTTGACATTTTTAACCATAAAAACCGCAGCTGAATTGTCACAATATATTCTTAATGGCCTAGAAATTGAATCAATAATTCTAAGCCCAGCAATGAAACTCTTCAACCATACACCATGTGAGGTAGCCTCAAAACAAGAAACGAACTCAGCCTCCATAGTGGAAGTAGCAGTCAAAGTCTGCTTGGCACTTCTCCATGACACGGCTCTGCCAGCTAACATAAAATTGTATCCAGATGTTGATTTTCGTGAATCAATGTAGCCTGCGAAGTCCGCATCCAAATAACCGACCACTTTCAGATTGTCAGTTCGTCTATACATAAGCATATAGTCTTTGGTACCTTGAAGGTATCTCATCACTTTCTTTGCAGCTCTCTAGTGGTCTAAACCTGGATTACTCTAATATCTTCCTAACATTCCCACAGAAAAAACGATGTTAGGTTGAGTGCAAACCTGAGCATACATCAAGCTTCCAACAACAGAAGCATATGGAATGTTGTACATTTGTTCCCTTTCTAGATCGTTCTTCGGGTATTGGTTCAAATTGAACCTGTCACCTTTCACAATGGGTGCTATACTTGGTGAACAATCTTTCATCCGAAATTTCTCTAGGACCTTATTGATATAGGTTTCTTGAGATAGTCTTAAAATACCTCGAGATCTATTTCTATGGATCTTAATACCAATGACATAAGATGCATCACCCATATCCTTCATGTCAAAATTCTTAAAGAGAAATTGTTTCACCTCATGTAGCAACCCCTTATCATTGGTTGCAAGTAATATATCATCCACATACAGCACAATGAAACAAATTTTACTCTCACTGACCTTCTGGTATATACATTGATCCATGACATTCTCTACAAAACCGAATGAAGAGATGACTTCATGGAACCTTAAGTACCATTGGTGGGATGCTTGTTTCAAGCCATATATAGATTTTTTAAGCTTGCACACCAAATGCTCACCTTTACTAGAGGAAAATTCTTCAGGTTGTTTCATGTAAACCTCCTCCTCCAATTCTCCATTGAGGAACGTCGTTTTCATATCCATCTGATATAATTCCATATCAAAATGGGCAATCAATGCCAAAACAATACGAAGAGAATCTTTCTTAGATACAGGAGAAAAAGTCTCCGTGTAATCGATTCATTCCTTTTGAGTGAATCATTTAGCAACGAGTCTAGCTTTATATCTTTCAATGTTACCCAATGAGTCCTTCTTAGTTTTGAAGACCCATTTACAATCAATGGCCTTCGCACCATCAAGTAACTCAACCAAATCCCAGACTTTGTTAGATACCATAGACTCATCTCTTCCTTCATGGAATTACAGCACAAATTGAATTTATCACTATCCATGACTTGTGAAAACGTTTCAGGATCATTCTCAGCTCCAATATTGTAGTTAGACTCTTGTAAATACACAATATAATCACTAAGAATAGCCGATTTCCTTATTCTAGCAAATCTTCTCAATGTTGCATCAACATTCTCTTGAGGAGCATGTTGCTCAATTGGTTATTTAATAGTTTCTGGTAATTGCTGAACAACTGGATCTACTAGATCAATGTCAGCAGGTTGTGGAACTTCAACGATTGGTTGTTCAATAGCCGGCTGAACTGAAGGGGCATTATAAGCAACAACCAACCTTAAACTTGAGGTGGAAGGTTGAGTGTCTGAATGATTTCCTTAGGAACAAGGTCCTTTGATCGATCGCTCCCACTAATCAAGTCATTTTCAAGAAATTTAGCATTTCTTGATTCTACAATCCTAGTGGTGTGAGATGGACAATAAAACATGTATCCCTTAGACTTTTCGGCATATCCAATGAAATACTCACTTATGGTCCTTGGGTCCAACTTCTTTTCTTGTAAATTGTAAATTCTCACTTCAAACGGGCATCCCCAAACGCGCATATGATGCAAACTCGGTTTCTAACCCTTAAATAACTCAAAAGGTGTATTTGAGACAGACTTGGTCGAAACTCGGTTTAATATGTACACTGCCGTCTTAAGTGCTTCAGTCCACAAGAATTTAGGAAGTTTGGAGCTGCTAAGCATACTACGCACCATGTCCAATAAGGTCCGGTTTCTTCTTTCCACTACGTCATTTTGGTCTGGAGAACCAGGCATAGTATATTGGACAATTATTCTATGCTCTTGAAGAAACTTTGCAAATGGACCAGGTGCTTGTCCATCTTCAGTGTATCTACCATAGAATTCTCCACATCTATCTAATCTCACGATCTTAATTTGCTTACCGCATTGTTTCTCTACTTCCGCCTTAAATACCTTAAAGGCATCTAATGCTTCATACTTATTATGAATCAAATAGAGATACATATAACGTGAGTAATCATCTATAAAGGATATGAAGTATTTCTGACCACAAGAGTCTATATCCGGACTGCATCTATCTGTATGTATGATTTCTAATATTTCTGTACTCCTCTTGGCACCTTTCTTTGTCTTGTTAGTTTGCTTTCCTTTTATGCAGTCCACATAAGTATCACAATCAGTAAAATCTAAAGTACCGAGTACTCAATCATTTACTAATCGCTTAATTCTTTCAATGGAGATAAGTCCCAATCTCCGGTGCCACAACATAGAGGAATTTTCTTTCATAACACATCGTTTCATACCAGCTTTATCATGAACATGCATCGCATCATAATAGACATTGTCTTGTAAATTAATTCGAAAAAGACCATCAGACAAAATACCACTCCCAATAATTTCATATTTAAATGATAAATAAAAGTTTGAATCTGAAAAGTTAAAGGAATATCCCAAAGATACAAGTCTTGAAATTGAAATTAAGTTTCTAGAAAAAACTAGGTACATAAAAGGTCCTTTCCAAATTCAAAACAAAGCCACTATTGAGAACTAGTCTGCATGTCCCAATAGCTTCCACATGCGAATGCATCTTGTTTCCTGAATATATGCTTTGTTCACTTCCCACTGGCTTCCTGTGGTTTTGAAAACCCTGCAAGGAATTCGAAATGTGGATTGTAGATCCAGAATCAATCCACCAAGTGTTGTGACTTACATTAGTCATATTAGATTCATAACAAACATAAGAGATTGAATTATTTTTTTTCTCAAGCCATGCCATAAATTTGACACAATCCTTATTTATATGCCCCTCTGTTTACAGAAGAAACATTTGTATTCTTTCTTAATGTCAGCTTGGGGAGGTATTTTACCTTTACCTTTATACTTGCCATGGCCTTTATTCTTTCCATGTGTTGCCAAATGAGCACTTTCTCCCAATTCCATAATTAGTCTTTCTTCCTCTTGAACACACATGGTCATGAGTTCATTAATTGACCATTTATTCTTATGTGTGTTATAAGAGATCTTGAAAGGTGCATACTGTTGTGGGAGAGTGTTCAGAATATAATACATAAGGAATGATTCAGATATCTCAACCTTAAGGTTCTTAAGCTGAGCTGCAATGTTTCTCATTTGCATGATGTGCTTACGCACATCTCTAACACTAGTGAGCTTCAATGATAAAAACTTCATAATCAAGGTCATGGCATGCGCCTTCTCAGAACTCTGGAACTGCGCATCTATGGCCTCCAATAAAGCCTTAACATTGTTATGCTGAGCAACTGAACCACGAATACTATGAGATATCTTAGCTCTTATAAACATGGCACAAACGCGGTTGGACCGCTCCCATTGGTTCTAAAGAGCTATTTCAGCTGGAGTGGTCGAATCAACAGGAGTAGGTGGTTTGTCTTTTCTTATAGCATAGTCAATGTCCATTCACCCCAATTGAAGAAGAACTGACTCATTCCAAACTTTATAGTTTTCACCATTCAGTATGGGAACATCAAACTTAAATTCAGAAAAATTCACAGGTTGTAAAGCTGCATATCAAATAATCATGCTTATGTCACAAAATTTGAGGCATAAAATACATAAATCATGTTTCACCAATATAAACACGTCACGAATATGAATCACATAACATAAAAACTGCCTGTGGGCTAAGTTTTTAATTTAAATAGATTCATAATTACATAATGAAGAAACTACCATATTATATGCCTTTTCTTAATCCCTGTGGGTAAATTAATAAAAATAATATGATATTTCATCCTAATTAATCCTATTAATATAATGAAAATTCTCGTGGGATAAAATTCATCATATTAATATAATTAATTACAATTAATGTCAATTTCTAAATATGATCCAGAAGCTCTTAATATATAATTTAATTAATTAAAGATGATGTGGCTACTCTCTAATTAATAAAATATATGAATCATTGGACATTTAATTTCATGCATAAAATATTCATAAAAATGCACGAAATGACATAATAAATAAATACATCAAGGGCAGAACAATAAATAAATAAATTGGCCAAGGGCAAGATTGTAAAAACATGAAAAATTTGGGGCAAAAGTGTAAAAGGAGCCGCGGGTGGGAGATGACAGGCACGTGCCGAGCACGCGCCAGAATCCGCGCGGGTGCGTGCCCCGCACGCACGCGGTTCAGCGCGCAGGCGCGTGCGTTGCATGCGGTGGATCCCACGCGCGCAGTGGTTAAGCGTGCGTGAGAGCACGTGGCGCGTGGGCTCCATGCACCTGCAATTGCAGAGTGCACGTGGGCTCCACGCGCCTTCTTCCTCGCACCGAGAACGAATTTCTTCGCCATTTTTCGCCGTTCCGATGCGGTTTCGCCGGCCGTTTCTCCTCCGGCAACCCATCTAAGACCGAAATAAATGATGGGTTTTAAAGAGCATGCCGGCATGACCAAATGGGTTCAAGTTTCGGCAAAAATGACGAAGAAATAAGCCCCAAATCATAAGAAAATTCCCAAAAACACATATCCTCAACCACCGCGACTTCTGCCGTCCAATTAGCCTTCGGCGAACACCAATATACCAGAAAAACTCATGGCTAATGTTCCTCATGGCGGTGCGACCGTATGGGTCCGAAATCAAGGGGTGGGTCGCCTGGATTTTGCCGGGAATCAGCGAATCTCTCTTGGCCTCAAAACTTCAAGTTACTGTTCATCCTCAAAAATGACCGAAAATACACAAAAATACAACAAAACAAGGCAGAGGCACTTAACATGCTCTGATACCAAATGTTAGACATAAAAATCTAATTGCGGAAGCCAGGATTAATTAAAGACAAACCTCTAGCCATTGTTTGTAATCACGTTCGTCTGAAAAACCTGAAAAATCAGTACAATTTGGGCATACCCTACTAACCAAATTCCTTCACGTACTGATGGTGTATTCCAAATAAGAGGGTTTGTGTTAGATCTTGTCATCACCCTTTAGAAATGAACGTACGTTCCTTTTTATACACTGTCTCCCATCAAGACGGTTACCAAATGGGCGGTTGTCACAAAAGGGTACGAAGCGTGGAAAAACTTTATGTCGAACAGTCGCAACTATAAGAGAAAATGTGAGTCTAAAATGTGGGATCACAAAAATAAATAACAACATAGTCCAGTCATCCTGGATTTTGTTGAATGGTTACATCCACTGTATAAGAGGCACAGGTTGTCGGGTTCCATGGGGCAGTACAACCTACTAAGCTTTGCTTTCAAAGAGAAACTCCTCCCGTTCCATCGAATCCTAGAGTTGCTACGCGTCGGCCAGAAGGTTCTGAAGTTCTTGTACAAGGGTGATGTGGAAATAAGCGACTTTATTAAAGAACGGCTTCTCGAACGTCTCAAGTCCCTGGCAACAAGCGAGAAGGAAGTCCAGTCCGTAGGGATGATCTACCCGGGATATCTCATAATGAAAAAGCATGAGTCATTGGACGATTTTAAATGGAGCATCGAGTTAGAGCTCGACCAGAGCATCCATGTCTGGCACATTGCAACCGAACTCTAATGCCACCTGGAAAAACAGGAAGATCTTTCAGGCGCTCCCGAAATGAGCAAGCAATTGTCTCAGTATATGCTGTATCTTTCGATTATGTGCCCTTTTCTCTTGCCGGTTGGAATCAGACGCGTCAGATTCCGAGACATGTACGCGGCTGCAACGAGTTTGCTCAAAGAGTCTCAGTCAAAAAAGGCAACCCGTAAGGCTGTAGAGAGCGAATCCTACTTGAAGCTTGCAATGTGCTGCACATAAACGTGAACACAAAACTAGCTCCGATCATGGAAAAAGGAGATAAGAGCAAGTTTGCCTTGTACCAGGGATGCCGGCTCGCGTCGCAGCTGAACAACCGAGAGAACAAAAGGGAGATTGTAAGTTCTGTGTGGGTGGAGATGCTTGTTTACGCGGCCGTCAAGTGCAAGGGGGTTCAACATGCCCGGAATCCACGACAAGGAGGCGAGTTCCTAACTCATGTCTGGTTCCTCATGGCTCATTTCGGCTTGACCAATCACTTCCAAATACCATTCATCCCAGCAATCACGGAGCTGCTTGTTAAACAGGAGTAATGACTTTTGGTGAATCATATGTAACATGTACTGACTCCTTATGGCTCATTTTGGTTAGCCGATCACTTCTTTTATATGTACCTTGCGTTAGTGTTATAAGCAAATCTTTCTGGAATTTCGTTTCTGTTTCACTGGATCTCGTCAATGGAATATTCTAAAGAAAATACGTTAGTCCATTTAACAATCTAATGGTAAAACACAAATCATTGTGTGGGTTTGAACTCCATGAGCATGTACAGGCCGCAATTTGCTGTATTCATCTGTGGTTTTCTGAATACTCAAAATCTGCCTAGGACCCGGTTTTTACCTTTGTATATCTAGCTCAAGAAAGGAAAACCAATAGAACTAAGAATGTGACTTTCCCATAATTAATTTTTTTTATTCCATTTTTAAACACATAAGTTAGTTAAAATAAATTATTTTAAAAAATTTAATCTCCACATGAAATTTTAAACATTCATTATGAGGTAAAGAACCTTATTCTCCTAAGTCACTTACTGGTTTACTAGAGAACCTAGTTAAGTTATCCAAAGATTGAAAGAGCCCATGATATTTCCTCATGAATTAGGTAGTTCAAAGTTAAGAGAAGTCTTTACCTTCAGTAGAGCAATAGTTACACCTATCATACCATATTTTAAAAAAATTACGCTTTACGTCATTCAATGGTTGATTAGATTAGTAATTTGTCTACTCAATGATTAATTTACTTAAACTTTTAATAATCATTAACGAAGTGTCTTCTTTAATTTGTTTTCCTTGTTTAGGACTGCATCAAAAAATGGGAGCTAAATCTGTTAATATAATTTCATGTTTCAGTTAAAGAACAAAGAACTTTTAAGCAATATTGAAGAAATAATTCATTTCAGATCATTACAAACCGCCCTAATGCGAATTCAACTTATCAAAACAACTTCAATCATGACCAATTTTCACAAGAATGAAGCTATGATTCTTATTTTCCTCTTCACGTGCAAATAAACCTAAGCGGAGCGTATATGATATTTTCCTTGAAAATGTAATTGAGGACTGCGAATATTGATCGAATTGAAGGTACAGATCCCCAGGAACTATTTGGCTGTGAATCAGAGTCGCGTTCGAGAACAGAGAGATGGGCTAAGGCTTTTCATTCCTACGGGCCTGGTTTCACTTTTCATGGGCTGAGATGACTTTTGAAATGGTTTGGGCTTGTGCTTGCGAATTACATTCAGCTGAACCGGAGCAGTGGGCCTGAACAGATTCTATTGGCCTGCCTTTATGATCAAATGGGCTGAAGCCTTTTCATCATTTTTTTTTAATTGGTTACGTGTTTTATTGTTTTATCTTTATTCTTTTATTACAAAAATGCATATTTGACTTATTTGCGAAATTTCAGCTTTCTACAACAAACCAACTTGTTAACAAAAATATCATCCCTCTTGATGGAGCGAACCATATGTAGCAACTTTTCCTTCTTTGTCATTTCTTTTCTTTTCCTTTTCTTGCTTTCGGCCTCAGTGAATTTAAATCAAACACAAGATTTTTTTTTTTCGAGGAAAAATATTTCAGAGAAAATATCTTCTTAATTTTTCAGTGTTAGGATCGCTTATGAAAATAAGTCTAACAGAAAATCTTTTCTTATTCAACAGCATAACAGGAATAGCCTGTACAAATGTGATTATACAACATAACTAAATGGCTACCCATACTTATTGAGGTTAGATTTTTCCATGTGTGAAGGAAAAGTCAAGTGCAGAAGTCAAAAAGCCATTTGCTTAACAAGCCTTTGATAAGTGAGGTGGTAGGACTTAAGAGGGCTCAAGCCCATCAATGAAGATTTGTATCTTTAGGCTTTATTTATTTTGCAGAAAATATTTTATGGCATTTAAATTGCTTAGGAAAAAGAGTGAATAGAAAATGTTTCCTATTAATGCTTAAATTCAGGAAGATGATTTCCTCATTAAAAAATTGTAAATCTTTTTTCAAATGTGACAAAATATTGGAGCTTAGACCAAAAACTCAAAACTCATTTGAGGTTTTTGATGTTAAAAAAAAAGTTCATGATAAATGTCATGGTTGTCATACTTTAGAGTTTTTTTATGTCACAAATCATCAAAAGAGTTATGATTCAATTAGCATAATTGAAACATTTAGAAGTATTTTAGCATAAGTGCAATAAGTTTAAGACTTTTTTTAGTAATTTTCCTGCTTTCTCTTGCCTTGCCTAGTCTAGATATTTGGGCAATCCTAAGGATGGAACTTTCCCACATTGACCTAGCATATTCATGATTTTACTCCTAGGGTGCTTCGTAGCAAGATTAGAATTTAAAGATCACAAAGAAAAAAAAGAAGCAAACTATTTATCCTCTATAGTTGCATTTTATTTGAAGAATCAGACTTTGCTAATCTAAAAGAATGAAATTAATACAATTAAATTGGTGGAAAGGACAAGTGATGAATGCCCAATTTGCATGCAAATGTGAAGACAAAGTCTTGTGGAGAATTTGCACTTTGGAAAGGAAACAGAGTACCTACTCGCACGGACCCCTTAAAGCTTGACTTTTAATGCCCACCAAATCTGTTATTGGAGATGATCGTGACGTTCTTCATATCACCTTTAAGGATATGCACAACGATTGTGCTACAATTAAATTGCTGAAAGGACTAGTGATATATGATGCATGGTGTCCATGCACATGTAACAAAGTCACGTGAAGCATATGCGTGTTGAAAAGAAAAGAACGTACCTACTCAAATGACCAACTACCGACCAAAAAATAAAAACACTGATCAATTGACTCTTAAATATTGACTTTATTTCCCAAATTTGTTATTATAGATAATCATGGCATCCTTCATTTCCTTAAAAGGATAATGCACAATGATGCGGAAAATCTCCAGACATTTTGTAATAAAATTAATTAACCTTTCAACCCTATTTAGGAGGATACACGTGCGTCCCTGTATGTCGACAAATGCCAAAAAACAGGGGCACAAAAGGACAAAGCAACGCAAAAGGGAGATATTGAGAATCCCTCCTAATCATCATTTACAGAATAATTAACTATCCAACCTCATTTAGGAGGAAACCCGTGTTCTCGTCCGTCAACAATTGCGAACCAAAAGCGCCATAAAAGGACAAAGCAAAACGTGTAACGCGCACAGGTTAATAAGTTGAGGTGAGATGGATTCTTCAAGCTTGACTTTTAATGCCACAAATCTGTTATTAGAACTAATTACGATCCAAGGAGATACGAAGAATCTCTCGTACTCATCTCTGACAATATTAATTAATCATTTGATCCCATTTAGGCGAGAACATGTGTGTCCTTATCTGTTGACTAACGCAGACCAAAATATAACTTTGAAACGAGGTTGAATTAATTTTCACACTGGGCATTTGAAAAGGATTGTCGACCTAAGTCTTTCAATACTCTATCATCACCGTGACTCTCATCATATTTTTCAACATTCTACTTAGGTTAACAATGTTAAACTCTTTGCAACCATTCACCTAAGTTTGAAGATTTTTCTGACTTTTGCAATTTGATAAGCATTTGACACCCTTACCCTGAAAAAATAAAATAAAAAGCATGAGCGTAAGGAATTAAAGTTCTACTAGATTTAATTTATTCCGAAGTATATTGATCAAAGAGAGTTAAATTTTCATTTTATAAGATTGGAAACTTCTTAGTGCTTTTGAAACAAGAGTCGCATTATGACCATTAATGCAATGTAGACCTCAAATGAAATGTTGCAAAATTCTTCTATGATTGATCGGTGGTTCATTTTATAAAGCAGCGACTAGTATAAAACCAAAGTGAATTACGAAGCATTTTCATGCACATTTACAAATAAAAGTTAGGGTCTATTGAAATATTTTATTTTGTATATTATAAGATAGAAATGCACCAAAGTAATTGGCCGAACTTTGGAATGTGGAACTTATCTTGATCTCTGACACAATGCGAAGATAATGAGATACACTTAAAATTGATATGATAAACTTAAAACTGGTATGAAGTGATATTTTTTCGCGCACTTAATTTCAATAAAAAAGAAATGCCCTTTGCAATCCGACTAAAGGATTTTGGTAATGAAATGAAATAACGGGATTAATGGATATGGATGTGATCAATGGGCATATTAGATTGCTACCTTTCCTATTCTACACGGGCTAAGATTTTTCCGTGGGTGTGAAGGAAAGTGAAGTCCAAAAGAAGCAGCCTTTGATAAGCGAGCTGGCAGGACCGATTAGCCTCGAGCCCATTTAGCTCAAATCGCCTTTGTCATCTTTAGCGTGACATCATCATTACTGTTATTTTATTTGGGCCCCTTAGCTTCATCTCTACTTTACTCCGAAAGTCCTCGAAATCAGAACTCTACCATCATATTTTCATCCCTGTTTCTTCCGCCATAGCTGGAGCCGCAAGCAGCAAGAGTTTTACGGTAGAGTCCGAATGTCTGGACCGATAAATCAACCTTTCATTTAGTCTAACGTTAGAACATGTCAAACCTTTGATTTTCTTTTTCCCCCTTCGTGTACATGTAGGGTAGGTACGAATATACCTTGAAGAAGATGGCAGAGATTTCCGCAACAAGAGATGCGCCGGATTTGTCACCGCCGACACATGAAGAAAAGGCCCAAATCAGCACAAGTGAAACAGGAAGGCCTCCTCTCCTTTCCTTTGCGATGTTGAAAAGAGCGATGGGCGTCCAAATCTTCTCCCTCGACAAAAACGAGCTGAGCACTCGAGTCTATGCAGGAGTGCTTTTGAAGGACGATAGGGAGCAAGGCGAGGCCAAAAGTGGCGAGGATCAGGTGAGTTCCAAAGGACAAAAATGAACTAGTTTTTGCTTAGATAGACAATGCCCTATTGAGAAAGAATTTGGCTCGGATTGTGAGGCCTCCCATAAATTTAAAACTGTATGATATGCAGAAGTCTGTAAATCAAGACCACCTGCGGATGATAAGTAGATCTACAAATAGGTCATCACGGATCGGATGGGAGCTCGGTCGCTCCAGATTGGACAAGAGCCGAGTTTTGTTCTGATGTTGCTAATGCCTCACTCACTGATCATTTCTTTGGGCTTACAGGAACCGCCGTATACGCGCAAGTATTGGGTTGACGAGAAGCTCAACAAGAACTGCTGGAAGATTCTGGCTAAAGACTTATCAATTGCTTCGGATGACAAATACTGGCAATGGACAGAAGAGGGGGAGCCATGGCATCGTTGTCTCTTCTATCCTAAACGAGTACATTTTAAGTCGAACCTTCATGTGCTGATCAAGACTCTGGGTTGGCCCGTACGAATTCGATCCAACAAATATGATCCGCGAGCAGTGAAAAACTGTGTTTTGCCGCTAAATGGGTACTTTTGTGTCAGCATATCTCCAGCGTTATTTCGGTGTCGCGTATTTTTCGGTGCTGCCAAAAAGATGCTGCTAAATATGCACCTTCTTTCATCTGCAAGTTGTTCACTTAGCCGCACCTGTGCTTTGAATTGCTTACATGAAAATGAGATCATTGCTAACCATCATCATTGCTAGTCAACCAACCCTTTGCTTGCTTTGAATATTTCTGAGTTTCAGCTATTCAGGCAACAAGAAAGTGCATGTCGCCGAGCTAAAAAGTATTTGCTGGCTAGAAATCACTGGGAAATGCAACACGATCATGCTCTCTCCACGGACGAAGTACGAAGTCGAGATCCTCGTGAAGATAAGAGAAAGAGGCCGCGGATGGGATGCTCCAGTGAATCTTAGTCTCGCTCTCCCAGATGGAAGCAAGCAGGAACGCATGGAAAGATTGGAAGGACTGGAAAAGGAAGAGTGGCATCGAATTAGCATCGGCCAGTTCGAGACGACGCCCAAAACCGTTGGCAAGATAAGCTTTTCGCTCAAGCAAACCGATGGGAATTGGAAAACCAAGCTTTGCGTCAAGGCCATTGTTTTGAGGCCAACAACATAGATAAGCAGCCAAAATAATGCGTGAATTGTGGCTCTAAGCGTTTGTAATTGATCTCCACTCTATGTTTGCTGGTGCACCGTCGTAATGGTATTGTTCCGAAAATGTATTCAATCACAGTTCCGCAGTCAGAAATATTCAACTCGACTCGTGCCGAGTTCTTCAGGTTTTGCCCACCAAGGAAATCAGTTTTTTTTTTTTTCATCAGCTTACACTGTTTCTACAAAACTAGAAGGCCGAGATGGCAATGAAATACTTGAATTCTACGTGATCAAATTGGACAGAAGAAAATTACAGGTGAATAAATAATCTTATCTCTTAATATGAACTCAATCATAATTGCTTGTTCTTAAATCACGCGTAACTAGTATTCAATTCTACTATTCAAAAGTTCATTTTTCATCCCCCAACATGTGCATTTTTTACAATCTATTCCTTGTACTTGCATCACTTTGCTAATCAAGAGTCTGCAGGGAAAAGCTTTTGCCACTTCGAACTAAACCCCCAAAGATGAAGGCCTCGACCGAACCTCGAGTAATAGCATTCTTTAAAGAAAACACCATCCCCAAGTTTGCCGACTCATACGGACAAGTATATGCCGACTAACTGGATTTGGAGCCCGAAAGACTTAACCAGAATAATTATGCAAATTCAAGGATTTGATTAGAAAAATTAAAAAGTTGAAAGACTTGATTGAAAAAAGAAAAGCACAAATTAACATAACCAGATGCATCAGTTCCATAAACAAGACATGCCTAATTTAATGATACATTGGTATTGCAGAGTAGCATATGGTTTTAAAGGTAGATGATTTTAAATTCTGTTCAGATTCCATCTATAATTTAAAAGTGGAATCCATCCGTTAAAGCACATTCCCTAATCTTTGAATGTAGGAACTTGGAACCTGCCATTTCACAAATTCCAAAATTGGTTCTATGGTCTACTTAGGTTCCACCTTTACTTTTAATTGAACGATTGCAATAAATTAACATCTCTAATTATCAAAATTTCTTGCAATGCACTAATTATAACTCATATTTAGAGATGTAAAAAATAAGACATATTAATAAAGTAAAACCAGATTGGTGGGAATCAGTCCTGTTCTCAGATTCCCGATTCTAATTTATGTGATTTTAACTTAATGTAAATGATTTAGGCACGCGCTGTTGCCATTTGACTGAAACAACTAGAATTAGCCAATGGACGGAGGACGGCAGAACGCTCAGAGATTCACGTTTTTCACGTGAGGATCATCCTTTTAGTTTCGGAGTCGGTAGAATACGACATAGTCAATAAGGACAGCTTGACGTCAGGAGTTAGATGGGGGCCTCCAGTAATTGTCACTGATTTAGAATTACCAATAAGGTCCGTCCTCCGTGGATAACAATTGCTACATATTCATATTTTAATTTTTCACCGTAATTCAGCGCACATCATCAATTTCTTTTTCTGCCCAACTGCAAAAAGCAGAAACGAAGAACCGAATTCTTTTGATACACGCATTTTAATGCATTTCGATCGAATTGTTTTTGCATTATGATGTACATCCGCATATATTTTGATCATAATTTTCAGCCTATTTAAAACACATCAGGCAAATCGAAAGGTGAATACTAAAGTTCCAGGCAATTTCACCGTGGGAAAGTAAATTGGTAATTCTGTTCTTTTTACTCCTACTCTCACGCTTATAAGAGACCTCAGACTGGTTCCTCGAAATCATAGCTCGAGCCACTAATCCTTTTCTAGCTTATTATTAATCAGTCCCTTCGAATTTTCGGCCCCTTCTCTGCTCGAAACCATGACCATGGCGGCCTTTGAAGTAGCCGTTTCGCTAGCCCTAGCCAGACTTCATGATCTTCTCCACCGATACAAAGACATCATTGTCCATCCAAATTTAACAGATCAAATCTCTGACTCCATAAGCAACCTCCAAAGGATCCTGAATACCAGGACGTACGCTGAGCTCATTGATGACCGCAACCAACAAAAGCTTCGGTTTTTGGCTGATAAAGCTAAGGAAATGGAAGATTGCCTTGTCGAATCGTTCGGAGATCAGAAGCCAAAATCGCAGAAGGGTCCTTTCGCCAAGATGTTTGCTTTAGTTCGGTTCTTCTCAGTGACGAACCGAGTGCCCCACTGGGAAGAGATGGCCAAGGATTTCATGACGACAGTCGGATTATTGTACAGCGAGCTCTCACCATCCAGCGAAAGGAATCGAGAAAATACGAGGTGGAGGGTGGAGTCCGAGATCGTGGGCCGGGGCGAACATGTAGAGGAGCTTGTGGACCGGTTGATTGATGGCGAGCCCAACCTTCGGGTGATCTCGGTGGTGGGCAAACAACACTGGCAAGACCGCAGTGGTGAGGAATGTCTTCAACAAGCCAAAAATCAAGCAGCACTTTGACTGTCGCGCTTGGGTTCATGTCACGTGCCCCGGAGTAGAGTTCTACCTAATGAAGAGCCTCCTGCTGGACGTACTGAAACAGACACCTGTCCGAGATCAGCCAAAAGACTTGGAGCACAAGGACGAGGAGCAGCTGCGTGAGATGCTTCATAAATCGTTGATGGAGCAAAGGTACTTGATAGTTTTGGATAATTGGGGCGACGCTGAACACTTCAGCGAGCTCTTGGTCCAATTCGTAGACTCGAAGAACGGAAGCAGAGTAATTGTCACTACTCGTCATGCGGAAATGCCCAAGTATGCAGACCCCTGGACGCCTGATCCCCAATTTCTCCCTGACTTGACCGATAAAGAGTGCGAGGATTTGCTGCATGTAAGCATCACTGGAGGAGGTAACTCTGTTGATGACGATTCGCATTCAAAGATGACCGTCACAAAGGAAATTTTGAGCAAATGCAATAATTCTCCTTCGGCAATCTCTGTGCTAGGAGGACTTTTGTCCACGGTGGAAGTGAGCAAGTGGGCGGCCCTCATCAAGCGGCTCCAAAATCGTCCCACCCTCGACGATGTCATGCACTTGAGCTTCGATGAGTTGCCTAAAATGATGAAGCAAGGTGTTCTTTATATGGTTCTCTATCCCGAAGAGTCCGAGGTCCCCACAAGGAGGCTTTTCAGGCAATGGGCTGCTGATTGGTTATTGGCGGAGACTGCTAACGGGTTGGAACGATCGCTGTCAGCAGAGGACTGTTTTCGCGAATTAGAGAGAAGGAACTTAATCTGCGTGGTACGGCAGAAACCGGACGGTAGCGCCCGATCATGTCGCATGCCTGCTTTTATTCATGAATTTTTTCATCGGAAAGCAGAAGATTGGGGACTTCTTCAGATCCAGTACAGCTCTGACTCTGTCTATAAGAAAGAATCCGGGGGCATGGACACAGCGACAGGACATGATGGTTACAAGGTCTACTGCCTTCAGTCTTTTGCATCGTTTAACACACGTAAGCTAGGGACGCATGCGAGAGAGATCGAAGATCTTATTAAACCACCACCTTTAGACAGACGCCCGTATTTGCTGAGGGTACTTGATCTCGAGGGTGTTTACAAGCCTGTGCTCCCAGCGAAATTCGGAAATATACTGTTGAACCTAAGGTATTTGGGATTAAGATGGACGGCTCTGGATTCGATTCCGGAATCAGTCGGGAATCTGCTGCTACTGGAAACCTTAGATCTGAAGCACACCAACATAACCAAAGTGACGAGCGCCATTTGGAATGCAAAGAATCTCCGACATCTGTACCTGAACGAAGCATCGTTTGGTAAGTCCATCCCACGCCATATAATATCAGGGAAGCCTCCATATACTCAACTCGAGACGCTATGGGGTCTCCTCATAGAAACTGATAAGAGCCCCATGATACGGGTGTTGAAGAATCTGAAAAGCTTGAAGAAGCTGGGCGTGACATGCCGTCCCATAGCAGTGGAGGCGGTGACCGAATGCTTTTCAAGCCTGACCAGGCTAGAGTCCCTGAGATTGAGATCGAGGGACCGGTTAGGCCAGGCTGCAGTGCTCAATTTGAGTAAAATGAAATGGCCCCCATCTCTTTCAAACTTGTATTTGCTCGGATCATTAAAGCTGGCACAGAGCTTCCCATCAGTCTGTACGAATCTGAAAGCGCTCACCTTGTCCATGGCAAGACTGGAAGATAATCAAGTGGAGGCCCTAAACGACTTGAAGGATTTGATCGTTCTCAGGTTATTGGCTCGATCGTGCACCAGCAAAACCTTGTGTTGCAAAACAGGTTTTCCAAAACTCCGTATTCTAAAGCTATGGATGCTCGAGGAATTAGAAGAATTGATTGTTGAGCAAGGGGCAATGCGTAATCTCGAAGAGTTGGATATCAGGCAATGCGAGAACCTAAGGACGGTTGATGGCTTAAATCATATCGAAAGCTTGAAAAGTGTGAGTCTTACAGGAGTTGATGAAGTCCTTGCCGAGCATATTAAAGAAGAACCAAATGATCGCCAACATACGCTGGTCAAAACAAAGGAGTTACTGTCTAAGGTAAAGTCCATTATTATTGTGATCGTTGTTATTATTGTCATTATCATCACCAACGAAAGTGCAACTTTACTATGTGAAATTCTAGAAAAATTCAACTGTACTTAAGGAGAAATAAGAGAGAACATTTTACAGAGCGATATTGGTTATTTCTTACAAATACAGACCCTCAAAGTAACAAAGAAGGGACCGTTCTATGGTACATAGCTTGTGTAACCTACTTATTACATGAATATTAGGAAAATAGCAATATGAAGGCTTATTTTGTTCATTGATAGATTTTGATAAATAAAAACTGGTTTTAATATATAGTTTTAATCTATAGAAAGATGTGTTTTACTATTACTGTAATTGTATCTTGTGAATTGTTATGCATTTAATCTTCACCTATAGGTTTGGGATTTTCCACGTCCAATTTAAGATAAAGGAAATAAATAAACAATGAATGAAAATTCCATGGATGTTGCATACTGGACTTCTCTGAGTTCTTCATCTTCTTCAAACATATTTATCTTTTGCTCGCCAATTACAAAATTTTTTACTCCTTGCAGAACGAGAGCCAGTAAGAAACAGATGAGCATCCGGTCCGGAATCAGCATCTTTCCAGCAATAAAATGTTTTCATGCTCATAAATAAGAGTATTTATATGCTTCGGTGTGCTTCATATATTTCCTTGCGTATCTCTATCTGTGTAATTTTCTACCTTGTGATTCGTGGCAAATGCTACTCCAGCCGAGAGTCTCATAAGACCATCTTCTTTTGGGATATGTGAGTTTGAAAATGTTAAGAGCTAGCTTGCGTTTGAAAATGTTAACAGCTAGCTTGCGTTTCATCTTTTAGTATATCACCAATGCTTATTGTTGGGAATAACGGATCCCCGAAAACCGGATTCGACACCGAATCGAACCCCTAAATCAATGCGGAAGATGAAACCCGAGAAAACACACATCACCGATCGTAAAGCACACCACGGATTCGAGCGTACCTTGTTAGCCACAGATTAAACACCAACACTGAAGAAGAGGAAGAAATTCTGGCCCTATTTGATCCGATGACGCCTTGAAGGGAAGAAGGAAAGTGTCGTTTGCTTACTGTTTCCTTTTGGAGGGGAGAGAGCGCGCGGGAGAAGAGAAGACATACGTTGAATTGCAAAACGTTGTCTTCTCTCTCTCTCTCTCTCCTCCCTTTTATACCTTCCCCCTCCACGGGCCCTATTCCCGTGGGCCGGGCCTTTTGGGCCCAACTTGAGCGGATGGGCCTTAAGCCCATCTCATAAATCCATCATCTCCCACTCGCACATGGTGGTCCAAAACCAACATGGGCGGACAGGCCCTACTCATCCCCATAAGAGAAAAATCCATCATAGACTCTCATTTAACATGAAGTACGAACAATTCTCTTTTCATCTCTTCAACATTCATACAGTGAATAATCCGTGCGACCAAAGATATCTTTGAGAGCTCGTTGCCATACATCTCATTAGGAATATATAGCAGCTCATAATGGGCATCACACTCCGAGTAGATTTAGTATGCAGTACCCTAGATCGATCGATTACATTTTACATCTCTCTTGATCTCTTTTAAACAATGATATATTTATTGTATTCACAATTATGATTATCACAAAGACAGTCATAATTGGTTAACCGGTGAATACAAAACTACAATGTGATTCTCCAAAATTGATCTTCCTCTTTCCTTCAAACTCTCAATTTTAGTCTAGCTTGCTTTTCTAGAAATGCCCCATTAGATCGAATCACTCATGACCATTGGCAACATCCTAAGATAGCAAATACTAAATAGAAATCTTGAGAATAAGTAAGAGTCATGAGGGGACTAAGAAATTGAGGAACTCTCTTCCTCAAGAGTCTCACACGACATAAAAGTTGAGATCAAACTTTTTGCCACTCTTATTGGTCGTCTCATGCATACGTAGCATGAAATACGTATTACGGTATTAACTCCTTTCCCATGGAGCGTATGTCTACATCTTTCAATACCGTACAGATGATAGTTCAGACATACCCAATATCTAACTTGAGTTCACATATCTACTCATTCATAAAATTCATTAGAACTCACATCTGGCATCTTAGACAGATAAAGTAAAACATGTGGGGTATTTTACTTTCGGACATAGTAAGTATTATGTCCTCATCTTAACACTCAGTTAAGGCGACATACGTGTTTTAAGCTTGAGCTCTCGATTATCACCTAGATAATAAGTTTATAAACAGTCTCATCTTTATTTATCACACAAGAAATGAGGCGATTACCCGTGTGAGTGGGCTAATCTTATATCTGTCCGACATACTTCTCAACTTAAAGTAATGCACTAAGCATTAAGATGCATAAAGATTAAACAAAGATTCATAGGCATTAATGATGAAAACACAAATTCATCAAATTGTGAACACTTAGGGAAAATACAATATTAAGTACATCAGTCTCTATGCAATCCTAGAGATTTCATATGGCCACAAAACACATCTCTAGGTATTGGCTTTGTCATAGGATCTGCTACCATTCCATGCGTAGTATGTACTCTAAGTTCACATCTTTTCGTGCAACCATATCCTTGACAAGATTATACTTGGTATCTATAGGTTTGGTCTTGCCATGATATTTTGGATCTTTAGTATACGCTTTTGCTACTTGGCTACCACAGTTAATTAACAATAAATCTGCAGCACTTCCAATAACACCTAAATGATCCAAAAAATCTCTTAATCCAAAACACCTTCTTATACTGCTGCTGATAATGCCACGAACTCAACTTCTATCGTGGACAAGGCTATACACTTTTGTTTCTTACTGTTCCAACATATGGTGCCATTAGTAATAAAACAAACCCAGAGATAGATTTTCTTTCATTTAAATCTCCTCTCTAATCAGCATCAGAATAGCCTTTGAGTTGCAGATCATTTTCTTAATAACTCAACGTATAATCAGCAGTCCCATTTAGATACCTTAGTATTCTCTTAACGGCTTTCCAATGTACTTGACCTGGATTGGATTGGTAACTACTCACCATTCCAACTGCAAAGCATATGTCGGGTGTTGTACACATCATAGCATACATCAAGCTCCCAACAGCACTAGCATAAGGAACATGTTTCATTTGTTCCTTCTCTTGTGGAGTCCCTGGACACAGACTATGGCTCAATCCTTCACCTTTTTTGCAATAGGAGTGTCTATGGGTTTACGCCTTGCATACGAAATCGTTCAAGAACCTTATTTATATAGGTTTCTTGCGAAAGAGACAACGATCTCTTCAAAACGATCTCTTGAAGTCTTAACTCCAAGAATGTATGCAGTCTCACCCATATCCTTCATCTCAAAGTTAGAAGACAACTATCTCTTGACAGTATTAACCAACTCCATATTGCTTCCGGCAATTAGTATATCATCAACATATAATGATATGATCACAAATTGATCATTGGATCTATTGATATATACACAATGATCCTCGTCAATCATTGTAAAAACATATACCACTATGGCATTATGAAAATGCATATACCTTTGTCTCGATGACTGCTTAAGGCCATATATCGATCCCCAAAGTCGACATACATTTTCTTCTTGGCCTCTCATTATGAAACCAGCAGGCTGTCCCATATATATTTCTTCCTCTAATTCACCACTGAGGAAAAGCAGTCTTTACATCCATTTGATGTAACTTAAGATCCATACTAGTCACTATTACCAGAATAATGCGAATCAAGGTAAATCTCACTATACGAGAAAATGTATCTTCATAAACAATTTCTTCCTGTTGATTATACCCCTTCGCCACAAGGCGAGCCTTATGCCTTTCTATCGAGCCATCAGCCTTTCGCTTTATTTTGAGAACCCACTTGTTCCCAATAGCTTTGTGTCCTTTTGGAAGATCAACCAGTTCCCAGACTTTGGTTTGATTTCATTGACTCTATTTCCTCTTTTCATTGCATGAATCCATTTTTCCTTATTAGGGCAATTCAGAGCCTCATTAATATTTCTTGGCTCATCCTCATTTTGTGGAGCAACCATAAAAGTTTCCCTTTCAATGTCAAAACATCGACGGGGAATACTTTGGCGACTTGTTCACCGTATGGGAGATTGTACACTTAGCACATCATTCCCTATCATGCTCCCACTTGGATTAGGTAATGATGATGTCGTCACATCAGGTGGTTGCAATTGAGAATGAGTTGCATTCATCACTTCTCATATTACTCCCACTTGGATGAACTCCACTAATATCATTATCTTGATCCAAGGTCTCAAATAGGGAGTAATTTTCCCTTATTTCGCCCCTATTAGGAAATTCATCCACTAAGGATGTGACATCCCGTGATTCAAATTCAGTTATACTCCCACTTTCCTGCTCACTTATGAACACATACCATTTTGAGTGTTCGCAGTATCTCATGAAAATACTCTTATTTTCTTTGGGACCGAATTTCCCAAACTTGTGAGAGGACTCATGAGTATAGGCAGCACAACCCCATGGCTTAAGAAAACTTAAGTTCGGTTTTCTAACTGTCTATAACTCATATGAAGTGGAAATAACTGATTTGGAAGGCATCTTGTTAAGTATATAGGCAGCAGTTAACAACACATCACTCCAAAAAGTGATAGGTAAGTTAGCATGCGCCATCATGGACCTAACCATTCCAGTAGGGTTCTGTTTCTTCTCTCTGCAACACCATTTTGTTGAAGAGTATATGAAATAGACAACTATCTTTCTATTCCTTTTTCATCACATAATTTTCTGAACTTATCAGATAAATATTCTCAACATCGATCAGATCTAAATACCTTTATTTTCTTGTCTAATTGATTTTCTACCAGGTTCATAAATCTTCTGAAACAACTTATGCTTCAGATTAATGAGAAATCAAATAGACATATCCGACTCGAGTATAATCATCTATAAAAAGTGATGAAATAAATAGCCCATTGCCTTCCTCTCACATTCATTGAACCACAGACGTCCAAATGGATTAAATGCAGAGGAAATTCAGCTTTTTTACCTTTTCCAAATGGTTTCCTTGTCATTTTCCCTATTAGGCAATGCTCACATATGGACAAATCGACTTTTTCAATATTGCCCAACAAGCCATCTTTGGCTAGTCTATTCATATGTTGTTGGCCCATATGACCAAGTCTAGCATGCCACCATATTCACATCATTATCATATAAGGTAGAAGACGTGAAACAAGGGAATAACATATTGACATCATCATAGTCAACATTTAGTACAATAAAACCATTCAGTAAGTGACCACAACCATAGTAGTTTGTATCTAAACACAAATCTATACATTTATTATGGAAGTTCATACCAAAACCAAGCTTAACCAACGCTAAGACAGATATTAAATTTCGACGAATCTCCAGAGCATATAGAACATCAAAGGTGCGTCCACCACTCATGTTCAATTGGCAGGTACCAATCCCTTTAACTTCAGCTCTGGAGTTATTTCCAATATAGATCCACTTAGTTCCAGTTGGTATCGTCGGAATTCCACGAAGGATCCTCTATCCTTTGCTACATGGTTTGTCGCTCCTGAATCTAAATTCCACAAATGATTGGATTCAGCCTATAATGCAGAACTTGACACATAAGTAAAGTTCTCAAATGTACAAGAGGTGTATACCTTTTTCAGCTCACAACAATTGCGAGCATAGTGACATTTCTTGTCACAATTGTAACATATCACCCTTGACATTTTCTTCACTTGAGGACGTTTTCCTCTCTCTTATTGGTTAACTCTTGATTTCTTGCAATAAGGACTTGATCATTTGTATTCCCACATATTGAACGAATCAATACGCTTGTGCTTAGAGCATAAAGCCCTTTCTGAGCTAGAACCAGCATAGAAAATATCTATTTTCGGCTCACATGCCGTCAAGCGGTCCTCTACCAGCTCAAGGTGGCGCACAGCATCCTCAAGATCTTACATAACATGGTCAAGAGCTTCTAGTGCTTCTTGCTTTTTCAGCACATATTGAATCTTCTTATTCAATATTTCACAATTGTTACCGTTCATATCAACAATTGCGTTTTTAGTTGCTGAAACCATCAATCTGAACACATCAGACATACATACACGAATAATTAATGCCTATCTTTTATGCATCCCTATTTGCATAGACCCATCATATTAATAAATAGTTTCAAGTAAGGCTTCCGAATCAAAATGTCACTATGTTTCCAATCATCCTCCAAAAATCCTAACTTAAAACTATCATTAATATGATTGTCATATGCAAAATCAATTATATGAAGTTACAAAACTTCTATTACTACCCACAACTAATTACCCACAAAGAACCAGCAATAGCAGAAAAGCAAATAAAATCTTAACATCTAATAAAATAACAATGCTTTCACATGATACAACTAATATATCGGTTGCTACATCAACAACAATCAGGTAGTAAACATTACATAATTAATCAAAGAAATAAATAGAGAATGTCCATTCTAATTTATCAGCCATAATATTTGAGAAATTTGAAGGCACATTTGCCAACTATGGAAAAAATTTTGGAGAGTTTTCATGTCGCTTCCAAGGCGCATTCACTTGGCGCCATGTGGCGCTCAATCTAAGGGTTGAAGTTTTGGCCAACTCAATCCTATAGTGCTCTCTCACAAAAGCTTCCACCAGCCTCCTATAACCCGGGACCACGTTGACCTCCCATAGCCGATCCAACACTGCTTGCTATTCAGGTGGAAGAGTGTTTATCAAAGCCGGCACCTTCTCAAAATCCGGCATAAGATAACCATTCCAGATGATTTCCTGTATCATCTGATTGACCTTGACCACATGTGATACTAAATCACCATCATGCCACTGATAATTAGCTAATTCTGACATCAGCCTTTTAAGTCTTGCATTTCCCTCGTCTGTCCTCGGGATTGCAGGTATTCTTGCATAACGCATCATAGTTCCTGCAACAAATGCAGAATTAAAAATGGATCACTTATAATCCATAATTAATATAAGAGAAAATACATAATTTTCCAAAATTCATGCAACAAATGCAGAATTAAAAATGGATTACTTATAATCCACATAGGCATGACCGAAAAAGAAAACAAATTCCTTTTTTTTTTGTTTTTTTTTTTTCGAGTCAACGGTCAACGGTCAAAGTCAACGGTCGGTCAACGGTCATCGTTCAACGGGTCAACGGTCGATCAACGGTCAATGGTCGTCGGTCAACGATCAACGGGCGCGCGGGTCGAACCGACCGTGCCGGTCGAACGAACCGACCGCACGTGCCGCGCGCGTGCCCTAGCTGACATCACGCAGATGTCAGCCGGCACGTGCCGCGCGCGTCAGCGTGCTGACGTCACGCAGATGTCAGCCGCACGTGCGCGGCATGTGCCAGGCTGATCGGGTCGGGTCGCCGGCCGGCCAACCATCGTCGTCGATGACTTCATCCCAACGGTTATCGACCGTTGGGTGACGTCACGATAACGTCAGCAGGTGACGTCAGCACGCGTCGGTCCGTAGACCGGCGCGTGCCGGTTCACCCGCCAGGAGCGTGCACGCGCCGGTTCGCCGACCGGCGCATGTGCCGCACGCGTTGGGTGAGCGAACGCTTCCTGGCGCATCGCGCCCACGCGCAGCGGCTTCTGGCCGCGCGTGTGGGCGCGTGCGGCGTCGTATGGCAGCGTGCGACATGTCGCCGGCCTCGTCTCGACGTCGCCTTTCACCCAGTGCCTTCGGAATTTGATTTCGACTTACGAAAACTCAGAAAAATGGCCGAACAACGCTCGGGTGTCGGGATTTCTCGCCCGATCCGTACGGCCGAAATTTTTTCGCGAAAAATCAATCAAAAAACATCAAATTGATCGGGAAAACGTGAACTAGGGCTCTGATACCAATGTTGGGAATAACGGATCCCAAAACCGGATTCGACACCGAATCGAACCCCTAAATCAATGCGGAAGATGAAGCCCGAGAAAACACGCATCACCGATCGTAAAGCACACCACGGATTCGAGCGTACCTTGTTAGCCACAGATTAAACACCAACACTGAAGAAGAGGAAGAAATTCTGGCCCTCTTCGATCCGATGACGCCTTGAAGGGAAGAAGGAAAGTGCCGTTTGCTTACTGTTTCCTTTTGGAGGGGAGAGAGCGCGCGGGAGAAGAGAAGACATACATTGAATTGCAAAACGTTGTCTTCTCTCTCTCTCTCTCCTCCCTTTTATACCTTCCCCCTCCACGGGCCCTATTCCCGTGGGCCGGGCCTTTTGGGCCCAACTTGAGCGGATGGGCCTTAAGCCCATCTCATAAATCCATCATATGCTTATAAAGTGCAGTCAACTACAAAGTATCTTGATGGAATCTGTTTTTTTTCCCCTCCTTTATTTCGCAGAAATTGTTGTATTTTTTTTTCTTTTATGGTTTAACGGTCAAGTATGGAATCCACACTAGATTTCCTGTATTTCGACTAGGCTACCTCTCTCGGACCATCCTAAGGGCACAGCTTTGCTACGTTAAGAAAATTACCTAAAAAATCCTAAACTTATTGTACTTTTACCAATTTAGTTTTAAAATTTTCAAGTTTGCCAATTGAATTTTAAACCTTTTCACATTTTTCCAATTGAGTCCATCCGCTCAATTTTAATCGGAATTTGCTAACATGGATAATTTTTAATAAGATTTTAGTATTTTTTTTCATTTTTTTTTAAATATTTCTATTCTTCTTCCTTTTGCATATGGCCAACCGAGTTGGTTCAGCTAGAGTCACTTGAGCGAGGGTCGCCCTCGTCCGCCACAAGTGAGGCCTGCTTAGATGGCAATCGGCCTCACCCAAGCTAGATATAGCGGGGCTGGCTACATGCCTGAATGTAGCACGAGGCAATATCCTATTACTTTCCCACAGCAACATTAGCTATGAAAAAGATGATGCAACTTTTATAAGATGTTTGATGAACACCTTATGGTAGTTTTTAAGAAGCTACCTCACCCAACTTGTGTTTCAGCTAAAAATATATATGATGTATCACGAAATATGTAAGTTAGAATCCTCCACAGCACAACTAAAGTTCAGTTGTAGCTACATCAAACAAGTGAGGATTTACGTAACATTGGAGATTTTTCACCCAAATTACATGATGTCCCGAGATTTCCACATGGTGTATTTTGCAAAGCACTTTGAAGCGTTCCGTCAAACTACAGAAGAAGATTCATCAACCTCATTTTTTCATCATGTTCTACAGAATGAACAATACCATTCACAAACGAGGATTTTGCGGCTCAGTGTTTGCTATATCTACAATTCGAAACTAGGAGTTCGGTCTGAAATGGTTCAATCTAAATCTAATCCAAAAGGGTAAAAATGGTGACCCGCGCGTCAAACTGTATAATCAGCCCCCACTTTGTTTAAACTATTTTTATTTGGATGTTTCACATATATTATGTGAAATGATTGAGCTTCAATCATTATACTAGAACTATATTTTCAGAATAAATATAAGAAAGAAACACCCTGGACATGTAATTCTCTAAATAACCATCAAAGACAGCAACCAAGAAGATTAATGAGTGCCCATTATATGTTTTAACTTCACTGAAGGGAAAATAGGAAAAAATAAACACATATCCACCAAATCAGATGTTATCATTATGCTTCGTAATAACCAAAGCTATAAAGCACATGCATGCCTGTCCAGATAGAATTTGGTGATGCCATAGAACTAAGATTCCAAAAGCTTGAGCTTTCTGCTATTCGCACTGGAGTTTCGGGCATTGTAGAATGAAAATTTCTATCCTATGAAGGCCAATAAAAAAGCGATTGATTACTGACTTTCAATTAATCATCTTGAAATCAATCTATAACCTTTCTGTCCCATCGCAACTGAATAATTATCAAGATGCACATGATGATCCCATGAAAGTTGCTTTAGTCTAGTGAGTGAGCGCCTTATACATAACTCATGATGTTTTCAAAGAACATCTCTTAATTAACTGATCCGATGGAGGAAAAAATTGTTGAACGCAATTGTAGTTTCACTAAATTGAGAACCCATTTGCTTTTTCTAAAACAAGCATCAATGTCATCATCTTGAAGATAATGTATGTGCTCCCCAGCTAAACGTCTTCACATCAGGAGATATCAATCTTGGGTTAGAGCTCATTGGCTGCACTGTAAAATCAGGTAAGACTGGATACAATTAAATCGCTGAACAATACTAGTGATAAATGCATGGAGTTCAGGCACACCTGAAACAAAGTTACAAAGAGCATTTGCATGTTGAAAAGAAACAACCTACGCACTCCTACACTAATTACTAACTTTCCTCTGATTAAGTTACTAGTTTTGCATAAACCAACTCTTATTTGACTTAGTTTCCTAATGCTTATTTCAAAATTACAAAGTTCCCTCATCACTAACAAAAACAAATTATTATATCTTTTACTGGCTTCTATTTACTGTCTTACAAACATATTAAATCTGCAAACTATTATATGAAATTATCAACACTTATTTGAGTAATGTGGTAGATACTCAATTAATGCTCCTGAGATCAATGTATAGGCTTCTTGTCCCATCGCAATGAGATAATTACGAAGGTCCAAAAGTGGTCCCAAGAGAGTTGATAAATGAATGAATGAATGAATTATTAAACGCGGTTTTACTTTATGTTGTCCACCTCCAAAAGAGATTACTAATAATAATAATACACTGTTTACATGCACAAATGAAACCAAAGTTAGGTGGAGAATTTGCATTTTGGAACGGAAACAAAGTAGCTAATCGCATGCGCCATTAAGGCTTAACTTTTAATGCCACCAATTTTGTTATTAGAGATAACCTTGACATATTTTGTATCTCCTTTACAATTAAATTGCTGAAAACACTAATGATAGTCACGTGAAGCACATGCAGCACATGCATGTTGAAAAGAAAAGAAAAGAAGGTACCACTCAATTGACGTCATATGCTGGGCATGTGGCTTAATGATAAAGAATTTTTCTTTTTCTTAGCAATAAAGAAATGGGGTGGAATGAGAATGTATAGTTTTGATTTCGACTCCTATGCTTTGTAGGTAAAATTTGTGATAAAAAGAGTTAAAAGAAGGGCAGATAAAAGAAAATCCTACTCCCTTAAAAGCTCGACTTTTAATGCCAAAATTGTCACTAGAGCTAATCACAACAGTCCTCATTTCCTAATAGGATAAAGAGCAATGATGCAAAAAATCTCCACACCACCTGTAATTATATCAATTAACCATTCAAAACCATTTAGGAGGAAAACGTCCTTGTCCGTCAACAAATGCGAAAGAAAAAGGGGCACAAACTGACAAAGCAACGGAAGATGAGATATTAAGAAAATCCCCTAATTATTATTTATAAAATGATTAACTATTCAACCCCATTTAGGAGGAAATAGGTGTCCTCGGCCGTCAACGATTACGAACGAAACGGGCCACAAAATGACAAAGCAAAACGTCTAACACGCGCATACCAAAACGCGGTTAATAAGCTGAGGAAAGGTCTTCCTCCAATGGGATCAATGAAATGAACCGTGAGGTGACATGAACTTCACACCTGACTTTTAACGCCGGACAAATATTTTGTTTGAGATAATTAGGATCAAGGAGATAAGACGAATCTACCATAATCATCTCCAACAATATTAATTAATAAAGCAACCCCATTTTGGCGGGAACATGTGTGTCCTTGTCCGTCAATTAACGCGGACCAAAATGTAACTCTGAATGAGGTTGAATTAATTATCACATTTGATGTTTGTAAAGAAATTTCTAATTAAATCTTTCAATACTCGTCATCATTGTAGATGTAATCATATTTTTATAGGGAAAAGTGCCAAAAAGGTCCTAAACCTTTTGCCTTTGTGCCAATTCAGTCCTAAACCTTTTTTTGGTGCCGATTCAGTCCTAAACATTTCTAAGTTGTGCCAATTCAGTCCTTTCCGGCCAATTTTAGCCGGATTTTGCTAACTGGACGCCGGCCGGCTGACGTGGCATGATCGGCGCTGACGTGGACAACTTTTAATAATTTTTTAATATTTTTTAAATTTTTAAAATATTTTTTAATATTTTTAAAATTTTTAAAATATTTTTTTAATATTTTTATTTTTTTTATTTTTTTATTTTTCCTCTAGCCGGTCGCCGAGGTCCGGCGACTAGCCGAAGCGATCGCCGGCAAGGGAGAGGCCGACCTCGCCGGATCTGGCGAGGTCGAGCCTCGCCGGCCATGGGCGAGGGCCGGCGAGGGCAAGCCTTGCCCATGGCCGCCTCGCCAGATCAGGTCAAGGGCGAGGCGGCCATGGGCGAGGCTCGCCCTCGCCGGATCTGGCGAGGTTGAGCTTCGCCGGCCCTCGCCCATGGCCTGATCTGGCGAGGTCGGGCGAGGGCCGGCGAGGCTCGACCTCGCCCGGATCCGGCGAGGGCGAGCCTCGCCCATGGCCGCCTCGCCGGATCCAGCCATGGGCAATGGGCGAGGCTCGCCCTCGCCGGATCTGGCGAGGTCGAGCCTCGCCGGCCCTCGCCCGACCTTGCCAGATCAGGCCATGGGCAAGGGCCGGCGAGGCTCGACCTCACCAGATCCGGCGAGGGCGAGCCTCGCCCATGGCCGCCTCACCGGATCCAGCCATGGGCGAGGCTCGCCTCGCCGGATCTGGCGAGGTCGAGCCTCGCCGGCCCTCGCCCATGGCCTGATCCGGCGAGGTCGGGCGAGGGCCGGCGAGGCGAGCCTCGCCCATCGCCCATGGCTGGATCCGGCGAGGCGGCCATGGGCGAGGCTCGCCTCTCCGGCGGTCGCCTCGGCGATCGCCGGACCTCGCCGACCGGCTAGAGGAAAAAGAAAAAAATAAAAAAATAAAAAATTAAAAGTATTTAAAAAAATTTAAATTTTTTAAAATATTAAAATATTATTAAAAGTTGTCCACGTCGCGCCGATCAGCCATGTCAGCCGGCCGGCATCCAGTCAGCAAAATCCGGCCAAAATTGCCGGAAATGACTGAATTGGCACAATTTAAAAAGGTTTAGGACTGAATCGGCACCAAAAAAAGCAGACCAAATTGGCACAGACAGTGCAAAAGGTTTAGGACTTTTTTGGCACTTATCCCTATTTTTATAATATTCTATTTAGGATTTGGACAAGGGCCTTGGGCCCTCGCCTGGGCTTGGCAATTTCGTTGCAGCCCTCACCAACTAGGAATGTTAAAAAAAAGAAGAAGAAGAGAATATAGTAATAGCAAATCGAAAAATATTTAGATGTTATTAAAAATTGTTTACAAGAACGTCACTCATGTCACATAAGACGATCGGCATCCACATTAGCTATTTTTAGCCAAAATTGGCTAGATTTAGTCAATTGGCAAAATGTGAAAGGGTTTAGGAATTAGTTGGTATAATTAAAATGTTTATGATTAAATTGACAAAAATCTAATGGGTTTATAAATTTTTAGACAATTTTTCCGTTCGGCTACACATAACTTAATCGAAAGTATATTGATCATAGAGAATTAAACTTCTATTTTGTAAGATCGGACACTTTATATTGTGTCTGAAATAAGAGGCATATTATGACCATTAATCAATGTATAACTCAAATGAAATATTGTAAAATTCTTCTACAATTGATCAACGGTTGATTTCATGAAGCGATGAAGAGTATAAAATCGAAGTGAAAATATATTACTAAAGCATTTTCATGCACATTTAGAAAAAAAAATTAGGGTCTATGGAAATTTTTAATTTTGTATATTTTAAAATAGACATGCACCAAAATAATTAGTGAACTTTGGAACGTGAAACTTATCTTATATGTTTAGGTTTTCCATAAAAAAATATATTCAATTTTATTGTTCCACTTGTGATTTTTCCAGTTTTCCTTGCAAATTTGTTGTTGGAGATAATCTTGACATATTTTATCCCTCCTTCACAAGCACATTTGTAGACAAAGGTAGGTGGAGAATTTGCATTTGGGAAAGGAAACAAAGTACCTACTCGCACGGACCCTTAAAACTTTACAATTAAATTGTTGAAAAGACTAGTGATGGTCCCGTAGAGCATATGCATGTTCAATAGGAAAGAAGGTACCCACTAAACTGACGCCATCCACTAGGCATGAGGCTTGATGATAAAGAGGTTTTTCCTTTTTTTAGTGATAAAGAAATTGAATGGGATAAGAAATATAGTTTTGAGTTTGACTCCTCTGCTCTACAAAGAAATGGAGTGAAAAATTCAAAAAAGAAGAATTAAAGCACGACGGATAAAAGAAAATCCTATTCTCTTAAAAGCTCGACTTTTAACGCCAAAATTGTTACTAGAGATAATCATGATAGTCTCATTTCTTGATAGGATAAAGAGTAGGTTGGTCCGGGTTGAGCCAGCCCACCCCCTAACCCTATGACTAACCCGCATAGTACTGATTCTTAATTTTTGAGACAAAGGACCGATCCTATTGAACTTGAGACCGAGGACTGGACCCACCCAATGGGTTCGGTCCGGTTCCAAGGTCAACTTGGGACCAATTTGTACTCCTTAAAAAAGTGATTGAGGATCGAACCGACCCAATGGGTTCGGTTTCTATTTCAAGGTCAACCCGGGACCAATCAATAATTTTTTATTTCATTTTTTATACTCCTTAAAAGCGCAATTGAGGATCGAACTGACCCAATGGGTTCGATGACGAGCAAGGTCAGCTAAGAAAGGCAAGCGGTGAGGGTTGAGTGGGGTTAGCGTTGAATAGAGTGAGCATTGAGTGCCAAGCGAGGAGCAAGCCAAGCGAACATCAAGCAACGGGTGGCACGAGTAACCCAAAGTGAGCAAGGCGAGTGTTGAATGGCGAGTAGAGAAGTTGTTTATTTTGATTTTGGCAAATTGAAGACTAAGAGGGCAAATAAGATAGAAGAGAATGAGTACTAAGGAATGATGCAATAAGGAGCTGTTTATGCCCTTTTGGATGTCATGAGGATTCCTCATAAAAACATTTTCCTTCTTTGTAAATTATGACTGTTAACGTAATAAAAGACATTAAAAATCTAAGTTATTAAAGAACAATGTAAAATTACTTAAACTCCTCACTAAAGAGTTGTTTACGCCATTTATTTTAAGGTTTTTCTATATAAAAAAAATTATAAATAGTATATTAGATATAATATATATATATGATCAAGGTTAATCCATGTTGGACCGACCCTGAACTCCTAAGACCGAGGACCAATCCGCATAGTACTGGTCTAAGAATTCTAGGATCAAAAATCAACCTAATCTCCTTAACTAGACCAGGATCGGCAGGGTTGGGCCGGTCCAGGGTCAGTCCAGGGTTGACCCTAGACCAATGCTCACCCCTAAAGAGCAATGATATGGAAAATCTCCAGACTATCTTTATTATATCAATTAATCTTTCAAAATCATTGAGGAGGAAAACGTCCTTGTCCCTTAACAAATGTGAAATAAAAAGGGGCACAAACCGACAAAGCAACGGAAGATGAGATATTAAGAAAATCTCCTAAATATTATTTACAGAATGATTAACTATTCAACCCCGTTTAGGAGGAAACAGGTGTCCTCGGCCGTCAACGATTACGAATGAAACGGGCCACAAAATGACAAAGCAAAACGTGTAACACGCGCATACAAAAATGTGGTTAATAAGCTAAGGAAAGGTCTTCCTCCAATGGGATCAGTGAAATGAACCGTGAGGTGATATGGACCCCTCAAACCTGACTTTTAACGCCACACAAATCTTTTGTTAGAGATAATTAGGATCCAAGGAGATAAGACGGATATATCCTAATCATCTCCAAAAATACTAATTAATCATGCAACCCCATTTTGGTGGAAACAATTGTGTCCTTGTTTGTCAACTATGCGGACCAAAATATAACTTTGAATGAGGTTGAATTAATTATCATACTTGGTGTTTGTCGCGGCCTATTCTTAGGGGGAGGGAACATGTTTAGGGGTATTGCCTAAAGGACGGGCCTAAGGCCCATTAATTGGGCGCGGGATTTCCCAAGCTCATACCCCGCGTGACGTTGGGATATTTTTCATGAATTTTTGCACAAAAGGAGTCGCCACTAGCCTATTGGGGTTGGCTAGAAACCAAGTGAGGCATGGGAGTGTGCCTCACTTCCTACGCGACCAGAGAATTTAGGGTCAGAGACTTAATTACACTAATTAACCAATTAGTGCCCTTTCAGTACCTAATCTTGTTCATTTTAACAAAATGATGTTTGGCAGGCAGTTTGGATTGATTTTATACTTATTCACTAACATGTGAGGTGATCATGTGTGCAACCATTAAAGTAAAAATCATAACTATCAAAGTCTTAATTGCAATAAAATTAAACACGTGCAATTAAACATAATTAGATATGCAAATTAAACATGCAACATAATTAATATATGAGCAAATAAAGATCTAATTAAACTAAAATGACAATACATGGCCAATCCTAATCAAACCCCATCATTTTTGGATTTTTAGAAATTTTTTTAAATTAATTTTTTAAAAAATTTCTTTAAATTTTTTTATTTTTTTAATTAATTTTTTTGAATTTTTTTTAAAAGAAAATATTTTTTGAATTTTTAAATTTTTTTATCATAAAAAAAAAAAGGTGAACCGAGTCGGGTAGAGGTCAACGCGGATCGGGTCCGGTCTCCGATCGGACCCGGGTTCGATCCAAATAGGGGGTCGGCCCGACCAGCCTTGGTCGGGCCTTCCTTTGGTCCGGATCGGGCCCAACCAGCGGGCCCAATCTCTTTTATTTAAACAATGAAGCCCACAACTCCCTAAGCCCACAAGTTCTTAAAACCTTAAGCCCGTAAGCAAAAACAGCCCAATCCCAAACTCAGTCCAAATTACTCAAAACCCTACCCGATGGGGGTTTCGCCCGACCCGGTCAAGACTTGGTTTGCGCCTCCTCTCTTTAGGGCTTCTTCGTGGCGAGGCACGGCGACGTGGTGCCGGAAGTTGGTCACGGCGGCGCGGCAGGGCGGCCGAGGTGCGGTGGCTGGCACGGGTTGCTGGTGTCGAGCAGAGACGGTGGCAGCGGTGGTGGTGTCGCGGCTGGGCAGGGGTGGGCTGCTGCGTTGCGGAGCAGACGCAGTAGTGACCGATTATGGCGTTGCGGGAGGGTGCTCGTGCAGAGGTGCTGCTGCAGCAATTCGGCAGACGGGAGTGGTGGAAGCTCGGGTGGCGTCGAGTACAGAGGGCGGCGGCAGCTCGAACTGCGTCTGGCGCCAGGTGGAGGTGGCACGAGTGTTGGATCGTCGCAGTTGCAGCAGGGGGTCGCGGAAGGTCGGGCTGCAGGCGACTTGGGGAGTAGCGGTGCTTGCGAACGAGCGGCTCCGCCACGAGGCGGCCAGTACGGCAAATGCTTCGAGCGGCCGCGGGGTGGAGCCGCCTCTCTCTCTCTGTTTCTGGGTTCCTCTTCTCCTCAGCTCCCTCTCGAGCTCCTCCTTCTCTCTCCTTCAAAATCCCCTCACCAACCCTCTGTTGTTGCTAGGGTTTCACCAAAGATGGAGGTAGGAGAAAGTGGCATGGGCCGGGCCAAGGCGAGATCCGGCCCGGCCCCTTCCATGTCTTCTTTTTTCTGTTTTTTGTTGTTGTTTTTGTTTTCTTTTTTTTTTGTTTGTTTTGTTGTTCTTTTTTTTTGTTCCTTTTTTTTTTAAACGATTAATTCCTAATTCTGTAGACAATTAAATCCTAAATGAAAAATGGGAAAAATTAGGTATCAACAGCTGCCCCTCTTTGAATGGGAGCTCGAAGAGGTTGCATTCAAAGATAGAAGACACCTAAATTATTTTGACAATAGAAAGACCTTAGGTGCATAGGCACGTATCAGGTTGACGGAAATGACTCATAATTATGAAAGTGCATCTTGTCAATAAGGTGAAGAAAGACTTCGGGCTGCAAAAGCCCACCGAGTCATAAAAAGTGAGGAAGACTCCAGGATACAAGGCTCTCCGGGTCATAAGAAGTGAGGAAGACTCTAGGATACAAAGCTCTCCGGGTCATAAGAATAGTGAAAGACTCCAGGATACAAAGCTCTCCAGGTCATAAAAGGTGAGGAAGATTCCAGGATACAAGGCTCTCCGAGTCATAAGAAGGATGGAAGACTCCAGGATATAAGGCTCTCCGGGTCATAAGAAGTGAGGAAGACTCCAGGATACAAAGCTCTCCGGGTCATAAGAAGGGTGGAAGACTCCAGGATACAAAGCTCTCCAGGTCATAAAAGGTGAGGAAGACTCCAGGATACAAGGCTCCCCGGGTCATAAGAGGTGAGGAAGACTCTAGGATACAAGGCTCTCCGGGTCATAAGAGGTGAGGAAGACTCCAGGATACAAGGCTCTCCGGGTCATAGGAAGTGATGAAAACTCAAGGATACAAGACTCTCCGGGTCATAGGAAGTGATGAAAACTCCAGGATACAAGGCTCTCCGAGTCATAAGAAGTGAGAAAGGCTCCAGGATACAAGGCTCTCCGGGTCATAGGAAGTGATGAAGACTCCAGGATACAAGACTCTCTGGGTCATAAGAAGTGAGAAAGACTCTAGGATACAAGGCTCTCCAGGTCATAAGAAGTGAGAAAGACTCCAGGATACAAGGCTCTCTAGGTCATAGGAAGTGATGAAGACTCCAGGATACAAGGCTCTTCGGGTCATAAGAAGTGAGAAAGACTCCAGGATACAAGGCTCTCCGGGTTATAGGAAGGGATGAAGGCTCCAGGATACAAGGCTCTCCGGGTCATAAGAAGTGAGAAAGACTCCAAGATACAAGGCTCTCCGGGTCATAGGAAGTCATAAGAAGTGAGAAAGACTCCAGGATACAAGGCTCTCCGGGTCATAGGAAGTGATGAAGACTCCAGGATACAAGGCTCTTCGGGTCATAAGAAGTGAGAAAGACTCCAGGATACAAGGCTCTCCGGGTCATAAGAAGTGAGAAAGGCTCCAGGATACAAGGCTCTCCAGGTCATAAGGATACAAGGCTCTCCAGGTCATAAGAAGTGAGAAAGACTCCAGGATACAAGGCTCTCCGGGTCATAAGAAGTGAGAAAGACTCCAAGATACAAGGCTCTCCGGGTCATAAGAAGTGATGAAGACTCAAGGATACAAAGCTCTCCGGGTCATAAGAAGAAGAGAATGACTGAGGTCTCATCGTGTAAAATCGAGTTTTGACCGGGTATGATAGTCTCACCGTATACGAACAGGTTTCGACTGGGAGGTAGGTCTCAAGCGTGGTTTACGAATGAACCCACCAATCTTGGAAATGACATGGTTTAACGTTAACTATAAACCTTTGGAGATGACATGGTTTGAGGCTGACCATGAACCTTTGGTTTTTAAGGAAGCATCCACTAACCTCTTAGAAAACTGCATGGCTTCACTGATGAATCCTGTCAAACTCAACTTAAGCAAATGTCATTAGAGACGTCATCAAGAGACGTATTGGCAAATTGCAGCAATAGTTGAACAAAATAATCAAGCTAAGTCCGACTGCTTTAAAAGAACATTTGATGTTCATCAACCTCATGTGACGCAAAAGTGTCATCTTGCTCATGGATATATCATTAATCATCAAATTCTCTAGGAGACAAGTTCTTATCAGAACGGCTACGACTCGATAAAAAGGTTCATTAAGCATGCCAAACTAGAGCTTCTTAGTCAGAAAGGGTTTCTCACGCACTCTCAATAAAATGGCTACTTGATTCCATCCATTCATGTGGGAGATAATTGGTTGCTGAAGGTATCTCACATAACCTACATCGAAGGCTTCCGGAAACATTCGCAATGAGCACAATCTGATCGATCAAAAGGTCTTTTGAAAGGACCGCAATATAGGCTCGGTTAGGGCTTACACAAAGAAATTATTGCTTTGAGGCCAACAAATGAACATTTGTCACTATCTTCATCGGCTTTACAATTCGAGAGCTTAGAAGATGAGACAAGATAAAATTACTTCCACTCTTTCAAGTGGTAGCTTCTTGGAGGTATTCTCATTTTCACTCAAACCATCCCAATCAGAAGAGACTTCGGAAGAGGGTTGTAATGTTGACTTAAGAGAGGCTCGAAAGGCTTAAAATTTTCAATAGGGTTTTTAAGAGTTGGTGATCATCATGGCATCATGACCAGGTCACTCGATCTTCCCAAATCATTTGGCTTTTGAAATACAATGCATCTCGAAAGTCTCTCGACTAATCTTTTATGCATGGGAGCTTTGCTCCTTTCTCTAATGTCCTTTGCTCTTGTGATGAATTCTTTTTTTTTTTTTTTGCGCAAGTACTTGGAACTTGATAATTTTTTTCACATAAGATGCAACTTTTGGCTTTTTTTTTTAACGAGCATTGGCCTTACTTTTACTAGGCACACTGCTTTTTCATGCCCCCCTAATTTGTAGAACTTTTTGCTCTTTGAACTTTTGGAGTTCTTATGACTTTTGAGATGCTTTTCACATTTTCTCGTGACTCTCAATTGTATTTGGTCAATTCTTATGCCTTGCCCCAGTGAAGGGAGATGATCACCGCTCGGGGTTCAGAAATGAATAATTAGGCCCAAATTGGTTAAAGCAATGGGTATCATCGTTTGGATAGAGAATGAGATGCTCTTCTTCACATTGGGATGAGTCAAGATTTAATGAGAATTCCTTTGAAGCTATCACCATAAAATTGATGCAAGTGAAAGTAATAGGATCTTTCCCAATCATTCGCTCTACAACACGACTGTAACCTCCTATGTTGCCCCAATGTAGGTTCGTTCTCGACTAGGGTACTTTGGAGGATCATCTCTTTTTAGCCCAAAGGGCTAGCAATATGTCAGCTCGGTGCTTGGGATTGATGAAGGAAATGCCTTTATCATTTCGATCTTCACGCTCAATGCGAATGGATCCTTCGTCCTAAGAGAATGTTGTATTTCATTCAACTCTTGAAAGTGTTTGATGGACACTCAACTCTCGAAAGTGTTTGAGGGATGTGTTTGGAAATGGGCTTGCCTTTCTTCATACTAAGCACTTTTTGTTTGGCATGTTTAACGTCTCAATCTCACTCTGTCGAGATCATCTGAGTAGATCAATCTCCATAGAGAAATTTGATTTAAAATGAATAATCCACAAAACGAGAAAACAATTTTGGAATAAAAAGGATTCTCAGAAGGTTTGTAATTAATTTTTTTTCTCAATTATTCATTTCATTTTATTTTATTATTTTGCTTGTCTCTAGGACAGCGCCCAAGGTTCTCTTTTGTAATGGAAATTCTTCTTCTTCTTTTTTATTAAAAAAAAAAAAACATTGAGAATAATGGTACTTACTTGCGACATGGCAACCTGTAACCCTGTAAAGAATGTGAAAGAATATGTTAGTGCAAAAATCTTTAGGGATTGAAATGTTGGAAATGATACATTATTACCCTTCATTCGCTTTCATCTTTTGGGCACTAACATTTATTGGATTCACCTTCGTGGATATTTGGTAACTCGACAATACCATTCCCTTGCATTCACCTTTAAGTGCTTGATGTCTTCCTGATTCCTTGGTGGAAGGCACTGCTTCTACGGTCGAGGTGCAACCTTTTCATTTATCACCCTGTAAGAAGGGGAGACGAAACGAGTTATCTCCATTCTTAGTTAGGTTCAAATGAGGAACGATACATCCTTTTTGATGAATTTAGCAAAGTTGTTCCAACACACTTCATTGATTGGTGAAGGAGAGATTTTTCTCTAAATCAAATGTTGTTCTCCCACTATTTATATAACAAACCTTTGTTCCGTACGAGTCTGTCCTGTACCAAA
This sequence comes from Eucalyptus paniculata subsp. matutina, assembly GCA_017140255.1. NCBI lineage: Eukaryota > Viridiplantae > Streptophyta > Magnoliopsida > Myrtales > Myrtaceae > Eucalyptus > Eucalyptus paniculata. Next base: position 31,778,741 of record CM029444.1, on the reverse strand, counting down.
AAAAAAAAAAAAAGGATATGGCATTTTTTACGTTGAAGAGAAATCAAGTTTGGGAATGAGATACATCCTTTTCAAAGTCGAGCGATCAACATCCCAATGTATCTCTCATGGCGGGAGGGATAATATTGCCCCTTTGCTTCATCATTTGATATTTCTTTGTTTAAGATGAGCGTGACTCAATAATGTTCCATCGCATTTGTTGGAATGTTACCAAACTTGGCACTCTTGATGTCTCCTCGACAATGAAAAGAAAGTCATGTCAAAAATGGTATCAGAAATGAATAATTGGAATCGATACAATTTACTCTTCCTTCGAGTTCGCCTTTTGGATGCTTGGCAGCCTCCTTCATTTGTCCCATCATGCAAAGTGAACGAGATCGACAGGTTATTTTGGCACGTAAGGCATTTGCAAATAACAAAACATTCTCAGAATGAAATTTGACTTCATTCCGCTTTTATTGAAAATTGGCACCGATGAAACCTCAACGCATGCTTGCCCCTCGAGTTCGATGAGCCCGAGAAAATGACTATATGAAGAAAAGGCCTTAAGCAAAGTTTTCTTGAAATTCATTTTGGAAGGAGGACGTAAAAGTTCACCTAAAACGCTTCTGAATTTTTTCTACTTTGTTTTGTTTTGTTTTTTGTTTTTTGTTTTTTTGTTTTTTTATAATAAAAAAAATGATGATTTTCGTGAAACTGAATTCCATCATAAAAAATGTGAGTCGCGCAATTTACAAAAGCAATAATTGGATTCGCAATCAAAACTCAAAATGAAAAAGACGATTCTTAACAAGAATAAGAACATTAATAAAATACAAGAAAATCTTGTATAGATAAGAGTAAGAATTAACTCTTGTCCTAATGTCAAGGAGCATCACGCAAAACCTGCAAAAAACGACAATGTCAATATGTGAATGAGAGAAAATGATATTTTAATGACGTCACTTCTTACAATAAAATCGAGGCGACGATACATGCCCCATAATCCTTTTTACAGGACTTTAGTATTTCACCAAGATTTTATCATAAGAGAAGACATCATTAAAATTATTAATCCAAGGCCATCAATCGAATGCCCACTTTTATTCCAAAAGTTTCGTATGCAAAAGCGTCATTGATTTTTGAAAGATTGATTTGTGATTTTACTCATAGAAAAATGAAGTGATTTCTATTTAGAGGAATTTGTACACAAAATGATTTGCATTATAGTCCCAAAATGTGAGGATAAGAAAATTTGATAAAAAAGTGCAATTTCAATTTTTTTGTCCCAACAAAAAATCACAACTTGAAAGTTTTTTTTTTCTTTTTTCGAAATGATTTTGAGCCCATAACTAGAAATTTAAACAAAACCATGTGTTCAACGGGGTCAAATCAAAATGTTTAGAACTTGCATTCAAATGCTCACTTATCAAAAGTGATTGCCAATTTTTCAATCATAAGCTTGCATCACCAATGGCATTCGATTGATTTCCTCAAATTTCAAGATGAAAATGCAATACAAAATGAGCAAACAAAAAGGGAAATGATACTTACAATGAGTGTCGACATTTGGCTCCTGCTGTTTTTTTTTTTTTCAATCACATAGGCATGCACATGGAATGTGGTTCGATTTCTACTCTATACGGCCCAAAATAGAGCCATGGGATCACAGGACTGAACCAACAAGCTCGTGGCTAGGTCGTGTTACCCATGACTTCGGCTTCGTCAAAGAACCGACCCGTGTCGCATGCTTGCAACCGGGGTGGGTACCTTCGACGTGAAGAAAGAAATTTCGAGGTAGAGATGGGCGACTCGTACTATGCGATTGTAGTCGGAGTGGTATCCACCTCAACACCATCCTAAGTAATCCTATGCGACCCAGGTCCGGCGGTAGGTTGTATGTGCTAGGGTGTAGTGCAATGCAAAAGATACATGCACAACAATTTATAGGCAAACAACAATCCATACATAAAAAATAAACTATACATTCCAACACCCCACTGCAAGACAAAGGTGAGCAAACACCTTTAATGTTAGGGACGTACTGGAATCCTCACTGCCAAACAAAAACATTTATGAACAAGATTAATATTGGCCTAAGTCCTCTAAGGTTTAAAACCAACTCCCCAGCGGAGTCGCCAAGCTGTCACGGCCTATTCTCGGGGGGAGGGAACATGTTTAGGGGTATTGCCTAAAGGACGGGCCTAAGGCCCATTAATTGGGCGCGGGCTCTCCCAAGCTCATACCCCGCGTGACGTTGGGATATTTTTCATGAATTTTTGCACAAAAGGAGTCGCCACTAGCCTATTGGGGTCGGCTAGAAACCAAGTGAGGCATGGGAGTGTACCTCACTTCCTACACAACCAGAGAATTTAGGGTCAGAGACTTAATTACACTAATTAACCAATTAGTGCCATTTCAGTACCTAATCTTGTTCATTTTAACAAAATGATGTTTGGCAGGCAGTTTGGATTGATTTTATACTTATTCACTAACATGTGAGGTGATCATGTGTGCAACCATTAAAGTAAAAATCATAACTATCAAAGTCTTAATTGCAATAAAATTAAACACGTGCAATTAAACATAATTAGATATGCAAATTAAACATGCAACATAATTAATATATAAGCACATAAAGATCTAATTAAACTAAAATGACAATACATGGCCAATCCTAATCAAACCCCATCATTTTTGGATTTTTCGAAATTTTTTTATTTTTTTAATTAATTTTTTTGAATTTTTTTAAAAGAAAATATTTTTTGAATTTTTAAATTTTTTATCTTTAAAAAAAAAAAAAAAAAAAAAAAAAAGTGAACCGGGTCGGGTAAAGGTCAACGCGGATCGAGTCCGGTCGGTTCGGTCCAAATAGGGGGTCGGCCCGACCAGCCTTGGTCGAGCCTTCCTTTGGTTCGGATCGGGCCCAACCAGCGGGCCCAATCTCTTTTATTTAAACAATGAAGCCCACAACTCCCTAAGCCCACAAGTTCTTAAAACCCTAAGCCCGTAAGCAAAAACAGCCCAATCCCAAACTCAGTCCAAATTACTCAAAACCCTACCCGATGGGGGTTTCGCCCGACCCGGTCAAGACCTGGTTTGCGCCTCCTCTCTCTAGGGCTTCTTCGCGGCGAGGCACGGCAACGTGGTGCCGGAAGTTGGTCACGGCGGCGCAGCAGGGCGGCCGAGGTGCGGGGGCTGGCACGGATTGCTGGTGTCGAGCAGAGACGGTGGTAGCGGCGGTGGTGTCGCGGCTGGGCAGGGGTGGGCTGCTGCGTTGCGGAGCAGACGCAGTAGCGACCGGTTATGGCGTTGAGGGAGGGTGCTCGTGCAGAGGTGCTGCTGCGGCAATCCGGCAGAGGGGAGCGGCGGAAGCTCGGGTGGCGTCGAGTACAGAGGGCGGCGGCAGCTCGAACTGCGTCTGGCGCCAGGTGGAGGTGGCATGAGCGTTGGATCATCGCAGTTGCAGCAGGGGGTCGCGGAAGCTCGGGCTGCAGGCGACGTGGGGCGCAGCGGTGGTGGTGCGGTGCTTGCGGATGAGCGGCTCTGCCGCGAGGCGGCCGGTACGGCGAATGCTTTGAGCGGCCGCGGGATGGAGCCGCCTCTCTCTCTCTTTTTTGGGTTCCTCTTCTCCTCAGCTCCCTCTCGAGCTCCTCCTTCTCTCTCCTTCGAAATCCCCCCACCAACCCTCTGTTGTTGCTAGGGTTTCACCAAAGATGGAGGCAGGAGAAAGTGGCATGGGCCGAGCCAAGGCAAGATCCGGCCCAGCCCCTTCCATGTCTTCTTTTTTCTATTTTTTTTTTGTTGTTTTTGTTTTCTTTTTTTTTTTTGTTCTTTTTTTTTGTTCCTTTTTTTAAACGACTAATTCCTAATTCTGTAGACAATTAAATCCTAAATGAAAAATGGGAAAAATTAGGTGTCAACAGTGTTTGTAAAGAAATTTCTAATTAAGCCTTTCAGTGCTCATTGGGCCCTTGCTTGGGCTTGCCGAGTCGTAGCCCTCGTCGGCTAGAAATGGTAAAAAGGAAAAGAAAAAAGAAAAAATAATAATAACAAATCAAAAAATATTAAAATGTTATTAAAAATTGTTTACAACAACGGCCCTTATATTACGTAAGATGATTGGTATCTACATTAGCTATTTCTAGCCTATTTCTAGCCAAAATTGGCTAAATGGAATCAATTGGCAAAATATGAAAATATTTATGACTCAATTGATACAATTAAAATGTTTATGACTAAATTGACAAAAATCCAATAGGTTTGTAAATTTTTGGACAATTTTTCTGTTATGCTACTCATAACTTAATCGAAAGTATATTGATCATAGAGAGCTAAACTTCCATTTTATAAGATTGGAAACTTTATGTTGTATCTTAAACAAGTCATATTACGACCATTAATGCAATGTATAGCTCAAATGAAATGTTGTGAAATTCTTCTACAATTGATTAGTGGATGATTTCATGAAGCAACGAACGGTATAAAACCGAAAGGAAAATATATTACTAAAGCATTTTCATGTGCATTTAGGAAAAAAATTTAGGGTCTATGGAAATTTTTAATTTGATCTATTTTAAAATAGACATGCACCAAAATAATTAGGGAGCTTTGGAACATGGAACTTATCTTATATATCTAGGTTTTCCTAAAAAATATATTTGATTTTATTGTTCCACTAGTGATTTTTCAAGTTTCCTTGCAAATTTGTTGTTAGAGATAATCTAGACATATTTTGTGTCTCCTTTTGAAGCACATATGAAGACAAAGTTAGGTGGAGAATTTGCATTTGGGAAAAGAAACAATGTACCTACTCGCATGGACCCTTAAAGCTTGACTTTACAATTAAATTGCTGGAAAGTGATAGTCACATGAAGCATATGCATGTTGAAAAGGAAAGAACGTATCCACTCAACTAACCCCATCTATGGGGCACGAGGTTGTTTCTTTTCTCTTTTTATAATCAGTTATATTTTAATTTTCAACTTACTTTCAAATTTTTGCCTACCTCTCATTTTTTATATAGAAAGAATGGCTACTAGAGCAAACTCTAGTGATTTGTGACACAAGACCCAATGGTAAAGAAATCAGGTGGGGTGAGAACGTCTAATTTTAGGTTTGACTGATATGCTTTGCAAAAAGGCAAAGTAAATATTCAAGAAAAAAGATTTAAAATAGGACAAATAAAAGAAAATCTTTTAAAAGTTGGACTTTTGATGGTAAATTTGTTATTAGAGATAGTCATGGCGGTCCTCATTTCCTCATAGTATAAAGAACTATGATGCGGAAAATCTCCAAACTTTATGTAATTATATTAATTAACCATTCAAAACCATTTGGGAGAAAAACGTCCTTGTCTACCAACAAAAGCGAAAAAAAAGGGGCACAAAATGACAAAGCAACACAAGAGGAGATATTGACAAAATCTCCTAATTATCATTTACAGAATGATTAAGTTTTCAACCCCATTTAGGTGGGAAACATGTGTCCTTGGCCGTCAACGATTACGAACAAAAAGGGCCACAAAAACGACAAAGCATAAGGTGTAACACGCACATTCGAAAACGTGGTTACTAAGCTGAGGAAAGGTCTTCCCCCGTTTGGATCACTGAAATGAAGCATGAGGTGATGTGGACCCTTCAATTTTGACTTTCAATGCCACAAATATTTCGTTAGAGACAATTAGGATCCAAGGAGATACAAAGAATCTATGCTAATCATCTCCAACAATATTCATTTATCATTCGACCCCATTTAGTTGGAAACATGCGTGTCTTTATCCATCGACTAATGCGAGCCAAAATATAACTTTAAAATAAAGTTGAATTAATTATTTTATTAGGCATTTGAAAAGGATTATTTAGCAGACCAAAGAATATGGAACTTAAGTGTGGCCCTCATCTTTGGTTGGCAAGAGCGTCAAGGCCCTTGCCCAACCCAAGCAAGGGTTGTTGGCGCTCTTCAGCTAAAGATGTAAGAAAATAATAATAATAATAATGCAGAAAGAAAATAATAAAAATATAATTTGAAAAATATTAAAATATTGTGAAAAATTGCCGCCCATGTTATGTAGGATAATCAATATCCATGTCAATGGTTCCTAGTTAAAACTGCTAGTTTGAGTCAATTGGCAAAACGTAAAAAGATTTAGTACTTAATTAGTACAAATAAGAGGTTTAAGACTGAATTGCCAAAAGTATAATAGATTTATGATTTTTTGAACAATTTTCGTATTCAACTACACGTAACTTAATCGAAAGTATATCGATCATAGAGAGTTAAACTTCCATTTTATAAGATCGGAAACTTTATGTTATGTCTAAACAAGAGTCACATTATGATCATTAATGCAATGTACAACCTCAAATGAAATGTTGTAAAAATTTTCCACCATTGATCAACGGCTGATTTCATGAAGCGGAGAACAAAAAAGCTGAGGGCCGTGATGAAGATGTAATGGAATAATCATGCTTGTGGGCATGGAATAATGGACTATGGCCCCGTTTGGTTCGGCTTCGGGGGAATGCCATTAGGAGAATGCAAATACTTTGAGGGAAAGGGACTTTCGGAAATGTTAGACCGTTTGGTAAATTATAGCTTTGAAATGCAACTTAGTATAAACACCGTTTGGCAAAATTCACATTTCCAAAATGCTTTTGTTATTTTTTATTTTTTTTAAGTCTGAAATAAAATTCCGGCGGCCGGCCACCGCCGGCCAACCGCCGGCCACCGCCGGACGGCCAGATCCGCCATCGCCGGACCGCCGGATCCGGCCGCCGGAGGTCGCGGAGGCCGATCCGCCATCCGGCGGCCGGATCTGCCTCGCTGGTCGCCGGCTCGCGCGACCCGGGCGACGCCGGCCGAGGTCCGCGCGACCTCAACCGGCGTCGCCTGGTCGTGCGAGGCCAGGCGACCGCCTGAGGCCGCTCGACCTCAGGCGCCCGAGGTCGCCCGACCTCAGGCCACCTCGCCTGAGGTCGCTCGACCTCAGGCGCCCGAGGTCGCCCGACCTCAGGCCACCTCGCCTGAGGTTGTGCGACCTCAGGCAAGGCTTTCCGGCGGCCAGATCTGGCCGCCAGGGGGCCGGATCTGGCCGCTCTCGGCTAAGAGCCGCCCACCGCAAAAAGAAAACGAACGGGGAAGGAGATGATGAACAGTGACCGGTGAACAGTAAAATCTCATCCCCGGAATGCCCAATGCTCAAAGTTGGTCCTCCCCGGCTTTCGGCTTTCAGCATGTAAAATGCCCGCATTTCGCAAATGGGCATTCAAAAGCTCAACCAAACACCAAATATTTTCCCCAAGGGGCTTTCGGGGCCGAAAGCCCCTTGGGAAAGCCGAACCAAACGGGGCCATAGGTTGACGGTGAATAAGTGTTCGTGTACACCCGACAAAATAGATCTTTAGAAAAAAGAAAAAAATTAAAAAATCGATTTTTTTAAAAGTAAAAAAAATATTAAAAGGAGTATACAGAGAAAAATAAAATCATATTTTTCATATAAAAAAATGGAAAATATTTTCTAATTTATTTTTAGATTTCAGACAAATACCACAAAATATTGTTATTTTTTTAATGATTTATTAGAAAATATTTTATATGAAACAAACAGAGTTTCAATTTTTTTTAAAAATATTATAAAAATTGTCTATTGAATTTGTATAGCATGAAAATATTTCATGATTTCCTAAATTTGGTTAAATGAACTGAGTAAATAGGTTGAGGAATTTGCATTGCAATAAATATGTCCTAAATGGGTAAAATAGGTCAATTTAGATCAAATCATTTATGACTCAATCTGGACACTCAACTTACCAGTTTGACAATTCTATGTACACAATATGATACATGATTGATGACCAATCAAAGAAAACGATTAATGACTTGACTTGCTTCTATATCTCCCTCCATCGTCCTCCTTTCCCTAATGTACAATTATAAACGACGACGTGGTAATCTGATAGAGAAGAGAGAAGGTCCAGGGGGTGGAGACAGAAGCACTGGTGCCAGTGGGGACGAAAAAGGTGCGGAGACGGAAAGCATTGAGGATGTCGATGGCGGAGAGGATGTAGGCCGAGTTGCCAAAAGCGGTCGGAGCCGAGAAAGGCATCGAGGATGTCGCTGACCTGCTGAGGACAGATATTGGGACAAGAGAGGGGGGCGAGAGAGAGAGAGAGAGAGAGAGAGAGATGAAGTCTGACGTGGGGCTACTTGTGTACACGTGGCAATTATGGGTGGCTTCAAGTACATCTGACGTGGCATGTCTCAAGTACCCAGTATTTTCTTAGTGGATGGACCCACATCTGTGTATAAAATGCTTCCTCTCCCGTGGGAGGACGTACTATCAGGCTCACTTCCTCCTCCTCTCTCCCTCCCCTAACCCCAAACAAAGTTCATCTGTAGGAGAAGAGGAGACAGTATTTCAACCTCAGAAAATCAGCAACTTTAAACACTGTACTTTGATGCAAGTTGGTATGTAATGAGCTTCAAATTTGTCATCAATATTTTGTCTTGTATGGTATTTTATTTGTCTAAAAAAGCATACCATTTTCAGACTTCCATTTTTGCGGGAAAACCTGATAAACGGAGAGAATGGAGGGAATGTCTTCACATCTAAAGGAACTATGGCAGGAATGGGAACTGCCAGTCCTGGTCCTCCTCAGCCTCACCGTTCAAGTTCTGCTCATCGTCCTCGGGCGTCACCGGAAGTACCGGCCCAATTTGTGGCTGCAGGCGTTGGTCTGGTCGCTCTACTTGTCGGCAGACGCGATTGCGATCTACGCGCTCGGGAAAATCGCGACCCGGCTCGCGCAAATGCGGCGCGACCTCAGTGCCGCCGCCACCACCGCCGGGCTGGACCCGGACGCCCAGATGATCGCGTTCTGGACACCATTCCTGCTGCTGCACCTGGGCGGTCCAGACACCATCACGGCCTACTCCCTCGAGGACAACGAGCTCTGGTTGAGGCATTTGCTCAGACTCGTCGTCCAAATGGTTGGGACACTGCTCATTTTCTCCCAAGCATTGACAGGCTCCGACCTCTCAGTGCTTTCGCTTCTCATATTCGTCTCCAGCCTCATAAAATACGGCGAGAGGGTTTACGTCCTCCGGGCTGCAAGTAGCGAGCAGTTCAGGAACTCAACCCTGGACCCTCCTCTCCGTTGCCCGAGGATCCTAGAGGAATACATGCTGAAGAAGGCCGAGGGCTATGACGTCACGCCACATGAGGTAATCGAGGTGCAAGAAGTGAACGCTGAACACAACGGCGGAGATCTTTCATGTTGTGATGAAACACTCTTATCTAGTAAGTTGAAGAAGAAGAGGCAGCACGAACGGGGTGGGGAAAGCAGTAACTGCTGCAATAAATTGGAGGAGAAGCACATACAGGGCGGGGAAAAGTATAAGGCCGACCATTTTTTGTTAGCCGCAGCCAGAGGCGCGCTCGACTTTTTTCGGCGTCTTTGTGGGGACAAAAATCTTTTACCTGAAGGCCTGAGCAAGCGCAACTGGGCCGAGTTGGCATTAGCCAAATCCCTGATTAAAACTTGCCGGCGCCTTTTCATGGATTCCGTCCTTAGCATTGAGGAACGTGACTCTAGCCGGTCAATACTCAAGGATAAAAGCTTTCACGTGGTATTCAGAGTCATCGAGATTGAACTGGGACTCATGTACGATTTGCTCTACACTAGGCGATGGTGTTCCGCCACAATCGATGGGGCTCTACTCTTCGCTTTGTGAGTATACTCCTTACCTTAACGGTCTTGGTGATTTTTTCCATGTCAGACAAGGACAAATACTCCAAGATCAATATCTATGTGACCTTTCTGTTGCTCTCGTTCGCCCTTTTCCTCGAGATTTATGCGTTATTCTATCTTCTCTTCTCCGACCAAGCCGCGTGTTGGCTGAAGGACCGCAGTCCCGCCATCCTGAATTTTGTCGAACGGTTACAACCGCTGTATAACAGGCGCAGGTGGTCGGGTTCTATGGGACAGTACAACCTGCTAAGCTTCGCCATCAAAGAGAAGCACCTTCCGTGCCATCAAATCCTACGGTTTCTGCACGTCGACCAGAAGGTTCTGAAGTTCTTGTACGAGGGTGATGCGAAAGTGACGGACTTTCTGAAAGAACAAGTCATTCAGCATCTGACCTCCCAACCCCCGTCCGTATGGGAACACCGTGGACATTTCGCAATCAGAAAACATCCGTTACGGGACAGTATAAAATGGAGCATCGACTTAGGCTTCGACCAGAGCATCCTCGCCTGGCACATTGCAACCGAACTCTTAGGCTGCCCGGAAGCTGAGCATGCTACTGAAAAAACCAAATTGTATATGGAAATGAGCGAGCAACTGTCTCGGTATATGGTGTATCTTTTGGTCATGTACCCTTTTCTCTTGCCGATTGGAGTCGGTCGCGTCAAATTCCGAGACACGTACTTAGAGGCGAGGAATTTCTTTGAGGAGAAGGCAATCAAGGGAAACGATCAGCCAGAGAGCAAATCCAAATTAGCCAAAGCTTGCAAGGCGCTGCGCAAATGCGTGGACCCAAAGGTAGCTCCGATCGTGGCAGAAGGAGATAAGAGCAAGTTCGCCCTGTACCATGGGTGCCGGCTCGCATGGCAGCTGGACGAAGGATTCAAACAGTGGGAGGAGGAGAAATGGTGGATCATGAGTCGTGTCTGGGTGGAGATGCTGGCTTACGCAGCGGTCAAGGGCAAGGGGCTTCACCACGCCCAGCAGCTACCACATGGAGGCGAGTTCCTCACTCACGTTTGGCTCCTCATGGCTCATTTCGGCTTGACTGAACACTTCCAAATACCGCAGGTCCCTGCGATCGCCGAGCTGCTGGTGCAGGAGTGATTCATCATGCACTGACTCCCAGTAAACCATATACGACATTGGTGACCCCGTCACGGCTCATTTCGACTTCGACCCGTCACGACCCGTCACTTTTATATGTAACTTGCTTTAGAAGCATAGGCAAATTTATTTTGAAATTAGTATTTGTTTAATCGGATCTTCCTGAATGGGATATTCTAATGATGATATTGAGTTCCTTTGCCAATCCGACGGGAAGAGAGTAAGTCTGTGTACGCTTGAACTCCTTGAATGTGTACGGTTGTTATCTTCTGTATTAATCCACGGCTTTTTGAACGCTCAAATTTTTTTGCCTCTGTATATCTAACGCTTAGAAGCCAACTTCTTTAGATCAAATTCCTCCATGCTTATCTTCCGACAATATGCAACGGCTAGATATGGTCACTGTTGAGAACTCCTTTCAATCAAACGTTGGGAAAAATACCAAAAAAGTCTTAAACCTATGAGATTGGTATCAATTCAATCATAAACCTTTCAATTGGACCAAATTAATTCTAAACATTTTCACGTTGGTACCAATTTAGTCATAATTCTTTCAATTAGACTAATTTAGTCTCAAACCTTTTTCACATTGGTACTGATTCAATCAATCCAACCAAATTTGGCTGGCTGGTGTTGGCGTGAATGCCGTTCAAACAACAAACGCTAATGTGGAAATTTTTAAATGTTTGATTTATTTTTTCGAATTTTTTTTATTAATTTTTTTCCTTTTTCCTTTGTCCTTCTTTGGTAGTGGCCAGCAAGCCTCCAGTGACTCGTGAGCCATTGGGCAAGGGCCGCGAAGCCCTTGCCAACTGTCAACAAGGGTTGAGGCCCTCGCCTGCCGCCGACGAGGGCTTCGTGACCCTCGACTAGTGGTCGGCAAGCTGTGGGAGGCTAGCTGACCACCAACAAAGAAGAAGGGCAAAGGAAAATGAAAAGGAAAATGGGAAAAAAATGAAAAAAATAATTAAAAAATTCGAAAAAAAATAAATAAAATATTTAAAAATTTCAATGTCAATGTTTGTCGATTGATCGGCATTCACATGAGTTGGCAGGCCAAATTTGTTCAGATATTAATAAAAAAAATGTTTATGATTGAATTAGTACGATTGAAAGGTTTAACACCGAATTAGTACCAATATGATAAGATTCATGACTAAGTTTGTCCAATTAAAATGTTTATGACTGAATTAATACCAATATCATATGTTTAGGACTTTTTTGGTACTTTTCTCATAAGACGCTCATTAACTGAACATTGCAAAAACAAATATAATCACACCAATCAAATTAGAGGCACCATAGTTACAAGACGTCTCCTGATCACGACAGGTTCATAGTGTCAACAACCCAAATGCACTTGTCTCTCCCATATCTCACATAGAATCTCCTTCACCAACCCAATTCTTCTAAGACATATTGTCCTTTTGACTGATTAATTAATGAGACAACAAAAAAGATTTTCACGTCTTAGGTGAAGCAGTTTAGGGACATGCTTAGGTCCAAGGGAGAATTTTGGGAATCCCATTCTCCTCAAGTTGCCGTGATGTGATAGATCAAAAAGGAATAAGAGTCCAGAATTATTTATTTTTTGTCGCTTTAGTAGGTTGCCTCCTTTCAAAAAACAAGGCAAAGCCAATATAACTAAGAACACGAGTATCCCATGATTAAACTTTCTATTCCTCTTTAGATACACAAGTTAATAAAAGATAACATATCTTAAAAAAAATTAATCTCCACGTGAAATTCTAGAAATTAATTACTAGGTAAAGAACCACATTCTTCTAAGTCACCAAGTGATTTACTCTAGAACTTAGATACCCCCTTCAAAGGTTGAGATAAGGTTTGTTATTTCCCTATGAATTGGGTTGTTTAAAGTTAAGAGATATCGTAGAGGGGAAAAGTACCAAAAAACACTATAAACCTATTACATTTGTATCAATTTAGTTTATAACTTTTCAATTGAATAAATTTAATCATAAACACTTTTACATTTGTATCAATTTAGTCCATCCAATCAATTTATGCTAGAAATTGCCTATGTGAATGCTAGTATCTTATATGGTATGGCTAGCGTTGACATGAATATTTGGCCGGATGAACTAAATTGTTACCAATATGAAAATGCTTAGAGCTAAATTGATCCAATTGAATGGTTTAGGACTAAATTGGTATCAATGCAAAAATGTAGAGATTTTTTGATATTTTTGCTTTTAGCATAGCAATATTACATCTATCGTTCCATATTTTAAAAAGTTACACTTTACATCATTTATTGTTTGATTAGATCATTAATTATGTTATTCAATAATGATTGATTTACTTATACTTTTATAATCGTCAATCAAGTTTTTTTTCTTTGTTTGGAACCGAATCCTGTTAATACAAACTTACGCTGGTCGCTAATCTCATTGAATCAAAGTATGGCCATATTATTAGAAAATGCTTAACTGGCTAACAAAGAAATCTAGGCTCATTTAAGAATTCAAGTTCGGACCAAGCTCAACATTAGACATACAAGCAGCATTCTGGACCAACTCAAAAACGTATCATTTGCATTTGACATGAATATGAACAACAATATCAGATCTTGGCCATAACCCACTAAAGAGACTCGAAGTTTACTCAAGCATTTCAACGAACGTCCAGCATGCACTACTGAAAAGAGGGATCTCTGACCTGCTAGAGACTCTAGCGCGGACTTAGCTCCTAACAATGCATACTAGAATACACAGAATCTTTCATGGAAGACCGACGGGACTGAAACTTGCGCGAACTGGTCGACCGCAAGCTCCAATCCGAAGCACCCAAAAACAGAACACACACACTCAGGGGAGACCCTACCTAGTTTTGGGGAAAGGCTGTGGCGGACGCTAGCCACCCTCTCGAGCTCACTCTCTCTAGCTCCCTCTCACTCACTCAAAACTCTCCCGAGCTCTCTCAAGCTCTCAAATCTCTCTTTCTGAAAAGACCCCCCAAGAACTCCTTTTTTCCTTCTCTCTCGCTCATTGTCTCTCCCTTTTGAGGGCCACGGCTAGCGCGCATGGCTTCTGCCACTTCCAGCTCGTTGGCCGACATGGCCCCGCCCCACGGATCACGCTGCCATCTGCCACTCCCGATCCTCTTCCTCTCTCTGACTCGTACTCCTCTTTTCTTGTAGGGGCGCGACCGGCGTGAGGAAGAAGAAGATCAACACGCAAGCTGGGCCTGGAGAAAGGAAAATGAGGTTGGGCTTAGGCCCAAGTCAAAAGAGATACATAGGAAAGGAGGACAAGTAGGGCCGGGCAAGGATTCTTTTTTCTTTCTTTTCTCTTTTTTTGATTATAATTTTCGTTGATGATAATATTTTTTTTCTTTTCTTTTTTGTGGCAAAATTTTTGGAAAAAATTTAGGAATTACCATTAGTGATGCAAATATTCCTAATGCTAATACATGTTGCAATTTAGTGAAAGTTATTTTTTGGCTAGCATTTAAAAATTAATCACCAATTTTCTACTCGATTAAGTCCTAAATAAAATTGTAAAATTTAGGCGTTAACAAAAAAAAAAAAAACACAAAAGCATGGGCGCACAACAAAAAATACACACATGAGCTGTCTCTCGCAGTCCCTCCAAACATTTTCAGTGCCCACTTTAACAAATCAACGAGTACATATTTATTAACTGTTGGATCGTGCTCAAATTTTATGGAGAAAACAGTAAGATATTATTCTTGGGTTTGTCTGGTGCGATGGATAAGAAAATATCTAGAAGTATGTCTTTGATGGAGAAAGAACGAACCAGTCGGATTTGTGGATCAAGATTGGAGAGCTCAATGTGTGGTCTTGTAAAAACGGTGAACATGCATTCGTTCTAAGTCGGAGTGCATTAAAATATTAAAGAGACCCCCACCATAACTGACTCTTCAACTTCACCAAAGGAATCAAGCATCGAAGATCCGGAGATTCCCGTGTGATGTTCACAGTCCCTAACGATTGATGTTCCCGCCTTTTGCCGTTCCTCACGGGTTACAGCTGTCGCGAATCTTCCTCACGTCCCCTTCTCTATCGGTTGTCATTTGAGTCGGTAATCCCATTTAGGAAGTTTCAAGTTTACTTGCTCACTTTGAATAGTTACTTAATTCGGATTATTTCGATTCTAACAAAATTTGATGCAATGTTTTAGGCTTCCCCCAAGTAAGAAGTTTTGTAATTTGATATATTGCATTATATGCTTGATAATTGAGGTTTCGATCTTTAAGACCTAAGATTGGATCCCCGATTACCCTTGTTTCCTATTATAAATGTGGTCTGTGGATTTATATAGTGCACGTTATTATGGAAACTTTCTTATTTTGAAAAACACAACAAATGCGTTGCATTTAGAATAGATTGCATATATATATATATATATATATATATATATATATATATTATATATATTATATATATTAGTTTTCTAGTTTAGAATTGCATATCTAGGAACCATGTGGTTAATTAGGAAACTACTTCTTTTAGTATAGGATGTAATATAAATTATTTCCTAATTTAAATTAGACAATCATATAATTAGATAGTTTTCTATTTTAGCCTTAAAAGAAAATCACAAAAATATGCCATGCATACCTCATATATAGAATTAATTTCATAATTTCCATGTCATATTAGATTAATTATCAATTGTTTTGCTTGTCATCATAATTAGGTTACATACAGATTGTATCAAAATAATCCATGTCACACGCCATTAGTCAAATTAGAATCCATGTGGACATAACCTAGAATTAAATTGCATCTCATGCATTGCAACAAGTTTAATCTTTTGTTAAACAAGAAAAACCAAAAGAAACAATCATTATTGCATTTAAAAATTATGTTTAGGGCGTGCATTTTTCAATTAACATCTTGCGTATATTGGGAAATTAATCTTAATCATAGTGAAGATATGCTTTGCTTAATGCAAAGAAGTTTGCTCTACTTCTAGTAATTTATTTATGTTTAAATTTATTGTGTTATAATATTAATTGTGCGCTCACATAATCACCGATTACCTATTAATGGATTAGGATTAAGATTGTCCAAGAGTGCTTGCTAAATATTTTTTAAAAATAGAAAAAAGAGGTACAAAAAAAGCATTAGAGTTATTTAGCGTAACAAAGTCCTCATATATATGACATTTCTGGCACACAAAAGTAAAGTGTTATCCACACTTTACTTGGGCTTTTAGTGGCAACTCCAAATTGAATTAATTATATATAATGATTTAATCAAAACCCTAAAGTTGTGATTGGTATGGGTTTGAGAGAATCCATGCTAAGTCCTTGGTTTAATAATCCATTAAGTTCCTTTTGGTGGTTCACCATTGGGAAGGTCGCACATTAACGACAAATAATTTTTTGATTAAATTATTGACTAGTTTGGAATCACCAACTTTCCATGAAACAGCTACTTCTATTTTTTTTTTTTTTTGGTAATATATGAAATTTTATTATGGTTGCTGAGTTTCATTTATCTTTATTACAATCATCTTAAATTTAGCAACTCTTATTTATTCATGGGGATAAGAACAGTAGGAGTGCCAAAATTTTCGTATGGCGTTCACTTAAGTGCTATCACTTTTTTTTTTTTTTCACTCACTTAAGTGCCGCTTTTGACTAAACATCCTATGTGGATTTCTTTTGATTTTTTTAATTTTTTTTTCATTAAGGCCAGTGAGATTCACCAACAACCCTTGCTGGCTGTGAAACCCTCGCCCTCAGCCACCAAGGCCTTAGGTGAGGCCATTGGGGCCTCGACGGCTTCTAGCAAGGCGAAGGTGAGGTCACAAGAGCCCTCGCCAACTTTAGGCAACCACGGGCAAGGGCCCTCGCAATTTCAACTACTACTAGCAAGGCCATGATGCCATCGCCCAAGGCCTTCATGGCGAGGGCCCTCGCCAGCTGCCGGCCGTTGGCGAGACTCCAATGGCCTCACCTAGGGCCTTGGTGGCCGAGGGTGAGGCAGCCCTTGCCTACGCGAGGATTTCGCGGTCGGCAAAGCTCACCAATGACCCTCACAAGCCCTAAAATGAAATGAAATGAAATAAAATAATAATAATAATAATATTATTATTATTATTATTATTATTTAAAACATTAAAATAATATTAAATATTATCCACGTCAGTGTTGATAGTCATGTTGGATTTTTCGATGAGACAAATTAGAATTAACACTCGAGTGATTGATTTTTGAAATTTGTGACATTCAAGTGAATGAAAAAAAAGTTTTGACCCTCAAGTGAGCGTCATACAAAATTTTGGCACTTTTGGTATCCTAACTTCAAATTTGTGTCCTTTTATGTCACTAGTTCACTATATATGTACCTCTCAATATAGACTTTAGCACACCAAGGGGAGTGAACTCAATACATCAATAAATGAAGCTTCTCCATCCAACTCCCTCTCATGTATTGATCTTCGTCCTTGCCGTGGTGGCCGCTTCAACGATTGCCGAGGCTCAAGTATGCAGGCCTAGCGGCAAGCTCTGAGGGACTCAGGGCAAGTGCAGGATGGATTTAGGTGCCGATTGCTGCAAGAGGGGCGAGGTTTACATGACTTACGAATGCTCGCCCCCTGTTACGGAACGCACTAAGGCGACGTTGACCATAAACAGCTTCGAGATGGGCGGGGATGGGGGCACGCCTTCTGAGTGTGACGAACAGTTCCATTCTGACGACACGCCCGTTGTGGCGTTATCAACCGGCTGGTTCAATAATAAGAAGAGATGCTTCAAGGAGATAACTATCCATGGCAATGGGGGGACCGTGAAGGCAAAGGTGGTCGACGAGTGTGACTCAACAATGGGGTGCAACGAGCCTCATGGTTTCCAGCCACCATGCCCGAACAATGTTGTCGATGCGTTCAAAGCGTTGTGGAAGGCTTTAGGTGTTCCCGAGAGCGATTGGGGGGAAATGGAGATCTTCTGGTCCGAAGACTGATGGCATCTTTGAAGATTAGTCCATGAACTAGTACCAAAGAGCTTGTGAGAAGAATTTGTAAGAGTTTTTCTAATTGTGAACTACATTAATTGATATTGTAATTTATCATTTAACGTTTACCATTTTACGGGGTTTGGTCTAAGGTGAGATAGAAGATTTCTTAATTAGTCTAATATGGGCTGGCTAGTGTAGGCCGAGTTGAGCCTGGCCCGTAATGAGTGGGACTGGCTGGAAACTCTATAAATAGTGCTCAAGTTTATCCTCTAACCCTAATTCTCACTTGTATCCTCACCTAAGGGGCGTTTACCTAACGCTACACGTGAAGGGGTCACCTCATTGACCCAGTGATACGGAGGGCAATAGAGGAGAACGACTTACGTGTGGAACATTGTGTTTCCGCTTCTGCTTCAAGAACAATGGATCCCAAAACATGTGCGTTAATCTTTCTACTCAATTATACATGTTCTTGTTCTAGTTATGGAGATCTTGGGGTTACACAATTTGCGTCTAACATGTGGTATCAAAGCCTTCATAACCCTAGAACACGAACGCAAAGGATTTTGCCCTAATTTGAGATTTTCAAGATTTTTCGTTCAATAAAAATTAAATTAAATTATATATTCAGATTGGGCTCAACAAGACGAAGAAAGCCATAGGCGGCGCATCGCCGGAGGAGGCCGCATGCACCCCCACGCGCGGCCATGCGTCGCCTGGGCGTCGAACACGCGCCGCGCACTCAGGCGGCGCGTGCGGGCGCGTGGAGGCTCCTATTCGCGCGCGGCCGGCGGTGATGGACTCGTATGATTATTCCCTACATCATTGTGTATTTATTTTGCATGTTTGATGATTTTATGGATGTGAAAATACATGCAAAGCCCTAAATACGTGAATTTTTAGTGTATTTTTGCGTATTTTTCTTGTATTCTTTGTGTTTTTGGAAATACATGTGTTGAGTTATTGATATGTTATCACATAAACATTATAAAAGTGTGATTCATTAATAAAAATTAAACTTTATTGTATTTTATTAATGAATAAGGCGGTGTAATTAGCATAGCATGTAATTTGAGTGATATGATGCCCCTATTACTAAAGTTAAATCATATGTATATGGTGTATGTGAGATGTAAATATTATATCCCTGGTATGAGAGAATTTTAAGGATTCAATTGAATTGTGACCACCAAAGTGGCACACTTGATTGGGTTTGAGAAATTTCGATCTCGTATATTGATAGGAATGTCTCTTAGTCTAATGCATAATTATACTCCCAAAGGAGGTGATTGTGTATTAGTTCATGGAGGGATACATGATAGTGTGGTGGAGGAGTGACCGATCATAATGGTTCATATGCCCAAAGGTGATGAATTCACGAAGATTGGAATATATTCTCATAATCCTTATCATGTGGGGAGTGTATTATTGCATGTCATGTATTCTGCCCAAAGGTGATTATGTGATTTTGCATGTAACTCTCTGAATGTGTACTTGTACGTCAAGTTACACAATGCTTACATGATGCTAATTATATATACTGCTTGTTTTTCAGTCACATTTTCTGTAAATGGTAACTCCATCATTATTGAGATTCTTGCTGGTTCGAATTTTAAGAGATGGAGAGAGGATTTTCTGTTTTCTATGGAGATGGCAGATGTTCATATGACTCTTACTACTAATTGGCCGGCAGATTTGACTACCGAGAGTACAGAGGCTCAAAAAGAAAATTTTGCTGCATGGGAAAAGAGCAATAGAATTTGCTTGCTGTCCATGAAGTGTTCCATTCAGGAACACTTGAAAAGTGGTTTGCCTATAGACTGCAATGTTAAGCAGATGATGGAAGCTTTGATGGCTAGAAACCGTGTCTCACCTAATG
Organism: Eucalyptus paniculata subsp. matutina; assembly: GCA_017140255.1. Taxonomy (NCBI): domain Eukaryota; kingdom Viridiplantae; phylum Streptophyta; class Magnoliopsida; order Myrtales; family Myrtaceae; genus Eucalyptus; species Eucalyptus paniculata. The sequence goes on along the minus strand of CM029444.1, from coordinate 31,759,078 downwards.
CTGAGATAGGAACACACATGCAAACACTTTTTACTATGATGTATGATGGTTCTGGTGGAGTTAGAGATTATGTTATGAGGATGGTTGATTTACAGACAAAACTTCAGGCTCTAAATGTTGAAATTCCTACTGTTTGCATTGTCCATCAAGCTCTAAATACTCTTCCTCCTGATTTTGGGATTATTAAGACCAATTATAGTTCCCAAGATGAAACCTAGTCTGTTAATGACCTGATTGCAAGGTTGGTGGTAGAGGAAGATAAATTGAAGAAAGATAAATGACATATTGCTCTTTATGCTTCTAGTTCTGCTAGTGATAAGGGTAAGAAGTTGAAGAACTATACCCACAAAGGCAATTCAGAAGTTGCTGGTCCTTCCAACAACAAAGGAAATTCTGAATGTGCAGGTCCTTCTGACACTCTAGGTCCTAAGAAAGCATTCACCAAGAAGGATGGTGTTCTTTGCTACTTTTGTAGGGAGAGATGACACGTGAAGAAACGTTACAGCAAGTTTAAGGCTTGGTTTTCTAAGAAAAATAAGAGAGAGCCTAAAGGTAATGATTCTTTGGCATTTGTTTATGAATCCAATCTATCTGAAGTTCCGACCAATTCCTGTTGGCTAGATAGTGGTGCAACTAATCATGTTGCATTTACCATTCAGGGATTCATAAAATGAAGGACGCTAAATCAGGATGAATCAAAGCTCACTGTTGGAAACAGCGTTGGAGTTGACGTTGAGTTCGTGGGAGATGTTATTTTGATTTTAGATTCTGGTTTTTGGATGGTGTTAAGAAATGCTTTTTACATACCTTCTTTTAGGTGGAATTTAGTTTATGTGTTTTGTTTGGAGATGTGTGGATACTCTTTTGAAAAAAAGAGTAATACTATTTCCATGTTTTATGATTCAAATAAGATTGGGTGTTGCAATTTATCCGATGGATTATATCGATTGAGCTTATCTCCCAACGACATATACGTTGCTTATTCCGCTGAAAAGGTTGTTTCCAAAAGGCCTCTACCTAAGGAACAGTCTTATGCATTGTGGCATAAACGTCTTGGTCACATCTCTAAGGATAGAGTAGAAAGGCTTATAAAGGCTTATATCTTGCCTACTCTTAAAGATGATCAAGAGACTTGCGTAGACTGTTGCAGAGGTAAGATGACTAAGATAAAGAAGAAATCTGCTGTATGAAGTTCAGACTTGTTGGAGGTTATTCACACTGATATTAGTGGACCATACACGGCTACTTTGTGCAGAAATTTTTATTTCATCACATTTATTGACGACTATTCCTGATATGGATACTTATACTTGATTAAAGAAAAGTCCGAGTCTCTTGATAAATTCAAGATTTTTCGGACTGAAGTGGAGAAACAGTTAGGAAAAGTTATTAAGATTGTCAGATCTGATCGTGGTGGTGAGTATTTTGGTAGGCACGGTGATGCTGGCTAACTTAAATGGCGGTTTGCTAAATACTTAGAGGATTCTAGGATAATAGGTCAGTTTACTATGCCCGGAAGTCCTGAACAAAATGGTGTAGCTGAAAGGCAGAACCGTACTCTTATGGACATGATGAGAAGTATGATTAGTAGGACCAATTTACCTAATTTTCTGTGGGGAACAGCTTTGAAAACAACTCTTTATATTCTAAATCGCGTTCCTACTAAAGCGGTTCCATTGACTCCTTTTGAGTTGTGGATTGGACGTAAACCTAGCTTGAATCATCTTAAAGTTTGGAGATGTCCAGCAGAAGTGAAGTTATATAATCCAACATTGAGTAAGTTGGATTCTAAAACTACTCGGTGTTACTTCGTGTCTTACCCAGATCATTCAAAGGGTATCGGTTTTATAACCCTAATGGAGGTACAAGAATTGTGGAATCTCAGACTGCAAAATTTCTGGAATTTGATGTAGCTGAAAAGGGTAGCTGCTCACAAGCTATCAAAGATGATAGTATGGTGGGGATTTCTGGATCCCTGTCTCATCCTGTGCAGACAATTATGGAGCCTCTTTCGCCACAAATTGAACCTGTTGTGGCACATGATCCTATTGTTGAGACGGTTCCTGATGAAATTCCTCAAGCCCCTCAAATTTAGAATGAGGTTGAAGTAGCTCCACTCAAAAGATCAACTAGAGAAAGACGTTAAGCTATACCACCAGACTATCTAGTCTACCTGGGAGAGCATGATTATGATATAGGCTGTGTTGTTGATCCCGTGACTTATACTGATGCCATCTCATGTCCTCAATCAGATTTGTGGTTAGATGTGATGAAAGATGAGATGCAATCTATGAAACATAATGGTGTTTGGGAGCTTGTTGAATTGCCCGAAGGTTATAAACCTATTGGTTGCAAATGGGTATTCAAGACTAAAAGGGATTCCAAAGGAAAGATTGAAAAGTTTAAAGCCAGACTGGTAGCTAAGGGTTTCACTCAAAAAGAAGGAATAGATTATGAAGCAACATTTTCTCCAGTTTCTTCTAAAGATTCATTTAGAGTGATCTTGGCATTGGTAGCTTATTACGATATGGAGTTACACCAGATGGATGTTAAGACTGCTTTTCTAAATGGAGACCTTGATGATGAGGTTTATATGATGCAGCATGAAGGTTTTGTAGCAGATGACTCAGGTAAGCTTGTTTGTAGATTGAAAAAGTCTATTTATGGCCTTAAGCAAGCTTCTAGACAGTGGTATTTCAAGTTTCATAGTGTTGTTACTTTATTCGGATTTATTGAGAACAAAGTAGATCAGTGTATATACACCAAGGTCAGTGGGAGGAAATATATTTTTCTCATACTTTATGTAGATGATATCTTGCTTGCTAGTAGTGACATTGGTTTACTACATGAGACAAAGCGGATGTTATCGAAAAATTTTGATATGAAAGACCTTGGCAAGGCATCTTTTGCTCTTGGCATTAAGATCCATAGGGATCGCTGACGCTGTTCATTGGGTTTATCTCAGATGGCGTATATTGATCTCGTTTTAGAAAGATTCAATATGCAGGATTGCAAACCAGGAATTACTCCTGTTGTTAAGGGTGATAAATTGAGTCTTTCACAATGCCGTAATTCAGATTTTGAGAAAGCTCAAATGAAGGATGTACCTTATGCTAGTGTGCTTGGAAGCATCATGTATGCTCAAGTTTGCACTAGGCCAGATATTACTTTTGCAATAGGGCTTCTAGGCAGATATTAGTCAAATTCAGGACACGATCACTAGATTGCTGCCAAAAAGGTTTTAAGGTACTTAAAGAGAACAAAAGATTATATGCTAATGTATAGACATGTTCTAGACTTGCAACTAGCAGGCTATTCAAATGCAGATTTTGCTGGTTGTCAAGATGATAAGAAGTCAATGACAGGATACATATTTATGTTGGCAAAATGTGCAGTATCATGGAAGAGCGAAAAACATAAATCCATATCTTCTTCTACCATGCAAGCGGAGTTTGTAGCATGTTTTTCAACTGCTACTCAAGCTATTTGGCTCCGAAACCTCATTAGGGAGTTATCAATTTTTTATTTTGTGAATAGACTCATACAGCTATATTGTGACAATAACTCTGCAGTGTTGTTTATTAATAACAATAGAAGTCTCAAGAGGTCTAAACACATGGAGGTCAAGTTTTTGACTATAAAGGAATCAGTGCAGAATAGTGACGTTGCAGTAGATTAAATTCCTACATATGATATGATTGCAGATCCGTTAACTAAAGGCCTACGCCCGTGTGTTTTTGATCGACATGTCATTAGTATGGGCCTAGGAGCATCTTGAGATGCTGTTATTTAGTGGGAGCTGTGTTTTATTTTTCCTTGAATAAAGTTTATATTTGTTTTGTTACAATTTAGTAACACTTTGATATATATATATATATCAACTTTTACATTCAATAAAATATTTTTCAATGGATTGTTATTATGTTGAATATATATATTGTTGAAAGTCTCAAAGGTATTGCTTAAACCTTGAGTGAAGGCTAGGGGCATCCGGGCATCCGGTTATTAGCCTTGTGCATATGTCTTGTGATACATAAAGAAAGATTAACCGTAAGGACAAGACATATGTCGGTTCATTGGAACCATAAAGCATTCTCTAGTGGTATAAGTTTTTGTGATGTCTAAAGTTAAGAGAATGGTGACTGACAAATGGGATCTCTCTATGAGAGATGTTATCCATTTGCCACACTATCATATTGAATCCATATCAATAAAGTTGAGAACATTCGTGACCATGGAAGGCTTTGTGTGTATACATGCAGCTACCGCCATAATTCGGTGTTTAAGACTTTATGGGATAGGATTAACTATTAAGAATTATTTTTAGACCAATGTGCTCACATACAGTACGATTTCAATTAATATGGTCCAAGTGGGAGAATGTAAGAGTTTTTCTAATTATTGACTACATTAATTGATATTGTAATTTACCGTTTAACGTTTACTGTTTTATGTGGTTTGGTCTAAGGTGAGATATAAGGTTTCTTAATTAGTCTAATATGGGTTGGCTAGTGTGGGCCGAGTTGAGCCTGGCCCATAATGAGTGGGACTGGCTGAAAACTCTATAAATAGTGCTCAAGTCTCTCCTCTAACCATAATTCTCACTTGTATCTTCACCTAAGGGGCGTTTACCTAATGCTACACGTGAGGGGGCCGCCTCATTGAGCCAGTGATACGGAGGGCAATAGAGGAGAAGGACTTGGGCGTGGAACATTGTGTTTCCGCTTCCGCTTCAAGAACAATGGATCCCAAAATAGGTGCGTTAATCTTTCTACTCAATTATGCATATTCTTGTTCTAGTTATGGAGATCTTGGGGTTACGCAATTTGTGTCTAACAGAATTAGCAAGTTCTGTCTTTCCAAATTTCCATATTAAAACTCAGTGAAATAATACTTGCCTATCCATCATCATGTAACGAGTATCATGATGTGGGGCTAACTGTAGTTGAAACAAGAAAAGAATAAATGCATTTGAAGTGGGAGGGTCTATGAGTTTTATCTTTATGCCACCATCTCTTCTGAGTACAAGAGATAGGACGTACATAAGTTCAACAGTGAGACATGTTAAGTGGAATTGTTATCTCAATCTTAGCTTACAAAGCAAATGAACTGAACAGTTTAGAGAAGAAATCAAACTAGACATTCAAGGTTCAGGATTTTCCTTTTCTTTCTTTTCATTTATTCACTCAACTCTGAGCTTACTCTCCTCATTAAACCATTATTTTAGCGGTAGCTTCTAAAGAAAGCAAAGAGTTCTTGAGCAAGCGGTTGAGGGGAAAAAAATACAATGAAATACTTTGAAAAGCCTTCGGGCATGATGGCATAAAATGGACTAGATTGGCTTTTATACCGTATAAGTCAGTCATCACGAATCTTAGGAAACGTAACCCATCAAACTCTAAGGAATTTGGGATAATAACAGACTTTTGTACGGTAATCGTTTAGGTTTCAATTTTTTTTTTCTTTTTGCTCACTTAAATACCACATCAAAGTAAAATCATTTACTTAAGTGCCACTTGCGGCCAAACTTCCTTTGTGAATTTTTTTTTTTTTTGGATTTTTTTCTTTTTTTCTTTAGGGCCAATGAGGTTCACCAATGACCCTCGCCAACTGTGAAACCCTAACCCTCGGCCACGAAGGCCCTGGGCAAGGCTGTTGAGACCTTGTTGGCTTCTAGCGAGGCGGAGGTGAGGTCATGAGGGCCCTCGCAAGCTTTGGGCGGTCATGGGCAAGGGCCCTCATGACCTCACCTACTGCTAGGGAGGTCGCCAAGTCATCACCCAAGGCCTTCGTAGGGAGGGCGAGGTGGTGGGGGCCCTCACCAACTGTTGGCGAGGCCCTAATGGCCTTGCCCAAGGCTTTTCTAGCCTAGGGCAAGGCGGCCCTCGCCAAGTGAGGATTTCGCAGTAACAAGGGTTGCCAGTGACCCTCGCCCGCCCTAAAGATAAAAGCTAAAAAACAAAAAACAAAAATTCAAAAAATAATAAACAAATATATAAAATATTAAAATAATAATAATAAATTGTTCACATCGTCTTGGAAGTCACATTGGATGATTGGCATCCATGTCGGATTTTTTTATGAGATAAATTGGAATTGGCACTCAAATGATTGATTTTTTTAAATTTATGGCACTCAAGTGAGTGAAAAAATGTTTTGACACTGAAGTAAGTGCTATACAAAAATTTTGGTGCTTTTAGTGTTCTTAGCCCTTGATTCATGTGATTTATTAGCTTTCTTGAGGTTACCAACTGGTTTACCACCTCATTTGAGTTGTTTACCAATTTTGATTTGTATAAAAGTTCAGCAATTTTTTTTCTTGATATTTAGCTTTTATTTGTCTTACGTTCCAAACCATTATATTTACAACTCTTTTTTAGAAATTACTAATATCAATTAGAGTGAATAAAAATTTTATCCAATTAAATTACCACATGGCTTTGTGTTATCTACTCTACTTCGAATTAGTTACAATTTTTTTCTAACTTTCTCGATTTGACAAGTATTCGACCATAGTACAAAGATTACATGATTTCTTTAGGATTTCCACAAAGTGTATTTTGTCAATTGCTTGGAACTCTTCCGCTAAACCATATAAGATTCATCAACCTAAATCTTTGATCTGGTATGTTTACAATTCAAAACTAAGACTTCTGTTTGAAGAAGGTTCAATCTAAATCTTATCCAAATGGACAAGAATGGTAACCCATGCGTCAAACCATATAATCGGCCTGACTTGATTCACCAATTTTTCTATTGATTTTCAGCTTTTACTTGTCTATAACGATTAAATTTACCAACTGTCTTTTAGAATTATCAAGATTAATTAGTGATTACCAATTTTTTCCAATTGAGTTACCAACTAGCTTTGTGCTACCAACTCTTTTTTGAATTAGTTACGATGTTATTTCCTTTTTCTTTTTTAACTTACTAGCTTCTCTTATTCCTAATCAGAAGAAAAAAAAATTATATTTTTTGTCAACTTTTGCTTACCCCTCTTTGAAAAAAAAATTACTAACTCTAATTAAAGTTGCCAATATTTATTTTGGGCAACTAGCCAACTTTTCTTCAACTAAGTTATTAATTAGTTTTGAATTATCAATTCTAATTTTTCATTCAATAGATGGAATAGAAATATTTGAGTTTTACCAACCTTTATTTGGTATATTAAATTTACCATCTTTTCTTATTTTTTACAACTCTTCTTTGCCTTACTTACCAATTTTTTACATTTCCTAACTCTTTTTACAAATTACTAATCTTAATTACACTATTACTAACTTTTCATCAATTTACTTACTATTTTTGCATGTACCTACTCTTATTTGACTTAGTTTCCAACGTTTAACTCAAAATTACAAACTTCTCTCATCACTAACAAAAACAAATTCTTATATCATTTATCAACCTCTATCTACCATCTTACAAACGTCTTAAGTTTGCAAATTATTATATGAAATTACCAACTTTTATTTGAGAAATGCACGAGCCTCTTGAAATGCTCAACTAATGCTCTTGAGATCAGCGTGTAATCTTTTTGTCCCATCACAACAAGGCAATGTTTCGCTAGTTTAGAGACTTTTTTATTTTTATTATTTATTTTTAATAGGGTCATCTAAAGCTCCCATGGTGGGTCGCATAATTATCAAGACGTAAGGAAGGTCCCAGACATGGATCCAAGAAAGTAGATAAATAAATAAATAAATTATTGAATGCAATTTTTACTCTTTGTTGTCCGTCTCCAAAATAGATTAATAATAATAATAATAATCTATCACCAGAATGGAGTATATATAATATAGGAACAGCTTTATTGACCCACCACTAATGTCACCGTTTCATCTTTCTATCTGTGCTAGGTAAAACAAGCATCAATATCACCATCTTGAAGATAAGTATGTGTTCCGCAATTAGAATTATTCACGTCGCAAAATCAGATAAGACTATGCAGGTCTGAAATAGACTAGACATGAATGCATGCTGTTTATGCACATGCGAAGACAAAGTCATGTGGAGCATTTGCAAGTTGAGAAGGACGAAACAGGGGCGTCCTTGCGACCTTCTCTCTCAACGAACGCGAACAAAAGGGGAAACAAAATGACAAAGCAAATGTGCTCCACGCACATACGGACACAGCTTAATAAGCTGAGGAAGGTCCACCTACATTTGTATCCCTGAAGATGAACCACGAGATGACTGCAAATGTGGGCCTAAATATAACTTGAAACGAGGCTGAATTAATTATTAGATTTGGCATTTGAAAGGATTCTCTAGCTAAGTCTTTTAGTACTTGTCGTCATCCTGGATGTCATCATAATTTTAAATATTCTTTTTAGGTGAACGTTGTTCAACTCTCTGTAGACCATCATGCACTTAAATTAGAAGATTTTTCAACTTTTGCAATTTGGTCGTATTCGACGCCATAGTTCACAGATTACTTGATTTCCTAGGATTTCCGCAAAGTGCAATTTGTCATTCACTTTGAAACTCTTCCGTTAAACCATATAAGATTAATCAACCTAAAACTTTCATCGTGTTCAACAGAATGAACAATACCATTCAAGATAATTATCAAGACGCAAAGAAGGTCCCTATCAATAAATTATTGAACACAGTTGTCCTATTTATTGTCCGTCTCCAAAAGAGATTACTAATACTAATTGACAGCCAAGATGGAGATGCTTCGGAATATATATATATTTATATCGATAAATACATGGTGTTCATGCACATGTGAAGACAAAGTCACGTGAAGCATTTGCGTGTTGAATAGGAAACAAGGTGCCTAGTTACATGGACCACTTAAAGCTTGACTTTTAATGCCACCAAATTAATCAACCATTCAAACCCACTTCGGAGGAAATGCGAGCGTCCATGTCTGTCAACAAATGCGAACAAAAAGGGACACGAAATGATAAAGCAAATGTGTTCCGCGAACATACGAAAACAGGTTGATAAGCTGAGGAAGGTCCACCCACTTTCGTATTTCTGAAGATGAACCATGACATGGCTCCAAATGAGGGCCAAAATTTAACTTAAAACGAGGCTGAATTAATTATGACCGTTGGTGTCAAAAGTTTGCTTGTAACGCTTATTAGACCTACAACTTTTGGAAGATTATGTTTGTTTGAACATAACTTCTTAGTTAGTGAAAGGTTATATTTGCTCAATCATTATGTTTTTGAAAGTTATAAAATTTGGAATACTCAAGTACCAAATAATAGCATTTTTATTTTTATTATACAATTCCGAATTTACAATCTGTCTTTTGAGAAAACATATGTTTATTTTGCAACCTTTCCCCAAAAGTCACTTTCGTTAAAAAAAGAAGAAATAAATTCATTAGTTTTTTTTCGTCTCATTTTTTATTAAGTCTTGTCAATTTTCTTTCTCAAAATACGTACATTTTTTCCCTTTGAGAGTTCCCGGAGAATATCATAATTATTATCTAATATTATCATTCGATACTTTGTTGTATCCAAAAAGATTTTTACCAGTAATCATTAGCAATGTTATAAAACAAATAATTCCTTCAAAAAAGTGTTCTCACGTCTTAAAATCTTATTCCATTCCTTTTCTCCATTCAATTTTTCCCCAACGGTTGGTATTTGAAAAGGATTGTCTTGCTAAGTCTTTCGGTGCTTATGGTCATCATCATGGATGTCATCATATTTTTTAAGGGAAAAGTACCAAATAAGTCATAAACCTATTATATTGGTATCAATTTAGTCCTAAACTTTTTAAATGGACCAATTTAGTCCTAAACCTTTTAATATTGGTAGAAATTCAGTCCATCCGGCCAATGCTGACGTGGCAATTTTTATGGTTTTTTTTTCTTTTTTTTTCCTTTTTCCTTTTCTTTTCCGGCGGTGGCCAGCAAGCCTTCGGTGAGACTCGCCAGCCACTGGGTGAGGGCCGCAAAGCCCTCGCCCGCCGCCGACGAGGGTCGCGGCCCTCGCCTAGCCTCTCCCAGGCCCACCAACGAGGCCATGGCGACCATCGCCAAGTAGAGGCGAGGGCCACAAAGCCCTCGCCAGCCACCGACGAGGGTCACGGCCCTCGCTCGACCTCGCCCATGGCCCTGGGCGAGGCTAAGCGAGGGCCGCGAAGCCCTTGCCAGCTGCCAACGAGGGTCACGTCCCTCGCTCGCTAGGATTTGGGCGAGGCTAGCCTCACCCTGGCCTTGCCACAGGCGAAGGTGGCCTCGTCGGCAGCCCTGGGAGAGGCCGAGCGAGGGTCGCGACCTCGCTAGCGGCAGGTGAGGGCTTCGCGGCCCTCGCCGGCCACTGCCGGAAAAGAAAAGGATAAAGGAAAAAAAAAGAGAAAAAAATTAATAAAAATTCGAAAAAATCATTAAAAAAATCATAAAAATTATTGCGTTAGCTACGGCCAACCCACAAAATTGGTAGATGGATGAATTAATACCAATATCAAAGGTTTAACTAAATTGATCCAATTGAAAAATTTAGAGCTAGATTGTCAATGCGATAGGTTTAGACTTTTTGGTACTTTTCCCTATTTTTTAACATACTATTTAGCTTAACGATACTAGTGATAGATGCATGGTGTTCATGCCCTTGCAAAGACAAAAGTCACATGGAGCACTTGCTTGTTGGAAAGGTCACGACGTAGGTACTCGCATTGGACCCCTTAAAGCTTGACTTTAATGCCACCGAATTATCTAATCATTCAACCCCGCTTTGAAGGAAACACGGGAGTCCTTGTCTATCGACAAATACGAACGAAAAGAGGCACAAAATGACAGAGAACGTGAAAGACGCACATACGAACTCAGCTTAATAAGCTGAGGAAGGTCCCCCCAGATTTGCATCACTGAAGATGAACCATGAGGTGACAGCAAATATTGGCCGAAACACGACTTGTAATTAAAAATTATAATCACAGTTGGCATTCGAAAAAGGATTGTCTAGCCAAGTCTTTCAGTACTGATCATCATTATGGATGTTGTCACACTTTCAAATATTATATTTAGGTTAACAATTTTCAACTCCTGGCAAACCATGCACTTTAAGTTTAAAGTTTTTCAACTTTTGCAATTTCACAAATTTTTGAAACCATTATCCCGAGAAAGAAGGGCAAAAGTGCATGAAATTGAAGTTCGGCAAGCATAATTATCTCAAGCTTCCATTTTATATGAATGGAAACTTTACAATGTGTCTAAAAATGAGTCACATTGTGACCTTCAATGCAATGCATCCCTCAACAAAAAAAAAAAAAAATGTAGCAAACTCTTCTTTGATTGATTGGTAGTTGATTTCATAATGGCATAAAACCGAAGTGAAATTAGATTATGGAAAACATTTTCACACAGATTTTCAAATAAAATTTAGAATCTATGTAGAACACCAAAGATAATTGGTTGTCAAACTTTGGAATGCCAAACTTATCTTGTACATCTAATATTTACCTAAAAACCAATTCGATTATATTGGTCCACCCGTGATTTTTCCAAGTTCCTTTGCACATCCGTGGATGCGGGCCAAGTGGAAAAAGATGCACCCAGAAAACTCCATTTCGAGGGAGCAAATTGCAAAGAGTCGCCTCTTTGCTATCGATTTCTTACATAAAAGGCTGGCCCTCACATTGACATATAAGCCAAAAAACAGCACCTGTTATTGGGAAAAAAAACAAACAAACAAATTACAGAAAGGTAGCCTTGATTTTGACATTTTCGTTAAAGATAGCTACACTTGCTCTATAGCTATTTCTCAGTATTTTTTGTCAGATTCAATGACCCAGATTAGAGGAGAAGACAGACATTTTGACATCTAAATAGACAAATTAATTGTTCATGAAAATGATATTCTTGAGATGAATGTCATGCATGATGCATGAAAAGGCCTGTGATGATTGACAGCGATAAAGATAAATTCGAGAGTGAATATCGCACGCAATCTAAGTGCTTTGATTATTCTTTGATTGAGCAGTCTAAAGGTAAAAAAGGGATTAAGAATCGTCCTCTTTAAGCACAGCAAATCACCTTTTTTGATCGTTTTATCAATATATACACAATTAAAGCAAACTCTTGATTAAGATAATTAACACATGACTAATAAATGAATAATAATGAATCAACACAAGTTAATTAATATCCTATTTTATCTTTCGCCTCGGTTAGTTTTGTCTATTCAAATGGATTCAAACCTCTGAATAGGTCCACAAAGGAAAGAGCCACGATCAACACCGCTACTGCTTGTGTTGAGCCAATCCAAGAGTTACAAATTAAAAACTCCAAGATGGTAATCACGTGTAAGTAAAATCAGGATAAATCCCGTGTTTGGATTATTTTCAGCATAGATTGAGATCCTCTATAGTCCCATAACAGGATAATTTGAAGTTGTCCCGATCTTGCCCAGAAACCCATTAATCTATGGGAAATCACGCACAAACCCCAGCCTCAAAATTCCCAGATCCACAAGCTCGGTCACAGCAGTGCAATACCCGCTAGCCCGCCTGCTAGTGCTAGGCCCGCCTTCGACATGGCACGCTAGCCCCTCCCCCAGTAGGCTTCGTCAACGGAATGGGCCGAATTAAAGAGCTGGATAGATGGTTCTTGGTAGGCTGACTTTATTTCCAATTTATTCTTTTTTTATATATTTATTCTTTGTCATTAGTACATTGTCCCTTTAACTAACTAATCTATCAAAAACAAACAAATTTTCAATCTTTTAGAGCGAATTTTTGGCATCGTATTTTCCTCAAGCTGCTGTGGTTTGATAGATCAAAAGGAATCTATAATACAAGTGGTTTGGTGAATTATAATGAAGCATTTAAGGGGTTGACATGTGGCCATCTTCTTAGTTGACACTTACCCAATTGATTTTTTTTTCCCCTTTAATTCTTAGAACAATTCTTTTTTCTTTTTTTATGTGCCACTCGCTTACTTTTACAGTTGCAAATAATAACAATAATAAAAGTAAGACCATTTGGTCAAAAAAAAATTCATATAATGGAAAATGCAAGTGCGTAATTATTTTTCTTTTGTCGCTGTAGTAGGTTGCTTCCTTTCAAAAAAGGAAAAAAGCAATAGAACTATAAACATGAGTATCCTACAATTACTTTTTATTTATTTGTTTTCTAGATGTGTAAGTCAATAAAAAAAATTATTTATCTAAAAAATTAATCTTCATATGAAATTTCAAAAATTAATTACTGCGTAAAGAACCATATTCTCTTAAGTCACTAAGTGGTTTGCTAGGGAACTAGATACCTAGTCAAAAATTCAAAAAAAAAAAAAACTGACATATCCCATGAATTAGGTAGTTTAAATTTAAGAGTCTTGCCCTCTAGTACAGCAATAATTACATCTATCATTCCATATCTTTAAAAAGTCACACTTTATATCATCTAATGTTTAATTATTTTGTTAATTATTGTACTTAATAATTATTTATTCACTTGTACTTTTGATAATCATCAATCGGGTTTGTTCTTCAATTTATTTTCTTTGTTTGGAATTGCATCAAAAGTGAAAGCTCAACCCGTTAATGTACGTTTGATTGCTGGTATCATTTAATCCAGTATGGCCATATTATTAGAAAATGCTTGAGAGTAGGGCAAGATTAATTTTCAAATGATTTTTACTACTTCTGTATACAACCCTAATGACTATATAAGTATTATGACACACATAGTAGAAGTCCATTGAGAAGTTGACAAGTGGCCCTCCCATTGCAACACATCTTCAATTCTTTTTTTCTTTTCTTTTTTTTGAAGAGACATATACCTTTCACAGGGCTTAAAAAGTAATAGAACATGGCCTAAAAATAAAAGCCTAACTTCATCTTGAAGTCCAGACCAAAAATTTGGAAGAGTTTCTTTCAAGAATAAATACCCTTGTCCTCCACCTTCTTTCTTTTCGTTTTTTTTTTTCCTTCAGAAATATATTTGAACAATCTAATATATGAAAGATAGAAGAAGGAGAAAATTCACAATTAGGGCTCCCTCGATAAATCTGGTGAGGCCGACCATCGGCTAGCCTCGCCTTGGCCTCACCGTCACCCATGCGAGGCTCATCGGACCTCACCATTGTCCAAGTGAGGCCCGGTGATGCCAATCCTTACTCAGGCAAGGTGCGGCGAGGTTGCCTTGACCTAGGCAAGGGTCGGTCTAATTCGCCAGCAATGACTATGGCCGGTGGTTAACAATAGCCACTAAAAAAGAAAAGGAAATGTAAAGGAAAATGATAAAAAAAAAAAAAAAATTTAATTCAATAAATTATTTAAAATATTCAAAAAAAAATAAAAAAATGTCAGTATCGATCACCGTCGCGTCACATGGGACATCCGATGTTAATGTTAGCAATTTCTAGCCTAAATTGGCCTGATGAAGTATAAATTGGTATAAATGTGAAAGTTTTAAGATTAAATTTGTCAAATTAAAAGTTTAATGACTGAATTGGTAGCAATACAATATATTTAATACTTCTTTTGTACTTTTCTTACAAATAAAAATGTGAGTTAATATTTAAATATCTTAACATTCCTTGGTGCATGTAGGCTAGACTTTGACCTAAGCCTAAAGCGTAAATAACAACTTGGAAAGATTTGAACTCATATCCTCCCTTTTTTAAATATCATGTGAGATTTGGTTGACCATCCACTCCTCCTCTACCTCCTCTCCGACCATCCCAACCTCTTCCACCCGTGGTCCTCCCGGGCCCCAGCACCCCCTGCCTCTCCAAAAACAGTCTCGTTATCAAGATCATCTTCATGTGTCCGACTCCCCACTACTACCTGGTGGTCCTCGAGTGGTTGAGGTCCCACCCCTCAACGCTCGTCGCCATTTCGTCTGCTTCTTTCTAGGGTGGACCCAGCGCTTGGCCTCAAAGCTCAGCGTTCCCTACATTGTGTTTGCGCCCTCCACCGCCTTCTTTATGTCCATTCAGTTCTTGCTCTGGCAAAACCTACCCAAGCACGGTAGCAACAACCAGAACTCCCGGTTGATCTTCGGTAAGATGCCGAGCTCGCCAATATATCCATAGGATGTACAGGGAAGGAGATGCCAACATGACGGTTTGTAGGGAGGGCCGGCTAGCAAACGCCGGGAGCTAGGGCGCCGTTTTTAAGACGTTCATTTGGTTGGAGAGAGTCTATGTTGACCACATGAAAGGGAAGTTCGGGCCAAGCAGGGATTCGGTTGTCGGCCCGCTCCCATCGGCCTTGGATGACTTGTTGAGCTCAACCTGTCAAGGCGGGTCTAGCTTAGTCCCAACCTAGGGAGAAAATATTATGTGTACAAGATGTGCCAGTGCAACATATAAAGAGTGTGAGGTGACCACAAATATTAAAAATGAGGCCTAAATGCTAGGGAAAAATTTGAATTGACGGGCAATCTTCTCTCTCTCCTCTCTCCCCTGCACGTTTCTCATGAAACCAAACTAATTCTAATAACGACCTATTCGAGGCTTTTTTGCTAGCCATTTTTAAAATTTTTAATTTTCGAATTTTCATATTTTCTTAATTTTTTTAATCTGATAGAAGGGGACACCGGCTGGGCCATTGGGCCCGGTCTGTACATGGGGTCAAATTTGGGCTCCAAAAACGTCGGCTGAACTATTGGGTTCGGTCCACACGCAAATACAAACACTGACCCATGCTATCTATTGCAATTGTACCCATTTTATTTTCTCCTTTTTTTTTTAATTGTTTTATCCTTTTATTATTTTTTCTATGGTCTTCTTCCTCAAGCAACTGAGAACACCACATCAGCACCTCAAACCCTGAACGTTAATGCTTTCACCGCTAACGATATCACCGGACAACCATACAATCCCCGGGCGACCACCACCAAAACACCATCTCCATTTGTCGGCCTTCGGGCGACAGAGTCTTGATATTGCAGAACGTACACAGAATGCTAAGAACTACCGAGGGAATTCCAGGCATTTAGGTACATTACGGGAGATTCGATAATTTGCATATCACTAACTCTCGCTTGTTTTCCTTGCCCATGATCACCACGAGGAGGCCATCGTTGAAGATACAGCACATGAAACAGAAAGACCAGAAGCTCAATAAAGCTCTTGGCTACTTTGTGCATCAAAATCAGTTTTAATATCTAACCAATCAATCTATCTTGCACAAATCACATCAAGACGTTCCTTCAGATTGAACCAAAGCCGAAATTATTTCTAAGTCATATCTATGAAGCATTTTGTCAAGCAAATCGTGTGCATCATGAGTACCAAGCATAGACACGGAAGTAATGTGATTTTCTTATCCAAAATCGATACATCAACGACATTAACAGGATAAATCATCGCAAATTGGGCGTGATTCTAAGTGATTTTCTAATAGGCCTATTCACGGATCTTGGACTCAGAACCGGAAAAAACAAAGGTGTTGAAGGTTAACAAGCAGAGACAGAGCTGTGATTACTGATGGAATCAACCACGGCAACTTCGTCAATGATTGAGTGAAATCGATGCTGACGGAACTGTGACCAGGAACTAGCCACCTCGTGCTTCTCAGCCATAGAACAGGGCCGTATAAAGGACGCAGACACAGTGGCGGAAGAGCTTAACGAGGAGGAGCTCGTGGAACGCGATTTCTAGTCGAAGCGACAAGAGAAACTTTCAGGATGCTTCACCGGTGAAGATTCAAGCCGGCGACGAGATTTCAACTGGGCCTGAGGCTCTTCGAATTTCTCGGCCAAAGAACAGAGCAGAACAGGGAGACTCGAGGCGGCAGCGTAATGGAGAAGACGGCGTCGGACGGATTCGACGGCGACCGTGTTATGCTCTTTTTTTAATTTTTTTTCAATTACATGGGCTTGTCTGATATGTGGGCTTCGGAGGCTTCCTTATTAATGAGAGGGTTAAGCCTAAGAATTAATGGGTTAGCCCATATTGAAATTATTGGGACTAGTGCCAGATGGATTAGAAAATATTGGGCTCAATTAGAGCTTTATCAATTCAACTTTTTTTTTTTTTGGTCATCAGCAAAATTAAGGCGTCAACAAATAAGACTTCATAAACTACACCAATCTAAGCAAAAGTTACTCTTTCATATACAGTGTGATTTGCCGATAGCACCAATGACCAATTGAATGTGTGTGTAGTTTCAGTTAGTCTTGTGTGCATGTTTTTCATCTCCATACGTAATAATTTCAGCTTTTGCATCAAATATTCTATAACATGGGTTCAAAGCCTCTAGCCATTTTCTCTTTGCTCCAATTATCAGTCAACCAATCCATTTGTGGACCTCATGGATTTAACATGCATATTGTCTCATTTTCACCGTACAACTATAAGTTTAGATTATGTTTCGCATGATTAAAGTTTAGATTATGTTTCGCATGATTATTTTTCTCTTAGGAAATTGGCGATCATGAGAGATTTAGGATAATTATAGTGAATGGCCCCAATGAAAAATTTAGTACATATATCATGTGACCTCTTCTTCCTCCATTAGCTTCTGAATATGAAACTTTGCTCTTTACTTTTCAAAGGAGACACACTTGGATTAAAGAAAAAAAAAATAGACTCAAGTACGTGTGTGTGGCTAAAAACTGGGAAGATTTCTTTGAAGACTGAATACTCTAAAAACAACTGGCCTCCACAGCAGTTGTGGACCCCTTGCTCCTCTCACTATTGTTTCTCCTGTGAGAGGCGAGATACGGGGACCCCACTTGGGGGACTCTCACCCTCGGGAGGTTCTCCCTCCAGTGGGGGGGGGGGGGGGGGTTCCCCTTGAGCAGTTTTAGGACCTGCTCGAGTCCATTTTTTAACTCAGGGCGTGCCATAGCGTTCAGTTGGTGGAACTTGGCATTCAAGCCAGCTATAGCCCGGGTTAGCTTGCGGCTAACCTCCACATGGTCCTTGGGTAGCCTCGAAATTAATCGGTTAGCATCCAAATCACCGCCACCTTTGCAGGTGACCTGCTGTTACCCCAGCAGCTGTGGACCCCTCGCGCCTCTCACTATTGTTTCTCCCGTGAGAGGCGGGATACGGGGACCCCACTTGGGGGACTCTCACCCCCGGGAGGTTCTCCCTCCAGTGGGGGGGATTCCCCTTGAGCAGTTTTAGGACCTGCTCAATTCCAAGACTCAAGTACATGTGTGTGGCTAAAAATTGGGAAGATTTCTTTGAAGACTAAATACTCTAAAAACAACTGGCCTCCACCTTCTTCCTTGTCTTTTTTTTTTTTTTTGGATCTTTTGAAATCTATATATATATTTTGAAATCTATATTGAAAAGCTACTTTATGAAAGATAGAGGCCGAAAAAAATTGAAAAACTAAGTTATTTGGCTAGTCAATCAACTTGTCATTCGTTTAAATTTGAAAATAAATCAAACGGTAACGCAAAAAGCCAAACCGACTGCTTTAAGCTACAAAATTGTGTCCAAGTAAAATTAGAGAAAAATAAATAATTTTGGTGAAAGAGAGGACAGTCAGCAAACTGGAAAATTTTCAGGAGTTTTCACTTCATAGAGCAATGCAGGAAATCAAGAACAAAAGCAAAATAAACAATACCTAAGACTGAATTTTCAAGAGAAATCTTACAGCATTTCACGAGAATTATAGGAAATGGTTACAAAAGACAAAGAAAGTTAAAGAGAAAAGGGAAATTTGATCATTTGCAAGAGATTGTTCCTTGTTTGATGCAAACAAGTGTCATAGACAAAAAATTCATATAAGAGCAAATAAGGACTAAAATATCAATTTTCAAATGTTGCAATTTTTCTTTTACAAAATTATCCAAAATTTAATATGATGTCATTTTTTTTAGACTAAGAAATGACTCCATTTTACTTTCGGTTCACTAGTAAAAAGTCCTGAGTCCAGGTGGTGATCAAAGTATGTCATTTATTGTTTATAGGAAACAACTGAAAGATATTTGCAATGAAAGCAAGTATAAGATAGAAAGCTAATTACACTATTATTTGTTGCCGGTTGCACATCAATTGGAAAAGAATGTTGGTGGCCCAAAATGCACTGTTATCCTAGCATGGCTCTTTCATGTTAGAGTTAGTATATTTAAAAAGTGGGTGCGGTACTTCCATCCCCTATACGACTATTTCCATCAAGTTTTCACCTTAAAGGCAAAATTGTTCTCAGTCATTTAATTGCAATTTAAAGTGGTGATAGGAAGGTTCTTATCTCAAGAATATAGTAAGAAACATGTTTAGGAAATAAAACTATCAATTTTCTCTGAAGAATCAGTGTATATATTTTTCCTATGACACGCTTTCCTTATTGCAATATTTTCCATTTCGAAACAACTAGCAGCAATAACACATATAAACTGCTTTGCAAGTTGTCATGAGGTATGCGAACTGGAGCCTTGATTCATATTTATATGCACATATATGGATTCTTTGTCCATGAATTAGCAAACATGCGCAACAGCTCTATTTGCTCATGATATCTCTTATTATATCTTGATTTACTCTAAGATATGGGGTTGTGACTTCAAATAAACGAACTAAAAGGAAAATAAAACAGAACCAAATCGGCCCACGTCTGTCTAACAAAGAATTAAGCTAGAAATGGGCTAAGAGTTTGTCTAGTGAGCCTGACTATTATAACGGGCACTGTTGCTGGTCATCTTTATTACATTGAGACGGACAAATTGTCATCTTTGTTGATGTCTGCTTTAACTTTTTTTTTGTAGTCTCTTCTAATGGTCTTGCAGCCTCAAATTTGCCAATTAAAATGATGATCAGGATGATTAGAAAGACATAATATATATCAAGGACCCAGCTGACCATAAGAAAGTCGTGTCTAATAATATTTAACAGCAGCCATATCTCTCAGTAGTTCAATTAAAGAAATGCTATGCATACTAAGATTGATTGACAGAGCTGATACACCAACCGATGTGACAGATTTTTATTATGTGTTAAATCTGGCCCCTTGCAAATATTCCAAATCACTTGGCATACTAACTTTGTAACCGCTATTAATACACCTAGTAATGCTCTTTTGAATAATATTCATGTAAAGATTTGGCTCAATTTACATGGGTCGAGTCTCCAAAAAGAAATACTCTAAGTTACCACCTATGTGATTATTTGAGGGTGATGTTTAGTTCTCTCCTCTGTCTCCTCTGTTTACTGGTCCATCGCCACCAGAACATGTCATCGACAGTTGCATTCAGAGTCATTGCCTACAATTGGGGCTCAGTGGAAGTCGGTGAGGATTTCAATCACCACTAGCTTTCCTTAGTTAGCTCTCTAATGGTCATCTCGCTCTCTCTCTCTCTCTCTCTCTCCTTAATTCACTTGCTCTTGACCACCGGAATTCACAGTTAGAAGTGTTTCTAACACGGTTTTGCTAAATTCTCCGGTAATAGAACTTTCATGTGTATTGCCCTATGGCAATGGATGCATCTAATTTGATGAAGGCGGTGACACTCTTGTTAGACAGTGTACTTTTCTTTTTTCAATGGTCAAAGTTAGCATACTTTGGTTCCTAAAAACTCTTTGTTTTATCATCCTTGATATGTAAATTCTGTTAAGACTATCTACAGTACAAATCAAGAAATTATGCTTTAATTGTCTGAGCATAATTTGTAATGTTGCTATTCTGTAATTCCTTTCGTTGGTTGAGCGTGATAAAAAAGTTAGGGAAATGATTTAATTTAGCTTCACTGTGTTCACCCTGTCTACACTTCAAGGGAGGTTTCTTTCGTTGACTTTTAAATCAACTAATGCAGGAGTGATAGGGAAGTTCTTGAGTAAGTAAAAGGCATCTGTATCAAATTCTAAATATTAATATAGTTGTCTGACGATGCAATCGACAAAGTTTAGCTATATGGGGAGCCCTTCAAACTTAGAACGGGCAGGTTGCTCAATTGATATCTATTTTATGTTTGTGACAGAGCCGTAATATGTCTTTTCAACCTCACTCCAGTAGTTGGGCTTCACGAATGGATTTCAGTCTTTGAGGCCACCAAAGCGGAGGAAAGACCGTTGTTCGATGGATTCAGTATTGATAGACAATTTGAGAAGAGCCATCGGTGTCGAAATTTGGAGTCTATGCAGGAGTGCTTTCGAATAAAGAAGAAGCAGGGCAAGGCAGAAAATGGCCAGGGTCAGGCAAGTACCAGAGGACAAGCAAGAACAGTTTTGCTCAGATAGATGACGATCTATCGAGAAACTCTTTGGCTCGGATGGTCATGCCCGCCATGAAACTCAAACGGCACAATATCCTGGAGAAGTCTGTAAATCAAGTCAAGACCGCTTGCAGATGATAAGCGGATCTATAAATAGGTCGTCATGGACCCGATGAGAGCTCGGTAGCTCCGGATTGGACAAGAGCCGAGTTTTTTTTTGTTTAAATGTTACATTCACTGGTCAGTGCCTTGAGCTTACAGGAGCAGCCATATACACGCGAGTATTGGGATGACAAGGAGCTCAACAGGAACAGCTTGATGGTTCTGGCTTCGACCTTATCGATCATTTGGGGTAACGATAGCCGATATTGGACATGGTCAAAAGAGGAGTCGTGGTATCGTTGCTTCTCTATCCTAATCAATTACATTTTGATTTTTAAATCGAACCTTCACGAGATGATCGAGACTCTAGATCGGCCTGGGTAAAACTGACGAGGTCTTTTACAAACGTTTGGTTGCCGCCAAGGGAGTATCTTTGTGTTGGCAAATCTCTAGCATTATTATGGCGTGGCATATTTCCTGATGCCGCTGATATGCAACGTTTTTCAGCCGCAAGTTGTTCATTTAGCGGCACTTAAAACAATTTTAGCTGCTGCAAAAATCTTTCAATTTGCTTATGGGAAAATGAGATCATTGTTAGTCATCATCATCATCATCGCTCGAAGCTAGGAAACCAATCTTTTGCTTCTTAAATATTCCCGAGTTTCAGCTAGTCGGGCAGCACCAATATGCCAGTCGCCGAGCGAAGATGCGTTTGCTGGCTAGAAATCAGCGGGAATTGCAAAATGACCATGCTCAGTCCGAGGACTATGTACGAAATCGCAATCATTGTGAAGATAAGCCGGCACAGCTTCGGATGGCAAGCTCCGATGAACCTCAATCTCGCTCTATGGATGGAAACAAGCAGGGGTGCAGGAAAAGGTTGGAAATATTGAAAAAGGAAGAATGGATTGACATTAGAGTTGGCAAATTTGAGACGACGGCCAGGGCCGTCGGCGAGATAAGCTTTTCCCTCGCGCAATTTGATGGGCATTGGAAGTCCGGCCTCTGCATTAAAGGCGTTGTTTTCTGGCCAGCCAACATAGAATAAGGAGCCAAAGTAATGCGTCAATTGTGTGGTTTAAGTGTTCATATTGATCTCTCGTCTATGTATATTGCTGCGTTCGCAGTAACTTGGAATACCGTAAGGTAAAAATCCATTTTTCATCGCCAAACTTGTGCCTTTTTGCCATTGAAGTCCTTGTAACTTGCATCACTTTACTAATCGAGTCCCCCCAACTTCAAGGGTCCGACAAGAAAAAAAGAAAAAAAATTTGCCACGCCGGACTAAAGCCTCAAAGACTGCAAGCGAACCTCGAGCAATAAACGTTTTCAAAACAAAAACTACTGTCGAGCTTCCGCGTCAAAATCTAGTCCACTCGAAGAGACAAGTGAGTGCCGCCTAACTGTATTTGGACCCTGAAGGACTTAATTAAAAATAATTATGCAAGTTCCGGAATTTGGTTGAACAAATTAAAATTTAAAGGATCTAGATTGGGAAAAAAGGCGTATGCTTTAGTGTAAAGGGCATCTCTGATGTGGGTTACAAAATCCTCAGTTATTGAGCTAGGAAGCCGACTTTTATCGTCGTCAAACTTCCCAGCATGGTTGACTCTCGACTTTGAACCGTGAGAGTGCCCTTGGATGATTTCGGACGGTCACATCACCAGAGATGGCGATTGTTGATTCATGACACAACAAGAATTAAATGAGAGAAATCTAAACTCGATATGATATGAGATTATCAACTCAAATCCGGCATTTATCGACACTTTTGCATGCACTTAAATTTCAATGAAAAAAAAAAATGCTCTTGGCAATTGCACCGAAACAGTTTGGTCAAGAAGACGAGATCACGGGAATAGCCTCTACGGACATGACTACATGGCATAACTAAATGGCTGCCCTTCCCCTATTGAGGTTAGATTTTTGCAATAAATATATTAAAAATCGTAAAACTTGTTACAAAAAGTATAATGGAATTCTAAAATATTCAAAAAATGCAATTAAGTCTTAAAACTTATCACTCGGAAATACAATCAAGTCCTCTAACTTTCAAAAAGTGTAATTATATCCCAATATTTATCACGAAAATACAATCAAATTCTAAAATTTTTAAAAAGATAATTGAGTTTTAAAACTTATCAAATTGGTCCGTCAATCAAGTTTGTTGATTGCACCTTTCCAAAGTTTTGGGATTGATCAATTTGACAAATTTTAAGATTTAATTATATTTTTTTGAAAATTTTAAATTCATTGCATTTTTATAACAAATTTTAAGAGTTATTTTCATTTTTTAAAATCTTAAAATTCGATGACATTTTTGTGATAAGTTTTAAAACTTTCGAGACATTTTCCTCGTAACTTTCCGCGTGTTTGACTTCAAGTCTACAAGTAAAGAAGACTTTGCTCTTAACAAGCCTTTTTGATAAGGGAGAGGGCAGGACCGATTAGGGCTCAAAGCCCAGTTAGCTCAGACCCTCCTTTTCATTTTCCTTCATAACGGGGATGATATCACGATAATGAAGGTGCGCATCTTCAATGTGACATCGTCGTTATTTCTACTTTTTTACACCTGTTATTCTTCTTTGGGTCGCTTTATCTCCACTTTGACTATGGAAAATCTGTAAAAATCAGAATCCCACCATCATATTCTTCGTCTCTGCTTCTTTCGCCATAGCAGGAGCTGCAAGCAATCAAACGTCTTCTCGGTAGAGCCCCACTGTTTGGACCAAGAACTCAAACCTTTCATTGAGTCGAATGCTAGACCAACTCAAACCTTTTGATTCTTTTTTTTCTTTTTTCTTTTTTTGGTGTACATATATGGTCGGTACAAGTATATCTGGAAGAACATGGTGGAGATCTCTGCAGCAGGAGGCGCGCCTGATTCGCCATCATCAACAAATGAAGAAAATGCCGCCCAATCAGCGCGAGCAGAACAAGGAGGAGAAGTGCGAGCAGCGACAAAATCGCCTCCCTTGTGCAGGAGTGCTTTTGAAGGACGACAAGAAGCAGGGCAAGGCAGAAAAAGGCGAGGATCAGGCAAGTTACGAAGGACAAAAAAGAACTTGTTTTGTGCCAATAGATAGTGATCTATCAAGAAAAAATTTGGCTCCGCCAGTGATGCCTGCAAAACGATCGTGCTCTCTCCAGGGACGACTTACGAAGTTGTGGTTGTCATCAAGATGAGCAAGGAAACCTGCGGATGGCAAGCTCCTGTGAACATCAGTCTCTCTTTACCGGATGGAAGCAAGCAGGTAAGCACTGAAAGATTGGACAGGTTGGAAAAGGAAAAGTGGATTCCAATTAGCGTCGGCAAGTTCGAGACGACGCCCAAAACGGTCGGCGAGATAAGCTTTTCCCTCACGCAAACCGAGAGGGATTGGAAATCCGGCCTCAGCTTCAAAGGCCTTGTCTTCACCCCAATTGCGTGAATTGTGGCTCGAGTGTTCATCGATCTCCTCTCTATGTTCGCTGATGCATCCATTGGCAAACAATAAAATATTCCCCAGTCTGAAATAGTTCCGACTCGGATCAGGAAGTTCTTCAGGTTTGCTGATCAAGGAAATCAGTTTTTTGCAGCTTAAAACCCTTTTGGCAGATTAGAAAGGCTGAGATGGCGACAAAATACTTGAATTCTACGCGTTCAAATCAGACTGAAGAAAGTTGCAGGAGGATAAATGATTGTAATCTTTTGAGATGTCCTGGTTACTTGCTTTAAAACCATTGCTGCGTTTGTAGTAATTTAGAATTCTACAAGGTAAACTATCCATTTTTCCATCCCCAAACTTGAGCATTTTTTCCAATCAAGTCCTTATAAATGCATCACTTTACTAGTCAAGTCCCCCCGACTACAAGAGTTTGGCACGAAGAAACTTTTCGGCACTCCAGCCTTAAAACCCTATAGATTAATATTACAACCAAAGCTCAGGCAATAAAATTGTTCATGAACAAACACTACCCCTTAGCTTTCTGCATCAAAACTTTTTGTCGACTTGAACGAACAAGTGAATATCAAATGATCGGATCTGGAGCTCGAGAGACTTAATGAGAATAATCATGCAGGTTCAAAAATTTGATTAGTTAGATCACAAGTTAAAGGGACTCCACTTTTTACCATTAGGTAAATAAGCATTATAATTGACACGTTGACCTTAATTGATTAATTTCGACATGGTATCAATAAGTGTTTGACTAAACCCTAGGGGAAAGGAGATTGTTATCTTGAAAACAATTGAAATTAGCCCATCAAGCTTTGACAATAGAACGAGGATGGCGTAAGAATCCGGAGTCATTGCTTTTCACGTTGAGAATCGTGCTTTTTACATGTCCCATTCCATCCGCATAGGACAGGCGCGAATCCACTTTAGCAACATAGATGGGGCCTTCGACCATTGTAATTTAATTTATGATTACTATTAGTTTGGCAGTTAGTACAAATTTTTTGTCTACACATTCGTAGTTGGATAGATGACGGGTGTAGATGGTTATCTGACCGAATTAATGCATGTGTCATCTATCCAATGATGAATGCGCACCCTGAAGATGGACCAATAAAAATCTTGTAATTTAGCCGAGCTTTTGCCTTTGCAACTTGATTGCAATGATATTATTTGGCCATTCAACTTTATTACATCCGCAGGCCAATTTTTCACTGTTGCCTGGTATATGTGGATAATCATTAATTTAATTTTATTTTTTTTTTGCCAAAATGCAGAAAATAGAAATGAAGAACAGACATTGATACTTCTGAAATAGTTTTTGCTTTTGGCTTTTTGTCTTTTTTTTTTTTTTTTTTCAAATCTTGCGACACAAGCGCCTTGAAAAACAGAAAGGCAATCATCGTTTCCTAGTTAATTTATCAGTCCTCATCCTTTCAGCGTCTTCTCTGTTCAGTCCCATGGATGCTTCTGAAGTGGCCGTTTTCCTGGTGATAGACTTGGTGATCTTCTCCACAAGTCCAAAGACATCATCATCGATCAAGAAGTAAGAGATCAAATCGTTCACTCCATAAGCGATCTTCAAAGTATCCCGAACGCCCAGAAACAAGCCAGGCTCAACGATGACCACAACCAAGAAAATGGGGAAGGCGAGCACTAGCTTCTACTTTGGGCTCGTAGAGCTAAGGAGATTGCAGAAGAATTCTTCGTCACATCGTTCTGAGATCAGAGGTCAAAATGGGAAAAGGGTCGCTTTGCCGAGGGGTTCGCTCCAGTTTGGTTCTTCTCAGTAGTGAACCGAGTACTTGATAGGAAAAAGATGGCCAAGGATTACAGGAAGGAATTCAGACTGTTACCCAAAGAGTTCACATCATCACTGCCTCCTGCTGCAGAAGGCCTGCAGACAATAAAAGGGCATCGTCCTACAAGAGTAATTAGAAAACACGAGGCAAAGGGTTGAGTCCCGCCATGAGTATGAAGAAGAGCTTCTGACCTGGTTGATCTGTCCCAAGGATGATGATGACTCCAACCTTCAGGTGATCTCGGTGGTTAGTGAACAACACGTTAGAGAAATTTAGTATAATCAAGTTCATAAACTCACAATTTTTAGTTCGTAGGAGTAAAGTATATATCTTGTTACTTTATTTAGATTTCTAATCGACCCACCAAAAATAA
Source organism: Eucalyptus paniculata subsp. matutina (assembly GCA_017140255.1). Classification (NCBI taxonomy): domain Eukaryota; kingdom Viridiplantae; phylum Streptophyta; class Magnoliopsida; order Myrtales; family Myrtaceae; genus Eucalyptus; species Eucalyptus paniculata. The sequence goes on along the minus strand of CM029444.1, from coordinate 31,732,283 downwards.
ATTAGTAACGACTCGTAATTAAAAATTATTTGCCCGCTAAAAACTTGAACCTTAAGTTGCGAATTGATATGGGTTTGGAAGAGTCCGAACTAAATTTAAACTTCTGAATTCATTAGCCAAATCCTAGGTGGTGCACCCGAGGTGAGATCGCGACACCGAGACAATTGCTTGTTCATTTTGACATACAAATCGATATTTTCAAGAGTAGGGTCATCTAGTTAGTTTGGGGTTTTCCGAGCTTCGGGGCGCACAGAAGTTCGGTTGCAATGTGCCAGGCGAGGATGCTCTGGTCGAAGCCTAACTCGATGCCCCATTTGAATTGGTCCCATTTGTCGCCTTTGAGTGTGAGATATCCACGGTGGTCCCATAAGGACGGGCCTTGAAACGTTCGACGCTGAATGACCTGTTCCTTCATAAAGTTCATGACCTGTTTTTTTCAGAAATTCGTCACCTCCGGCGGCCAGCGGCAGCACCCCGCACAAAAACTTCATAACTTTCTGGTTGATGTACAGCAAAAATCAATTTCTGGCCATAAATATATTTTTCCATTTTTATTCCGCGAACAAGTTTTCGAGCAAAAATATACATTTGATAACAACATAAAATTTCTCCTTCTCAAGCAGCTTTTTGAGCACTCAAAATATGCTTAGGACCATGTTTTGCCTTTGTTTATCTAGTGCTTAGAAGCCACCACCTTCGTTAGATCAAATTCCTCCATGTTTATCTTTCGGCCATGTTGCGATGGGATAAGCAATCGAACAATAATATAGACAGAACAAGAAAATAAATCGGACATTAGATTTACGTGATTTAGTCGTAAAGACCTACGTCCACGAGGAGAGTATCAGCGAATTTCACTATAAATCAAGCAATCCAAGGAGATTACACACTTGAGTCACTCAAACACTCTCTCGCTGTTTCCCAAACCCCAATTACACCAAATACACAAATCTTTCTTGGATGTAAATTATGAATAAGCTTTGCCGCATGAGAAATACGAAGACCCGCTATCAAGCACCCAGTACCTATGGGCGTCTCTCACAAATAGAGAACACCCACGGCACTTAGAGTAAACGGCACTTCAATATGTGGCTTTGCTCGGCTAGCAGGCTTCAAAGATCCTATGCAACTTCGTAGGATTTTTCTCTCTTTCGTGGCAAGCTTCGTTCCTCTCGTGGACGTGCGGCAGCAACACATCGGAAGAAAAACTCTCACTAATCGTCCGCATATATATTTATATGTATGTACGTACGTATAAAAGTGTGCCCAAGGTCAAAAGTTTGACTTTGGGCCCCACCAATTTCCAATATTAAGTGTGGAGGAACTTCACATGTGCGAGACGTTGAATTGGCTTCACCTGGGCCCACCTACGCTTGAATTCTCGCGTACATGCAGAGGACTCCATCTTCACGATTCGGATTCTGCAGCAATTGAAGAAAACTGATCTTCAATTTATTTTATATTTCTTCTACTTGGGAAATTTTATCAATAAATTTGATTTAACAAATCATTATTCGAATTCAAACTCGAGACATAATTTAACAGGTAAAATACAATAGCTAGATATGTTCGATGTTGAAAAATCTTTGTGGTCATACATTCTTAAACCGAATGTCTGCAAAGCCGAATATAATCACACAAATCAAATCAGAGCCATCACGATACAAAATGTCTCCCCATCACGACAGGTTGACAAGGTCGACAACTCAAATGCACTTGTCTCTCCCATATCTCACATAGAAACTCCTCCACACTTACACATGGCATGATTTGTTTGCAAATTGAGAAGCCAATCTCATCTCCACCAACCCAATTCCTCTAAGACATATTGTCCTTTTAACTGATTAATCAACGAAAACAAAATAAAGATTTTCACGTCTTAGGGAGAATTTTGGGAATCCCATTTTCCTCAAGTTGCTGTGATGTGATAGATCAAAAAATGAATGGGAGTCCTTAATTTAGTAGTTTGCTTCCTTTCAAAAAAGGCAAAACCAATACAACTAAGAACACGAGTATCCCATAATTAGACTCTTTATTCTTTTTTAGATACACAAGTTAATAGAAGACAACATATATTTAAAAAAAAAATTTAATCTCCGCATGAAATTTTTAAAATTATTTACTAGGTAGAGAACCTTATTCTTCTAAGTCACTAAGTGATTTACTCCAGAATCTAGATAGTCCCTTCAAAGATTGAAACCGCCTTAGTTCTTTCTTCTTGAATTAGATAGTTTAAAATTTAGTGATATCTTTTTTTTTTGGGTTGAAAATTTAGTGATATCTTACCCTTTAGTACAACGATATTACATCCATCATTCCATACTTTAAAAAAGTTACACTTTACATCATTTTTTTTTTTGGAACAGGAGGAACCAGCTTGCACCGACAGTGCGCCGTAAACCCCTCGGTGACGCTAGCAGGGAAACCATCACCCCGACTACACTTTACATCATTCATTGTTTGATTTGATCACTAATTTTTTGATTCAATAATGATTAATTTACTTAATGTTATGAAATACATGAATGAATATTTATTATATTCATATTATCTAATGTACTTATTATGGTACATTTGTATCATATATTCTAAGTACATCTCCCTATACAATGAATGTTTATCTCCCTATCCAATACATGTATCATTCAATACATTGATATTAATGATAAGTACATTCTTGTTTTTCTCTAAATATGAGCTTAGTTTTTATTGTAGAGATAATAGTCATTGAAAATAAAATCTTCTCCTCTAACTTTCTTTACTATTATTTGTGTTTACTTACTTTCTCTTCTCAATCTCTTTATTCTCTCTATTACATATTTGCAACGCAATATTTTAGAACACTTAATACTTTTATAATCATATATCAAGTTTCTTCTTCAATTTGTTCTCTTTGTTAGGAAGCTATATCTGTAATACAAACGTACTCTGCTCGCTAATCTCTACGGACACAAACTTCAAGTTCCTTTCTTCAATTTGTAATTATACGGGCCGAAGGGTATTCTTTCTCTGGGCTTTTACAAACCAATCAGCTACTTTATTTGACTCTGTTTATATGGGTCAATTTTATAATCGTACAGCTCCCAAGAACAGCTGGCCTTCACAAATGGATTTCAGTCTTTGGGCGTTGCGTATTTCCTGATGCTGCTGATATGCACCCTTTTTTCCATCTGTAAGTTGTTCATTTAGGGGCACTTAAAAACAATTTTAGGTGTCGGAAAAAAAATTGAAAAAAAAGAGTACTTTTGGCGAATTCACATCCATTGCAAGGTTTGTTAGATTGAAAAAAAATAAAATGTGTCAATCAAAAGTTTCGCCTGTATGAAAGTTTCAGGTGGATTAACGGATCTAATCTTTCAAGATGAAATCAATCATAGTTAATTTGTTTTAAATTATACATAAGTACAACCCCAATTTGTATGTTGCTGCGTTCGTAGTAACTTAGAATATTATAAGGTATTCGTCTCCGAGCTTGTGCCTTTTTGTCATTCAAGTCCTTGTACTTGCACCACTTTACTAATAGAGTCCCTCCAACTCCAATAATCTGGCTGAAAAAAAAAAAAACATTTGCCACACCGGACTAAAAGCGATAAAGGCTGTAAGCGAACCTCAAGCAATAAATTTCTTCAAAACAAACACTCCCGTCCAAGGAAAAATTATCAAAAATGTTTTAAATTATTATAATTGCGTCAAATTAGTCTTACACATTTTTTATTTTGTTAAGTGAGTCTTAAATATTTTCATTTAAACAAATTAAAAATTGAAGGACTCCATTCAAATAAATGCAAAAGTTAGGGGTCACACTCCACTTTTCAACGGACCCAAAAAAAACAAGAAAAAAAAGAACTCCTCTTTTCAAATAAGCATTGGGCACTTTGTGAGAGAGGTTTCCCGAACCAAACACATCATTTCATACCTAAATCATTCTTTGATTTGCAAAGTAGCATAGACCTACCTTAACCGAAAGAAAAACTCCTCGTTGGTTTTTGCGCAAGGGCCTACAAGCCCTTGCCAACGGTGGTGTGAGGGTTGCAACCCTAACTCAAACCCTCACCGGCTATAGGCAAGAGCTGCCAAGCCCACATCAGATCTAGTGAGGATGGTTGTCACCTTGGCCGCAAGGGTCGAGCCCTTGCCATATCCGGCAAGGGTGGCCCTCGCCTTGCCAAAGGCCACGAGGGCCAATGTCGTAGCCTTTGGCAGGGGCTTGCCACCCACAATGAAAAAAAATAGAAAACTAAATAAATATTTAAATTTTTTTGTAAAATTGTCGTGAGCAGTCAAGCTCAACGATGACCACGACCTAGATATTTTGGAGGCGAGGAATGGTCTTCTTCATTCTGGCCCATGGCGTTGATGAGATTGTAGAAGCATTCCTTGTCAAATTAATTCGAGATCGGATGTCGCAATCGCCAAAGGGTCATTTCACCAAGGCGATCAATCTAGTTCGGTTCTTCTCCGTAGTGAACAGAGTATGTGCCAGGATAAAGATGCCAAGGATTTCACGACGATGGTCAGATTATTATCCAGCGAGTTCGCATAATCCTGGCCTCCTGCTAGAGGAGGCCTGCCGGACAATGAAAGGGCATCATCTTCATCGTCCAGCAAGAGGAATCGAGAAAATACAAGGCGGAGGGTCGAGTCCGATGACCTGGTTGATCCACGATGAGAACTCCAATCGGGTGATCTCGGGGGTTTTCTAACATGCCTGTGGCAAGACCGCACAGGTGACAAGTGTCTTCAGCGGGCTCGAGATCAAGCATCACTTTGACTGTCGAGACGTAAGAGACTAAGGACAATTTTCTGTCCTCACAAGTCTGAACCTAAATAAGCTTTAGGTTTCGATAGGCTCGATACCGTGTTTTAGCTGAAGTAGAGTAAAAACAAAGAAAAACGTATCACCATAAAATTAGCAAACTACACCTCACAAGAAGTTTCAGGTACATTGATTTCTATAATTGTCGAATTCGAGCATGTAAACGAAAGTTGATAAGCTTAGTTATCTACCGGACAAAAAAATAATCACAATGAAAATTAAGTTTTGCTACAATTGCAATCATCTTGCTATAAAGATCTTCTTGTCATTATTAGGTAAGATCATGTCTTGTGCAATGGAGAAATATCTTCATTTACATATTTTTAGAGTATTAAAAATAAGTTGAGTAACAGGTTTATCCAATTCTTTTTGGACAAACAATGAGCGAGAGGCAAGGAGTCCATGCAACACTCATTTGGACGATTTTAATTTGTGAATATCTGCGCTCTTACCAGGGCAGATATGTTTGGCGACTCTAGAAAGCACTCCCGCAGTGATTCATCACAATTGCACCTACCGATGCTAAATGAGTATTGAATAGCTGCGATTTTATAGAGTTTGTAGTAAAGAACGGAATTGCCGTAATTCTCCTACAAAACGATCCTAACAAGCACTTTGCCGATCATTCATGCTTAGACATGCATGGCTAGTTCTTTCTTGACTTGCTTAGATTGATCTCTTCCGGTGTTCGATGACACTCCACATTGACGAAGTGAGGACTTTGAGGTTTGGAGGAAGGATAGACAAGTCTTTTCACGGGTGCTATTTCACGAATGCCGACTAGCATCGCAGCTAGATACTATTATCACCAATCAAGAGCCGAAATGGTCAAATTATCAGTGAGGGATGGGTGGAAACGTTGGTCAGCGCCATTATCCAATGTTGGGGAAGTTGTCATGCTCAGCAACTAAGACGAGCAGGCAAGCTCTTGACTCACGTCTACCTCTTGATGGCTCATGTTGGCTTAGCCGATTACTTCCAAATACTGCATGCACTGGAAATAGCGGAACCGATTGTGAAAAAGCATATTGATTCACCCTGTTTCTGTCATATGCTTTAGCCCCTTCTCATCAAATGTTAACAAAAGTTTTGTTGTAAAATGTGATGCATATCAAAATGTGTCAACCCGCATCAAAAATGTCCTTATAAATTGAATTACGAATCAACTTTAGCATGCTCCTAGTGTATTCGATTGAAACAAGCATATACTTTAGCACTGTAATGTGTTGAGCCCCAAAGTCCTCATTAATTGGGCTAGGAAACGACTCTTTATCATTGCCAAATTTCTGAGCATTGATGACCATTTTGAACTATGGGAGTGTGCTTAGATGATTTTGGACGGGTACGTCAACAGAGATGACAACTGTTGATCTATGATATGATAAGAACGAAATGAAAGAAACTTAAACTTGATACAATACAACACGATTAACTCAAAAATGGCATGCGTCGACACTTTTTTATCCACTTAATTTCAGTGAAAAAAAATGCACTTCGCAATTGCACTTTTTCATCTACTTTGACCGTGGAAAATCTGTAAAAATCAGAACCCGCCATCATATCTTCGTCTCTATTAGCAACCAGACGTCTTCTTCGGTAGAGTTCGATTATCCGGACCAACAACTCAACCTTTCATTCAGTCAAAAGCTAGACCAACTCAAACCTTTTGATTTTTTTCCCCTTTTCGTGTACATGCATGGTAGGTACGAGTATATCGGGAAGAACATGGTGGAGATTTCTGTAGCAGGAGATGTGCCCGGCTCATCGACAAATGAAGAAAACGCCGTCCGAGTCCGGTCAAGTAGCTTTTCTGCAAAATTAGACCAGTGATTCATTTCAGATCATCACATCCGCAATGATACGAGTTCCAACAATTAAAAACAATTTCAACTGTAGTCGATTTTTTTGCACAAACACAACTAAATCATGGAATTTCAGCCTGGGTCACGGGCTTGGTTTGATGGGTTTGGCTTGTGCTAGTGTTGATGGTTCAGCCGGGCCAAAATCGAAATTGGACTTGGTCCCGACAGACTGGGCTAGGGGTTGATGGGTCGGTCCGGGCCCTTGCATAAATGGCCGAATTGGACCCTCCCCTCTATTTTTTTAATTCTTTTTTTGTTCCTTTACTACTATGCGTTTTTATTTTTACGAAAAATGCATGCTTGGCTTGTCGGTACGGGGAAACATAGTTTAGCACCGGTTTTGTTTTAACATGTGATGTGTGTCATAATGGGTCGACCTGGATCGAAAATGCTCCTTATAAATGGAAAATTATTAATTTATTTCAATGCCGACCTGGCACATTCAATAAAAAGAAACTATATTTTAGCAACTTAATGTGTTGCACTCAAAGTTTCACAGTTATTGAGCTTGGAACTAACTTTTATCATTGCTAAATTTCCTAACACCTACGACTTTGTACTGCGAGAGGGCCCTTGGAACTCGATAAAGCTAGCAGCTTAGCCAAGAACACCCAAATTATGTATGAGAATTTTGATGATCCCTACCAAATGGATTTACTCAAGACAAGAAATCAGAATAAATTGACACTTTTTCATGAATTTAAGTTTTGAGATCATTTATATCATTATCCCTAATGAGAATAGCCTAATCTCAATAATGTGCGACATGATTAATTTAGAATTGGAATGAATTGACACCTTTTCATGTACTTAATTTCTTCAGTAAACACAGTAAAATCAGTTCGTTTTTTATCCATGCGTGTGAAAGAAATTCAAGTCTGAAAGTAAATAAGGCTTTGCTCTTAACAAGCCGTTGATAAGCGAGCTCGCAGGTCCTATTTAGTGCGCAATCCCATTTAGCTCAAGCCTAGTAACGAAAGTACTCATCTTCGACTATTAAAGCCTGTAAAATCAGAATCCACCATCACATCTTCGTCTCCGGTTCTTCCGCCATAGCAGAAGCTGCGAGCAACCAGACGTTCTCGGTAGGGTCCGGATTACTGGACTTATAAATCAACCTTTTTTTCAGTCTAACGTTATAGACAAATTCACACCTTTGATTGTTATCATTTTTTTTTGGGTGCACATGTATGGTAGGAACGAGTATACCTGGAAGAAGATGGCAGAGATTTCTGCAGCAGGAGATGCAGCCGATTCGTTACCATCAACAAATGAAGAAGACGCCCGAAACAGCACAATTCAAACGAGAAAGCCTCCTGTCCTTTCCTTGGCGATGTTGAGAAGAGCGATCGGCGATGAAATCTTCTCCCTCGACGTAAATGAGGTGACCCATCGAGTCTATGAAGGAGTGCTTCTGAAGGACGACAAGAAGCAGGGCCAGGAGGATCAGGCGAGTTCCAAAGGACCAAAAAGAACATGTTTTACTCAGATAGAAAATTGATTAATTGAGAAAATATTTGGCTCGGTTGTGATGCCTGCCATGAAACTAAAACTGCATGATATGCAGGAAAAGTCTGGAAAATCAAGACCACTTGCAGATGATAAGTTCATCTATAAAGAGGTCATCATGGACTGGATGGGAGCTCGGTAGCTCCTGACTGGACGGGAGCCGAGTTTTGTTCTGATTTTGTTAAATGTCTCACTCGATAACTGCTTTGTGCACAGCCATACCTACACAAGTACTGGGTTGACAAGAAGCTCAACAGGAACTGCTTGATGGTTCTGGCTTCGGGCTTATATATCGCTTTTAGTAACGATCGCGAATACTGGACATGGACAGGAGAGGAAGAACCAAGGTATCGTTGCTTCTTCTTCCTAAACAAGAACTTTTTAAGCCGAACTTTCACGTGATGGTCAAGTATCTAGGTCGGTCTGGGTACAGCATATGAATTTGCCTCAACAAAAATGACTCAGCAGGCAGCCAGGAACGTTCGGTAGCTGCTAAATTAGTACCTTTCTGTTCGCATATTTCTAAATTTATTTTGGCGTTGCATATTTCACGATGCCACTGAAATGATGCTGCTGAATATGCACCTTTTTTCAGCTGCAAGCTGCTCATTTGGTGGCACTGAAACAATAATTTCTGCCACAAAAACTTGGAATTGCTTACATTAAAATGAGATTATTGTTAACCATCATCCCTGCTAACCGTTTGCTTCCTGAATATTTTTGAGTTCCTGCTAACCGTTTGCTTCTTGAATATTTCTGAGTTCCAGCTATCCGAGCAACGTAAATCTGCCTGTTGCCACGCTAAACCGCTTTTGCTGGCTAGATATCAAAGGGAAATGCAAAACGAGTGTGCTCTCTCAGAGGACGATGTATGAAGTCGTGATCGTCGTGAAGATGAGCAGTCAAAACTACGGATGGAAAACTCCGGTGAATCTCAGTCTCGAATTCCCGGATGGAAACAGGCAGGTACGCATGGAAAGATTGGACAGTTTGGGAAAGGAAAGGTGGATTCCTATTAGCATCGGCAAATTCGAGATGACACCCAAAACCATTGGCGAGATGAGCTTTTCCCTCATCCAAACTGGTAGCCATTGGAAGTCCGGCCTCTCCGTCAAAGGCGTTATTTTCACACCAACAGCAGAGAACGGGCAGCCAAAATAAAGCGTGAATTGTGGCTCAAGTGTTCTGTATTAATCTCCTCTCTGTGTGTGCTGATGCATCGTTGCAATGATACTTTCCCGAACTCGTGGCAAACAATATCTTAGACTTGAATCATGCTGAGTTGTTAAGTTTTGCTGACCAAGGAAATCTGTTAGTCTTTCCAGTTGACACTGTTTCGACGAATTAGAAGGCTGAGATGTCCAGGAGTTACTAGATTTCTACCAGATCAAGTCAGACGGAAGTAAGTTACGGATGGATAAATGATCTATTCTTTTGAGATGAAATTAATCTTTGTTACTTGTTTTTCAATGACGCATAACTGCTACTCAAATCTCTACATTGTTGGGCCCGTAGTACCTTAGAATTCTACGAGGTAGAAATCCGTTTTTGCATCTTGTTTATTTTTTACAAATCAAGTCCCTCTGACTTCAAGAGGAAAAGTTCTTTGCCAGTACCCCAAAGATGAAGACCGCGACCGAACCTCGGGCAATAAGATTCGTTCAAAACAAACACGACCCTTGAGCTTTTCGCATCAAGACTTTTGTCGTCTCAAACGGACAAGTGAGTGCCAACTAATCGGACTTGGATTTGGCCTTGCAGACTTGATTAAAAGAAAAGAAAAGCACTAAATCAAAAGGGTCCAAACTCCTCTTTTTTACCATTGTGCATCCAAGCATTATGCACTTTGTGAGAGAGGTTCCCTGAACCACACACCTCACTTCCCATTCGTAAGGGACACGGTTAATTTGAGGAGAAAATTATCAAATTGATTTTAAATTTATTGTAATTTTTCCAATTCATTCCTAAACATTTTTTATACCAATTCAGCCCTAAATTTTTTTTTATAATTTAATTGGATTATTGCAAAAGATTTAGGACTGAATTAGTAAAAAAAAAAAAAAAGTTTATAACTGAATTAGAAAAATTACAATAGGTTTAGGACTATTTTGGTAATTTTCCTTAATTTAAGGATTCATTGAGTTTGGTTAGTAGGCTCTATTTTTTTTCGCAAAAAAAAAAAAAAATAAATGGTTTAAAAAAATCATATCTATCGTTTACAAAAATGAATGTCCCTTACAATATTTAAACATAAATTATTGTCGATAATAAAAATAATTTTCATTAACTAATTATTTTAAGCTACATGAGTAATCATTTTTGATAATTATTTATTTTTCTAGAAATAAATGAAAGCTTAATTTGAATAATTTCGATATATATCAACAAAACCCTGCGACTTGATACATTTGAAATTAGCCGACCAAGTTGATGCCCCCGCTTAGCCAATAGAATGAGGACAGCACAACACTCAAAGACTCACGTTTTTCCTGCGAGAACCGTCCTCTTACATGTCCCCCATCCATTCGATGAGGAAAGATGGATTGGCGAGCGCTGGTAGAGCGTACATGGATGGGGGCCTTCAATAATTGGTGTCTTTTTTAGAATAACGGTCACGTCCACCGTCAGTGTAAAAATTTCACAATACATTCATATTTGGATCGACGACATGTGTATTGAGAAATAGTTACATCCGAATTCATCAACGTGTCACCTACTCAATGGGGAATGTGTAAGCTGGTCATGGATATAATAAAAAGACTTTAATTTAATTGAGTTTTTATGTCTTCAATTCGATTACGATATTTGGCAACTTAAAATTTTTATTTTGCCCAAATATGTCTTTGAAATTGGTTATATTTTTTCATTTATGCTTTTTTTGTAAATAAAATAAAATAAAATTGGCACACACATTTTAATCGTCGTCTAGTGCAAAACACCAAAAACTTTGAAAAAGCTTTTGTATCGACATGTAGATCCGCATATCTTTGGATCATAATTTTCAGGAAGTTTAAAAGAAATCAAGCAAATAAAAAGATAATAAATATGAAAATGCTAGGCAATTTGGTGTTACGAAAAACTGAAACTATTGTCCTTTTCACTTCTCAATCAAAAGTCCTAGACCATGTATCTTTTGATTGCTTGTTCCTGAAATCCAAAGCTTAAGAGGATTGATCCTTTTCTGAGTTCATTAATCTATTTTCCTCATTTTCAGCATCTTCTCTGTTTAGAACCATGGCTGCCTCTGAAGTGGCGGTTTCACTAGCGATAGTCAGACTTCATGATCTTCTCTCCAAGTCCAAAGACATCATCACCTATCAAAACTTGACTGATCAAATCTCTTACTCCATAAGCAATCTCCAAAGTATCCTGAACACCAGGAAACACGCCGTGCTCGAGGATGGGCACAACCAAGAAGCTCAGGAAGGCGAGGAACAGCTTCAGTTTTGTGCTCGTAACATCGAGAAGATTGCAGAAGCATTCCTTGTCGATTTACTCCGAGAACAGGTGTCAGAATCGCAAGGGGGTCGTTTTGCCAAGGTGTTCTCCCTAGTTCGGCTCTTCTCAGTAATGAGCGGAGCACATGCCAGGAAAAAGATGGCCAAGGATTTCAAGACGAAAGTCAGATTGCTATGCAGCAAGTTCACATCATCCCAGCCTCCTGCTAATGACAGCATGCCGGACAATGAGAGGCCATCATCTTCATCATCGAGCAAGAGGAATCGAGAAAATATGAGGCAGCAGGTCGAGTCCAATATCGTGGGCAGTGATGAATATGTAAAGAAGCTTCTGGCCTGGTTGATCGACGATCACGACTCCAGCCTTCAGGCGATGTCGTTGGTTGGCGAACAAGCCTGTGGCAAGACCGCACTGGCGAGGAGTGTCTTCAGCAAGCTAAAAACCAAGCATCACTTCCACTGTCGTGCTTGGTTCCGGGTCCCGGAACTTGGGGCGCAGTCTGGCGGGATGAAGAACCTCCTTGTGGACATACTGAAACAAGTACCACTGCGAGATCAGGCAAAAAACTTGGAGCACAACCAAGAGGGGCAGCCGTTAGAGATGCTTCATAAATCATTGACGGGGCTTAGGTACTTGATAGTTTTGGATAATTTGCGCGGGCCAGACTCATCCATGAGCTCTTGGTCCCGTTCGTGGACTGAAGGAACGGAAGCAGAGTAATTGTCACCACTCCGAATGCAGAAATGCAAAAGTTTGCAGACCCTTGGACGCTTGATCTTCCATTACGCCCTGGCATGACCGATGAAGAGTGCAAGAAATTGCTGCGGGTAAGCATCACGGGAGATGACGATTCGGAATCGGAGATGACCATCCTCGAGCAGAGAATTTTGAGCAAATGCAATCGTTCTTTCCCAGCGATCTCGCTGGTTGGAGGACGTTTGTCTGCTGTGGAAGAGAGCAATTGGGTGGCCCTCATTGAAGTTCTCTAATTTCTGTGAAGTTCTTCAAGAGTGTACTTCAATTCCCTTGACAACTATGAGCCTTGGAAACACAAATATGACGAAGACCCAGAATCTCGCCTTTCATGGACTTTCATGGTCAAATTGCGATGTTGAGTCTCAGCCAGAAAGATTTAGATTTATCATTGATTGTATCTCGAGGAGATAGAAATTACTACATAAGTATAATATATATACTAAACTGAATATAGACCATCAAAATAATAAACTCATGCGGGTTCCACACAAGTTCCATCATATCTACTAATACAAATCTGTCTTCTGGGGCTTGAAATTGCGTCGAAGTCCTACAACTACACAGATCACAGCCCGTAATGAACAGTGTGTAAAGGTTGGGTTATGGATACTACCTTGCCACATCATAGCCACTTTTCCTCCCCATAACGATTGCCCTTGGTTGTAGGTTTAATCGAGTTAATCCCTTATTCGAGAGAATTCACACCTAACTATAACAGCCAATAAGTATTTTCACAAATATCAACTTGGAATCAAGTCTCATGTTAATATCCCCATTCGTTCTTTCGATTTCCCCCACTAATCTAGAAACGACAATACTAACCATTCAAAGGTTGATTAGAGCGCACGACAAGTAAATTTGTATAGCTCAGGCAATGAAGACTATAAATTTTGGAATTTGTCAAAATACATCATGCATTTCTTTTCCTTAGAGCGATCACCCTTAATTGTAGCATAACAAATAAAAAAATGTGGTTTCCAAATATGTCCCATGTTATTCGAATATAAGTGGGCATTTTCAATAAACCATGGGCTTTAATAGATGCATATTTTGATGGAGGTGGTGGTGATGCTAATGTTAGATTGTGTGTATTTATCTTACATATATATATATATATAGGGTCAAATTAGATAGAATAATTTGGTTCCCCCAAACGCTCTGTTTTTTATGCTTGGTATGTAAAGTCTGTTAACGTTGTATTTTGTACAAATCTACGAATTATGCTTTCCATTGTCTGAGTACGCTTTCTGATGCTGCACTGTTCTACAATTCTTTCCGTTGGTTGGGTGTGATTTGGGAAAATGGTCAATTCAGCTTCATTGAAATAATCTCGTCTGGATTTCCGGGGAGGTCCTTGTTTTTAGTTGACATCTGAATCAGCTAATACACACAATAGATTTGTTTCTGACTGGGTCCGGAGACTCTGGACTAGTGCAGGAGCTACAGAGAATCTTTTGAGTAATAGGTTTGTACATCAAATTTCTAGTTATAAGTATAGTTATCCCACAATGCAATCGACTAAATTGGCTATATGTAGAGCCCTCCAAACTTAGAATGCGCAGCTTACTCAACTGAGACACCATGCATTGAGATGCAGAACTGCATTTGCTTTTGGAATTCTGAATTTTATTAACAAGGATGGCTTCCTGTCCACGCGCAAGGTTTGCCACCTTTAGGAAAAGAAGCTGCACCGGGATGGCCTCAAGTAAGGTAAACCACTCTAGTTTTGGTTCTTTGGGCGTCTCGATGAGGACAATGAGCTCTGATCCAGCTATCATATGATGTGTATATAATTGGCTAGAATAATCTTAAGTTTTGATAAGGTCGTTAAATGGCCAGCTTGTGTCAAAAATGTCCTACCCAAATTGACCATTTAATCCAATATGACCCATTTATAGGCTATACAAATTTAGTGATTCATATTCAACGTGATCCGTTATCGACCCACCCCATATTTCTAAAATATATCCATTTGTAATCTATCATATGAAATCTAGTACCCGCCTACTTATCCACTTTAAGCTCTTCATGTGTTTATGTGGGTAAAAATTTCATATCAAATTTAAAAAGTAAATTAGCACAATTAAAAAATGTCAATAAATTAAGTAGAAAATGAAAAAAAAAAAAAAAAACCTACAGATTCTCCTATCAATCTTCACCATCATCGGCACAATATTACTCCCATCAGTACCGCCATAACTTTTTGCCTATAATTGATATCAACATTTAAAATTGTATTCACCTGATAAAACTATACTATAAGTTATCTTTAAAGTGAAAAAGAAAATCTCTATTTCGACTATTATATGGTAGAGATCAGACTATATTCACTTTTTGTATTATTCAATTTTAGCAAAAGAAATAAGAAAAAAAAAAAAAAGAGCGGTGCAAAAATTGGCCGTCGAAATTCTCTCTGCAAAATAGGAAAAATAAGCTGCCAATATTTTGCGGAGAAGACGTCGCATTACAAGATTCGCCCAAGCTCACGAACATTCAGAGGGACGATTACGAAACAAGCACGTTAGCTCATGTGGGCCTCGCTTAATCACTCTCCCTCGAACACTCTAGGCCATTGTCTAAATCATTAAATGGATCGAAAATGGGTCCTGTGGAAACCCATTAAAGACCCAATCTCATTAAGATGTAATCCCGGTCCTTAAATATTTAACAACCCATATATAACCCGAACTTGAAAAAGCAAGGCCAAAATTGGCCCATGATCCAATTTGACATCTCTAGATTTTGGATAGGCTTGATACCATGTTAACTCAAACAAGAGAGTTGTAAAGGCCAAAATGCTAAAACAGAAAATAGTATGCAATTTTGAAGTAGATTGTCAAATTTTTTTGGGGTATATCTTAAATGACTGTTTTGATCAGTTATCATATGTTTGCTTTCTAGATCCATTGTTAAATGAAAGTTGCTAAGTTGCAAACACCTTGTCGTGCTCTCTTTTGTTAATTTTGCCGTTCAATGCGCATGGTAAAGAATTAATAGGTCTAAGAACAAAAGTCCAATGGTTATTCCTGACGTTATTATCCTAATTAACTTCATCTTCTATTTCTATAAGCTATTTAAAAAATAAGCACATTATTGGAAGTCCATTAGCTATTTACATTAATCTAGGCATTTTATGTGTGAGGATGATGAACTTCTGCAAATGTTCTATGATAAAAAAAGAAAAAAAAAAGAAGAAATAGACAAGGGATTCCAAAACAAGGTTTTCAAATTATAGGAGAAACTAAATTTATCGCCATCAAGCTCTCACTAAGTTTGATTATGACCCGCAAATGGATTAGTGTGACAAATTAGAGTTGTCCCATCAAAAAAGAAGATATAATCTACTAGAACAATTTTTGAACTATTTTGGGCTGCTAGAGCTGGAACAGTGGAGTATGCCCAGTCAAGCCGAACTTTTATGAATCTTGTTTGCAATTTCTCTTTTTCAAAACTCATTAATTTCCACATCAATATTACTAGTTCACTTTACGAGTAAAAGCAATATTTTTATTAAGATTGATTCTACAAAATTAGTTTGTGTTTTGTTAAAAAGACCAATCCACCGCTCTCCAGAGTCGATATGCATTTGGTTGGCTTCTTTTTACCAATGCATGTGACTTGCCAGAGCCAATTTCCAGAGTCCTTTAAGGCTGCCCAAAATAACCAACATTTAGCTCTTACCTCTTATGTTCAGTCTCCACATGGTCAGAAATTTGCTCAAGAACTTCTCCGATTGCACCTGATGCTAGCGAATGTTCCTGTCAAAGCATACTTCATTCATGTACAGTTGCCGAAGGTTCTTCGCCTTCCAAATAGAACTCTGCAGTTGGGTTATGCCAGTGTACTTTTGATCTGATGTCTCCAGGAGAGATAAATGACTGGCCGATTCTGAAATAGAGTCGGGAACGGTCCATCTTAATCCCCAGTACCTAAGGTTCGACAACCCATTGCCCAGATTTTCGGTGAGCATCAGCTTGTAGATGCCTCGAGCCTCAGCAAAAACCAGAGTCGCTCTCAAGCAATAGTGAATTAAGCAACACTTCTATCTCTCTTGAACTTTTCCCCAGCTTCCGAGTGCTAAATTATGTATAACAACAGATCGGTGACACCATACTTAAATCTGATGAGGCCTTGCAGATGCATCCGTCTTAGTCATCTTTCCTCTTAGTCCCCGTATGCCGTAATCTGTGGGGCAATGAACTTCGATTCTTCATTTAGTATTCTGTAGACAGAGTCAACATAGGTTGCAAAAAACCCCATGTCCACGGCCATCCAAGGCAAGAAAATCATACGATAGACTTGGCAGGCGACATCTTCTTGCACTTCCGTCCCGCTTTCATTTGACTATGCCTGGAGACAATTGATTGACATGCAGCCTTACCTAAAGTCGAAAGTGGATCTCATAGTCGTTGGGCGCAGCCAACTTTTTAGAATTATACGCATTGCTGGTTCTCTTTTTCTCTAATGGGGCTGCTTGTTGGCTGACGAAGAATGAACTGTCTCACACCTTGAATTTCATCAATTGGATACAAACACTGTCGAGAAGGCGGAGATGGTCCAACTCCGGGAACTCCTACACATCAAACACGAGGTGGAGAAACATCTGTATGGGAGCCATGAGGAAACGACAGACGATATAAAACGATTGACCATGGCTCCAAGCTATACGCACCTTTAGAGGCAGTTGCATACTCGATTGGGCTAAAACGTTGGGTACTTCCAAATGGATTCTTGATCTGGATTTCGACTGGAGTGTTATAATCTGGCAAATTGCTATTGAACCGTGCTGCCACCCCGAAGAACGTACAAGTCTGGACGATGCCCACATTCAAAACAACATCAGGCCAAGATCAAGAATTAGCAGGCGTTCGTCTTGATGTACGCTATCTCCTAGTCAGATATCCTGCTATGGCTAGCGGAATCGTGTGCTTACAATTCCGAGACACCTATGCCCGGGCAATCAACTTCTTCAATGAGCAGAAGTCCATCAGAGAACTCCAAGATATGGAGCAGAAGCCGACTAATCCAGCCAACGCAACTTGAATATAGAGAAACTTCATTGCTAATTATATGGATTGTTTCACTAGGACTACAGACCATCTATGGAATCGAGAGCAAAAGTTCAACGTAAGGATGCTTGCAATCGATGAAGGGAGCATGTCAACACCAAGCTAAGCCTGAACATACCGAAAGGCAATAGCAGCAAACATGTGCCCATTTGACGGATGCCAACTAGCATCGCAGCAAGATACTATTATTGATCAATGAATTCATCATTATCATCTCCGAGGCAAAACGTCGAGCGGGTGGTGAGCATGCGAGGTGTTATACAAACAGGAACTCCCATCAAATGGCGAGGAATATAACATGAAAAACCCAACTTAAAGTTACTAGAGAGAAATCGACGAATCTGAGACCAAATAATAGACAACAAATGAGATAACAATTTGAAGCTTTCGGCAAAAGGCGATATAGAACAATCGACTGATTGAGTCTCAATGAATCGACCGTATCTTGCTGATAAATGAAAGACACTGAAAGACTTCGAGAATCTCACGAAGACAAAGCTAGGCGATGGATTTCTCGGTCCGTGCGCGCGTTCTTGCTTGACTCGGTTCCTCGGGCTCTAACGCGCGCGCCAAGCTTCAGAAAGCGTGTTGTCAATTCTCCTGCAGAGCGTGCAACCGTGAGCTTAAAAGGAGTCTCCAAATGCGTAAGACGAGAGAGAAAGAGCACGAGAGAAGTCCGATCGGCGGTGATGAGCGTCGATGCTCCGCTCCGTTACTGCGGAGGCCGTGGTGGCCGGCGAGGGAGATTTGACGGCGGCCGTAACTGATCGGAGACGGTGGACGATCGAATTGATGGTGATGGAGCTGAAAAGGTAGAGGCAATAGCTCTGGCAAATCGACCGCCGAGAAAAGACACCTTCGGTGAATGGAATGGGCAGGACTTTTGTCTTTTAAGCCGCTGAATGGGATCGAAACCTTTTATATGGTTGTTATTTTTATTCACCCATATCATTTTTATATGCTTGTTCGATATATTAGCAAAAAATTCAGATGTCAATATGACTTACTTAATCGAGAATAAAAGTGATATGTCACCAAATAAAAGTGAGTATTAATTTTATATAGTAGTTAGTAAATTTAGTGTGATGGTAAGAAAGCTAAACGAGATTTGGTAATATATAAGAGAATTTTTTTTTTTTGTCAAAGATAAGAGTAATTATTAAATTGAAGAAAACAAATAAACGTCGAAAACCAACTTAAAAAATTAGTAGCAAATGGTTACTAAGTATCTTAATCATAGAAAAATGGTTGGAAAGCAATGTTGATGAAATTGTGTGTGAATCATGCATAGACCATATCGCACATCTCATCGACATCGATAAGACAATTCTCAATTTCTATTTTCATAATGGCTAGAGAGTTGAGAGGCAATGCTTTCCTCCTTCACCGTCCTCAGATTTTGCACTGGTTATTTCCATCTTCCTTTCTTCAAAGGTTTTGGATGAACAACTGAAAAACAAGTCGCTATTATGAGTACCATTGCCTTTTTTTTTTCCTCCCTCTCTCTATTTCTTAATCCCTCAACATTGAAGCTCTTTAATTTTTGTAAAGTTCTCTCGCAAGTTTTCTTTAATTCCCTTGATGACTGTGAGCTTAGGAAACACAATAGGAAAAGAAGACCCATGTTAACTGGCTGCGATGCCCACAAAATGCACCAGTATAACTTGCTTACCCACACTAATCTCATCTTTCACGAAGATTCATGGTCAAATTGCTATGCTAAGTTTCAGCAAGAGAGATCTAGCTTTAGCATTGATTCTATCTTGAGGAGAGCGAAATTATTATATAAGCTTGATGTGCTTAAATTGAGTATGCACAATTAAAATGGTGGGAGCTTCCACGCGGGTTGCCACTAATGGTCCAAATTCGTTTTACTCCTTTTGATCCATAAAATTCTGACCAAGTCCTACAGCTAAAGAAATCGGAGCCTTGATAAGCAATGCGTAATAATTGAGCTATGGATACTCCATAGATGTTGAAACTTTGCCACATTATAGTCCCTCTTTTCCCCTATAGCCACTAGGTTTAATTGATTCAATCTGTCGTTCGAGAGGGCTCATAACTTATTATGACAGTTGACAAGTATTCTCACGAAGATCAACTCCAAGTCATGTCCCATGTCAATATCCCCATTCCTTCTTTCAATTCCTCATTAATCAAAAGACAACAATACCAACCATTCAAGACAAGATCAAAGCGCCTGATGAGTAAGTTTGTAAAACTCGGGTGATAGAGATTGCAAACTTCGAGATTTGTCAAAATACACTTCTTTTCCCTAGAGCGACCACCCTTGGTTGCCGCATAACAAATGTTAAAATGCAACCACTAGGATTCGCCCCAATGGCCACCCTTCCAACATGAAAGGGGGAGGTGAGGGGTTCAAATCCTCACTTTCTCGGAGGGGATGAGATGGGGACGTGTAAGTTTCAGGAGTGGGTTTCGACTCTCACGCCCTGCAAGAGGCAGGGCAAAAGTCTGAGAGTGAGTGTAGAGTAGAAATAGAGTGGGACTAACAAAAAAAAAAAAAATGTTAAAATGCGGTTTCCAAATGCATAGTGTGATGTTCACGTATAAGTGGGCTTTTTCAATAAACCGTGGGCTCAATAGATGCATTTGCTGTCTCGGACACAATTCTCCCAGTTAATTTCTCTGGTAAAATAGTTTTCGTGCATATTGTTGTTTGGCAATGGATGCATATCGTGATTCTACATGAGACGGCTTTAATCTTACTTCAAGAATGATTGTAATAAACAAATTTAGCAAAAAAAATTATAATATTATCACAAAAATTAGTATATATTTGACATATAACAACACTCTTTCTTTCATTGAAACACTTTCATTTTGGAAGCAACTAACAACATCAATGCACGTAAGAAAGTGTTCTATAAGGTGTCGTTGTGTGTGCGGACAGAGCCCGTTAATGTGTGTGTGTCCTTTGTTCATCAATTAGTGAAAATGCGCAAGAGCTCGATTTGCTCATATTAGCTATTATTATATCTTAGTTTACTCTAAGAATTCAATACGGGATTGTGAGTTTAATAAATCGACTGATTAGATAATGAAGCTGGACCAAATTAGCCTAAGTCTGACTAAAAACAGGCTAGGCCAGATTAAGCTTGAAATGGGCTAAATGTAAGTCTAGCGAGCTTGATTATTGTTATGGGCACTTTTTTTGGCCATGTTTATTATATTCAGACGGATAGATTATCAATGGTCTCACAGCCTCAAATTTGAGGATACAAATGATGATCAAGAAGACTAGGACAAACATAATATGCGAAAAGGAAGAAGGCGACCATAAGAAAGTCAAATTTATCTATATTTCAATCAAAGAAATGATATGCATACTAAGATTGATTGACAAAGTTGATATATTGAGTGATATGACAAACTCTTTGTAGATATTAAATATGTCCAGTTTGTTCAAACGGCCGGCCACTTATGAAAATTTTATCTCACTTAGTATACTAACTTCATAAACCACTACTAATAGGCCTAATATTGGTCTTTCCACTAATATGAACATAATTGGCTTGGTCCACCTTGGCTAGACGTCCCAAAAAGAGTAGTCTAGATAACCACATGAGATGGTGATCATTTGAGAGTGATCGCTCAATGAGTTCTCTCACATCCAAAATGGGATTTTGGGATGATATAAACTCGCATACTCATCAATGTTGACATGTATCGCCAAGCAATACTTGAAATGACTATGGATTGATTATTTTGAGAAAATTAGTACTTTTTTCCGTGAAGGACGTGTGAATGTGCTTTTGTATAAGGAACACAGTTATGGACATGCAGTAACTTTCATCGAATTGATAAATGAACCTTCGTCGGGTTCTGTACCAATCACTTTCATCTTCCTTCGAAGGTTGAGAATACTGATCACAGGTGAATAAATAAATAAATAAATAAGCCGTTGTTACAAACACCATCACTCTTTTTCCCTCTCTCTATTCCTCTCAATCTCTCAACATTGAAGCTGTTTAATTTTTGTAAAGTTCTCTTACAAGTCAACTTCAATTCCCTCGACCATAATGAGCTTAGGAAACACAAATACGGAAAGAAATTCCATGTTAACCGACTGTGACGCCTACGAAATGCGCCGCTATAATATACTTACATACATGAATCCCTTCTTCCATGAAGTATCAGGGTCAAATTGCCATGCTGAGGTTTTAGCAAGAGAGATTTAGTTTTAACATTGACTGTATCTTTGCAGAGAGACGAACTGCTATCTCAGTGTAGCGTATATACTAATCGAAGATGGACCATTACGATGGTAGAACCCATGCGGATTCCATCTGGATTTCATCAAATATATTGGTCCAAATTCGTTTTTATGCCTTTTGGGCCTTTAAATTTTGACAGTCCTACACTTAAGGGTTGGAGCCCATAATGGGCCGTGTGTAAAGGTTGGGCTGAGGATACTCCATAGATATTGATACTTCGACACATTATAGCCAGGTTTTCCCTTAAGCAATTGAAATTTATTAGGTTTAATCGATTCAATCCGCATGCCTACTTTTGATTTCCTCATTGTCGCGATCAAATTTTTGGCGTGTGAACCACCTAGGATTTGGCTAATGGATTACTAAGCCTAAATTTAGCTCGGGCTCTCCCAAGCTCATATCAATTCTCGATTTAGGTTGAAGTTTTTAACATGCAAATGATTTTAAATTAAAAGTCGCCACTAATCTATTTTTTGGTGGGTCGATTAGAAACCCAAGTAAAGTAATGGGAGATTTACTTTACTCCTACGAACCGAGAGATTCAAATGAGTTCGGGACTTCGCATTCTGTTGATTTCTCTAACTTATTGCTTCATTTTCTCTTTTATTTTGAAAAATGTTTGGCAAGCAACTTAAATTAATTTTAAGCTATTTCCCTAACATGTGAGGTGATCATGCTTGGTCAAATCATCAATTTAACACCCAAGAGAGAATGAATAAATTGCAGGACTTACCTCGTAGCAACAAAAGCATCTGTAATGTTATATTAGAATTCACATCGACAGTCCTAGATATGAATTCTAATTAACACGCAACTTCTTTTTTCTTTTAACTTATTTAATGAGAATCATGCTTTATGCAATGCATGACGTAACTAACATGATATGATATGACATAATAATATAACCTAAACTATATGAATGAGTAAAATATTTTTTTTTTGTGTTTTCTTAATGAACGTGCAATAATTAAATATGCAATCTAAATTAACCAAAATGACTTAATCTTAATGACGAGCAATTTCTAATTAAATGAACCTAGCAACAATCACTAAATAATGTGCATTTCATGGACCTAATTCTATATGACGTGCACATGATTTTTTATTTTCTTAATAAGCATGCAATCTATCCTAATATGCAATGACGTGCAAAGAATGCCCTAATTCTAAATTTTCCTTTTCTTTTATGAAATTCGAAATTAAAAATTGCCAAATAATTAAATATGCAATTCAAATTTAAAAAAGTAACATCCTAACTAAACGCTTTTTTTTTTTTTGATTTTTATTTAAGGAATTCAAAATAAACAAATTTCCTATTCTAAGCATGCAAAATAACCCTAAAACAAGTAATATTCTAACATGAACCTAATCTAACTCAAATGTTTTTTTTTTCCTTTTACGGGAGCAAACAAATAAAGGCATCAAGAACAGCACAGCAACAAATTAGGCAAGATATCATCCATGTTCATTTAATTTTGGGAAATAAATTGACGAATCGTATCGCACATGAGATCAGATCGACCAATTTTTAAATAAATCATGAATTGTATCTCGAGCATGAGATCGGATTGGTAATTTTTCTGTACAATTGCATGTCGTATTTCGAGCGTGAAATCGGACCGTCAATCATATGTACGTCGTGAAATTAGGAAGATTTCCCAATTTGAAAGACTATTTGGGAAAATGGGACAAGATAACATCATTCGGGAGTTTAATCAAGAATGCAATACCTCAATTGAGCAAACGAAATATTCGAGAATTAATTTAGATGGGAATTTTACCTACCTTGATTGTTGTTTCCTAGTTTGGACGGGTATCAGATCGTAGGAGTCACGATCAACTTCGCTTCACGGTAGCTGGCTCAC
Organism: Eucalyptus paniculata subsp. matutina; assembly: GCA_017140255.1. Taxonomy (NCBI): domain Eukaryota; kingdom Viridiplantae; phylum Streptophyta; class Magnoliopsida; order Myrtales; family Myrtaceae; genus Eucalyptus; species Eucalyptus paniculata. Next base: position 31,708,709 of record CM029444.1, on the reverse strand, counting down.
AATAACGTTTTGGGAATCGCTCGCGACACTCGACGTGGAAAGGGCTCTTGGCTCAGTGAGGGCTGCGTCAATTTTTTCGGACACAACCGAAAGTCTTCAAGTGGATTTTCTTGTTTGCCAGAGGTCCCCTCTTCGGATTGCCTTACTATATTTTAATATAACCTCCACTAGAGCTTTTTTTTTACCACCGTTTGAAGTTCTCCTCTTAACCTGCAGAGGCACAAAAAATTTAATGCGAAGAGCACCAAGAGGCTTTCGGTGTGACGCGAGACTAGCAACGCCGTCGACGGGAGGATGGAGCAGCTACAATTTTTCTGGTGCACGGTCACGGGCAACTTATTCGTCACAATTCGGGTCTTCTGGGATCAGCACAAGTAGTAAGGACGCCTTAAGATAAGTGACAGCAGCAACGTTGCCCACGTTGGCACTGGAATGAGCGACACGGACTGAAAGCAACAGCGTCTTACTTGAGGCTGGCGTGGATGGAAGCTCGGCAAGGATCACCAAGCAATAACTCGTCACCGACAAGGCTCGGGATGACGATCAGAGCAGCAGTGCGGTGGGGCAGCAATCTCGGTCATCCCCAGCCAGGGAGGTGGATCACGAGCGGCAGCCATTCGGGCTTGTGGCAGCGGCGCAAGTAGTGGACCGGCAGCAAGACTCAGTAGTGTCGGTGTGAAGCTCGCAGCAAGAACACAATGTCGGGCTGTGGAGATGGAGGAGGCCAATCGCGGTCCTCTGGGGAAGAAAGACGACCGACTTCTCCTCCCTTTTCCTCTCGCTCAATGTGCCGTGTTTTGAATGTATTGTCGCCCCCTTTTTATTGAAGGAGAGCACTCCTTTTATATGCAAAGGAATGTGTTGGAAGATATGCATTAGATCGGATCCCGGAGATATGCTTGGAATCTTGGTTGATTATAATTGTGCATAAATTAGTTAGGAAATTAGATTATGATTTCATTGTGATTTCCAAAATATATTTCCTTTTCTTGTATCATTTCTGTATTATAATTACAGGAGAAATGTACAACAGAAGATAGAATGAGAATACAAAATTTTCACATTCCTCTTGTCTTCTTCCAATATCTCGTCTTCTTTCATGGTATCAGAGCCTTCAAGCTTCTGATTTTTTTCTTCGCTTCCGCTTCTGATTGCCCACCAGAGGAGTTTTGACCTGCAAAACAGAACTGCCATCCGGTAGAGGAATCATCTTTGAGGAAGAAGATAAGAGTATTTTTTTTTATCACCTTCAATGGCTGACGACCAGTCCACCGCAGAGAACCCATTGTAGTCGCAGATCCAAAGCCCACCCGCAACGACACAACAACAGCCACTCTAGACCCAGCCCATACAATGGATACCCACGTAGGCTTAGTTTAGTCTGGGGCAACTGATTTTGGGCCAACCTTTCCAGTGGGTACCTTACCCATGGTACCTTGGGCCAAGCCCAAATACATCATCGCTTGTCTATGTAGGGCACCAAGGAGCCCACGTCCAATTATAAGGGAGCCCACCAGCCGTGAGTGGGGCAAGCCCGACCTCCGGATTGGAGCAGACGAGCGGGTCAGGAGAACCGGGTATGGGCACAAATCTCTACCTGGGAATTTTTCATGCGGGGCATCAATACAGATCGGGCGAATCGGATTTAAGGACAAATCCCTACCCGAATTTCACACCCGGTCTCTTGTTGTTCCCAATCGGAGCCGTCACCAGGTGACCAGAGCTTGGTGACCCCCTATACATCTCGACAGCCGATGGTCCTGAGTTGCGGTTAATCAACTTGCAGTTAGTCGGGCTGAAAAACTATTCCAAGTGGTCCCAAGACTTCCGGCGAGCCTTGGTGACGAAAGACAAGGATGGATTCCTAGATGGAACTGTCCCGATCCCCGCCAACGACCGACTGGCGCGACACTGAAGGAAATGCAACCAGCTCGTCCGCACCTGGATTGGCAACTGCATCTCCCCAAATGTTGTAGTCGGCCTTCCACCGACGGAGGATTCGAAGAGCATGTGGGACAACATCAAACAGATGTACGGCAAATAAGATCGGGCACAGATTTTCTCTTTGATGTAGGGACTCAATGAATTAAAACAGGGAAACATGACAATTTCAGCATGCTACAACAAACTATTATCCCTGTGGAATGATCTTGAAGCCGCAGAAGAGAAACTCGAGGGTCCAGAGGAGACACTCACACAATACCAATCAATGAAAGAAAGGGAAAAGGCAACCCGTTTTTTGTTGATTTTGAATGATTCGTACCTGACTTTTTGTTCACAAATATTGGCCATGGATCTGGTGCCGCCTCTTGGACGGATCTTTCAATTGGCCGTCCAGGAAGAAAGCCAACAGCTCGCATCTTCGGACTCGGTGAAAGGAAGAGAAAGTTTCACCCTCGCAAGCCGCGGCGAGAGGCGAGACACGGGACCAAAAACCCTAGCACTCAAAAAAGGGGCGCAAGAGGAAGGGTTAGGGTTTCAGCCCGACGATGCTTAGTTGCTTAAAAGGGGAGGAATGGGTGGTCCAGATCCCTTGCGCGGAATGAGCAGATCAAATCTCTCGCGCGGAATGGGCGGACCACATCCCTTGCGCCGATCGGACGGTTCAAAGGGGTTCATCCACTTGAGTGGATCGGACAGTGGAGATGAGTTCCATGGAAGGGGATTCGATGGTGGTGGTTTTTTCTCAGCATCTGCAAAAAAATTTAATCCAAGAAAAGGTAAATTATATTGTGAAGTTTGCAGACGTCCACATCACACCATAGAAAATTGTTGGAAACTGCACGGTAAATCCGGAGAAAAGGGAAAAAGGAAGGAAGTTTGTTGAGCTTATCAAGTCAATGGTGCTAATGCTGATCACTCTATCACACATGAACAATAGCAACAGCTGATGTAGGCACTACAGAAATTAGACACCTCAAGCAAGGGAGGAAATTTCTCAGGTATTTCTCGTTGCCTGATTAATAATGTCTCGAGGAAATCTTGGATAATTGATTTTGGGACAAGTGATCATATTGTTTGTGAAAGGGCATTATTCTTAGATATACATGAGAACTTGGATTTTCCTAATACTGTGCAATTACCCAATGTGAATATCACTCATGTTACAATCACTGGAACAATCAAACTCATCCCACAAATTATACTCCAAAATGTCTTTTATGTCCCAAAATTTCGGTTTAATCTTGTTTCTGTGTCCAAAGTCTACAAGGAAAATTCCTGTCATGTATTGTTTGATTCTGACACTTGCTTCTTTCAAGTCCTTTCGACTGGCAGAGTGATGGGCTTGGGTAGTCTTTCTGAAGGGCTATTTCTTTGGATAAATTTTCCAAGTAACCTTGATTTGTCGTCGTTTCTTTCAAATAAAATGCCATTGTGTAACAAGACTACCAATAATAAAGATTATTTTATGCATTCAAGATTGTGCCATAGTGCTTCATTTCCTTACTCTAAGTGTCAGATATGTCCCATTGTCAAACAGTCATGCATTCCTTTTCCTTCTAGCAAAAACCATGCTAGTAACATTTTTTCCTTGATTCATATGGATGTTTGGGGCCCTTATCATACCTTACATTATGATGGGTCACGTTATTTTTTGACAATTGTGGACAACTATTCTCGTGCCACTTGGGTTTTTCTGATGCAGTCAAAGGGACAAGTTTTCTCACATTTGAAAACTTTTATCACCCTATCAAAGAACTAATTTGGGCAATCTATTCAGCGAATCCGGACAGACAACGGGAAGGAATTCTTCAACAATGATTGCAATTTCCTCTTATCATCTCATGGGATTCTCCATGAAAGTTTGTGCGTCTATACCCCACAACAGAATGGAGTAGTGGAGCGTAAACATCACCACCTACTGGAAGTTGCACGTGCATTGAAGTTCCAAGCGTCTATTCCGGAACTTTACTGGGGCGAATGCATAGTTATTGCAGCCTATCTCATCAACCGGATGCCAACTCGAGTACTCAATGGCAAAACTCCATTTGAGTTGCTTTTCAAGAGGAAACCAGCATTGGAGCATTTAAGGATATTTGGATGCTTGTGTTTTGCAACTATATTTGTAGCATCCCAAAATTCATGACGACCTCTAGTTACATTAAAGTCTATGAATAGGTGATGGAAGTACCATTAAGTTATTTTATAGCTATTTAATCCATAATTTGCAGTAAGATTTATGGCCAAGCTTTTAATGGATAATTATGTGATAGGAAAGAAAACTCTATCATTGGCCATGTGTATTATAAATTGGAATTTATGGATTTGTGACTACAAGTTTTATGGCCTTATTAATTTTGCAAGTTAGGTATTTATTTAAGTGGAAAATGTTAATGGATGATCAAGGTTGGTGCTATAGGACAATTTGATAAAGAAGACTTTGTTCTTGACTATGCACTTTATAGATTTGATTTTATGGATTAATGTCACAAAATCTTTTGGCCATTTTATTATGCAATTAGGTATTTATTTAAATGAGGATTAAGATGTATTATTAAAAAATAAACTTGGGCCATTTAAGTTCGGACTTTAGGCCCAAGAATGTTGAGCCTAAAGTGGGCCAAAAGGTTGGCCCATGAAGCCCATTGGGATGTCGACGCATGGAGGGGGGAGGAGGAGCCGCATGGCCTCCTCCAAGTGTCTTCAGCAAGGGAGACACTTGTCTCCTTCTTGGGGACAAGTGTCCCCCATGCAAAATGAGAATGCATGCAAGTATATAAACAACCAAAAAGAAAGAAAGAGGGGGAGTGGCCGGTTTTGAGAGTGAGAGAGAGAGAGAATTGTCGAGTGAGAGAGGGGAACCGAGAGAGGAAGAGGAAGGCCGTGCAAAGAAGGAGGAGGATTCGTCTGCCCGTTCGTCCACCGTTTCGTTGCTGCTTTGTCATTGTTTGTTGCTGTTTTGTGCTTGAATCTAAGGCAAGTAGAGTCCTAAAACCTACCCTTTGCTTGCTGTAAAGTGTGTGTAGAAGATGATAAATCGTGATTGTGGTAAGTGGTGCAATTTCGGAGCTTTGGGGAGAGGTTTGTTGGTCTTGCATGCTGTTTCTGGAAAATCAGCTTGACTGTTCACGAGTTTGGGGGTTGCATGCAACTTTTTATTTGGAATTTCATTTCGACCTCTTCATAAAAGTTGTATAGGGAATCTTGAAGTATAACATACTAAAATTTGAGACAAAATGGATGAGTATTGAGGGGCGAAACCCTTTTTCTACCAAAATGTTAGATCTGGAAACTGTTTTGTTAACCTCTTGGTGATTTCGTGTGTTGCATGTCACCTTTTACTTGGAATTGCACTTTGACCTCTTCATGAAAGTTTTAAAAAACATGTTGAAGATTAACATACTCAAATTTGAGATAAAACGAACAAGTTTTTCTTGGTGAAACGATTTTTCCTTTGAAGACGTTAGATCTGGAAATGTTGTACTGAGTTTCACTGATTTCGTGGTCTATAAAGTAAATTTCTTTTGAAATTTCACCTTGACCTCTTAATGACAGTTGTAGTAGACTTCTTAAAGTAAAAAATCTCAAAAATTCAGAGGAAAAGAAGAAAGATAAGTCGGTGAAATCGTTTTTCTTTGAGAAACCTGGATCTGGAAAATATTACTTCGACCCAGTAAGACTCCGTGATTTTTATAAAATCATCTGGTCAAAATTTGATCATATGTTCTTAATGAAAGTTGTAAGTAATATTCTGAGGAATAAAATACTGAAAAATTAGAAGAAATGAACATATATAAGTCAAAGAATCGAGTTTCTTTGAATGATGATAGTCTGGAAAAGATAAACCCGAAAACAGGAAAGTAAACTGGTTTTAAATTTTAATCAGGAATGAATTTGACTTCGGTTTCTTCATGAAACTTGTAGCTCTAGATCTTAAATACAGTGTGTCCAAATTTCAGAATTTCTGAGTTTATTTAAGGGTTTAATCGAAATTTATTTCAAAACTGTGCATGGATGATGTTAAAATCCTTTTTCGGTGATGCATGGATCTGTACGTTTTCTGTGAAGCCTTGTTTGATATGGTGTTCTTCATGAAATGTGTTTTCTTAGATCTTATCTACAATGTGTTAAATTTTCAGAATTAATTTCCATCGTTTACTAATTTTCCAAAATTTTTCATAAACAGCACGCATTCTGTTTAAGCTGAAAAACTTTTCTATTTACAAGTTATTGATTTGCTATATAAATTGTGATATCTTGGATTATCATTCGTGTAATGATGTGGTGACATTCATGCATATCATATGACATTAAAAGATCTATGGATTTTCATGAATTCAATGAAGTTTCTCAAAACCATTGCATCAAATAATATTTTTCCCAATACATATTATATGATTTTAAAAAGGCTAATTCCAATCATTGGCATTATTGCATCAAGTGTGAAATTGAAAAATGAGATATATGAGAATATGCATTGTAATGATAAGAAGGCTATCGGAGGTGTGAGCCGACGATGCCCCGGGAATCGGGATGCCCAGAGGTTCGAACAAGTCGATGTCCTTTGGATGCCTGGTTGTATTATGAATACATGCCTAGAGGTTTTCCCTGGGAGTGTCGAGATGCCCGGTTGTATTATGATACATGCCCGGAGGGGGAGGGGTTGTATTATAATGCATGCCCAGAAGGTAGGGGGTAACCATTTTCATGGCGAGCCCCGGAGATTCCTCGTGATGCCAGCTGGGGTGCGAAATACCCAAAGGTTCGAATGAGTCGATGCCCTTTGGATGCCCGGTTGTATTTTGAATACATGCCCAGAGGTTCCTCACGATGCTAGGTTGGGTGCGAGCGATAAATTGTGGGATGCAAACATTGATCTCTAGAAAGAAAAACTGATGAGATCCTTGTGAAAGATAAGAATTGAAAGTGAATCATGTGCATGGGTGTATACATATGGCATGATGCATGATCTGCTAATGACAATAAATTGATGCTATTTGACATTGAAAATGCGATCATGAAGGCTTGAATGGATCTCATGGTGATGCATGCTTGATAGCATGGATGATACGAATCATGGTGATATATGCACGACGGCATGGCAAGACATGCATGACTGCATGGCAATATATGCACGACTGCATGGTGATGTGTGCTTGATAGCATGAATGATATGAGTACATGGTGGTATATGCACGTTGCATGGTGATATATACATGAATGCTTGATGATGAGTGCATGGTGGTATATGCACATATAGCATGAGTATGCATGAATGCTTGATGATGAGTGCATAGTGGTATATGCACATATGGTATGGGTATGTATGAATGCTTGATGATGATGGCATGATAATATATGTATGGTTGCGAGGTGAGGTATGCTTGATATGCATGAATGATATGTGCTTTGTTATAACGCCTTGATTTTTCTGTTTGACGCAATGGGTAGTGTGGTGGACTTTTACTGCTGAGTGGTTGTACTCACCCCTTTTGGGGAATAACATTTCAGACTAGATAAGATACCTTTGCTGCCACTGCTACCAGTAGATGGATCAAGTGGTTGGATATGACCGTGAGGAGGAGAATAGCAAAGGAATGAACTTTTAGACGCCGACCCTGATCAATGGACTTTAAATATATGACTGTTGGAAAAGATGTCGGTCATCTTTTGAAGTTTAGCCGAGTGTAGAAGACCTTGGCATTTCGATGTACCGACTAAAAGATGTCCATCTGCTTTATGTGAATAAAAGTGTTTGGCTTTAACTTATATAAATGTTTAGTGTGTGTGTATTGTTTTCTGATTATAGTGAAGGGAGTTGTTAGATATGCTTCCGTTATATGAATTGTGCAAGGGATCGATCTAAAAGATGTAAACCCCCAGGTTATATGGATCTGCTACAATTGAAATGGTATCAGAGTGACGTGTTATTAGAGCAAGTGAATGGTAATCAAACTGTGGCAACCCTAACGGTTCGGGGGCCGTTCGAGGGGTGCCACAATATTGGGTCCCCGAGACAAAATGGGTCCTCAAGCTCGACAATGCATCTTTATGGGCTATCCGAACCTACAAAAAGGATATCGTGTCCTTGATCAGTCAACTAGGGAATTCTTCATTAGCAGAGATGTCATTTTTCATGAAGACGTGTTTCCTTTTCACGACAAGGAGTTTTCGGGAGAAAAACAAGATAATTTCATACCTCCTGATAACTCCTTATCTTTAGAAGAATCGACTCTTGAATATTTTCTGACAAGAACTCCAGAACAGCCTATTTCGGTAATGAGTCCAATTTCTATTGAGAACACTACACCAGAAGTCGTTGTGGATACAATCGAAGAAAATTCCTAGGCACTAGAAGATCCTTCCAATGAGGTAGGTGTTGCAGAAAGATCTTCTTCATCATCTACTCCACTACATGCAGATCCCCCTCGACGATCAGGTCGTTCTACACGACCACCAGCTTGGACAAAGGATTATGTTTGTGCATCCCTCAACTCACCAGGTATTCACTACCCAATTTCATCTTATGTTTCGTTTCATAGACTTTCGCCAGAACATAGATGTTGTGTTAGTCGAATATCAGAGGATATCGAACCATCTAGCTATGAAGAAGCAGCTGGTGATCTACGATGGCAAGAAGCTATGGGAGCTGAATTGCAAGCATTAATTGCCAATCAGACCTGGGATTTGGTCAATCTACCTCTGAATAGGAAACTTTTTGGATGCAAGTGGGTCTATAAGATTAAATACCGAGCTGATGGGTCCATTGAGTGTTACAAAGCTCGGTTGGTGGCAAAAGGATTTACTCAACGGGAAGGTTTTGACTACCATGAAACCTTTTCTCCAGTCACTAAGGATGTAACTGTAAGATCCTTTATGTCTGTTGCATCTATTAATGATTGGGCATTACATCAAATGGATGTGCATAACGCCTTTCTACATTGAGATTTAGATGAGGAAATCTATATGGATATTCCTCAAAGATTACGGAGATAGGGGGAGAATAGAGTATGTCATCTCCGCAAATTCCTCTATGATCTTAAGCAAGCTTCCAAGCAATAGTACGCCAAATTTGCCGATGCTCTCATGTTTGCTTGCTTTAAACAATCCAGATATGATTATGCCTTATTCACATGGACTCAAGGTATGTCATCTATTTACTTGATGATATATGTTGACGATATTCTTATCATGGGCAATGATAGCACTATAATAGAAAGATTCAAGAAGTATTTGCATTTTACTTTTCATATTAAAGATTTGGGAGCACCAAAATACTTTCTTGGAATCGAGATTGCTCGATCTGATCATGGGATTTCTCTTAGTCAACGGAAGTTTGTGCTTGAAATTATATCAGAGGTAGGTCTATCGGGATGCAAACCTTCGGTCATTCCAATTGAGCAAAACACAAAGTTGACCACCAAAGATTATGATGTTGGAACATCCGAGAATTCTTCAAGTTATTAGAAGCTCATTGGGAAACTCATATATTTGACCATGACCAGACTTGACATATCATATGCAGTACAAACTCTCAGTCAATTCATGCACAGTCCCAAATTGTCTCATATGAATGCTACTTTAAAGGTCGTGAAGTACTTGAAAAGGTGTCCAGGACTTGGGATTATTTTGTTTAGGAAATGCAATATGGAAATGTCGGCATACTGTGATGTAGATTATGCAACCTGTCCTATGAGCCGAAGATCTATTACAGGCTTCTGCATTAAGCTTGAAGAATCTCTTCTTTCATGGAAGACCAAGAAACAAGCAACCGTATCATTATCTTCAGCCGAAGTAGAATATCGAGCTATGGCAAAGACTACCTGTGAGATTGTATGGATACGATGATTACTTTAGGATCTTGGGATAAAATTGAAAGGTCTGACAAGATTGTTCTATGACAATGATGCGGTGCTCAAACTTGCAGCGTATCCCATAGTACATGAAAGGACAAAGCATATAGAAGTGGATTGTCATTTCACTCAAGACGAAATTCAAAAAGGGATAATTGAGACAAGAGGAATTGGAACAACAGAGCAACCTACTGATATTTTTACCAAGCCCCTATGTCAAAGACAACATGCATATCTGTTGAGCAAGCTAGGCGTCTTGGACATCTACTAGCCACCAGCTTGAGGGGGAGTGTTGGAAGATATGCATTAGATCGGATCCTGGAGATATGCTTGGAATCTCGGTTGATTATAATTGTGCATAAATTAGTTAGGAAATTAGATTATGATTTTATTGTGATTTCCAAAATATATATTTTCCTTTTCTTGTATCATTTCTATATTATAATTACAAGAGAAATGTACAACAGAAGATAGAATGAGAATACAAAATTTTCACATGCCTCTCGTCTTCTTCCAATATCTTGTCTTCTTTCAGAATAGAGCCCACCAAGGAAAGAAACAAAATCACATATTGCATGGTTAAGATACGATTTCTTTTTTCTTTTCTTTTTTTAATTTCCTTTCACCTTTGACCATGCAAAAATTGTGACCCATTGGCATCCTTTTCTTTCCTTTATTTCTTTTCTTTCCTACAAACAAGAGAATCGATCACCGCATGTTTACATTCACAGGATCAGCAAAAAACTCTTTTCCATTGGATCATCCAGCAACCCAAAGATCGACTGAATATTGCCAAAAGTTCTTGATCATAATAGAATTTTCCCGATTCCGAACCTTGCAAAGATGAACTTACAATATATCATTGCCGCGTCTGTCATTATTGAGAATATATGAATAGATTGCACGAATATACGAAAAATCCACCATCATGTCATGAAAAATATTAAATCGCCATTCCTCATAAGTTAATTTTCAGTCATCAGAAAATAACGGGCTCGGACTAATTCCCACTCTTCATAGGCTTAGCCTAACTTGTCGAATTAAAGTTTAAAAACATCAATTCAAGCCCATTTGTCACCAGCTCAATGCAAATGCAATAATAACAAATAAATGTACCTAAAATTATATGCTATGCATTCTAATATTTTTTCAGAAATAAAATTAATCCCTAATTTATATGCAATAAATAAATAACCGAATTGCCAAAATTTATGTGTCAACACTCATCAGTACCAAATCCGAGTCGTGCACCATGTTAACATCCCCACACCTTCATGCTATTTCCTCATTAATCTAAGGACAACAATACCAACCGTTGAAGGGTGGATTAGAGTGAGAGATGAGTAATTTGCAAAGGTCGGGTGATGGAGAATATAAATCATGAAATTTGTCAAAATACATTATACACTTTTCCTTAGAGCGGCCACCCTTGGTTGTAGGTTAAGTCGATTTACTTCAGCGATTGAGAGAATTCATAGCCTACTATAATAATTATTATTCCCACAAGATCAAATTGCAGTCAGTCCCTTGTTGATATCTCATACCTTCATTTTAATTTCCTCAATAATTCTAATTACGACAATGCTAAAACTAACATCTCGCTTTCCTCAATCTAGAAACTGCGTTGTCTACTTTGTATCTGTCACTTGTACGCTTCACAGTCTATCCAAGAAAAGCAAAAGGATAAAAGAGATAAAATCTTTCTTCGTTTTGCTCTTTTACGCATGATTCTTCATGCCATTTTTTACCTTTGCCTTCCATAAAAGAAAAGGACAAATAACAAGAGAGATATGATATCTCCTTCCAATATATTTGAATCAGCTGTCCCATCCTGATAACTCTAAATGAGGAAGATTTGCCATTTGCAAACCAATATTAACAATGCATTCATTTCATGGAAAATGAGTAATTTAAAAAATATTTTATGAAAAATAATTGTTTAGAAAAATTAATCAACAGAAAATATTTTCATCATCGATTACAATCTATAATAAACTATTTTCATGGGCGATGAAATTTTTTTTTCAATTATTTATTTTTCTAAACAATATAAGCAATTTTTTTAAAAAAATAATTTTCAAATTATTAATTTTCCGCAAAAGCGAATGCGGACTCTAAGAACACTTCAAAGTTCTTCTCTACATTTTTGGGGTGGAAGCAAAGGGCTAACGCACATGCTAGAGAATGGCCTCATGATCGCCGGGTGAAAAGACAAAAAAATCTCATTCACCGATTCTGTGACGTATGCCGTTCCGAGCAGGAGCAGCGAAACTCTTTGCTTGAACGCTTTGCTTGCTGATATAGAGCAGAGGGATCAAAGGGCGTATGCAGGTTGATCAACCGCGGGGTCGATATGCTCAAACGTCCAGATTGACTCGGTACACATGATCAATAATAATGCAACATCAGCTCTTAGTCAACGTGTGAGGCTATTTAAGCCATCGGGGTTCCATTTTTTATGATTTCTAAACTCCAGTAAGGAGAAAAGACGATCGGGGAACATGAACAATCCCCATGGGGGCCAATGATAACTATCAAGTGTTTTGGATATTAGCAGGAGGAGAATATGAGATTGCTTGAGTAAAGCCTTCTTGTTTGCTAACCAAATCAAAGAACATCACGTGATGTTGAAGAACTGGGAATAGGATGAACGATAATCAAACCCATGCGATAAAATCATATAAAATGAGGCGTACATATATTAAACTTTATTCGCCCAACAACTGAGCCGCCAGATCCTGGCACTTTGCACCGCACTTAAACGCTTAACCCTTGGGGTCAATGCGGAGGCCCTTGAGGATGAGGCCCGATTTGTCAATCTGGCACATCTCACGGAGGGAAGAATATATCTCGCCCACATTCTTCGCATCCGTCGCGAACTTACCGATGCGGAGCTTGACCCATTCCTCCTTCGGCTTCTTTGCAAGACTCTCCATGCTTATCACTTTGCTTCCGTCGGGTAGATGGAGCTCGAGGTCCACGGGAAGCGGCCACGGGGTGCAGCTTCTCCTGAGCTTGATCACGAACGCGATTTCGTACGTGGTCTTAGGAGATAGCGCATTTGCGTGGAATCTTCCTTTGATGTATAGCCAGGACAGCTTCAACAGCTTGGGGACCGAACGTCTGCATCGCCGCGAAAACTGAATGACGAGAAGGCCTGTAATTAGTATTGCGCAATCGTGCGGTGAACAACAGGAGGCTGGCTTTTAGGCAAAATCTTTGAAGGCAACCGATGAACGGTGAGTGCGAACGGCTAAATAAGTGAAGTGCGGAGTTATACAATTTTTGTTTCGTTGGAATCCACTTCCAGGTGATACTTCTGTCACCTCCCTCGAGGTACATTGCCTTCGGAAGCACCGGCAAGCAGTTCTTGTGGAGCTTCTTGTCGACCCGAAACTTCTGCATACAATCAATACTCGAGAATAAAAAACAGAAAACGAGGCACGATCAAAAAGTTGGAGAGAGTTGAAGGACATTATCTGGGTCTTCGCCTTTTTGTTGTCCTCGAAGAGCAGTCCTTTGTAGACACCACGACGCCAATCCTTGAGGTCGATGGAGGCAGGGTTGGTCGGTGCGGTTGCTTATCTCATGAATGATAGAGAAACGAGGGAAGGCATTCCCTCCTCTCTTTTGCTTTGCCTGGTTCGCTTGGCCGAGTTCGAATTTCCCTCTTCAGCCCACCCTCCTTCCATATATTCTTTTTTAGTACCTATGCCTTTTGAGTCCGTCTTACATCTCCTTAAAATAGTACCTTGGGCTAGAGATGGTTGAAGTTAGAGCAGGTCTCAACATAAGGAGACCTCGCTAACTCCAGGCGATACTGCCCTCGTTGCCAAGCTGCTAGATTGGAATGCTTTTGCATTTGGTGCTATGAACCCAATTACTCCATAGGGAAGAGGATGTAAGGCTCAAATTGAGTAGCTATGTTAGGCTCAGATTTGTGCAGTGGATAATTGCTCATATATGCTCAATGGAGTTGTAAATCTTTTGACATTGAGACTTTTGCTTGAAGATGTACCAAAATATTTCTTATGGATTTTCTCTCATCTTTATTTGAACTTAACTCAGGGAAGCTAGGCGTTAGTTTTTTGTTTTCAAATTCTCGACTTCAAAACTTATGTGTTCTTGGTATTCGTTGTATAATGCAGCTATGTGCGCAACATTCATACACAGGTGACAGAAGCACTGCTTCTAGAGGTTTTTGCTAGTACAGGTCCCGTCGAGGGCTGCAAACTTATAGGGAAGGAGAAGGCATAGGTTTCAATTTGAAAGTTAGATATAATTTCTGTATTTGGTTTATTATGAAGAATTGCCGAAGCTCCTGGAAAATATAAATGAAACTGATGGAATCTGTCGGTTCACTTGCTTGGATGTTGTCTATTGCTACCAATTCTGTCTTCCCTGCCGTATACTGTCATCCTATGGGTTTGTTCACTACTTTGATCAAAGATCTGCTACTCTTGCGATTCTTTTTCTGAATGGAAGGCGCCTGTTAGTAGAAACTACACTGGATTTTTTTAGTTACTGACGTTGCAATTTGAACTTGAGCATTCATGCATTGGATCACTCTCTTTTCGCTGAGCTTGTCCCATTCCACGGCTTGCAGATTTGGGCAACCCATCAAAGTTAATTGGGCATATGCCAGTCGTGAGAGAGGATATTCCAGGTTTGCTCTGGTTCTTGTTCCACATTTGTATATTATTACGTTCTCTTGGTGCTATGGTACATGTTTTCTTCGATGCTTCATATAGCTAGTTTTGGGATGTGTAGACCAATAGAACATGTTTGATGGTGCCCTCAGTGCTGAGGTGACGGATAACATGTTGTTTGCGTGCTTTCCTGTTTATCCCGGCTGTTCGTAAGTTTCACGTCTCCTTATCTTGGTTTTGTTTTTCTGAAAGAGCAAACTTTCTTATTAAAGAATATACGGTAGAAAGACATTATGATAGCATTATACATTATCGTCAGTCAAGTTCAAATAATTGTGGCATTAAATTGGACCTCTGCGCTAAAACACAGAGATGAACGCGTTATGTGGGATCAGAAAACTGGACGTTCAAGAGGCTTTGTTTCTTTCAGGAACCAACAGGTGCTTCATTGCATTTTCCTGAACCTGTTGCCACTTCCTACATCTAAATGTTTTCCATCCATTATACACATACGTATTCTATTGTTCTGAATCTCCAGTAGTAGGTTGTCCGTTTATATGTGGAGGTTCTGTTTGTGCTCCGGATGCCCAAAGTGAAATAACGGTAACAATTCTGCCTTCCAACGATTCTGCCTTCTGATGAAACTGTCTCAATCTTGCGTGCGTTATGGTCTCATGTTAAGGAGATTGCCTCCTTTATCTTGGATATCGGAACAGTGAAATAGATGAACTACCAATACTGAAGTTCAGATTTTCTTAAACAGACTATTCAAAATTCTAGACAATCTTCTCATCTTTTGTCTATGGTAACTAGTTCATATATGGGAAACTCTTTCTTGGATCATAAACATGCTGTTTCCCTCAGATACCTAGATTGGTTTGATGTCTTGGGGGTAAGATAATAAGGGAGGTCCTCAATTCTGAGCCATTTTGCATTTCCAAATTTATGTTGTTGTCATTTGCCAAAAGAGCAGGAAATTTTGGGGTTTGACACTAAAATTTATCGCGTTTTTGTTCCATTCATAGTTCTGAACGCGGTTGTCCGCTCATTGTTGTCACAATGGAAAAAAGAATTTGACGAATAGGTGGTGCCTTCTTGTTTGCTATTTTGAGGGCACTTTGACAACTGTAGTTTTGGATGATGCATCGCGTTTAACAGGCCCTGTGGGTCGATTAAAGATGACTTCCTGTTAGAAATTTGGACATAGTAAGAAGAAGTTGGCAACAATTGAATTATTTTGGATGGTATAGTGGTAGTTTAGCGATTTAATGACAGAAGAAAGTTGAACAGTCTTCCGTGATAATAACACGATGGCTAGTTCTTTTTTTTTTTTTTTTTTGGTAGTTTCTTAAAGTTAACATTGTTTTTTAAATTGACGCGAAGGATGCTTCTTTTACTTTGATAATTTCATATTTTCTTAATTAGTGTTTTTAGTTTTTGAAAGAAAAACAATGGTATGAATAAAAAATGAATACCCCATTTAGTTAACATGTTTTCTTGATTTGTTTAGTTAGTGGGACATATGTCACTCAAAAAGAGAACCGCATGGCAACACTAATAGCTCCTTTGCTTTGGCACCAAGATACGCATATGGTATTAGATTAAGTAATGCAATCACATTGAGTGGGTCTATACCAAAATAATTTTTTGAGACTAATTTATTCTGTTATACTTTTTATCATAAGCTATTTGATATTAGTACTACATTAGTTCATACTTGGGCCCGTATTTATAGAAGAGAATTTTAGGAGTTGGGTGTGTGAGGAGTAGGTGAGTGAGTTGAGAGGAAGAGCTGACGAACTTGTTCTGCCAAAACTTAAATCTACTTATATGAAAAATGTCTTTGACAATTGCAAGTTTAAATTTGGTCTTTCAAGTAATTAAAAGGACGCTTATAAGTATTCTGATTTTCGGGTGATGGGCATTTAATAGAGATCGTGGAGGTTATAGAGTAGGAGGTAGTTTTGTGAACTACGACTTGTAAAGTGTTATTTCTTTTGAAATGATAGGTTGCATCTTATTCCATAGAGCATGATACCATATGTAGATTTCTCTTATGTGCGTTGCAGAAGTTTAGTTCTTTATACCACATTGGAAAGGTTGTTTATAACTTAGCAAAATTTATGCTATAATTGAATCGTTATAAATATGTGTACATGCCATGTGACTGTGTTGGCTCATTTTTAGAAATTATTTGTCTCCAATTTTTGGGGTGAAATTCTGAGTAATTTAATTTGTAGGTCACTTAGCTTGAACTCCATCGCCATTTTCACGCTCTTGGTGCTGGAGTGATCAAGGAGGTCTGGGTCCAAAGAGATAAAGGATTTGGTTTCGTGAGCTATAGTGCTCGTGCAGAAGCAGCATTGGCCATCCAAATGGCAAATACTCAGTCACTTCTATGTGGAAAACAAAGTGAGGCGTGTTCTTGGGCTTGTTACTTATGCACTTCATTTCTATTTTTTTCTTGTTAGACAGAGTACTAATGGTTTGAAAAGTAATCTTTTCCGCAGAAAATGTAGTGGGAGATAATTAATTCTGCAGTTCTACTGATGTAAGTTGCACTTATCGCACTTTTTTCCTTTTCCTGATTGTGAATCCGACCATCTCCAATAGTTAACCTTTGGTCAAAGACCTCATTTTTGTTTACACCAAGATTTAAATCCAAGTTGTCTTTGAGTTTTGTACATTTAGTGATTGCACCACACCCTTTGGGATGAGCTTAGTGCTCTTTGAATCAGGACAGTTGGATTTGAACTCAATCTGTAAATGCCGGAGCTATTACTTCATCGGCATGTTGTGCCACCACATGCTTGGCTATACCTCTTATCTTCTAAAAGGATAAGCAAAGGTAGCATGTGTTATGATAACAAGACATGGTTCTCAAGCAATACAAGTGAATTATTCTATTTCTTCAATAATTTAAATGATCTTTTCATGGCATAGAGTTTAAGATATAATTGCTGTCCGCATCTTGGCAATGGTAAAAATAGATCGGGGGCTCTAGCATGTGAAAACGGTAGTTAATACAAGACTTTGTCCCTCGGTGTTTTTAATTGAACCTAAGCTAACCTCTGATTTGTTTGTGCTTGCAGTGCTCCTAGGGTAGCAAGCCTACTCCCCTAGGAGCAAGCTCCAATCCCTTCCTCCACCTGCTGCAACGGCACCATTACCAGGCCTTTCTACTGCTGAACTATTAGCCTACGAGCAACAATTAGCAACGAGCAAGATGGGTGGCATGCATCCTCTCGTGCAAGGATAGCATCCTCTCGATGGGTATGGGAGTTGTTAGCGGAAGCTAGGCAATATATGATGGTGGGTTTCAAAATGTCGCAGCCGCCCAGCAGCTCATGTATTATCAGTAACATGCCTGGTTTTTGGCTTACCAAGTAAATGGGAAAGAGAGAGAGAGAGAGAGGAACTTTTCTTGAGTTGAGCTACATATATTATTGAGAGTTTGTGACCTCTAGGAAGTCGTCTATATCTGCCGTCTTTGTGCATATTATCCTTTTCGATCTGGCCCCTTCATCTTTATGTTATTCTATTTGTGTATCTATACGGTTGGCAGCTCACAAATGAATCCATGTATGTTTGGACCATTTTCCCCCGAGATTCTTTTGCTTATTGTAGGTGGAACTGTGCTTATTATTTGTATTCACTCCATTTCTGCTTAATCTAGCAAATCACATTTTCCAAACCAATGAGATTTGTGCTGTTTTAAATTAAGGCAAATCATATCGAATGTTGTAGGTGTATGCTACTAAAGTCAATCACACTTTGAAAAAATGCAAGACTCACTAGTGACAACATAATAGACGCATCGATAATAAGAGCCCTTGCGATTTTTCCTCTGGTGGAGTAGTAAAATTTACATCCAATGTTGCATGGCTCATGTGCTTTCACTCCCTAGATGAAGAGGAATGGGGTTGCCTTGTTGTAGTAATACTGAGACTCCTAAATGAGGAAAAGTATAAAAAAAAAAGTCATAATCTATCGAATTAATACTAATTTAGTCTTAAAATTTTCAATTAAATTAATTTAATTTTAAATTTTTTCATATTGATGCCAATTGAGTTTATTTGATTAATTTATGCCAAAAATTACTTGTGTGTACATCGGTTGTCCTACGTGATAGATTGGTGTTAATATAATCAAATTTATAAAATTTTTAATGATTTTTTTCGAATTTTTATTAATTTATTTTCCTTCTTTTCACTTTTTTCCTTTTCCTTTTTTTCTTTTCCCACTACCAGCCTCCATGATGGCCGACGGAGGTCGCTGACTGCTGGCAAGGGCAAGGGCCTAGACGCCCTCCCCAGCCACAAGTGAGGACCAGCCCTTGCCGTCAGGTTCCTCGCGTTCCCCGTCTCCTCGCGTGTTTGATGTCTTTTGCTTCGGAGCTTCGCGAGGCGTGGAAATTTCAATCGTTTGAGTGGATGCGTCTCGATCGCGATGATTCCGGGCGTTCGGGGGGGTTGTTTGATCCGAGGAAGATGATGGAGCGTGAACATTTTGATCGCAATCCGATTTTTGTCGCCTTGTGGGGTCGGGCTGTGTTGTTGGACGAGGGATTGAGGTTGCAGGAAGTGGTTTGTTTGTTTAATTTTTTTTGCAGCTAGGGTCCTGCAGTGCTTATCCTTGGATACCCTTGGGTGCTTGTGTTGTGCAGTGGTTGGTAGATGTTGTGAAGACATCTTTTTAAGTAGATTAGTTATCAGAAAGAAGGCGGGAATGAGGTAGAGCTTCTTGTCTTTCATTCCTCAGTTCCATTTGTTAAAAAACAGATGATCTGTGCAGATTGTAGAGTTTGCCGGTTGCCGCTACCCATTAGGTACTGAGGCTAGTGCGAGTAGCTGTTGTTGTTGGCCTTTTCTTTTATCAGGAAATATAATTCCGTTTGGGATTGTTTTTAGTTGAGCAATGTTTGGATAAGTCTAAGGATAATACTAGATCATACCAGACATGATGGAAGAACACAGCCTTGAGCTATCAAAACTTAGAGGTATGCTGCTGGGTCCAAAGCTGATCTTTGACCCTTTTGAGAGACATTCAATTACTCAACGTGAAAATTTATTTATTTTCCCAGCTTCAGCTTATGGGGTGGTCTGTAAATTGTTCTAACTCCCTTGAGATACTAGGAAGAACTGAGAGCAAATTACCACTTATATTAAAACTTACAAGCTTCTATCTGGTTAAGCTCAACTGCTACTTGACCATGGACTCTTCCTTTGATGGTCTTTTCTGAGACTGGGAACTTCTACAGCCACCGTAAGAAGACCGCCATGTCATTTCACCTTTCTTTGGCTGTGCAAGCTTATTTAATCCCCCATCAATCCACTTCATGAGGGTTGGGTGAATATCTTGAGTTGATGGAATTACTGTTGTATATTTAAGCTTCAGCTCTTTTACCTTACATTCTAAAGGATAGAATGGAGAAGCTCTGTTCAAGTGGTTTAAATGGAACTTAAAAGAATAGTATACTAACAAGGAAAAAAAGAAAATATTCTCTTTTCTCCAAGACATTATGCTTGGTGAAATTTTTTAAATTCCATGAAATCTCTGTGAATATTCCCTTAAGCAGGATAGGGACTTAATTCCTTCTATATTCATCTGTCTTCCTATACTCCTTTTAAATACACGGCTGTTGTTTGTGTAGGGTTGCTTTAGATAGGGTGTATGAGAAACTTTTGATGATTAGTCAAGCAAAAGTAAAAAAGACTTATTGAGAATTTTCTTGTTGTTGAGATGAAAAAATCATGGGTCATGGGTGAATGATGCAAAGATTGGGATGGTGAATTATGCGGTAAGGCATGTGGCATCTTGGGATTTGAGGCATCCGGTTGTTAATGAGCATGAACAAGGTCATGAACAAGGTAAAAAGCTAGCAGAAGAGGACAATGGGTTTTGGGGATTGGGGCTGGTGGCGGGAATAAGATTGGATCACAGCAAAGATGGTAATGATGGGCTGGAATTATATTTGTTCAGAAATTACTTGTAATGCATTATTGATAAGATTTGACAAGTTCACATATAGATGTTGTAATGTGCAGGCACGATAAATTTCTATTGTGTGGCAAGGTGTAGATTGAAGGAGCAACCATTGCAAATATTTAAATTCTAAGTATTTGAGGTCATCATTATGTGATGAGAGGTGAAAATAGGGAATACTTCCATAGAATATATCCTCAAGAATGATAATTGGTTGAGGATTTGTTTTATTCCATGTCTAGTGCATTTAGTCTGAATATTTGGTCTTTCTTTGTCCCTGGAAACTTTTGGATTATCCTTTTTGCAAAGCTCCTGCTAGGCGCTAAGTCATTCTTTCTTGAAAATTTTGATTAATGCTTGAGCTACGCATTAAAGAATATCCTGACTACATCACAGAAGGTTTTTGTTGGGACTTGATGTTAGAAGCTGATTATTACAGCTCACTATTATTGCCTTAATGGTGTAATTTAGTTTGTATATTGTAAAGGGAAAAATTGTATTGTATTATTCTATAAAAATCTATACATACATTAAGTAATCAGCAACAAAAAAGCTCTAAAGCCCTAAAGACCACTTTACCCTTTTATACCTCTAACAGGCCACTTTACCTTTTTATACCTCTTAACATATATCATGATTCTTTGGAATGGCTGTTTTGTTGGACTTTCTTTTTTAATCTTCTTTTTGATCTTGGCTTGCCATTGTAGATCATTTTTTGCATGTATCTTGGTTCATCTTTTCCTGCTTAATTAGATATTAACATGATATCTCTTTCTCTGTGGTTTATATACTCTCAAACAAAGCAATGTTCCCTACTTTGTTGTTTCTTTCTTTTGAATTTTCTTTTGCCCTTATTGTTCCACCGATAGAACCGATCGCAAGTGGAAATTTGCCTCCTGGTTTTGATCCGAGTACTTGCTGCAGTGCATGTCTTTGTCTAGACTTGATTCCATACTTCTATTTCCATTTCTCTGTTTCAATCGCCTGTTTATTGGTTATCCTATTTCTTTGATTACCTCAAATTGAGTAGCTATGTAAGGCTCAGATTTGTGTGGTGGATAATTGCTCATATATGCTCACTGAGTTGGAAATGTTCTGATGTTACCACTTTTACTCAGAGATGCACCAAAAATTTCTTATGGGTTTTCTCTCATCTTTGTTTGAACACAACTCAGGACACTAGGAGTTCGTTTTTTGTTTCCAAATTCTTGAGTCACAAACTTATTGTTTTTTATATTCGTTGATAATGCAGCTATGTGGGCAACATTCATACTCAGGTGACAGAACCACTTCTTCGAGAGGTTTTTGCTAGTACAGGTCCTGTCGAGGGCTGTAAACTTATTAGAAAGGAGAAGGTATAAGTTTGAATTTAAAAGATATAATTTCTGTATTTGGGTTTTGATGAATTGCCGAAGCGCCTGGAAAAGATATGATAGGAAATGTTGCTTCACTTACTTGGATGTCGTCTAATGCTAACAATTCTGTTTTCCCTGCTTTACACAGTCATCCTATGGGTTTATTCACTACTTTGATCAAAGAGCTGTGGCTCTTGTGATTCTTTCTCTGAATGGAAGGCATCTGTGAGTAGAAATCAACTCGAGCATTCATCCCATTGGATCACTTTGTTTTTGCTGAGCTTGTCCCATTCCATGGCTTGCAGATTTGGGCAACCCATCAAGGTTAACTGGGCATATGCCAGTGGTCAGAGAGAGGACACTTCAGGTTTGCTCTGGTTCTTGATCTACAATACTATTAATACATATTTTCATTGATGCTTCACATAACTACTTTTTGGTTATGTAGGCCATTACAACATTTTTGTTGGTGACCTTAGTGCTGAGGTGACGGATGCCATGTTGTTTGCATGCTTTTCTGTTTATCCCAGCTGTTCGTAAGTTTCACATCTCCTTATCTTGGTTTTTATATGAAAGTGCAAACTTTCTATTAAAAAAGACATAGTAAAAAGACATTATGATAGCATTATGCATTCTCGTCAGTCATGTTCAAATAAATGTGGTATTAAATTGGACCTTTGTGCTAAAACACAGAGATGCACGGGTCACGTGGGATTAGAAGACTGGACGTTCAAGAGGGTTTGGCTTTGTTTCTTTCAGGAACCAACAGGTGCTTTATCGCAATCTCCTGAACTATTGTCATTTCCTACATTTTTATGTTCCACATCCATTATTCACGTACATATTCTGCTGTTCTGAGTCTCCAGTATTAAGATAGTCTGTTAATTTGTGGTGGTTCTGTTTGTGTTCAGGATGCCCAGAGTGCAATAAATGATTTGACCAGTAACTGTTCTGCCTTCTGAACAAGTGATTTTTCTCGCTCTTACATGTTTTGTAGTCGTCCATGTTATGGAGATTGCCTTCTTTATCTTGGATTTTGGAATAGTGAAACAGATAACCATTAATACTGAAGTTCAGATTTTCTTAAACAGACTATTGAAACTTACAGACATCCTTCTTATCTTTTGTCTATAGTAACTAGTTCATTCATGAGAAGCTTTTTCTTGGATCGTAATCATGCTGTTTCCCTCAGATCCCTAAATTGGCTTGATGTCTTCGGAGTAAGATATTAAGGGAGATCCTCAATTTGAGTTATTTTTCATTTTAAAATATATATATGACTGTCTTTTGCCAAAAGAAAAGGAAATTTGGGGTTGTCACCAAACCTCTTTGCATTTTTGTTCCATTCATAGTTTTTACAAATATCAATGCAGTTGTCCACTCATTGTCACAATGGAAAAAAAAAATAAAAAAATAATGTGCCTTTTTGTTTGCTATTTTGAGAGCACATTGATTACTGTAGATTTGGATAATCCATCATATTTAATAGGCCCTGTGGGTCAATTAAAGATCACTTTCTGCGAGAAATTTGGACTTAGTAAGAAGTTGGCAACGATTGAATTATTTTGGATAGTATAGTGGTAGTTCAGTGGTTCAGTGACATGCCAGAAAGTTGAACGGTCTTCCCTGGTAATAACATGATGGCTAGTTCCTATTACTGTCTTCATGTAAACTCAAATTATTTTTGCTTTATATTCAGGGAAATGGCTTGGCAGTAGACAGATACGTTGTAATTGGGCAACAAAGGGTGCTGGTGGCATTGAAGATAAGCAGAGCTTTGATGCCAAAAGTGTGGTGGAGCTAATTAATGGCTCATCAGGTTAGCCATTTTTTTAAACAGAATTTTCTTGGATTCATCGTGGTTGATATGCTATGCTCGAAGGAAAAAGCATTTTAAGTTTTACTGCCTGAGGCATTGCATTATCAACTATTATAGGCATTTTCTTTCTCCCGATTGAATCACTGATCATCTACTCTATATTTTTCATTGCAGAGGATGGCAAGGAGGCTACAAACAGTGATGCTCTGGAAAATAATCCTCAGTATACAACTGTTTATGTAGGAAATTTAGCTTCAGAGGCAAGACCGATCTCTCTCTCTTTTGTACTATTTTTTGGTGCTGCTGTCCATATGGTAGATTTTTGAGTAATTTGGGGGCAAATCGAAGTGCATTTTTCCAGATTATCTGTAGGAAAAACTGGTATTTTCATCATGAACTGGGGGTACAGTAAACTTTGCGTGGTGTTTTTTTGTAATTATACTCTACATCTTCATATTGACATGACAACATTAGCCATGTGCGCTTTATTCCTTTTGTGACCAGTAATTAAATTATATCAAAAGAAACTGTTTTATTAAGAAAGTTTAATACACATCAACCATCTTTGTATTTTTGCAACCATCATCATGCTCTTCTTTAGTTATAACTAGTCAAGAAGCCTGTGCTATGGATGGGTCTCTTTTATTGTTATCAAATAATTTAAACTTCAAGCAAGTGTTTGAAAAGGTCTAGAAATTGATCTGTCATGAAAAGGGTAAGGATTTAATCCGAACTTTAGTTCTGATCTAGATTATTTGCTATAAAATGAAGAAGAAATCAAAGTGCAGTCTGGGTTCTAATTCTTTTCATGTTCTCTTCATATCAGATTGAATTGTATTCCTTTCCTCTTCATTAATTAATTTGATGCTAACTTTTAGAATAACTAAATGTGGATGTATTGTATTACACTCTTTGAGCGCCAGCATTATGAGGAGACAAAAT
Organism: Eucalyptus paniculata subsp. matutina; assembly: GCA_017140255.1. Lineage (NCBI taxonomy): Eukaryota > Viridiplantae > Streptophyta > Magnoliopsida > Myrtales > Myrtaceae > Eucalyptus > Eucalyptus paniculata. The sequence goes on along the minus strand of CM029444.1, from coordinate 31,684,165 downwards.
CTCACAAAAAGTTCAGATAATTTCTATTTACTAAATTTGACAATGATTAGAAGACAAATTAGAATTAGAGGTGAAAAAAATGCTTTAATTAATTTCAAATGAAATTGCATATAATTGGATTGGTGATTGCACATGAATCAAATAGTTCTTGGAGAAGTATAAGAAATAATTTTTTAAATTGTAATTTCATCCACCCTATTTATCTTCTTCTGCAAATCTTAAACTCAATTTGCTTACATGATAATTGTTATGGAAAAATTAAGCAGTAAACCTAATGATATCACAGATTACTTGGATTGATCTTTTTTCTCCCAGATTTTCAGTTTTCAGTATTTAAGATTTGACCTCTCTTTAAACTTGACCACTTCGAATTCCTAAAACTATATAAATACAAACTTTTCAGATCTTTAGAGTCATAAATATTTTTTGTTAGTTTCTTAAAAATAACTTTCTTTTTAAATTTACATGAAGGATGCTTCTTTTACTTTGATAATTTCATATTTTCTTAATTAGTGCTTTTAGTTTTTGAAAGAAAAATAAAAGAATGGTTTGAATAAAAAATGAATACTTCATTTCGTGAAACATGTTTTCTTGATTTGTTTAGTTTGTGGGATATATGTCACTCAAAGAGAGAACCGCATGTCAACACTGACAGTCCCCTTGCTTTTGCACCAAATACCTATATAGTATTAGATTAAGTTAAATATAATTAATGCAACCACATTGAGTGGGTTTATACTGAAATGATTTTTTGAGACTAATTTATTCTGTTAGACTTATCATATACTATTTGATGTTGGTACTACATAAATTCATACTCGGAGCCTTATTTAGAGGAGAGAATTTCAGCAAGTGAGTGTGTGAAGATTACGTGAATGAGTAGAGAGGAAGAGCTGATGAGCTTATTATACCAAAGTTTAACCTTCTTATATGGAAAATGGCTCCGGCAATTGCAAATTTAAATTTGGCCTTTCACGTGATTAAAATGACACTTGCAAGTATTCAGATTTTTTGGTGATGGGCATTTAGCAGAGATTGTGGAGGTTATGGACTAGAAGGTAGGTTTATGAACTATGACTTGTAAATTGTTATTTCTTTTGAAATGATAGGGTGCATCTTACCCCATAGAGCATGATACCATATGTAGATTTCCCTTATGTCTGTCGCTCAAGTTTAGTTCTCTATACCACCTTGGAAAGTTCGTTTATAACTTAGCAAAATTTATGCTATAATTGAATCATTATAAGTATTTGTGCGTGCCTGTGAGACTGTATAGGCTCATTTTTGGAGATTATTTGTCTCCAATTCTTTGGGGGAAATTCTGAGTCATTTTAATTTGCAGGTCACTCAGCTTGAACTCCATCGCCATTTTCATGCTCTTGGTGCTGGGGTGATCGAGGAGGTCCGGGTCCAAAGAGATAAAGGATTTGGTCTCGTGAGGTATAGTACTCATGCAGAAGCAGCATTGGCCATTCAAATGGGAAATACTCAAGTCACTTCTATGTGGAAGACAAATTAAGGTGTGTTCTTGGGCTCTTTACTAATGCTCTTCATTTCTATTCTTTTTATTTTACAGAGTGCTGATGGTTAGAAAAGTAATCTCTTCCTTGGAAAATGTAGTGGGAGATTATTAATACTGCAGTGATGCTGATATAAGTTGAACTTACTGCAGTTTTATCCTTCTCCTGATCTTAAATCTGACCACTTCCCATAGTTAACCTTTGGTCAAAGACCTCATTTTTGTTTTTACCAAGATTTAAATCCAACTTGTCTTTTGAGTTTTGTGCATTTAGTGACTGCACTAAACCCTTCTGGATGAGCTTAGTGCTCTTTGAGTTAGGACAGTTGGATTTGAACTCAATCTGTAAATGCCATAGCTATGACTTCATTGGCATGTTGTGCCACCACATGCTTGGCTATACCTCTTATCTTCTAAAAGGATAAGCAAAGGTAACATGTGTTATGGTAACAAGACATGGTTCTCTGGCATTACAAGTGTTCTATTCTTCGATAATTTAAATGGCCTTTTCGTGGCATAGGGTTTAAGATATAATTGCTGCCTGCATCTTGGCAGTGGTAAGAATAGATTCGGGGCTCTAGCATGTGAAAACGGTAGTGAATACAAGACTTCGTCCTCCTGTTGTTTTTAATTGAACCAAAGCTGACTTCTGATTTGTTTGTGCTTGCAGTGCTCCTGGGGTAGCAAGCCTACTCCCCCAGGAACAAGCTCCAATCCCCTTCCTCCACCTGCTGCAGCGGCACCATTACCTGGCCTTTCTACTGCTGAACTATTAGCCTACGAGCGACAATTAGCAATGAGCGAGATGGGCGGCATGCATCCTCTCATGCAAGACAGCATCCTCTCAAACAGGCAGCGATGGGTATGGGAGTTGCTGGTGGAAACCAGGCAATAAATGATGGTGGTTTCAAAATGTTGCAGCCGCCCAGCAGCTCATGTATTATCAGTAACATGCCTGGTTTTTGGCTTACTGAGTAAATGGGAAAGAGAGAGAGAGAGAGGAACTTTTCTTGAGCTACATATATTATTGAGAGTTTATGACCTCCAGGAAGTCTCCAGTGTTTGCCATCTCTCTGTATGTTACCCTTTTGATGTTTCCTTCTTCTGTATGTTATTCTATTTATGTATCTGTATGGTTGGTTGCTCAAAAATGAATCCATGTCTCTTTGGACCATTTTTCCCTGAGGTTCTTTTGCTTGTTATAGGTGGCATTGTGCTTATTATTTCAATGCATTCTATTTCTACTAGATAAAGGCGAATCACTTTTTCAAAATCAGCGAGATTGAGATTTTTGCTGTTTTAAATTGAGGCGAATCACATCAATTGGTGTAGGTGTATGCTACTAAAGTCAATACCACTTAGAAAAACTGCGAGACTTGCTAGTGACCATATTATAGGTGCATCGAGAATATAAGCCAAGGTGATTTTATTTTTGGTGGAGTGGTGAGATTTACACCCAATATCGCATGGTGCACGTGCTTTCACTCCCTGAATGAAGAGGAATGGGGTTTTCTTGTTGTAGCAATATTGACACTTTGAACGGGGAAAAGTATACAAAAATTTTAAAATATATTATATTGATAACAATTTAGTTTTAAACTTTTAAATTGGACTAATTTAGTCGTAAGTTTTTTCACACGAGTCCTTCCAACCAATTTAGGCAAAAATTGCTTATATAGATGCTAATGTCTTACGTAGTTGGACGATGTTACATTGACAAATTTGTAAAAATTTTTATGATTTTTATGAATTTTTTATTTTGAATTTTCTTTTTTTCATTCTTTTTTTTTCCTTTCTCTTTTTTCCCCCTTTGCCAACTTTCATGATGGCCGACTTCCCTGATGGTTTACGGGGGTTGCCATTCATTGGCAAGGGTGAAGGCGAGGGCCAGGACACCCTTGCCAGCCACAAGTGGAGACTAGCCCTTTCTATCCATTGGTGAGGGCCGGGCGAGCCTGCCCCTTGCCATCCCCTGATGTCACCCCTTGCTAGTCTCTAGGGAGGATGGCGAGGGGCCTCACCTATGTGAGGGTTGGGCAAGGGTCCCTCACTTGGATTGGGCAAGTGGTAGCCTCGCTCGGCCCTCATCCTCATTGGTAGTTGGTGACCTTCGTTGGTCATCATGGAGGTTGGCAAAGGAAAAAAAAAGAAAATGAAATAAAAAAAAAAAATAAAGGAGGAAAAGCAAATAAAAAATTAAAAAAAATTTAAAATTTTATTAAAAAATTTATAGGATTGTCCACATTTTCTGGCTATGCTAAATAGGATGAATGACATATATCTTAGCAAATTCTGGTCTATATTGGCTAAATGGACTCAATTGATATGAAAATAGTTGATTAAATTAATCAAATTAAAAATTTTATGACTAAATTGATATAAATATAATAGATTTCAGATTTTTTTTTTATATACTTTTCCATCCTTAAATGTGCTCGAAACAAGGATGGAGGATTGGTTTTCAAAGCATTAGGTTGGAACAAACAGTTGTCTAAGCTTGATTCAATGAGATTTAGGCAAAAAAATCAATAGGGATTCGGGATAATCTTATGTAAATTATGAAAATTTTGATTTTTTTTTTAGTTTCCCTTTGGCCATGGAAGAAGTATGAGTTGAAAGGACATGAAATAAACTTCAAAAATAAAGTTCAAGGGAGCAAAAGACATCTTCCCCTCGAATTTATGTCACTCTTCCTTTTTTGATAATCTAGGGACACAAATGTGGAGACTTGAGTACCAAGAAACTTAAGAAAGATTCGACAAGTCTTATGTACTGGTTAAGTTTAAGTCACTTTCTTGAAAAATTATAATTGTTCCATTTAGCAAAAAGGCTTAGGGTTTCTTTTGGGGAAAATTACAAAAAAAATTTTAAATCTATTACAATTGTGCCAATTCAATCTTAATTTTTTTTTTTGACAAATTGAGTTAGAAACTTTTTATAATTATTCTCAATCATTCTATCAGGCTAAAAGTGGCTGGCCAACTGACGTGGCAGCCGGCCTATCTGGGGAGTTTTTTAAATAATATTTTATTTTTTTGAAATGTTTTATTAATTTTTTAATCCTTTTTTTCCCTTCTCCCTCTTCCTCCCTCCTCCTTCCTTTGGCTCCGGCATTGGGATCTGGGAATACGGCGAAATCGGAGGGATCTGGTCCGGATGCGACGGGGGGATGCCGGCTCTCTTGTTACCATCGCCGACGAAGCTCTGCGTGAATTGCCGCATGGGGGCGCGCATGTCCGGAGCGCTCAGGTGCGGTATATCGAGGTGGTTCATGGAGAATGCCTGCTTAGGCTGCAGAGTCCCGAACGAAGATTGAAGCCCTCGCGATGTGTCGTTACGAGAATCTTCAGCGTCGCCCATGATTTACCCCCTCACCAAAACCCAAACTTTCTTCTTTCTCTCTCTACAATGCCCTTACAGAAACCTCGGATTCACTTCCCACGGACAGCTCCGAACAAGCAGAATTCGACTTCAATTCACTTCACCTATCATCAAAACCGCCCAAAAAACCAAAAAAAAAAAAAAGAGGAAGAAAGAACCAGACAAATCAGAATCCAATCATCAGCCGAACGGGTCGAAACGAAACGAACGGCGAAAGAGCAAACGAGCTGGAGCTATATAAAAAAGAAAAACATCCGCCCCCGCCGAGTGCCCCGGAGGTAGGAGCATTCCCCGCTTTACCTCGCAGCTCAATGCCACCGACAAACGCGCGCGCGCATCGGCGAATCGGAGAATCTGCCTCCGACGAGGAGGAGGCGGCGGCGGCAGAAATGAAGCAGGCCGGCGACCGCGAGGCGAGCCCTCGCTAGATCCGGAGGGGAGAGCGCCTCGCCAGATCCGATAGGGTTTCGCCCCGCCGTCGCTGGGCGCGAGCTCGCCGACCGGCAGCGCTCCCCTCGCCAGATCTGGCGGGGCTCGCGTCGCCAGACCCGGCGACGGCGAGGCCCCCCTCGCCGGACGGGCGAGCTAGCCCGGCGACCGGCCAGCCCTCTGGCTGGTCGCCAGAGCCAAAGGAAGAAGGAGGGAGGAGGGAGGAAGGGGGAGGAGGGGGAAAAAAAGGAAAAAGGAAAAAAAAAGATAAAAAAATTAATAAAACATTTTAAAAAAAATATTATTAAAAAAAGCTCGCCGGCACCGGTCAGTCGCCACATTAACGCCGTAAGGCCAATTTTAATGGGATGATCGATTGAGAATAATTGTAAAAGGTTTAACTCAGTTGGTTTAAAAAAATAAATTTAGAATTAAATTGACATAATCGCAATAAGTTAGGGACTTTTTTGGTAATTTTTCCGTTTTTTTTGTCAATATATTTCGCTTCGTTTTGTGATGCTAATGGATAAAAATAATATTTTATTTATTAAAAGAAATTATGAAAAATTAAGACAGAGTTTAAATATCCTTATTCTTATGTATATGAGAAATTGAATGGTTAGTGTAAACGATGGCACACTTTTGATGTTAATAATGAAAAAACAAAAAAACCAAAAATATGATGTTGTGATTAATCCATTAATCATGCTTATGATTAATCCTTTTTTTCTTTTTTTATGGTTTGCGAAGGTAAGACATATTTTGAAGATTTTTCTTCTTATTTGGAAAAGAAGAACAAAAATAGATTCAAGATGAGAGAGAAATATGAAAGGCTGTATGTGTCGGTTGATACACAAAAATAGAAATTTTTTTAGGTAATTTAAGTTAAATCAGAAATTTGGTCATTGAAAATCCAAAACAGATATGCATTTTAATGTTTGTGGTTTTTTATTTTTTATTTTTATGGACATCCCATAAACAAATTGAAATTCTAAATTTTGCTTATTACAACAAATATTACATCATGCTGTCCCAACAAAATAGTAAAGATGGGCTTTTCAGTAATTTGCATGATGATGTCGAAAAGTAGACGTGAGCAGGTTGGTCGACTTGTGTACGTTATCGCATTCGTGAGAATTAGAGATGCTGTATTCTTTAATTAGAAGCTGGTGGGGATCGACACCTCCAATAAAAAAGCTTGCTTGGTGCCAATTTCCCCATCCAAACACCCTTCTTCCCCAAATCATTCAAGCTCAGGCACTCCAATTTTTCCTTTTCCTTAATTCCTCCCTGAAGTGGCCATTTCCAATGTCATACGCAAATCACACTTCTTGAGGCTTGAGCACCTCGAAACCAAACGGCCAGCACCGTGAGCCTCCATTTCCTTTTCTTGAGCCCCGCTCATGCTGTGCAGACTTCCTTTGATCAGTTCCTTGCCCGTCTCGTCGTTTTCTCGGAGCCGACCCAAGACAAAGTCTTTGCCACCAAGCACACTGCCCCGAGCGAGGAAGATGAAGGACGAGTCCCATAGCGTGGGTCGTGAAGATTGTGTGAACGATCTCGTGTCGCAGTTGATCGATGAAGAATTCAAATGTGCCAACCTGAGTGTGATTTCGGTGGTCGGGGAGGGAGCCATCGGCAAAACAGCTCTAGTGAGGAGCGTATGCAACCTAGTAGAGGTCAAGAATCATTTCGACCGCTGTGCTTGGGTCTGGGTTGGACCGGAGCCTAACCTGGTTCGTCTCATGGCCGACTTACTCAAGCAGCTGAGGGTCCCGGAACTGCGAGACGTGGATCGTATGGACAAGGAAAAGCTGTCCGACGAGCTCCAACAAGCCCTGATTGGGTGCTGTTATCTAATAGTCCTGGATGACTTGTGCGAACTTCATGTCATGGACGAGCTCATGATGGCGCTTGCGGACTCGAGGAACGGGAGCAGGGTACTCATCACGACTCGTGACCCCGACATATCCTCTTCCATCGATCCGTGGTATTCCAAGCATCTCGAGTTGAGCCCCCTCAACCGAGAACAGAGTGAGAGGTTATTGGAAAAATGCAGCCCAGCTTTCAATGTGGTCGATCCGCCCGAGCGACTCCTCCATCTCCAAGACACGATTGTCAGCAAATCGGGCGGTTCTCCCCCAAAGATCCTTCTACTCGGAGGACTTTTATCTGCCACCCCGTCAGATAGATGCCCCGAGCTTGCGAATCTGCTTACCAATGGGCTTCCTTATCGTCCCACACTCCAAGATGTAGTGCGTTTGAGTGTTGATCACCTTCCAAAAGGGCTAAAGCAATGTGTTCTGTACTTGACTCTGTTCCCTAAGGAATCTGAGATTCCCGCAAGGAGGCTCTTGAGACTCTGGTCAGCTGAAAATCTAGTATCTTCAGCATTGGAGATCGGTGCAGAGGAATGTTTCGAGATATTGGTGTCTAGACACATGGTCGAAGTGGCTCGACAGAAATGGGACGGGAGTGTCCGATCATGCCGCTTGCCTGGATCGTTGTACGATGTCTTTTATCAGATGGCTGAGAATGAAAGATTCCTCAAGATCTATGACCGTTCTATTCATGATCAAGGAAAGTTCGGTGCCCCGCGTATCGCCATACATAGCTATATTTCTGGAGGAGGAGAAGCAACGGTGCAAATAAATGTGCCGACAGCAGGGCGAGAGCCATCGGAAACAAATGCACAAAAAGCACACATGGAGATCACTCCCGCTGTGCCACATGAAAGAATGTCCCGCAGCAACAATTCCACGCCGTGCGGCATCCAACAACTTTGCTCCTATGTGTCATTCAACACCATGAAGCTACGAACACTGGCTGGAGAGATAATGGAGTTACTTAAACCGCTAGTGCCGAGGAGGGACACGAGTTTGCTGAGAGTACTTGATCTTGAGGGTGTCTACAAGCCTTCCCTTCCGGAGGAGCTTGGCGACTTACTGCCGAACCTAAAGTACTTGGGAATGAGATGGACTCTTGTTGAACAGATTCCGGAGTCAGTGGGGCCATTGTCATGCTTGGAAACTTTGGATCTGAAGTACACTAACATATCCCATCTGCCAGTATCAATCTGGGAGGTAAAGAATCTGCGACACCTATCTATGACCGAGGTGGACTTGGATAACTCCGCTCGTCATCATTTGGATTCCAAGAAATCATTAAATCGCAACATCCAAACCATTTGGGGCTTAGTCATAGGTGATGATAGTCCCATGTTGAAAGTGCTGTGCGAGTTGACAGGCCTAAGGAAGTTGGCTCTAACGTGGAGGGGCCAAGCAGTATCGAAAGCAACCGAGCCGATTTTGAATTTGGAGATGCTTAAATCCCTTAGATTGCGATTGAAGAATCCATACCGCGTGCCTTTGGATGATTATGAAATGAGCCGACTGAATTCTCTTTCCAACTTGTACCTGCTCGGATATTTGGGCACGCGGAGCTTGTTGGAGTCGCACATTCCTCCGAACCTCAAAGTACTAACATTGTCTATGTCGGGACTAAAAGTCGATCCGATGGGAGTCCTGGGGTACCTGAAATGTTTGACCACTCTCCGATTATTTGCGTCCTCATATGGTGGCAGGACATTGAGAGTCTTGGAAGGAACATTTCCGAGCCTCCGTGTGTTGAAACTGTGGAAGCTAGATTACTTGGCCGAGTGCACTATTCAAGAAAATGCAATGCCTTGCCTTGCAATCTTGGAAATTAAGGACTGCAATTGGCTGAGGACGATGGACGGACTGCAGATGATCAAGACCTTGGAAGTAATCACATTGGTTAGAGTTCGGTATGAACTGGAGCAACGTGTCAGAGATTTGGGGCCGAAGGTGCCAATTATAGCCAAGGTATTAGTCACCGAGTTTGATAAGCGTGCCAATAACAATAGGCGTGGTATGTGTATGTGAGCATGTGCGCGTCAGGTTTTACTTATGGAACATAGCTAAGCTTTTATAGTGTTAGTGTCGGGGTTCATTATGAATTTATGAATATAAGTTTGTGTTCTTGATCATGACAGTATTGATGAAAAGGAGGAGCAATCAGATGGAGAAGATGACAAATGAGGAAAAGATGAAGGTGGCTATAGCGAATGACTTTGAATCCTGTCTCGAGGAAGATGATGAAGATGATAAAGATGATATTAATTATTGTGAATAAGACAATTATGATCGTCAGTGACACAATATTAGAAATTCTTAAAATTTTCTAAAGGATATTTTCCCATATTAAAGACAATTATGATTGCACGTATAGCTCTTTTTAATTGTGCGCATGTTGATTCTCGTATACTCTTTTTCAACATCTATTGAATATGCAGAAATTTCACAATTTATATTTTCTGCATATTATTTATTATCTATGACAATGAAGAAGAAGAGGAGGAGGAGGAGGAGGAGATATGTCCTAATGGGAAGCATGAATATTTTGTGGGAATAATTCAAGTTAGGAGTCACATGGAGAAAAGGAGGAAGGAAAGAAAATTCTAATTTTCCCCATCTCGTTTGGGTGTGCATTGGGGGGAATGTAGACCGTAGAGCTAAATGAAAATTCATTTAATTAATAAAGAAATCCTTTTGTAGTTATCTTACTTTAAAGAATTATTGTAGTGTACGCAGGCTATGTAATTACAATCATCGTGGCCTCTCTCGCTTGGATTAATATTTTTTGGTCAAATTAATATGACATCACTAATTATTTACATTTATCTCCATGCATGTCAGCATTCTTAACTATGACTGGTAAAGGTGCTGCATCAATTCAGAGTATTTTATTGGGACAACAAAATATGGATAATAAATGCAATAATGGCACGACAGTGGGGATATTTTTATGAATGCTCGATATATCATAGGCTAATTAATTACGAATATCAAACATTGTAAGCTTTCTCATAAACTTTAAAGAAGAATATTTTGTAAAATTAACGTCATGCAACGTTTCGAAAGACATCAAAATATTTAATGTAGAGTAAATACATGTGAAGATGGAGGGTGGTGGGGGCTCAATTTTTTTTCTAAATGTGGGACCAAATTTAGATTTTGTGATATGTGGTGATTTAATGATGCCAAACGTTAGGTAACATAAAACATGGAGATTACTAGAAAAGTGTTCACGAATGACAATTCAATTATAAATCTTTCGACCAATTTAGTTATAAACCTCTGACGATTTATAAATGTAGTCAACCAATTTTAGTTGAAATTAGTATATGTACAATAAATTTAAGACTTTTTTGATAATTTTTTCCGAAAAACATGTGCTCCCTTCGTACCCATTTCACAAATGGGAATGATGTGGCCTTTTTCTCTCTTTCTTTTTTCCCTTTTTGGCACCTCTTTCGTTTCTTTACAGATAGAGAGAGAGACGCACAGTGGTGGTGGCTGGCTGATGCGTGCATGTGGTGTCGGTGGAGCTCGGCAATGGCAGGTTGCAGCGATTGGTGCAACAGTCGCACAACTTGACAGAAGAAGAGAAGGGAAATCGGGAAAAAGGAAAATAAAAAACCAACGAGAAGATAAAAATGAAGAGAGTACATCTTGGCCATTGAATTCGTTTGTGCTGATCATGCGAAACTCTCTACTTACTAATCTCAATTGCGGGTGTGAATTAAGCTACATACATTGCCTGCTACTACTTACATACTCTTAACTGAATTTTGAAAAAAAAAATATATATATATATATATATATATATATATATATATATATATATATATATATATAAAAGAGAGAGAGAGAAATTGTTCCAAAATTTTTTTGAACTCTTAATTTATTTTCTATTTGTAACTAATTTTTTTGCAATGTGAATGCAGCAAATTGTCCATTCATTTAATAGGGAAATGAGTTAACTTATTGAGTCATAGCCAAGACGATTCTATTGCTGCGTTTGAAAAACAAACATTCTCAATACCAATAAATCTTTAGTAATATTGGTTTACTGTAAGTGCTATTGGGTTTACAAAAGGGTGTCTACAAATTTATTAGTTAAGTTATTAGTAGGTCACCAATTCGTATGTTAAATCCCCAATATCTATTTGCTTGCTAAAAATTACCAACAGTTCCAGTAAATTACCAACTTTTATTCACATAATGCACCACCTTATCAAAGTTACCCACTTAATTTGAGTGAGTTACCAACTGCATAAAGCTAACAATTAGTTTTTGATTATTCATTTTGATTTGAATTGCTTACCAAGATGTTATTATTTGATCGATTTCAAATTACCAACTTTTCTTATAACTTGCTAACTTTTATAGAATTTATTGACTCTTAATCAAATTGGGAGAATTACCAAGAAAGTCCTCAATATTACACTTATGTTAATTCAGTTTTAAACTTTTCAATTTGGGCAATTTTCATTATAAACCTTTTGACAATCTATCAATGTAGTTCATCTGGTCAATTTTAATCGGAAATCACTGTTGTAGATATTGACCGTTTTATGTGGCATGACCGATGTTAATGTAGATAATTTCTAGAAATTTTCTAAAATTTTTCTGAATATATTTTTTTCCTTTTATTTTCTTTCCCTTTTTCTTTTGCCAATGGTTGTTTGCCAACCACTAGCCATAGGTGATGGCTGGAGTGGGCAACCATTAGCGAGGTAGACCCTTGCCCAAGCTTGGGTGGCCTCGCCAGATTTGGCAATTGGGGCCCTTATTGGCACTTGCCCTAGCACGGCCAACCCCTCAAATAGGTTAGGGCAGCCTCATCGGCGTGAAGGCAAGGAAAAGGGAAAGAAAAAGAAAGAAAAATAGAAAAATTCTAAAAATTATCCATGTTAAGATTGGCCATGTCACGTAGACAAGAAGATTCATATTAGCTATTTCGGCCAAAATTGGCTAGATAAATTAAATTGATAAATCGTTAAAAAGTTTACAACTGAATTACTCAAATTAAAAGGTTTAAAACTTAATTGACATAAGTATAATAAGTTTATCAACTAGTCTCTTATTATAGCCATTTACCGATATTTATATGATCTATTCTGAATTTACTTAATTGTTATATTAACTTACTAATTTTTGTTGAAGTTGTCCACCCTTACAGGAAGTTACCAACTTTTTTGTAGACCAAATTAGTATTAATTTTTACATTATAACTTTTATTTAGACACTTGCCGACATTTTTTAAGTGGTTTCGGCTTTATAAAGATTTATAGCTTGCCCACTTTGAAATGGCATCCCCACCACATAAACCAAAACAACACCCCCAACGCCCACACCCCGCAATCCTCCCCCGATTCGTTTTTTGGGGGGAGTGGGGTTTGATTGTGTTACGAGACAAAAGTTTGCGGTGAAGAGAGTCCGTCCGTCCGTCCATTGAGGGCAGCGTATTCAACCACTCGCCATGCTAACAATTGGTATGTGGCAATTCAACGAGAACTAACGACGTTTAATGTGGTGATCCTTTCAAATAAACCTGAAGAAGATATTCACTTCTGCTCAGTATTTATTCATTCGCTGTCCATATTATCCCTTCTACGCATAGCTAAGCCATGACTGCTAGAGCCTGCAAAAGCTTGCTGTGTTTCGTGCTTGAATCATTACTCTCTCTCTCCATTAGCCCTTAGTTCTCATCTCTGAATCATTCGGCACCTGCTTATCTCGCAGTCATTATTGGCTTGGTCCTTACGAGGGTGAGGAGTCTGTCGGAGGTGCTCTCTTCTTGGAGTGACGCATGGAAGGAGTGGGAGCTGAGAGGCGTAGTCTTCTTGAGCCTTGCCCTCCAAATGGCCCTCATTTGTCTTGGCAACTGCCGCAAGTACCTCCCTTATGCTTGGATCAGGGGGGTCACCTGGTTCGCCTACCTATTGGCTGATTCCGTTGCGATTTACGGGCTTGGCATGATTTGCAACATGATCAGAGAAATCAAGGCCGGCAAATTGTTGAGCAACCCACACGCGGAGCTAAGCACCTTTTGGGCACCGTTTCTGCTACTGCACTTGGGAGGCCCCGACACAATTAGTGCCTACGCGATTGAGGACAACGAGCTCTGGCTCAGGCACTTGCTGACGCTGGTGAACCAGTCGGGCTTGACAGTTTATGTTATGGTAATGTCGTGGACTCATCCCCTTTCATTCCTTGCCATTCTGATATTGCTCTCGGGTTTCTATAAGTATGGTGAGAGGGTTTGGGTCCTCCGCGCTGCTAGCGACGAGTACTTCAAGGACTCCCTCACCGAGCCCCCACTCCGCTGGAAGGATTTTGGCAAGATTGTGGAGGAATGCAAATTGAAGCAGGAGGAAGGGTATGATGTTGTGCCTCATCATGTAATTGACGTAGATAATGAAGGTGCTGCTACGATCGATGATGAGATTTCCGAATTTTCCTCAAAAAAACTTAGTTCCGGGAAGGACTCGGACGACCAAGAATACAAGTGCGCCGTGGGCACACTACTATCGGCCAGCCGCTTGGTCAACACTAGCCAACTACTTTTCGCGGATCACTTGTTTAGTAAGGAGGAACGTGACAATCATCTGTCGATACTGAGTGGCAAGCACTGTGCAGGGGATTTCAAAGTCATTGAAATCGAACTGGGCCTCATCTATGACATGTTCTACTCGAAGGCAAAGGCAATCTATACAGGTTGGGGCTTTATTTGTAGACTTGCCATCATATTCTCAATCTGTGTTGCCCTGGTGCTCCTCTTTTACTGTCAAGTGACAATACTCGAAGCCGGATCTATTCTTAACCTTCCTGTTGCTAGGCGCGGCTATTTTTGTCGAGTTATATGCACTAGCTCACATTCTTTTCTCCGACCAGGTCGCCCGTTGGCTCATTAAGAAAAAGCAACGGGCCATCTTTCATTTCATTAGCCAAATCAAACCGCTGTTGAGAAGGCGCAGGTGGTCCAATTCCATGCGCCAGTGCAATCTGATGTCCTTAAAAGAAAAACGCTCCCGCTGGTGGAGATTCCTCAAGCTATTGCACATCGAAGAGATGGTGGTGAAGTTCCTCTACCAAGGCCACACAGACGTGACTGATGATATCAAAAAGCTAATTCTATCGAAGATCAAAGAGATGGACGTGACGGAACTCCCCTTCCCAATGAAATACGGGGGACTCCATGCGTTGATCACACACGAGTTGCTGGATGAGTTGAAATGGAGCATTGAGCTGGACTTCGACATGAGCATTCTAGTCTGGCACATAGCGACAGAGCTTTGCTATTACCTCGATTACGAACGGCCGGACAGCACTAAGGAGCTAGAAAGGAATAAGCAGAGCCATGTTAAGGAGTGCTTGATGAGTGTGCACTTGTCTCGGTACATGCTATATCTCCAATTTATGTGTCCTTCGATGTTGCCAGCCAGAATTGGAAGTATCCGGTCCCGAGACATTTATAAGGAGCCCACCGAGGGTTTCCCCTGGCCTAAAGCTCGTGGCCGCAATACGAGAGAGCCTTTGATCCCCGAGGCTCGTGAAGAGTTGCTTAACAAAATGAAGGAATTAACCAATCAGAGAGTGTCGAAGGGGGACAGGGTCAACTACGTGCTTACCAATGGATGCCGGGTGGCGTTGGAGCTGGAGGCGCGTTGGTCGAAATGGAAAGTGATCAGTGACGTGTGGGCGGAAATGCTGATCCACGCGGCTCACAAGTGCAAAGCAAGGGATCATGCGCAGCAGATGCAGCAGGGCGAGCTCATAACCCATGTCTGGCTTCTGATGGCTCATTACGGGCTGACCGACCACTTCCAGATACTGCACTCACCACCAATAGCAGAGATAATAGTGAATCCCTGGTGAGTAGTGGGGATTGAGGAGGACCAACAGATGAGACAGATTTGTGCATTATTGATTGTTGTTTCTTCAAATACCATAATTGTGATGAAAAATTGTTATTTTCAGTGTCTCACTGATTTACAGGAATACAGTTAAAGAATAAAAGAGCACGACAGTTCAATAAATTATTATTGTATATTAATGTCATCTACGAAATTTTATCGGTCCTCCTATCAATTGTTTCAAAAGTTTAAGTTATTAGATGAATGCATAACTTAACATTTATATATTTTACCATTTGAAAATAGTGGTGATTGAAGATAGAAACCACTTATTTTTTGAGTGCACATGGACAAGTAGTGCATGGCGTAGTATTTTGGTACAAAATGGAATTTAGCATTATGTAGGAGGTTGGAATTTAGAACTTCAATGGATAATTGGGGTCACCAAGGGCAAAAACTTGGAGGCGAGACTCCTCAAGCTGTCTTTTTTAGCAACAATCTATTGCATCTAGATGGAACACAACCGTAGACAGTTTCAAAACATGTCGATTGCACCTCATCTTTTGTTGGTTAAGATTTGAAAGGTTGTAAGAAGTAGGGCATCGATCTACCAAAAGTGTAAGCCTTCCAGACAAATGTTTTATTGGCTACTATATGGAGGCTTCCTTCCTCAATCTTCTCGCATAATTAATTTTTCTGAAATGCTAGGGAATTCCCCTAAGCTTTTGTACCTCATCTGATTAATGATATTCACATATTTACACCAAAAAATAGTGGTGATTGAGAATTGCAAATTAGATAGATTCGTGATTTATGGATTATGAGTGTTTCAAATGCGGCCTTTGAGATGAGAGTTGTTATTTTCAGGGTCTTGTTGATGTCCAGGAATAGAATTTAAGAAATTAAAAAGCAAATATCTGTTCGACAATTAATGTTGCCAATAAATATCATCTAATGGATATATTAAGCCCATAATCATTTGGACGGACTCGAAATTATCGATTGTTGATAATAATTCACGAATATCGATAAACATTTGATGCCCTTGTGGACATATTGCTCGAGGAGAGATAACTTCCTCTAGGAAAGCACCTTTGTGACAATAAACTTTAAGGTTACGAGAGAAATTGGGTCTCTTAAGAGACATCCGATAATCAAGAAACGATTGAGGAACATTTAGAAGGACGATAAAGTTAAGTGATCTGATGGCATATATAACAAAAAATGTTTCATATCTAAAGTGGTACAAAAACTAAATAGTTTACAGGGATGATCGGGCGATGATTCACAAACACGATAGAGATGATAAGGTCGGGCAAATGTTGGAACAAATATAATGCCCTCATATTTGCAAAAATTGACTGAATTAATCCACGAGATGTGTTTAGCTTTTCTTAATGTTAAAATTGAATTGCCAGCACTTCCTGTAAAGGCAGGAGAGGAGTCAAAGAGGAGAGACTAGAGAGGTGAGTTGAGGTAAGATATTTCAGATGTAGTGCAATGATTTAAGCATAAATTCACATAAGAAGTATTGACAAACAATATCAAAATGCGCCACCTGTACTGTTCAATATTTTTTCACCAAGTCAAAAAAAAAAGTGGTGGGGGCCCACTTGTAAAAAAGAAGAAGAGGGTTGAAATGAAAAAAAAAAAAAGGGGAGGGGCGGGTGGGGAAGAAGTAAGCGGGCGCTCTCTTGTCTGTAGGGGCCGAGAGCTTTCCGGAAGAGAGGAAAAAAAGAAAAGAGAGTGAAAGAATGAAAATGAAAGAAAAGAAAAGGGAAGAAGAGGAAGGGGTTTTTATATGTACACGCTAATGAGATATCGTCAACTCAACTCAATTCAACTACGTAACGCAACGCCTAGTAAATGGTCACGCCCCTTATTCTTCAAATCGGATTAATTTTAAAGTTTAGGGCTCAAATTTAAAGTTTAGCGAAAATTGAACCACGAAGTTTGATTTTTGAGTCATCGAGCTTTGGGGTTTCATAGAAAGGGTGGTTTATGTCGTTGTAGAGCCGTGTGGTTTGATAGAGGCTGATTTGAATCAATGGCCTGGTCAAGCGAAATTTTAGGGTTTTGCGTGCAAGCTCCGCATTGCAAGGGCTTGAATAATCGCTTTGGGTATATGATTTGTTAGTGTGTAAGAGTCATTTTACTAGTGTTTAGCGTAATATAGCCATTTCAAAGTTGAGGTAGCTTGTTGCTCAATTTTAATGTTGTTTATTGCTTATTTGATAGGTTCACGAAATCAACGGTTCGAACAACGTTTGTTATTTGGTTTTATTGCATCTCCATGTGAGTAGGGCTATCTTTTCTATGAATTTGTAAACTCATATACTAAAAGTGATATATGTTTAGGTATCGTATGAGTATGAAAGAAAAGACACGACATTTTATTTATAAAATGGAAGAAGTGACGTTTAAAGTATAATTGCCGCATAAATTCGGATTTGGCATTTACTATCCCGTTGATCATTTGAATGGTAAAGCATTTCAAAAAATAGTTACGAGTCGATTATTTTAAAGTGGATGGAGGAAATTCTTTATGAAAAGAATTCTTTTGTTAAATGTTGTACGTTTTGGTTTGTGAGTAATTGAAAAAGTTATTATTTAAGATAACTCTTGAAAGGTTATATGATTTGGGAGAAGTCAATTGTAATGTGAATTGGTAAAGGACTAAGTGCTACACAATAACGAAACTTCGTGTGAACCATCTTTGAAGTATTGTAGTCAAGGGGTAAGTGCTACATGACGACTTAAGTTGTATGAGAGCCATTTCTAAGGCCTTGTACTATTGCTATACGTTGGGCAAGGACTTAATACTATACGATAACGTAAATTCGTGAGAGCTACTTGTAGATACTTGAGTTAGAAATTAAGCATATAATGAACCATTGACATGAGATATAGCGAGTTTGATTATTAAACCAAACCAGTGATACTTATATTAATATTATGGATGAACGAGAAATTCTGCTATTTGATATAGTTAGGTTGAAGTAATATATAACTCATTTTATTCTTGTAAGTTGTTATATTTTGGATTGACATTAATAAGTCATGTTTTTTAATTCTAAATGTGTAATGTGGAGGCTTGATATGATTATAAGATGTGTACTACTCACTAAGCCGTGAGTACTCTTTCCACTAGTCTTTCGTATTTTGAGGTCTCTCGGTTAGCAGTAAGTAGGGTGAAAGCACTTTTGGTGGAATCTTTTGGGAGTTCTATTTTTGGGTATGGCCTAAGGAAATTGTGTAAGTAGTTGTTAGTTTATGGGTTGGTTGAGTTCTAGTTGTATATATTCTTTTACCACAAAAAAGAAAAAAAGGGGATGACATGGCTGTCATTTTACATGAAGGACACAGTTTTAAATATAACTAAAAACCTGATATCAACATGTATATCTCAAATTATATTTACATATCAAATAGACCAACAAGCTGGTTACAACATCAGATGTGACATCCTCAATTCGGGCCGCTATCTCGGGCATGAGGAATGGACTAATGATTAGTATGCCAGTAATGAGGATAGGCTATGACTCAATCTTAGGGATTGCTCATGAGTCAACTAACTAATTTGGGGCAAGGCGACTTAGGATCAAGGTTGCAATGGACCGAAGCGGTCGACCATGAAAAGACCGTTCAACCATAAGGATCACTTTGGACTATCACGTGCCATCGCGAGTCAACCAATGGACGGGTATAGATCGATTCAGCTCAATTATATACCGATCACAGGTGACGCCGCATGGTCAATGTACATTCGTGAATGACCCTAATCCGATTTTGGACGACCTTGAGTCCGGGGCAAGTTGATCAATCCTACTCGATTACATGACAACCGAAGGTCATTCATGGATTGACCGGGCTTTAAAAAAAAGTCATGCATATATCCTGAACAAACGTTGAACTCAGTTTGAGTCTGGCTGCGCGAGCTTTGTCGATGCCACCCAAATTCGTGTAGGATGCGTTAAAGTCGTTCCGATTGAAACTTAGCCACAAACCTCAGTCCGACTATGAGTATCGATTGTACATGTTCTCAAGACATTCCTATCCGATTGAGATGATATTAATTAGCCCATAAGCGCATTAAGTGGATGCGTGTGCTAATTTAAAGATATAGATTTTAGTAGCCCTAGATTTGAGACCAATTTAGCTTTTTGAAATTAAATTGAGTGAGACAAAAATCAAGTGGCCATTAGGAGGGATAGGTGCCACTTTGAAGGAGACAGAGGAGGAACCAAGTTTAGTTTGTGCAACTAGTCGAGTTGTTTTTGAACTAGAGTATTATTTGGCCAAGCAAACTTGAAAGACAAGTTCTTGTCAAAAAAAAAAAAAAAAACTTGAAAGACAAGTTTGGGCAAATGAGTGGTGGAGATTCACTCTTGCCAAGCGAGTCAATAGGCCGTCATGAGCATATTTCAATAATTTAGCTGGCAATTAATGCTTGAGTGACATTTTCTTACTCCTCAATTATATTCTTCTCACCAACCAAAAAAAAAAAAAAATTATATTCTTCTCCAAGTTCTTCTTCTTTTCTCACTTTTCTCTCCCTCTCCCCCTCAGCTGGCCAAGCCCTCTCTCTCTCTCTCTCTCTCTGTTGGTCATTGCACCACCGCCCGTTTTTGCCACCCTCATTATCGCCGTCCTTTAGCTGCTGCACCGCCATCCTCACGCTGCCACCATCCTCACATCATCTCACTGCCGCCTTGCTGTTTGTCGTCCAGCACCACGGACTACCCCTCATCCTTGTCTTGATTGTTTGTAAGTAGATTTCCTAAACGTTAATTAGCTGTTTTGTTAAGTAACTTAGATTTAGGTTCGGTTTTTGTGTTGTTAGAGCTATCCTAGGTAGAGTAGCCTCATGTGATTAATTTTCTATGGTTTGTTCATGAGTTGCTTGAGTTAGGAGGTTTGGGAATGGGCAAGAAATGATTATGTGATTGTCGAGGTTGCCCGGATTGTCGTTGTTAGGAGAAACGGTCCGTTTATACTTATGTCATTGCTCTATTTAGAGCGATTGCCGTGATCGTTCCTATGTTTGGTTGTTATGGTTGATTGTATCATCTTTATGTGATGTAGATTAGTATTGGATTCAAGGCTTGTTATTATCCTTTATATGTAATCTTATGTCTATTATATGTAATTCTAACTTGGTTATTGTTGGATGTGCTCTCCTTATATGATGCTATTATAATTGATTGCGAGGTTTGTTAGTGATTTTTGGAAGTCGTCTTTGCACATGGTCGATACTTGAAAACACACCAAGCCTCTGAAATTAGATTTGCGTTGGTTCTTGAACATGTGTGGAAGCACGTTGGGCCGAGTCACTCTCTTGATTTGGCGATATCAAGTCATATTGTCCTATTCGGGTTTGACTTAGGCTAGTGCTTGAATGTAATAGATCAAGCCACGATTTTCGTTTTATGCACAGCATACTTTATCGATGTATTACCGATAGGTCATGAGTTACACATTGCTTGGTATGTCCTTGGGGCACTTATGCTTTGGACTAAAGTGGAAGATAAAACCGGTTGCGTGTTTAATTAGTATGGTCACAAGAGGAATTCCATCATTGAAGGTTTTTAGGGGACAATGCTGCCACTGAGAGACGCTGGCGGCGATGCTCAAAGTTTTTCGGATGCCATTCACGGTGATGGTTACGGAATGATGCCCGAAGGTTTTTGGATGCTATACTCGATGGGGCGAGTCGATGTCTCGGAGGTTTCCGAAAGAACCGGAGGGTTTCGTTTATGTGTATTAATTAAATGGACTCGAGATAGTATAGTATTATGGGGTATCATGTGATTCTTGAGGCGACAGTGCATGCATACTTGTGAAGTGATCCTATGACATGTATATATGTCGTATGCCATTATTTATGATGCATGAGACACGTGCATAATTTAATGTTCATTTTTATGAGGTGAGAAGGCTCATGCATAATTTAATTGTCATAAATTATGATGTAAGAGGCACATGGACATTTTAGATGGCATTATTTGAGGAGCGAGAGCCATGGTAATATCTTTAAGGTCGTTATATGACACATGTGAATTTTGATGTTGTCAATTGTGACTTGTGAAGCATGTGTAAATTTTTAATGTCATTATTTGGCACGTGTAGAATTGTCATAAGTATGTGATGTTCCATAGGTTGCTGATGGAGAGAGTAGTCTAGGTGGCTAAGGATCACACTTTTCATGTATATAGTTAAAGCAAAGCAGAGGCTTTGTTATTGATTTACCATCGACATATTGGGGTTGAGTATTTGTAAGGTTCCAATGTGAGGCATCCGCTTGTACGAAATTTAAGTTATTTACTTATTGAGTTTTCAACTCATTTGTTGTTGTTTAACCTTTTTTAGGCTCGTATGTATGAATCTCTTGCCTTCTCGTTTCAGTCTTCCTATATATATGGAGGTGTTGGTGCTCAATGTTGAGGATGCGACGATCGACATCCTTTTCCAGCGCCACACCACAATGGTGTTGATGGATGAGGGTGTGGGGTGTTGACAAAGACTTCTATGGTCCTCTTCGTGGTTTTGATGGTCTGCCTGGTGACATTGATGGGTCGGTGGTGCCCCCTTCTAATGACACTGTGGATGACCCTGATTCTGACTCTGATTACGACCTAGAGCTCGAGCTCGAGCTCGAGTCATGAGGATACCAGCTTTTGATTGGAGCTGTTTTTGGTCATCGCCCTTATAGAGGAGCTATGACTAACCTCTCCCCCTTATCTCTTTTCGTGGGATGAAGATCAGAATAACTCTAAAGAAGTGGGCTTGTAATTATAACGTTCCGATATATTAATGAAACATATATAAGTTGTATAGTATATGTGTGTTTTTCTTACTATTCGTCTGTTGTTAATGTTTGGGTGATTGAGATGCATTCTTCCGCATGTGCTTAATGGAAAAATAAAAATCAATGGGACAGCGACGCCTCTAAGGACGTCACAAATTAATCCCGTGGTGGATGTCACGTTCCCGTGGTGAAGGAATGTCCGAGGTGTGACATCAGAGTTTCTATAATCCATCAAAAAGAATATATACAACTAGAACTTAGCCAATCCAACAACTAGCAACAACTATGTACACAACTTCCTTAAGCCATACCCAAAAAATACCACTCCCAAAAGTTTCCCACCGATGGCGCTCTCGCTCTACTTGCCGTTAACCGAGGAACCTGAAAAGATTGAAGGACGAGTGGAATGAGTAACCATAACTCAATGAGTAGTACATATTTTCTAAACAGATTAAGCAACCACTATACATGTAAAAAAAGCAATACCAAACTTCATAGCTCAAACTTAATATGTAGAATACATATTGAATCATATAAGAGCTAGTCCTTATCATCAAAGCTATATACTAATATGAAAAAAATCATTTAAATCACCATCATAATTCAAGTATCAATGGTCAAGTCCATTGGATAATCTCCATAAAAAATCACACATTAATGGTACATTAATTGATCAATCTATTTTTCAATACCCTACCGTGGTCACAACACAACGCCCACAACGCCTAGTGACAAGGCGACCAACATTCTTCTTTAGTAAGGTCTCCACTTACAAAGTTGGTGGCTTGCCCTAGAATGATATCCTATATCTGATATGCATATCCCTTAACTCTCACTGGGTTCATAGTCTTATTGAGCACAAACAACCATCATCCAATACCAAAAATCTAATATAGAAATCAATATTATAAACCAAGCAAATAACTTTTCACAACATTATCATCCGCCATTTCCTATCCATTTCTTAAATCATCACAAACCTTTCCATAAACTAGTTGCAAAGCAATTTCATATACGCACGATGTCCCGACACAATTCAATATGTTCTTCAAACCGTTCTCAAATAACCATGAGGCAGTGAATACTAGATCCCACTTTATGCAACAAAAATACTCTTCTCAATTCAATATATATACATATATACTTCAAGACATGGGTTTTAAAAATCAAAGAAGATATGGTACCACTCATCTTGTTGCCTAAAACCAACCAATAAACGTCACTCGTATCGTCAAACTCGTAATCCTAACAAATAAGCAAGAAACAATGTTAAAATTAAGTAATACACTACCTCAACTATGAAATGGCTATAGTATGCCTAAACATTAACAAAACGACTCCAACGCACTAACAAATAGCATACCCAAAACGATTATTCAAGCCATTTGCGACGCGAAGTTGAGCGCAAAACTTGTTTACGCCATAACTTTCTCCACAGAATCCCGTTCCAAACGTACTTATGGTCAATAGAAAGCTCTTTTAACGTAGCACTAGAATCCCACCTTGACGTCCAAAATCAAGCCCAAAACCAACAAAATATGGGCTTGAAGTTGATAGACAAGTACTGTTCGTCACGTGTGGAAAACTTCAAAATTTTGTTTCGGACAAACTGTAAACTCAAATCAAGATCCATAATATCCTACGGTTGCATAACACACACACACACACGCACACGCACACACACGCACACACGCGCACACGCGCGTGCGCACACACACACACACACACACGTAGCTCAATGACTCAAAAATCGAATCGAACTTCGCCACACGAATCTCCAGTAATTCTGAATAACAAGCCCTAAGTCTGAAACTACTTTGATTGAAAGAACGAGAGGGGATAACAAGCCCTAAGTCTGAAACTACTTTGATTGAAAGAACGAGGGGCGCGAGCGCTTACTTGGCATTTCGTTATGCAGTCGAGTTGATTTGGCAAGGTCCCAAAGACATGCACATGAGAAACCTTTTTTTTTTCCTCTTCCCTTTCTCTCTTCTTCTCTTCTTCTCTCTTTCTCGAACTGCTTCTATCCCCCTTGAAAAGAGTGGGCGTCCACTGGGCACTTCTTTTTCTCTTCTCTTTTTGACTTTTCAACCCCTTTTTTTCATCTGACCACAAAAAAAAAAACCCTTTTTATAAAAACCAAGTAGGACCCACCATTTCTTTCATCTAGTAAAAAAGAAGTCCAACTATTACACTTTTGATGGATTATAAAAACTCTGATGTTGTGAGAAACCTGTTGGTTTATTTAGTATGTATGTTGGAGATATATATGTTCATATCAAGTTATTGATTATGTTTGAGGTTACATCTTTCGTGTGGAAGAACAGCCGTGTCATCGCTTTTCTTGTAGTTTGGGGGTGTGACACAACTTGTTTGGACAAATCTGCCAATTCAACTTCCTGACAGACTGAGTTGTTTGTCTCTGGCTCTGCCCAAGTTGGAGGCAAATTGTCTTCTTTATTTGATGTCTCCAATATAGATACTCTGAAAGAGAATTCTTAGTTGAGATAATTAGCATATGACCAATAAACAAAAATATAAATCAACACAAGTCCATTGAAGTCCCATTTTATCTTTCGTCTCCATTAGTGTGGTCTTTTTTTTATGATTAGAGATAAATGTACTCAGGTTAGTCACACACTTCCCTCAAGATTCAATAATGTTTTAAGAAGAATTTGACTCCCTCTATTACTAATCTACTCATTTTCACAATGTTTGGCCATTTTATCTTGGTGGACCTCACGTTTTTCACATCCTAACAATACCTCGAGATCAAATGAAGTTGTACCTCCTTTTATTTGGTTTCTTCTTGTTGGCGCAAAAAAGTTGGCTAATTCGGCCTAGAATTAAAAGGGAGTCTGTTAGGTCTAATGTGTAATAAGGCCACTGATTATCAGGGATACCGAAGACTCGAGATTAGTAACTACTCGGGAGAAAGAAGATAAGGATGAAGATAGTTTTGAAACTTGATGCCAACAATGCCAAAGATAATACGAAGCATTTATTGATGTGGTACTGAAGTCTCCAGAAACAGTTTGAATTTGAAGTCAATATGTGCCGGAAAGCGTTTACTTATAAATTAGGTTGTAAGTAGCCAACGAAAGGTAGTTATAGAGGACCTTTTGTCAACGATGGCAATAACACTTGTTTTTGGCTATCTTTTCTTTATATCGCATATTTACTTTTTATCGCACATTTTTATCTCCCATTTGTCTTTTACTTTATTGCCTCGCGGAATAGAATTAAGTCACTTCCTTTTAGAAATTACACAGAACCCGGTCCCAAAAACAAAAGAGCCAAAGATTTGCCACTTCGGTGAAAGATATTCGCAAGGGAACGCTTTCCTGGCGAACACTTCCTTTTCTTTTTCTGCGGGTTCCACTCCTTTTCTTGCCTTTGTGCGTAATAGAGGCCCTTGTTTTGGCAATTCTGAAGGCAATAGTAATGGCATGGTAAACAACCAGGATGACGAAGAGGAAGACAATTTCACTGCATCAAACTGACTAGAGCATCATCGCCTCGAATCAATTAATGCCACCATCGCCGTCCACCGGCCCCTTTTCCAAGAACTCTCTTTCCAGCTCTGGCCTCCTCCACCTCCTCGACTCCCACCTTTCTTACCCGCAGCAAGCCCCCACTCCTTGATTCTCGCCGATCGCCGCTGAGCGGGACTATGGTTGTGATCCCGACAAGACCACAGTTTTGCCTACATCACCGTCATCACCCTCCGCACTTGGTCCTTATGATGTCCCTGGATCAACTTATTAAAGTATTGTCCACTTTGGTTTATCCCATACTGAATCTCATTGTATTGTCCTTTGGCATATAAGTGGGCACCTTTTCAAGAGGTCACCCATTATAGTAGTGCTCCCACGTGAGCACATCTAAGCATTGCTATTATGTTAAAAGATGTCTCCGTGAGTTGATTCCACTTCTCACATATATATCCTAAAATTGCTCTCCCCCTTTTTGGTGTGCAATTTGATTCTTTCCATTTCCCTTTGCCATCCAATAAGCCTATTGAGAGTTGCTCCTTGTGCAAGCTCTCTTGACTCCGTTGACCACTCCTTACCCTCATGAACTAAGTAGTTACAAGCTAACTAGCTTCCGCATGGTTCATCCTTGAACCACACACCTACAGGAGGAGGGCCTACCAGCTTCCGCATGGTTCGTCCCCAAACCACACATCTACTAAAGAAGGTCCCACTATGATATCATATTGTGATATCCCTCGATTATTTAATTGAGATATCGTCCACTTTGATCCATCCCATACCGAACCTCACGATTTTGTCCTTTGGAGTACGGTGGGCACCTTCTCAAGAGGTTGCCTATTCTAGCAGTGCTTTTACGAGAGCACGCTTAATTTTGGAATTCTAAAGCTAATTATTGTTGTTAAATGGCGCCTTCTTGAATTAATTCCAGTTCTCTCATATATAATTTAGAATTGCTTTCCCCCTGTTTGGCATGCAATTCCATTCATTCTTGCCCCCTTGACTATCCTAAAAGCTTGACAGTCCTTTGGCCTTGGCGACCTCGCCCTTGTTGGATCGAGGTGTTACAATCCCCACCCTCTAGTTCAGCATTGACATGAATGTGTTGTCCTTGGTCACGAGTGCCGGAAACCGATCATCCCCTTAGGATACAATTGGACCTGGGGATAACTAGGATGTAAATAAGAGGGTCTTCTCTTCTCTTGGAAAAGAAAAAGATACAAGGGGAATTAGGGGTGCTAGGCATGTGGGTTCCGACACGTAAAAATAAAAAAAGCATCCGTGGAGCCTAAGTGGTATAACGGTGAAAAAGTGATTGTGAATGGTTCTCATTAGTAGGGGTGTGCAACAAAAACCGCCCGAACCGGGACTGGACCGGACCAGACCGAACCGATCGGTTTTGGGCGGTTCCCACGGTCAGTGGTCCGGTTCCTGGTTCCTAATCTTGGAACCGGCAACCGGTCGATCTAGTTCCTGGTTCCAAGGTGGGAACCGGACCAACCGGACCGACCGGACCAGACCAAATTTTTTTATATATAATTCATATACATATAATATATGAATATTATATATGAAACTTATTGCAATCAGAATTGCAATTGAGGTAACAACTTCTTATGTGGCCAAAAGACCACCAAAACTCTTAGAAAATTTATTTGTTAGTTTTATCTTCTACTCGATGTGGGACAAGGCTTTAGAAGTTCCTCATGCTCACACACTCTCTCTCTTGCTCCCCTCACTTGCAAACAACAAGGCACTTCAAGTCTCAAAGAGTCTGACATCGACTAAACATTCAAAGCATAGAAGATTTTACTTGAAGTGCCTAAGCCAATCACAGATTTTACTCAAATTGTTCATGGCTTTTATGCTTAAAATTAAGCGTGAAACACATAAATTTCCTTTTTTGATGTAGTTTTTCACTCTTGTTTTATCAATATACATATTGTTAAAGCAAATTCTTGGTTAAGATAATTAGCACATGGCCAATAAATAAATAATAATAAATCAACACAAGTCAATTAATATATCATTTTATCTATCGTCTCGGTTATTTTTGTCTATTCAAATTGATTTAAACCTCTGTGTAGGTCCGCAAAGGGAAAATCCTCTATCAACATCACTACTCCATGTGTCGAAACAATCCAAGAGTTCAAATTAAAAACTGCAAGATTGTAACTGCGTATATATAAAATCATGAAAAATCCCATGCTTAGATTATTTTCAACAGATGGAGGTCCTCTCCTCTATAGTCCCATGAAAGGAATTCCTTACTTCAATAACAGAAGGATATGATTTTTCTCATTGAGTTCATGTCACATTAGATGAATATAAAGATCTCTTTTGTTATTAAGGATAATGTGATCTAGCTAACTCTTCCTTTAAGGCATCACACTGGTTGTGCTTTGCTTAATCTTTAGGATGAATAAGAACGCCCCAGAGGGTGAGGCCCGATATTTCACGATCGAACGTCCCGTGGAGGGCAAAAGAAATCGTCCCCACGCTTTTTGGGCCCATCGTGAATTCGCCGGCACGGAGATTTTTCTTTTTCTCCTTCGGCTTCAGTATCAGATACTCCGTGCCCTTCTTTTTGGTCCCATTCGGCAGGCGTAGTTCGAGCTCCACCGGATATTGCCATTCATGGTCAGTTCCGATGAGTTTGACCACGGATGCGACCTCATATGTAGTATTGGGAGAGAGCGCTCTTGTCTTAAATCTTCCCTCAATTGAGAGGCAGGATAACTTCTTCAATTCGATAACATGTATGTCGACAGCCCTGCGGAAACTGAACCTAGAGAATTTTAATATTCACAAAATCGCGATCTGACGCATGCCAACCAGATATATAACATATGGATGTTACATTAAGTAGTGTTCTAATTTCCTTGGAATCAAACAAATTTGTGAAAGATGTACCATTTTTCTTTCTTGGTGATCCAACTTGAGCAACTTCCTCTCTCGTCCAAAGTAATTTCACATGCCTTTGGAAGGACCAGGAAGCAGTTCTTGTGGAGCTTCGCATCGACCCAAAACTTCTGTCAAATCCACTGTGAGGTGAAAATTTTTTCGTAGGTAATCACTATCACTGATTGTAAGAGATTTTTTATTTTTGCAAAAATGTGTGAGATGTGCCTTTCCTAGCTAAAGAAACAAAATAGTATCATCGAACCAAATCTATGCCTTCGATGTCATCATGCAAATTATTGCTAACCACTATTTCCTTTTGGAATATGGTGTGCAGTGTGCTTAATTAGTTCTTGGATTGATTCAATTTATCTCGTAAAAGGTCCTCAAGACCTCACATGTGATCAATAGACTGACATGACCACACATCTCGCAGTTAGTGCTGTTAGATAGATAGATAGATAGATAGATAAATGGATGGATGGAGTTGAAAGAGAAATGGGACTTTGCCTGTGTGTTGTTTTCCAGGAGCACTCCTTCATATACCACGCTAGACCAATCCTTGATGTTGATGGATGAAATGTTGGCTGGTGCGGTTGCTTTTCTCATCAGGGCTAAAGTGTTGAGAGAAGCCTGATGAACAATTTCCTCATCAGATGCAATTGAATTACTATCTGTTGTTGCTTCAATTTCCATTTTCTTTCAAGAAATTAGAGTAGCTGTCGTAGTACGTATTAATAACTTTATTGCAATTGTACACACAAAAGGTCAAGAAAAGATGAGGAAAATTTCTTTTACCGATTTTGTGATATGCTTTGTTCGAGCAGGAATGTCGAATTCTTTGAGTTATGCAAGTTAGTTCAGGCAGCCATCGAATGCTTTGCTTGGGAAAACAGAGGGATCAAAAGAAGACACCGTGGGGCCAACATGCTCAACAGATCCAATAGGCTCGATCCACCTGATCTATAAACCATACAAGATTGGCTTTTCATTCCACGTGTGAGGCTGCTAAGTTATTGATGTTCCGTTTATTGGAATTTTCAAACTTCCGTACAGGAAAAGACACGGTCTTGTCGTTCAACTTTCTTGCTGAACAATCAGGATGTGAACATGAATGCCATGGGGCCTGTAAGTGAAAAAGGAAAGTTCGGGCATGGAGCAGTGAGATCGTGAGTAGACTTAAAAAAGACAGAAAGAAAAATCACGCTGAGCATTAAGGAGATGGTGCATGGCAGATCTGGTGGAGTTCTAGAGCAAGAAAACAGCAGTGTCAAAATATGCGACGCAATGAGATTTTATATGATGTGATCTCTTTCCATTTACTTGCTTAAATTATTAAATTGGACTTTTAATATTGTGCCTTATTAGTCAAATTCCACATACTGGAGCTTGTTGGGAGGCTTTGATGTCATGGTGAGTCGATGCTAAGAGAGCTTTGCTTTGGAAGATGATGAACAGTTAGCTTAAATTAAGAAGATCAATAGTAAAGGGAAAGGAAAAATAAAGATGGCTGGGAAAAAGAAGAATTCATCAAATTACTCAAAAAAACAAGGATCATTTTATCGGATCGCGGGCTCATGTAAGATGGTCGGCAATAATTGGACCATAGCATCAACATTTTCATTGGAAAATTGACATGAATGACTATTTTGAAATTTTGTGCAAAAATCTAGAATTACGTTAGTCAAATTGAAAAGTTTTGAATTGAATTGGCAATCGTACAAAATTTAGCTTATATATGTAACTTGCCTTAGCAGCATAAGCAAATTTATCCTTGATTTTGTCTCCATTTCACCAGATCTTGGTGCACATAATATTCTAATGATAATATTTATTCTCTTTACCATTTGGACGGGAAAACGCCAATCTTTGTATTCGCTTGAGCTCCTTAAACCTTTCGATAACAAAAAGAAGAAAAAACTCCTTGAACTTGTATGGGTCACGATCTTTCTTATTCGTCAGTGGCCTTTTGAATGCTCAATTTTTTCTATATCTCTTTGTTAGATTAGATTTCAACATATATAACTTCCGATAGAATACAAAAGCCAAGATATATCTACTGTTGAAAACTCATTTTGATCACACTCTTATCTTGAACATCTGCCAAACCAAATACAATCAAACCAATCAAAGAAGAGGCATTGTAGCCACAGCCGTCTCCTAATCACAACATAGAACAAATCAAAATTAAGAGCATACGCAAAGTCGACGACACAAATGCACTTCTCACTCCCGGATCTCACCGAGACACTACTCGATGTTGCACTTATATAAGGTTGCACGGTTTGGCTGAAAATTGAGAAGACAGTCTTATCTTCACCGACTCAATTCCTCTACATCATTGTCCTTTTTAGCTAAATTAATCTATGAAAAAAAACAAAAAGATTTTCACGTTTTATGGATAATTTTGGGAATCCCATTTTCCTCAAGTTGCTGTGATGTGATACATCAAATGGAATCTATAATATTAGTAATTTGGTGTATTTGAGAGGGAGCCACTAAGGAGTTGACATGTGGCTTCTCCCTTAGTTGACGCTTACCCCAATTGTTTTCCTTTTCTTTTATTCTTAGACCAAGACATTTTTTTTGTATTACTTGCTATTATTACAATTGCAAATTAATAATAGTAAGACCATATGGTCAAAAATAAACTCATAAAGTGGAATATGAGAGTCGATAATTAATTTGTTCTTTGTTGCTGTAGTAGGTTGCTTCCTTTCAATAAAAGGCAAAACCAATTTCACTAAGAACATGATTAAATTCTTTATTCATTTTTAGATACATAAGTCAATAAAAAATAACTTATCTAATAAAATTAATCTCCAAATGAGATTTAAAAAATTAATTATGAGGTAAAGAATCACATTCTCATAAGTCGCTGTGTGGTTTACTATAGAACTTAGATATCACATCCAAAAATTGAAATAAAAATTGATATTTCATAATGAATTAGGTAGTTAAAGTTAAGAGACGTCTTACCCTTTAGTATAGCAGTGATTACATCTATCTTTTCTTTTTTTTTAAAAATAAAAATTACACTTTACATCATCCATGTTTTATTAGATTATTACTTTTTTCTGCTCAATAATGATCAATTTACTTATTTTTTATAATCATCTATCAAATCTCTTCTTCAAATTTTTTTTCTTTGTTTGGAACTGCATCAAAAGTGGAAGCTACCGGTTAATAAGAATGTACATTCACTAATCTCGGTTATCAGAGTTTGGCTATATTATTAGAAAATGCTTGAGAGTATTGCAAGATTATTTACCGATGTTTTTTAGTCCTTCTATTTATAAGTATTTTCATGCACAGAGTGGAAGTCCATTGAGAAGTTGACTAGTGGCCCTCGCATTGTGTGACCTAGCTTCTACCTTTCACAAAGCTTAGTAATAGAATCCCAAAATTAGGTCATATAAAAAATGCCTTACTTCATCGTGAAGTCAAGACCAAAAATAGGGAAGAGTGTCTTTCAAGGATAAATACTCCTGCAACACCTGTCCTCCACCTTCTTCTCTCTCTCTCTCTCTCTCTCTCTCTCTCTCTCTCTCTCTCTTTCTTTTGAAATCTATTTTTTAAAATCTAATTTATGAAATACAGAGGCAGAAAAAAAAAATAAAAGCCACTTCGGAAATATTTGTAGAGAGCACCTTTAGAGAACTTCAAAATCGATAATGTGTAGTTAATAAAAAGAAAATCCAAAAAACGAAGTTATCCATTTGTGTAAGTTTGAAAAAAAAAAAAAAAAAGAAGAATCAAACTTTTACATGAAAGGCCGAAACAACTATTTGAGCTACCAAATTGTTTACAAGTAAATTAGATAAAGATAAATATTTATAGTAGAAACTTTTGGGAGTTGTCACCCATGGAGCAGTAGCGGGAATGAAGAAAAAAGTATGATATGCATTACCTAATAATGAATTTAGGCATAAATTAAAATCTTACATCAATTCATGAGGATAATAGGAAATGGATACAAGAACAAGATAAAAGAAAATCCAAGGTTAAAAAAAAAATCTATAGTCAAGCAAAGAAATAAGTACCTAGAATGTGATGAAAGTGTCACAAAAAAGAAATGACAAGAAGGGAGATTGAATGGTTGACTAGAGAAATCATAGGGTGATGTGTTGATCATTGCACTTGTTGGTGGGATCAATATCTACCTAGAACCTGTTAAGAAGTATCGCATCTTGTGAGTACTATCTCAACCAATGGCTAAGCTCAATAAAATTATATTGCGAAGTGATTTACTAAGCATTTTGTATTTGAATAGGCCCATTCTTGCATAATACTACAATGAAAGATGTATATCCTTTAAATGAACAGAAGTAATCAAGATAATCGACTTTTAAATCCTCTCTCTTTGAGACAATATTATCTAATATTTTATTAAAATAATAAAAATTTAAAAGCATGTACCTAGCAAAGGGTAAAAACTATTCATTATGTATTGAGAAAAGAAAAACCCCGGCTTTGCTTGTAGCATTAAACTTGTCTATTGATAAATCCAGTTCATATATCTACTAATAGCTGAATGGAGCAACTTACAAACCAATTTGTTAATAGAAATTCAATCACTTTCTATGGACCGAACCATATATGTTTTTCAAGTAAACTTTTATTTTTTTTCCTTTTATTTTCCTTTTCTTGCTTTGAGATTCGGCCTCAGATAATTCTAAATCTAATGAAAAATTGACAATGTAGTCCCTGTGAAACCATGAAATGCGAGGTCTAAGCAAATCACATGCCATCTAACCATTGAGTATATAGAAATTAACCTAGAACATGGGAGGTTAATAGGGTTAGGCATGATAAAAATCCAATTAATTTTAGAGAATCTATTATCTAGTTAAAATGGAGCTCAAGAGATGTTTCCTTATATGCTTTTCACTGGGCACTTCACTTTACCTTTTTAATTGTCAGTTTTGCCACGTGGCTCACATTGACCAATAAGATTTTTGCTTAATGACTTGTCATTAATCATTTATATCTCTCCTACTAAACAGATAAAGAAAAAGCCTACAGATATCTTATCTCTTATTGAGTGTGAACTTGGAAAATTTTTTTTGATCAAATTCTATCATCTCCCAAATTATATATATATATATGGAATATAAAGGCTAAAAGATTGATAAAGAGAAAGCATATCAGTATTGTATCTCTTATTTGTAAATTGAAAAAAAAAAATCTAATTTAGAGAATGTATTTTATATTATTCTCTACACCATCATTGGTTATTTTGAATGTAGTTCCTTAAATGTACTTATGAACAGTGAAAATTATAAGCCAGTTACAAAATTCTCTTATTTTAAACTTAGTTTCTCAAATGTATTTTAAATAGGCAAAATTATCACAAAATTTTGCAATGATATTTTAATGTATTCATGAGTAAAACAATAAAACCTGAATTAAGATAATGGCAACTGGCATTTGTTGAATCAAATTCAAAATGAATTGGATATTCACTTAAATCAAAGTAAATATTGGTAGAAATTCTCTATGAATAGGAGGCCTCTCTATTCATTTTGAGAAGAACGGACGAAAACTTTAAATTCTGATTTGTCATCAAAATGTTCCTGAAAGTTAAAAAAAAAAAAAAAAACTTCAAAAAATGCAATAATCTATGTGTGGATTTACGTCATCACAATCTCAATCGAGATTTTGGTCATCCAGACCTCAACAAGTAGTCCTCAAGACCTCACCAAATATTTAGGTCATCAAGACCTTGACTATGATTCTTGGATTAGACAACAAGCCTTCAAGGCCCCCCAATATAGCTCATGAAATGGAATCAAAGATCGTGCTATCTGATTTGATTTGAGACCAAGCCACCAAGACTCTTGAATTGTACTCATGTGAAGAATCCAAGGTAGTATGTGACTTAAGATCATCAAAGTAGAATTAAAGTTTTCATCGTTTTATTGCAAATTGTATCACTATGGCTCGCAGAATTGTCTTTTCATTACTAAAGGAAAATAATTACATGGGTTTTTTTGTTTCATTTGGAAATTAGAGATTGTATCCCTTTTCTTAAAGTAATGCAGATTTGGTATACCACACTTCATAATGCATTTTTTTTTTTTGGGGGCAGCATTATCGAATGATAAAACTTTTATTCATTTGATTTAATATCATAAAAATTTTTAATATCATAAAAATTTTCATGAGCAATAATTTTTGCAATACAATTTTTGTCTATTTTATCTACAATTATATATTTGAGATTAAAATTGAAAAAATAGATATAGATCAAATATCTTCAAATATATTCTTAAAAATTACAGTTTACTTTTCAAAAAAATATTTACTATTGTGATAAAAAAATCTTACTAAAAGTGAATATATATATTAAAATTAAAAATACTTAATTTAAACTGCCTAGTGCATAAAAAAATAGGATTGAGGAAATTCAATTTCGAAATTTTGAAATTATGGATAAGGACAATTTGGAGGGCTTTACTTTTAGTAATGCAATTCTTTTTAGTCTACAATTCGAACATTTCGAACATTTTAGTTTAAACTTGAATAGGCAAATAAAGATATCTTTGAATTATTCTTCAATAGTGTATTTTATTTCTGAAAAAAATCACTAGTAAATCCAAGGACATATATTGAACTTAAACTATTTTGTCTTAGATTTCCATATACTACATAAAATTTGAAAATATAAATTATGTCATTTGAATAAATCTAACCTAAAAAAAATAAATTTCAGCGACTTAAGAATATTATATTTAGGAAGTCAAATATAGGCTATTTATTTGCATCTATCTCACTTAATCAGAAAATTCGTCCAATTCACAATCATTGTTTTATGATTTTCAGTATGGATTATTCTTATTCCTTGAATAAATTGCACTTGATTTTAATATCTCAGAATCAACTTAGTTATTGAAAAAGCTAAAATAGGGGAAAAAAAAAGTAGAACATCTACAAAGATATAAAATATTGCCATTATTCAAATCTCAATTTTTTTCTCTTGTATGGTATCTCATACTAATGAATGCAAGTGATTCCAAAATTTGTGAATTAGACATGTATGTCCATGCGAAGAGCAGGTTACGTTACTAGTATATGGTACACCTTGAATGAGATACACATATAATAGACAATATCATTGTTTCCCACTTTGCATTTCGGCAACCTAAAAAGCATTTGTTATTTCATTGTGAAAGCTCCATACAAACGTTGTGGTGACTCCTCTATAAAAGAATCTAATCTTTCGGTTTGCAATAGATAATTCCCACCCATGTCTGTGACAAGTCATGGTGAAATGATTGGAATAATTATCTTATAATTTGAACTTTATTATAAACAAGCAACTTACATTTCCTTATATTCGTTTGGATGTTTGCTAAAACCACACTGAAAACATGTTATATATATATATAGACACAGACAATGAAAATATGATAAAGACTATTCTCCACTTTTTATAATGCCAAACTACAAAAAAATAAAAATAAAAATGAAAACTTGTTTTACAAAACTTTCATTTTGATGAAATGACTTAACATTGTAGTTGACATGATCAAAATAAGAACACCGCAAGTATTATAACTTTCGTATGGCACTTACTTGAGGGTCATAACTTCTTCTTTTTCGACTATTTAAGTGTCATAACTTTTAAAAATATTCACTTGAGTATCATAACTTTTAATCAATCACTTAAGTCACTTCTTTTCAAAAAAAAATTTACCCAAGTGTCGGAAATCGTATGTAGCATAGCACTTGTGATGAATGTTTTTAATATTTTCTGTCCCTATAGAAGGTTGCTACCTTTCCAGAAAAGGCAAAAACAATTTTGCTAAGAACATGATTAAATGCTTTTATTCATTTTTAGACACACAAGTCAATAAAAAATGACTTATCCAATAAAATTAATATCCAAATGAGATTTAAAAAATTAATTACAAGGTAAAGAGCTATATTTTCCTAAGTCACCGAGTGGTTTACTAGAGAACTTAGATATCACATCCAAAGATTGAAATAGCAATTGATATTTCATAATGAATTAGCTAGTTAAAGGTAAGAGAAGTCTTACCCTTTAGTATAGCAATGAATACATCCATCTTTCCATTTTTTAAAAGTTACACTTTACATCAACCATTTTTTTATTAGATTATTTAGTTTTATGCTCAATAATGATTGATTTACTTATATTTTTGATAATCATTAATCAAATCTCTTCTTCAATTTTTTTTCTTTGTTTGGAACGACATCAAAAGTGGAAGCTACCTGTTAATAAGAATGTACATTCACCAATCTCATTTATCAAAGTTTGGCCATATTATTAGAAAATGCTTGAGAGTATTGCCGGATTATTTATCAATGGTTTCTAGTCCTTCTATTTATAAGTATTTTGATGCACATAGTGGAAGTCCGTTGAGAAGTTGACTGATGGCCCTTGCGTTGTGGCCCCCAGCTTCTACCTTTCACAAAGCTTAGTAATAGAATTCCAAAATTAGGTAATATAAAAAATTGCCTTACTTCATCATGAGGTCAAGACCAAAAATTGGGAAGAGTGTCTTTCAAGGATATATACTCCTGTACCACCCGTCCTCCACCTTCTTAATTTTTTTCTTTTAATTTTTTTCTTTTTAAATCTATTTAAAAATATCTAATTTATGAATATAGAGGCACAAAAAAAATTAAAAGCCACGTATGAAAATTTTTTGGAGAGCACCTTTAGATAACTTCAAAATTTATAATGTGTAGGTTAGTAAAAAAAAAAATCCAAAAAACGAAGTTATCCATTTGCATAAGTTTTTTAAAAAAAAAAATCAAACTTTTACATGAAAGGCCAAAACAACTATTTGAGTTACCAATTGTGTACAAGTAAATTTAGAGAAAAAGAAATATTTATAGTAGAAACCTTTCAGGAGT
The DNA here is from genome assembly GCA_017140255.1 of Eucalyptus paniculata subsp. matutina. Taxonomy (NCBI): domain Eukaryota; kingdom Viridiplantae; phylum Streptophyta; class Magnoliopsida; order Myrtales; family Myrtaceae; genus Eucalyptus; species Eucalyptus paniculata. The sequence continues at coordinate 31,647,023 of CM029444.1, read as the reverse complement.
TTTCACCCATGGAGCAGTAGAGGGAATGGAGGAAAAAAAAAAAGTATAATATGCATTACCTAATAATGAACTTTTAAGAGAAAAGGCATAAAAATAATCTTGCAGCAATTCACGGGGATAATAGGAAATAGATACGAGAACAAGATAAAAGAAAATCCAAGGTAAAAAAAAAAAAAAAAAATCTATATTCAAGCAGAGAAATAAGTTCTGAGAATGTGATGAAAGTGTCACAAAAAAGAAATGACAAGGAAGGAGATTGAATGGCTGACTAGAGAAATCATAGGATGGTGGGATCCATATCTACCTTGAACATGTTAACAAGTATCGAATCTTGTGAGTACTTTCTCAACCAAAGGCTAAGCTCAACAAATTTATACTGCAAAGTAATCTACTAAGCATTATGTTCTTGAGTAGGCCCATTCTTGCATGATATTACAATGAAAGATGCATATTCTTAGAATGAACAGAAGTAATCAAGATAATTGACCTTTAAATCCTCTCTCTTTGGGATAATATTATCTAATCTTTAATTAAAACATTAAAAATTATGTAAAAAGCACATACCTAGCAAAGGCTAAGAACTAGTCATTATGTATTGAGAAAAGAAAAACCCTTGCTTTGCTTGTAGCATTAAACTTGTCTATTGATGAATCCAGTTCATATATCTAGTAATAGTTGAATGGCGCAACTTAGGATGCATTTTGTAATATTTATATTATGAGAAATAATTTCTTTATAGAAATAATTTGTTTTCTATTTATATTCTCTAAAACAATTGTTGAGTAAAACAACATGTTTGGTAACTACGTGAAATTTCTATTCCATAATTAGAAAAATAACATGAATATATTTGGTACAACCAACATATTTTTTTTATGCCATAGAATTTCTTTTAACTTTTTAATAATTTTTTTAGAATATTCTTTTTTTTTCTCCTTTTCCTCTCTTTTTTCTCCTCCTCTAGCTGGGGCGGCGGCGGCGGTGGCGGCGGGCAACGGCGGGTAGTGGCGATCAACGACCCGGGGCTAGCAAGCAGTGGGCGACAGGCCTCGGTGGGGGGTAGGGAGTTTCCACCGGCTTATTAGAAGAGGAAGAAGAAAAAAAAAAAAAAAGAAATGAAAGAGAAGACTTATTTCTAGAAATTGTTCTTTGAACAAGAAACAACTTTTTTTTTTATTAACTTCTTATTTATATTCCAAATCTATTCAACCACTTTTCTATTTCAGGAAATAGAAAAGTCAACTGATGTTATCAAACAAATTTATATTATTTTTCTATTCTAAGGAGTAAAAGAACAAAAAAACAAAAAAACAAAAGCATTGCCATGCACGCCCTCACAAACCAATTTTTTAATAGAAATTCAATCCCTTTCCATGGGCTGAAAGAGCTAATCGTAGTAGTCTAAGGCCGAGATAAAATCTAATGAAAAATTGACAATGTAACCCCGTGAAACTTCCAAATGTGAGGTCTAAGCAAATCACATGCCATCTAACCATTGATATATAGAAATTAGCCTAGAACATGTGAGCTCAACATGCCATCTGATTGTTATTAGGCATGATAAAAATACAATTAATTTTAGAGAATCTATTATCTAGCTAAGATTAGAGCTCGACAAATGTTTCCTTATATGCTTTTCACATGGTATTTCACTTTACCTTATGTGGCTCACCTTGACCAATAAGATTTTAGCTTAACAACTTGTCATGAATCATTTATATCTCTCCTAGTAAATACATAAAGAGAAAGCATATAGATATCTTATCTCTTATTGAGTATGAACTTAAGAAAAAAGGATAAAATTTTCAGTCACATTCTATCATCTCCCAAAGTTTAGCTTGTTTATTCATGGAATATAAAGGCTAAAAAATTGATAAAGAGAAAGCATATCAGTATTGTATCTCTTATCTGTAGATTGAAAAAAAAAAAAAAAAAAAACTTGTTTAGAGAACGTAGTTTATATTATTCTCTACGCCAGCATTGGTTATCTTGAATGTAGTTCCTTAAATATACTTATGAACTGTGAAATTATAAGCTACACTATATTCACAAAATTAACCCTTTCATGTATAGGGTGAATTTGTGGAAAGTACCAACCTTGAATAAACATGTAATTTCAACATCTTATGTATATGTTTTCTTATCCTCAAGTAGCAATCTCACCTTTTGCATTGGGTATCCCTCAACATGGGTTCAAAATCTCGAGCCATTTTCTCTTGGCACCAATTTTTAGTCAACCATTGCTTAAGATGACACAATCAATTTAACATTTACACTATCTCATTTCACCATCTAACTTTGGAGTTTGGATTATTGCTCGCATAATTATTCTTCTCATGAGGAATTGCCAATCAAGAGAGGTTTAGAATAACTTATGAAGAACGTCCCCAATGGAGAATCTAGTACTTATCTCATACGACACAAGGAATTGCCAATCATGAGAGGTTTAGATAAGTTTGTGGTGAATGGCCCTAATGGAGAATCTAGTACTTATCTCATATGATACACAAGGAATTGCCGATCATGAGAGGTTTATAATAACTTGTGGTGAATGGCTCTAATAGAAAATCTAGTACGTATCTCATATGATACACAAGGAATTATAGATCCCAAGAGATTTAGAATAACTTGTGGCAAATAGCCCCAATAGAGAATCCAGTACTTATCTCATATGATACACAAGGAATTGTAGATTCCAAGAGGTTTAGAATAACTTGCGGAAAGTGGCCCCAAGAGAATTTAGTATTTATCTCATATGACACATAAGGAATTGCCGATTACAAGAAGTTTAGAATGACTTGTGGCGATTAGCCCCAATGGAGAATCTACAACTCATCTTATATGACACACAAGGAATTACCAATTGCAAGAGGTTTAGAATAACTTGTGGTGGTTAGCCCTAACATAAAATCTAGCACATATCTCACATGACACTTAAGGAATTGCCGATCGTGAGAGGTTTAGAATAACTTGTGGCGATTGGCTTCAACATAGAATCTAGTACATATCTCACATTATACTTAAGGAATTGCTAATTGTGATAGGTTTAGCATAACTTGTGGTGATTGGCCTGACAGAGAATTTATTACTTACCTCACACAACACTTAAGGAATTGTCGATTGCAAGAGGATTAGACTAACTTGTGGCTAATTAATCTCAATAAAGAATCTAGTACTTATCTTATATGACACACAAGGAATTGCCGATCTTGAGAGGTTTAGAATAATTGTGGTGAGTTGGCCCAATGGAGAATCTAGTACTTATCTTAGATGATACACAAGGAATGACCAATTACGAGAGATTTAGAATAAATTGTGGCGAATGACCCTAATGGAGAATCTAGTACTTATCTCATGTGACACAAAAGGAATTTGATACAACTCTTGTTAAGTTGTGGCGAATAGCTCCATGGAGAATCTAGTACTTATCTTATATGACACACAAGGAGTTGTAGATCTTGAGAGGTCTAGAATAACTTGTGGTGAATGACCCAATGGAGAATCTAATACTTATCTTATTTGACAAAAAAATGAATTGTTGATTGCAAGAGGATTAGAATAACTTACAGCAATTGGCCCCAATGGAGAATCTAGAACTTATCTCATATGACACACAAGGAATGGCCAATTACAAGGGGTTTAGAATAACTTGTGGCGATTGGCCCAACATAAATCTAGTATATATCTCACATGACACTTAAGGAATTGCCAATTGTGAGAGGTTTAGGATAACTTATGGTGACTGGCCCCAACATAGCATCTAGTACATTTCTCACATGACACTTAAGGAATTGTCGATTGTGAGAGGTTTAGGATAACTTGTGATGATTGGCTCAACGGAGAATCTATTACTTCTCTCACATGACACTTAAAGAATTGCTGATCGTGAGAGGTTTATATTAACTTATGGTTATTGGTCCCAATGAAGAATCTAATACTTATCTCATATAACATACAAGGAATTGTCAATCGCAAGAGGTTTAGAATAATTTGTGGTGATTCGCCCCAATGGAGAATCTAGTGATTATTTTATATGACACACAAGGAATGACTAATCGCAAGAGATTTAGAATAACTTGTGGTGAATAGCCCAATAGAGAATCTAGTGATTATCTTAAATGACACATAAGGAATTGCTAACACCACTCTTGTTAACACGTGCATTAATTCTTCCTCTATTTTCATCTACAAAAACAGCAGATGCGGGTTCACTAGATTCTCTCATACGGATGTTCTCACTTAGAATCAAATCTTGAATCTCATTAAATACCAAGCTTGTTGACCAAGAGGAAATTATTAACAACAGTTATAGTGATATTGCAACTATCAAGTATTGAGGATAATAGAATGAAAGTATGTACCTCATCTCAAAGTCAATCTCAACTAAACTCAATTGATTAACAATCACATAAAATTCATTAATATGATAGCAATTGATGCACCTTCACTCATCTTCAAGTTCAACGGACGTCGCATGAAGTAAACTTTGTTGATCGCATATAGCTTCTCGTACATATCTGATAGGGCTTCCATCAGTCCCACATTGGTCTTCTTGTTCACAATGTTAAATGCGATGTTACGAGCCAACGTCAGTCGAATAACATCCAACGCTTGTCTATCCAATAATTCCCATTCATTTTGCTTCATTGACTCTAACTTCTCCCCAAACAAGGGCAAGTGTAGATTCCTTTAGCGAAAATAATCCTTAATCTACATATTCCAAAAACCAAAATCATTCCCATCAAATTTGTCGATTGTTACTCTTCCTTCTTTTGTCGCTATCGATTTGCTTTTGATTTTCTTTAATTCAACTAAGTCTAGCTATGATACAAATTGTTGTGGAAGCAAAGGATCAAACAATAAAATATATAGAACGAGAAAATAAATTGAACACTGGATTTATGTGGTTTAGTTGTAGTGAGCTATGTCCACGAGGAGAGTAATAAATAATTTGACTTTGAATCAAGCGATACAATAGAGATTACAATTACACTCAAGTCACTCAAATAGTCTTAGTGTTTTCTAGCGTCTAATTAGATCCAATAACTCATGCAATATTCAACCTTGCAATTTTTTATGAAATAATCTCTCAATCTTATGAATGAATTACACAAATCTTACCTTAAGATTTAATTGGCTTCAACATTCTTGGATATCTTCATGATGTAATTCACAAGCAGTAGCAACTCTTTGATAATTACGAAAAACATACACTTCTTATCTGTAGACAATAATTATATCAAAAATATGAAACATTTTGCAACTAGTAAACCATTCAAATAAAAAATCTATTCAAAATAAGAAATCTACTTGAATTAAGAAACTTTCATTTCGGGCTCAAACTCGAGACATATTTTCGATCACTTGAGCTATAGCTTGTGGTGAATGACCTCAATGGAGAATCTAGTACTTATCTCATATGACACAAAGGAATTGCCAATGATAAGAGGTTTAGAATAACTTTTGGTAAATGGCGGGCCATAAAGAATATAATACTTATCTCATTTGACACTAAGCTCTAGAATATGGAACTTTACTCTTTCTTTTTCCAAGGAGACACTTTGAATATATTTTGTGCCTCTTTGCACGACATTCCTCTAGCAAATTAGACAACATCCAAATGGACTAGATATACGTAGTGGTCGTAAGTGTATGCATCTCATATGGGTATTTTGCACAATCCTTCATAGACTCCATACACTAATCCTTGAGGTCACTAGCAATTGCTTGTCTCACCAAGGTTAGAGAAGCAAGGGAAGGCCTTCCCTCGTCTCCTTGGCTTTGCCCAATTCACTCGGCCAAGTTCAAATTTCCATGTTTAGCCGATGCTCCTGCCATATATATTCTTTTATGCTCCTTTTAAGTCACAAAAAATGAATAATTTGAATAATATTTTCCTAAAAATGATCTCACGAAAAATATTTTTATCAATGACAACAATACATATTTAAATATTTTCATAAATGATGAAAATATTTTTCGTTCATTTACTTTTGTAAGGCAAATATTTTTAAAATAATTCATTTTTCGTGAAATAAATTGAGCCTTAGTACTCATTCATTTGGGCTCTAGATCAATAAATTCATCCCGAATGGATGGAAATCTTATGCGAAAGTGCTTGCTAAATGGTCTCCAGAGAGTAACGACAAATTTGTAAAATGTTGTCAAAATGTGTGTTAACGGTAGCGCCTTTTTTGAGTAAGAGAAAAAGTGAGTCATATTCAAATGCTTCTTAAGAATATATAACACGTTATTTTGTATACACATCATTTTTTTTAATCAATCATAATATATATCTCTAGCAATGCTAGCGATTAAATAGATACTTTCTCTAGGTCTACCCTCACCAACTTCTTTTATTTAACCCATGCAACAAGGCATTGGCCCTATGCTGACCCACGGAGGTGTACATAGCTATCCATGTTCCAGTGAGAGGTGATTGTAATCTTTTACATTCAAGTGCTTATTTATCTTTGTAAGAAGGAAGACACAATTAGCACAAATTTTAAAAAGATGTATTATATTTTATCATAATATATGTAAACTATCGATATGATGACTTGTAATCTTTTACATTCAAAGTGCTTATTTATCTCTGCAAGAAGGAAGACACAATTATCACAAATTTTAAACGGATGTATTATATTTTATCATAATATATGTAAACTATCGGATCTGATGGAATTCACATGAAAATTGTATGAGATCCATAAGATTTAATGGTAAAGATGTTTAATGTATATCTAAGTTAATGGTTGTGTTAACCAGTGCCCCCGACACTAATTAAAAATACCAATTAATGAATAATTCACTTTTTCTACTCAGTAATTACGCATAGCTCGACAACTAGTGCTCGGACAATGCAAAGTTTCCAGAGTCAGTTGCTTTATAAGTGCTTAACAAAGACACTAGCTAATAAAATCATTAATTAAAACACACTTTTTTCTCCCTTTTTCATAAGCATCAAAATTGTCCTCAACACTTCCTCACAACAATGGGACACTATTGTAATCACATAACTAACTAACCTATATTTTATCAAACTTTTACCTTTTTCGTAACCACCTTTCTCGGCCTACATAGGACAGTTCTCACCTTATCTCAAGAATGAGAGTAATATTAGCAAATAAGATCATAAGATTATCTCAAGAATTAGTATATGTATTTTATATTTAACGTGCTTTCCTTCTATGAAATACTTTCCATTTCGAAACAATTGGCGATATTAGTGCACATTAGAAAGTGCTTTGCAAAGTGTCATCAGGTGTACGGAGCGGAGCCTGATTCATGGACATCTAGATTCTCTATTTCATGAGTTAGCATAAATGCGCAAGAGCAGTATTTGCTCATATTAGCTCTTATTGAATCTTAATTTATTCTAAGAATTTGACATAAGCCTATGACTTCAAATAAATCAATTGAATAGAAAATAAAACAGGACCAACTCGCCTACGTTTGACTAAAATAGGCTGGACGAGATTAAGCTGGAAATGGGCTAAATATGTCTCATGAGCCTAATTATTGTAATGGGCAATTTTGTTGACCATGTTTATTTCATTAAGATGGACAAATACTTGTCTTTATTAGTCTATGCTTTAACCTCTTTTTCAATCTCTTTCAATGGTCTTGCGGGCTTAAATTTGACAATGAAAATGATGACCAGGACGATTAAGACAGACCCAATATATAAAGAGCAAGCTCACCATAAGAAAATCACGTTTATAATTTTTAACAGAAGTAATGTCTTATCTATATTTCAATCATGCACATTAGACCAACCAATAAAGTTAATATACTAAGTGATGTAATGGACTTTTATTGGGTATTAAATATGTCCCATTTGTTTAAACGCTTGGCTACTTGCAACTTTACCAAATCAATTAGTATACCGACTTTGTAAACTGTGAAGAAGACTAATTCCAGCCATTTGAAACATTGAAAATGACTTTAATTTTGCCAAAACCTAAATTTAGGGTTAGGGTTTGAAGAAAAATTGTGATTTAGCCCCAATTTGTTATTTTGGAGCAAACAAATGGGTCAAACGATGTTGTTGCAATATTTTGTTGATTTCATTTTTCTAGCAAGTCATATTGAATGGTTTATATTTAAGTGATGCCATGTTGGGTTTTCTAGCCACATAAATCGTCAATGGCACCCAAATAAACTATTTTAAACTAATGTGGCACTCAAGTAGTCGAATAAAAAGTTATGGCACTCAAGTAAATTTTGTACAAGAATTATAATACTTGTGGTGTCCTTAAACCAACTTTAGGATGTTACAAATTCTCACACTCATTAGTATTGGCTTATACCACCAAGTGAAACTTCTCCTACTCAATATGTGGTTCTGTCCATTCTTGCCCCCGTGCCATCCTACAAATCTGCAAGGAGTTACATCTTGTCCAAACTCTTTTGACCTTATGGTCATTCTCTACCATTATGAATTGGTTATGGGTCTAGTCCATCCACAAAAACTCATAACTGCTGATGGGGTCTTGCTCTAATTTCATTTGTAACAACTCGATTTTGTCCACATGGGCCAACCCTTTAAAAGGAATACTCTACACACTCACACAAGGTAGTGTCTATTTGGGGTAGGTGTTTACTTATAAATCACTCATTAGGGTCTCTCACCATTTGATATGGGATTGTGGGATGTTGCAATGCATATGTCTTGTCTTCCCACAGAAAAAAAAAATTATCTTGGTGGGTAAGAAGGTAAAAAAAAGTTCTATGAAGATGGATTATTATCCTTAGTCTTACATACATAAAGTCATGTGGCCTTGTCATAATGACCATTTTAATCTTCCACAGCATCAAGTAAGCATTCTCGCTTTCATCAATTTAAACTTGTATGTCGTCTTTTGGATCTTTCAATTGTATATTTTATGGTCTATCAAGAAAAGCAAAAGAAGAAAAGAGATGCAATGTGTCTTCTTTTGCACTTTTACGTGTGATTCTTTATTCCCAAAAGGAAAAAGGAAAAGTAAAAGTAAAAGAGAGATGTGACGTCTCGGTTCAATATATTAATACACTTGAAAGTCCTTTGGTACATTTTTCATGTGGAAGCAAAGGGCTAATGCATATCGTATACTAAAGAATGACCTCATGATCACCGGGAGAAGTAAAGCATAAGATCCAACCAAAAAAAAAATACGTAAAGCATAACATGAAATTGCTCTTTATCATCCCCATGTTCACCGGATTAAAAGTAGGCTTGTGCATGAAAATGAATATCACATATTGATCAAATTAAGTCACTTGTGGATCAAGCAAATTTCTTTTATCAAGTCAAGCTTTTGCCATCTTTTTAATTTTTTAAACATCATTGTGTTTTGGAGTGACTTGCTAGCTTGTGCAATTCTATAAGACCGTAACTTAATAGTTCAAGGAGCGGATTGTCAAGATTTTAGAATAGTAGAGCCCAATTATATATGGGTTTTAATGGGTCTTAACTATGCACACTTGCAACCCACCAAACAATGCCTCCTCATGTTTGGGCTAGCTAATGCAGTTTGGGCTGTTGTCGGGCCGAGTTTGCAAAGTCACTCATACCTTGTAGATTTCAGACAATAGCAACCATGCACATCACGTGGTGGATTGGTCTCGCAGAAAAAAAAATTCACAATCAAATTAAGCAATATGACATATACTTGTAATCATTGTTAATAATCATAGATGGATAAAATATTACTTGTAAGACGACGAACCCACGTATCTTAAATGGGCAAGTACATCAAGAGCATACTGATGAACTACAAACTTCACAAACGAAGAAAGAGAAAATTAGATTTGGTATGTATCTCACCAAATCAAAACTTCATAATCAACAACTCCAATTCAATTCAACAGTTTAAAATCAAGTCAAATTCGAATGAAATTTTGGTTAGGACATATATCAAGATAGTGGATCATACTCATGACTTAAACCTTTTTATTTCAAGTGGTGTTGAGACTATATGTCGAGGATTCTTTTTCTCCAACAAATTATTTGGTGAATTTGCAGCAAAACTATTAAAAGACACTAGCTTGATGGAGTCGCTCTTACCGTTGAACAATAAATCTTTGTTTTGACACTAGTGATGTTGTGGAATACGACCTCTTTAATCTCCAATTCAGTTTAACAATGTTATCAATGTGGCCTTCATTTGTTTGGTTACCCCACCAGAAAATCGTGTGGATAAAACATATTTTTACTAAGAAAAATAATTGACTAAATAACACTATAGATATGAGACAAATATAAACTAGAGAAATTTTGATGTATTGCCCCCTTTTGGATAATGTCTCCAACTCATTTGATAACAAGAATGTATGTAAGAATGTATATAGTTTCATTTTATGGATTAAAGTCAAGTGTCATCATTTATGAGCAATTAAAGGGACGAAATTAAAGTTCATATGATTCTTTAGGAAAAAAAAAAGTGTCACCCAAGAGTAAGGCAAGCTAGTGAGGCTCCAAAGGAGGAGGAGGCCACTGATAGTGGAGCAATGGTAGAGGAGTGTGGCTCAATTGAAAGCTACATTGGACCAGGGGAGGTTGAAGAAGGAGGTGGAGAGTGAGAGAAGGAGGAGGGGTCGTGATAGTGGACATTGGTGATGATGAGGAAAGAGTTTTGTGGGCACTTTGGTGGTGAAGAAGAGATGAAGATGAAGAGCAACTGAGATGATAATTATCAAATGGATTTCTATTAGAAAAATAGAATGACTATCATTCGCGCTCCAAACACCAACACCATCGCCAAACATGTCCAATTCACGGTTGCTGTGATCTGTTAGTGTGATTGCTCCTCTCTCTCTCCCGTTCCCCTCCCCCCGCAACTTCCTAATCTCTTTTTTAATCTCACTAAATCAAACTTATACACTGGTAAACCCGATAGGTGGATGTGCTGCTTTGAACATGGTTCTCCTAATTAATTTCTCTAGTAACATAGTTTTCATGCATATTGTCGTTTGGCAATGGATGAATATAATTTTGATGAAAGTGGCGGTGATGCTAATGTTAGATTGTGTGTTTATATGTTTGTGTTTATATATTTTGCATCAATTTTTTCTGTCAAAAACAAATTCCTTTTATTGCTTCAAGTGATTCTAGAATAATAGCCTATACAGGCCTCCGGACATAAGAGGTCCCATAAAATTTGAGAGGGATTAGTAGTTCTATTACAAGGTAAATTATTTCATTTATAAGCCTTGGCAACCCTATTGCCCACTTGGTTCTCTTCTCTTTCATAGTGGGCCATATAATTTGGTTCCTCCAAACCCTCTGGTTTTTCATGCTTGATCTGTAAAGTTTGTTAACGCTGTATTTTGTACAAATCAACAAATTATGCTCTACGTTGTCTAAGTATGATTTTTTATGTTGCCCTAATTTGTAATTCTTTGCATTGGTTGGGTGTGATTTGAGAATATGGTCTAATTCAGTTTCGTTGAGATCATCTTGTCTGGACTTCTGGGAAGGTCCTTGTTCTTAGTTGACATCTGAATAAACTAATATACACAATCAATTTGTTCCCAACCGGGTCAGGAGATCGTGGACTAATGAAGGAGGTACACAAAATCTTGATGAAAGTGGCAGTGATGCTAATGTTAGATTGTGTGTGTATATATTTGTGTTTATATATTTTGCGTCAATTTTTTCTGTTAAAAACAAATTCATTTTATTGCTTCAAGTGATTCCAGAATAATAGCCTAGATGAGCCTCCGAACATAAGAGGTCCCATAAAATTTGAGAGGGATTAGTAGTTCTATTACAAGGTAAATTATTTCATCTGGGGGCCTTGGCAACCCAATCGGCTACTTGGTTCTCTTCTCTTCCGCAATGGACCGTATAATTTGGTTCCTCCAAGCCCTCTGCTTTTTTATGCTTGATATGTAAAATTTGTTGACGTTGTATTTTGTACAAGTCTACAAATTATGCTTTACGTTGTCTGAGTATGATTTTTGATGTTGCCCTGTTCTATAATTCTTTTCATTGGTTGAGTGCGATTTGAGAAAATGGTCTAATTCAGTTCAGCTAAGATCATCCTGTCTGGATTTCCGAGGAGGTCTTTGTTCATAGTTGACATCTAAATCAGCTAATATTCACAATCAATTTGTTCCCAACTGGGTCCTGAGATCGTGGACTAATGCAGGAGTTACACAGAATCTTTTGAGATCGTGGACTAATGCAGGTTTTTATATGAAATTTTTAGTCGTAAATATAGTTATCCCACGATGCAATTGACAAAGTTTTTAGCCATATGTAGGGCCCTTAGAATGCGCAACTTACTCAACACGGTTGAGTCAACCGAGATCTACTTTATGTTAGTAGTTCTTACTGCAATTAACTGCAGACTCCATCAAGAAATTTTGGATCTTCTCTTGCATTATGGGTAATTTACTAAATCAGTTTTCTGGTTTGGTTCAAGATCATTACAGGATCGTCCCCATCTCTGTTTTGGTGATACACGATGACTTCTACAATTTCATAGCAATGCCAAACAACACGATATTAATTTTTATTGGAAGCAGTTAAGTTATCATCTAATTCTAATTTATCAATTCTATACGTTATCATGAGCAAACATATAGAATTGTCAAAGTGTGAATCATCATCCATTAAGATGCAAAGCTGCATTTACTTTTGGATTCTGAATTTCGATTAAAAAGGATAATTTCCTGTGCTCACAAGTCGTGAACCTAAATCCACTGGACGAGGTTTGCCACCTTTAAGGAATAGGAGCTGCATCGGGATGGCCTCCAAGAAGGTAAACCCAGTCTCTCCCTCTCTTAGTTTTGGTTCTTTCGGTGTTTTGATGAGGATAATGAGCTCCGATCTATCTATCATATGATGTGCATATAATTGGCTAGAATAATCCTAGATTTTGGTAGGGTTGTTAAATGGGTGGGTCGAGTCAAAATGTCTACCCAAATTGATCATTTAACCCAATCTGACCCATTTATAGGCAATATAAATTTAGTGACCCATATTTGACCGGACCCATTATTGACCCAACCCATATTTCTAGAATATATCCATTTGTAATCTATCCTATGAAAACCCATTCCCACCTATTTATCTTATTTTAAGCTTTTCATGTGTATATGCTACTTGCATAAAAATTTCATATCAAATTTAAAAAGTAAATTAGCACAAGTAAAAAATGTCAATAAATTAAGTAGAAAACGTTAAAAAAAAATTATATATTGAAATGGTTATTACAAAACCTACAGATTCTCCTATCGACTTCACCATAATCACCAATCAGCACAATATTTACTCCCATCAGTACAACCATAACTTTTTGCCTATAATTGATATCAACATTTTAAAATTGTATTCACTTGATAAAACTATACCATAAGTTGTCATGCGTTCATCTTTAGAGTGAAAAAGAAAATCTCTATTTTGACTATAGCATGTGCATAAAGCTTTCAACCTTTGCCAAAAAAAAAAAAAATTGTTTTAGCAAAAGGAAAAAGAAAAAAACAAGAGGGGTGCGAAAATTGGCCATCAAAATTATCCAAAAAATAAGAAAAATAGGCTGCCAATATTTTGGGTAAAGCAACAATCTCAAAATGGAAGGATGAAAGGATTGGCCCAAGCTCACGAATGTTATGCGGAGGGACGACTACGAAACAAGCATGTTAGCTCATGGGGGCCTCGCTTAATCACTCGCCCTCGAACACTATAGGCTATTCGGTGACTGCTGGGTGGTGCCTTTATTAATAAATGGATCGAAAATGGGTCTCGTGGAAATCCATTTAAGACCCATTCTTATTAAACCATAATATTTTAGACCTGGTTACACACCGTCCTTAAATATTTATAACCCATACACAATATGATCTTGAAAAACAGCCAAAATTGGCCCACGATCCATTTTGGATGGGCTTGATATCATATTAAGTTGGTGGACTTGAGCAGGTCCTTAAAAAGCTCGAGGAAGAAACAAACAATGGATCCGCCCTGAGATGGGAGATCCCGCAATGTCACCTCTGTATTCTCTCTCTTTAGGAAGAAAAATATTGGAGGGAATTGGGAGGGCTAGGCATGCGGGCACCGACACGTTAAAGTAAGAAATGCAGTCCTATCAACCCAACTAGGCAACTGGTCAGGTGACATGACACCAGCTCGGGTGGAAACACCCTATTCTTTGGTTATGTAACCTTATAACTAGACACCAAGGATCCAAAGAACACCCCTAGTTACGAGGTAACAAGATGAACTAGAGAGTTGTAAAGGCCAAAGAGCTGAAGCAGAAAATAGTATGCTATTCTAAAGTGGGTGGTCAAATTTTTTCAAGGTATTTCTACAACAATTGTTTTGATGGTTGCGGTCACATGCCACATGCTTGCTTTCTAGATCCATTATTAAATGAAAGTTGCCCCATTGCGAACATGAAGTTGTGCTCTCTTTTGTTAATTTTGCCATTCAATGTGTGCAGTAAAGAATTAATAGGTCTAAGGGTGTGTTTGGCTTAGCTTTCCTAAGGGTATTTCGGCCTCCAAAACTCGCTGAAGAAATGTTGGAGCATTTGACAAGTATTTTGAAATAGCCTTTGACCAAATACTAGCATTGAGAATATTGAAAGCCTAATGCTTTTCCCACCTAACCTCACGAAGTAGCATTTGTAGAATAATGAAACTAGAATAAAAAAAAAATTCCTTCCAAAATTACTATCACTAATTCTTTAGTTTTTTGATTTTGCCCATCCTTGTAACTGTTCATCTTCTTCATGCGAGGGCAGCTAGCGAAGGGCCAACAAGGCTAGATTTGGTGGGCGAAGGGCTGGTGAGTGGCTGGTGAAGGGATGGCAAGGGTCGCATGACCCGGGTGGCCTTCATCAACCATTGCCTGGGTCACACCCGACCTTGGGCGAGGGTCGCATGACTCGGGTGGCCTTCATCAACCATTGCCTGGGTCACACCCGACCTTGGGCGAGGGTCGCTTGGGTTGCACTTGCAACCTCACGTGACATTTGCCAGGGGTTGCGCAACCCTCACAACCTCAAGTGACGGTCACCCGGGGTCACGCGACCCTTGTAAGACCTAGTCGAGGGCCACTTGGGTCATGTGATGGAGCACGACTCTCACCGATGGTCGCCTAAGGTCATGCAAAACTCAAGGTGGCCCTCATCGGAGGTCGAGCGACCTCGGTCGATAGCCATTGATGCTGAATTTGCCTCGCTAGCGGCCATAGTCCTTTGTCAACTCTGGTGAAGGGTTTGGATCATTTTTTAATAAAAAAAATAAAGAAATACACCTCAAAGCCCATTGCAAAAGTATTTTGCCAAATACTACTTGAACTCAAAGTTCCTCTGCAAAAAGTTTTTATTGGATACAATTTGTATTCCCTAAAGAGTTTTACCTTTCAGCATTTGCATTACATCTGAAACCCATTTTTAAGAACAAAGGTCCAATGGTTATTCCTATGTTATTATCCTAATTAACTTCATTTCATCTATTTCTTTAAGCTGTGTAAAAAATAAGCACATTATTGGAAGTCCATTGCCTCGTTACATTAATGTAGGCATTTTATGGGTGAAGATGATGACTTCTACACATGTACTATGATAGAAGAAGAAGAAGAAGAAAAAAGAAGAAGAAGAAGAAGAAGTAGACACGGACATAGTGACCATTAGCTTGGTGAATTAGAGCTGTCACATTGAAAAAGAAAATGCAATCTACTAGTTCACATCAAATGGATATAGTGATTAGTCAACATATATTACTAGTTCACTTTATGAGTAAAAACAATATTATTAAATAGGGTCGATTCTACAAAATTAGTTGGTGTTTTGTTAAAATAAAAAAAAAAAACTATTTACCACCCTTCTCGATTGCTTATTAGAGCCTAACAAAGCGCACACGAAGTCTCTCTATTTTGCAAGTTACTAACTATATTGCATAATAACTAGTTATAGATATTATCAAAATTATTTATATATGTTCAAAATTAGCTTTTCTATTTAAATCTGACGGTCCAAGATATTAACGGATCGATTTGTGTCTTTGAGGTGACTAAAGCGTAGAAGATACCGTTTTATGATGGACTTAGCATGGATAGACAATTTACTTTCTTGACAGAATCAATAAAGGTAAAAGAGATTTGAATCAAAAAAATAAAAAAAATAAAGGTAAAAGAGTAAACTGTAAACCCGGAAGAATAGATGAGTTTTATCTAAAGTCGAAAATCGTTCTTTCTATAATTTTATAATCGTTGGGCATAGCCAACTTTTAAGAATTATACGCATTGTTGGTTCTCTTTTTCTCTATTAGGACTGCTTGTTGGCAGATGAAGAATAAAAGCTTTCGGACCTTGAATTTCATCAATTGGATACAACCGCTGTCGACAAGGCTGAGATGGTTCGACTCCAGAAGCTCTTACACATCAAAGCGAGGTGGAGAGACATCTGTATGGGAGCCACTAGGTGTTGGAGAAAACTTCCTTAAGTGTTTTGAAGTTGACAAAACGTTTCCATCAGTCTAGTTTGAAAACTTGCAGACTCTTCTATCAAAATCTGAAGACCTCCGGATTGCCAGACTAAAGACTCAAAGTCTATTCTCATTGACAGTTTCTAAGATCATCGAAGAAGGCTTATCCAAAACGAAGTATTTTGTTAAGGATTTGATTTTATCAACTAAAGAAGATCTCTTGGCTGGATATAGCATGCCGGAATCCATTATTCAAATCAAGATAAATTCAGGGATTTTTGATCCGTTGATTGGCGAAGTTTACTTGGAAGGTTCTACTTATGGAAACCTAGATCCTGATTGTATGGGCGAGCAGGATGGCTATCATCATGTTCCTTAAATAGCTCAAAGATCTTCATAATTGATTCTATCTAACAGGTAGATTGGAAGAATTTCTTTTGGTGAATGCCAACGGGTGTGATGGCATAAAGGAGTATATAAGGAAGACGTTCAAATTGTTCTAGTGTGTGGGCGATAGAAGAATTCCAAAGTCTGAAGCTCCTTGTTCTTTTTCAATTAAACTGTTGAGCGAAATCTTGTACGCAAAAGAGAGTTTATATCTTTGAGAGACCTTGAGGAAGTGTAGCATAATCTCTACACTGTGCAATCAAGGAAGAGCTTTTCTGTAACGACTCTTTTTTTCATAGTGAAATCCAGTCGGTGGGCTGTTAGTGCGGAAGAGTGGACGTAGGCTTGGATTAAGCCGAACCACTATAATCTCTGTGTTCATATTCTCTTATTTACGCTCTTTTACTTTGATCATAACTCATTTTATTTACAAGAGACGGATTTCCTTTTCATAATCTATTGATGATAAATGATGCACACTTATCTCGTAAAATTGTTTTCACACCTATTCATCCCTCTCTAGGTGCTCATACTAGCTTTCACAATTGGTATCAAAGCTTGTGTACTCACTTAAGTTGAAATGTTTTACTACAGAGTTAAAGATCCATGGCTAGTATGTTGGCTCCCGAACTGGTTGAAGGGCAAAGCGATACCAGACCGC
Organism: Eucalyptus paniculata subsp. matutina; assembly: GCA_017140255.1. Lineage (NCBI taxonomy): Eukaryota > Viridiplantae > Streptophyta > Magnoliopsida > Myrtales > Myrtaceae > Eucalyptus > Eucalyptus paniculata. Next base: position 31,629,556 of record CM029444.1, on the reverse strand, counting down.
CTTATTTTGATGGAAATGAATACAACATATGGAAAAACAAGATGAAGGCCTTTCTAAGATCAAATGATCCTCTGGAATGGGATGTGATAAACAAAGAAATCATTCCTAAAGTTGCACCTGTCTCAGAAAGAGGAAAAGAAGCCGTTGAGTCTAGCGAAATGACTCAAGAAGAGATAACCAAGAAACAAGCTCTTGATGTAAAAGCAATTTATTCTTTATATTGTGCATTATCACTGACTGAATATAACAGAATATCTTCTTGTGTCACAGCTAAAGAAGTTTGGGATAGATTACACATCACCTATGAAGGAATTGATAGAGTGAAAGAAACCAGAATCAATGAAAGTAAACAAGCTACTGCGTGGACTCTCCAAGGATTGGAATCACATAAAGACCTCAATAAGGGAGACACAAAGAATTATGCCACTTTCTGTCGATGAATTAGTTGGGACTCTTCAGTCTTATGAAGTGGAGCGAATCAATGAAGATGAAGATCCTAAAGGTAAGAAATCCATTGCATTAAAATTCAATGATGATTCGATGTCACGAGATTCGAAGACGATATGGATGATGAGGAGCTTGCTCTTATGATAAGAAGATTCAGAAAGCTAAACAGAAAGAGGAGAAGATTCAATCCAAAGAAACAAAGTTTTCAAAAGCAATAGACTAAGTTTGTTAAGGATGATGAATCCAATAGAGATGTAGTCTATTTTGAATGTATGAAAAAAGGGACTCATCAGACCCAACTGTCGCCTTTTGAGGAAAAAGAAAGGAAAAGCTGAGAAATATCGAAAAGCACTCAAAGCAGAAACTTGAAGTGATACAGAATGTGAAGTGATAATGATTATGCCAATATTTGTCTCATGGTACAATCAGACTCAAAATCAAACTCCGAGATAGACTCATATTCAAACAGTAAATTCGAGGTAAGTAATTTGAATATTCCTTTTAGAGTCTCTAGATACATTAATGAATTGTGTCTTAGTCTCAAAACTTCTCTCAAAAGGATTTCCGAACTCAAAAGAGAAAATTCTACACTAAAGCAACAGGAAAATGTTTAAAAAGAAAAGGTCAAAAGTCCAAACGAAAGTGTTACTACTTTGAAAGAAAATGCTGACAACCTTTCAAAAGAAAGTGCATTCTTAAAAAATGACATCTCAAATATTTCTAAAAGATTTTCTATAGGATTTGAGAAACTTGAAAAAATTCTTTCAGTATAAAGACCTTCAACAAATCGGGTTTAGGAATGACTGCTGAAACCATTCCTTTAATTGATTTTCCTAAAATAAAGGAAAGAATTAAGTAAAGACCTACAAGAGATGCTTACAAAAATCATTTCTAAAAAGTTTTTGTAAAACCGGTAGGTCGCGATGCTCTTAAATATTCTAAGTACAATAGCTCAGATCATTTTGAGAAAGAATGTCCTATGGTTTGGAAACCTGTTAAAAAGGTATGGGCGAAGACCATATATAACACTAACAAAATTGGACCTAAGAAAATATGGGTACCAAAGAAAGCTTGAGTCTCTTTTCTAAATGCAGGTCACTATCAAGAAAAAGATTAAATGGTACCTTGATAGTGGATGCTCAAGGCATATGACAGGAGATTCAAATTGCTTTATAAAGCTTGTTCAAGTTAATGGTGGAAAAGTTTCATTTGGAGGAAATAGCAAATGAAGAATTGTGGGATACGGAACTGTAAATATTGAAAGCCTCACGATCAGTAATGCTTCCTTAGTGAAATGACTCAACTACAATTTGCTAAGTATCAGTCAACTGTGTGATACCGGTTTCAAAATCAACTTTCAAGAAGGAATATGTTCAAGAACCAGTAAAGACTCCTCTTAGTTTTTCACGGGTTGAAGACATGGAAATATCTACCTCTTAGATGTCAAACCAGATGAAACCCAATGTCTAATCTCAATTCAAGAAGAAGCAAACTTATAGCACAGAAAACTTGGGCATATCAACATGAAGCAAATAGCCAAAATTTCAGCAAAGAAGCTTGTTTGTAGATTACCCAATCTGTCATATCAAAAGTCTGATCTATGCACACCATGCGTGTTGGGAAAACAGGTAAGAAACTCATTCAAACCAATAAATCAAGTTTCCACTAATCGTATACTGTAGCTCTTGCATATGGATAGAACTCAGAGTATTGGAGGTAAGAAATATTGTTTAGTGATTGTGGACTTGGGTATATTTCCTAACAAGTAAGTCTGAAACATTTTCTTATTTTACAAAGTTTGCTAAAAAGGTCAAAAATGAGAAAGGGTATGTTATTTCAAGTATACAGACAGATCATGGAGGTGAATTTGAAAATCAAGACTTTACAAAATTCTGTGATGAATCTGGTTTTCAGCATGTGTTCTCTTCTCCATATACTCTAGAGCAAAATGGAGTCGTTGAAAGAAAGAATATGTCGCTTCAAGAAATGGCTAGAACTATTTTAATGGAAAGTAACATCTTTTCACGTTTTTGGGCTGAAGCAGTTTCTACAGCATCTTATATTATTAATAGAGTCTTTCTAAGGCCTATTCTGAAGAAAACTCCTTACGAGTTATTCAAAGGAAAGAAGCCCATTGTTTCATATTTTCATATGTTTGGATGTAAATGTTTTATATTGAAAAATGCAAATGATCGAGTTGGTAAGTTTCAAAAAAAAATCAGATGAAGGTATTTTCCTTAGATATTCTATCACAAGCAAAACTTACAGAGTTTACAACAAGAAAACTCAATTTGTGGATGAATCAATGAATGTCAAATTTCAAAACTTTATGCAAAATCAATCGATTCATACTCATCTTGAAGAATCCAAACCTGCTTCAGACTCTACAAAGTCTAAATCTTCAGAAGCAGTTCAACTTTCAGAAGACGAGCAACAAATTATCAACGAAGATTCAAATGAGGAAAAAGATTAACAGTCTGTTAAATCAACCAGCAACTGGAAGCATAAGTCCAGTCATCCCAAAGATCTCATTATTGGTGATATTAATGAATGAATTTGCATAAGATCCAAAAGGCACGAAGAGTCTAATGCTGTGGCTCTTATTTCTGAAATAAAATCCAGGAACATAGAAGAAGCTTTATCTAATGAAAGTTGGATTGAAGCTATGCAAGAAGAACTCAGGCAATTCAGCATCAATGATGTCTAGGAATTGACTCCTAAATTGAAAGGTAAATCCATCATTAGAGCTAAATGGGTTTTCAGGAACAAGACGAACGAGAAAGGAAAAGTTGTAAGAAACAAAGTAAGACTCATGGCCAAGGGATATACACAAGAATAAGGGATAAACTATGATGAGACTTACACACCAGTAGCAAGGTTAGAAGCAATTAGATTATTACTTGCTTTTGCTTGTCATAAGAATTTCAGGTTTTCCCAAATGGACGTCAAAAGTGCCTTCCTAAATGAATTTATCCAAGAGGAAGTTTATGAGGAAACAACCACCCGGTTTTGAAGACCCAAGGAAACCAAACTCTATTCAGACTGAAAAAGGCTTTATATGGTTTAAAGCAAGCACCTCGAGCTTGGTACAACAGACTAAGTAAGTTTTTAATTCAGAACGGTTTTGTCAAAGGTAAAGTAGATACTATATTGTTTATCAAAAGAGAAAGCAAAAGTTTTCTACTTGTTCAAATTTATGTTGATGATATTATTTTTGAATCTTCTAATGAAAATCTATTCAAGAAATTTTCTAAGTCTATGCAGGATGAGTTTGAAATGAGCATAATGGGTAAGCTAACCTTCCTTCTCGAGCTTCAAGTGAAACAACTGAAGGAATAAATCTTTATTCATTAAGAAAAATATGCTAAAGAACTTGTCAAAAAGTTTGGACTAGAAAATTGCAAAAAGGCTAATATACCAATGTCAAGTTCTTTGAAGCTGGACAAGGATGAAGAAGGAAAGAAAGTAGACCAGAAGTTATACAGGAGTATCATTGGTTCACTTCTTTATCTAACTATTTCTAGACCTGACATTTTGTTTAGTGTTTGTATTTGTGCCAGATTTTAATCAAATCATAAAAAATCTCATTTAAGTGCTGTAAAGCGTATTATCAAATACATTGCCTCAACTTCAAACTTGGGTCTCTGGTATCCTAAAGAAGGAGATTTCACTCTTCTTGGATACTCAGACGCAAACCTAACCGGTTGCGGAGTTGATAGAAAGAGCACTTCAGGCACCTGTCAACTACTTGGAAGCAGGACAGTATCTTGGTTTTCAAGGAAGCAAAGTACAATAGCTCCTTTCATGGCAGAAGCAGAGTATGTAACTCTTGGAAGTTGTTCACAAATTCTGTGGATAAAACAACAGCTGAGAGACTTTGAAATTGAAGATTCATGTACTGAGATCAAATGTGACAATACCAGCACAATCAATCTCACCAAGAATCAGATTCTTCATTCAAGAGCAAAACATATAGAGATTCGACATCATTTCATTAGAAATCATGTTCAAAATGGAGAAGTTTCGATTTAGTTTATTGATTCAAAGAATCAATTGGCGGATATATTTACAAAGCCTTTGGAGAAAAATCAATTTAAAGTTATTCGTTCCAAACTCAATATCTTAAAGTCTGAGGAAGTTCAAGACTCAGGATTGAAAGTCTAAAGGCTCTCAGACTCAAACAATCAAGATCTACGATTGTAAGTTATTTCTATTTTAGAAATTTATCTCTCGAATCAAATCTTAAAAATGTACGATCATCCGAAATTGATTGGTGTTATTTTCCAGTTTTCATGATTATTGCAAACCTTCCTTTTTGAAAAAGAAATTATTTTTGAAATGACAGTTATCTAATTTTTTAAAAGGCAGTTATTTTTAAAAGGCATTTTTATATTTCCTTTTTACGACGTTCCGTATGCCTCGCTTCAACTGCCTTATATACAGTCGGTTCTTCTTCGTTTTACTCACAAAAACCCTAAGAGAGCACCGATCTTTCACTTCTGTCTTCTTCTCTTGTTTAATCCTCGAAATTTTTTTCATCTTTCTTGGGAAACAAGCTTGGAATCTCTCAAAGACTGTGAAAGATGTCATCTCAAAGGAAGTCTTTGAGGATCGCGAACATGGGACTACAGCAAATGCGTGAGGGGCCTACGCACTTTGATCTCACCGAAGAAGAAGAATCTCCTAGACAGCAGCAGAGTCCACAACATTCTCAGCAGCGTCCATCTCCTCCATCCAGACCTCAGGATGTTGCACATCGAGAAGAGGAATAAATCATCGAAAACGCATAGCCCTTTCTTGGATGTGAATAGACTCTCTTTTAGTATTCGAGATTAGGACTATGTGGTTGATATGAATACGTTGGCTGATGTGATTGGGGTTGAAAGAGGGAGATATCAACCTATCAATGTGTCTACTGCTCATGCAAAGTTGGAACTTGTTCAGGATAGAAGGACGGAAGAAAAGATTTCCTATTTGAGAATGAATGCGTCAAACATTTTGCTTCATAAGATAGTGATTAACTGTCTTAGACCAAAATCAACTTCAAAGACTGACGTTTCAAACTTGGAAGCAAAGTTGATGTACGCCATCAATGCTGGTAAAAAGTTCTCTCTTCCACACACTATTATGTTCCACATGTACAGGGCAATAGTAAAAGACAATGGTCAACTTCTTTATTCAGCTCTTGTGACCGAGTTATTCAGACATTTGAACGTTCAGCCTCTTCGGATTCTTTGTGTTCGAACGTGCGATCAAATGGTGGTGGGACTAAGAATGGTCTCTAAAATGCGTCTAAAGGAACTTATCAAGGCTTCGGAGCAGTTCAAGGAGAAAACCCCTGTCAAGACTCATTCAGTCTCTTCGGCAGCAAAGCGAAAAGGGAAGGAGCCCATGATTGCTCCATCCAAGAAAAGAAGAGCACTCATCATTGAGGATGAAGAAGATGAGAATGATGTCACCATTTTTGTGATAGCATTGAAGAACTTGAGTCGTTCTATTCCAGAATTGACAGAGTGACAGGAAAAAGACAAGGATGAGACAGAACAGAGGACTGAAGAAAGAGAAGATTTGGAGAAAGAAGCAAAGGAGAGAGATGCAGAGGAGGAAAGAATTGCGGAAGAAAAAGAGAAAGCAAAGCATGATGAACACTTTTCTCCACCTGAAGGCATGGAAACAGGAGGAGATCTTGAAAAAAGAGGAACGTCCTCATTCCCTGCCACTAGTGAAGGAGTAAGTCGTTTTCCAGCAGATCCAGATGACATCTATGCCTCTCAATTTCCTAAGGAGGGACATGAGGTTTCATCGCCCAATCTGAGTGATCGTGTTGAAATGCCATCATCATTTGCCAATACTCCATTTGATCGAGCAAAGGTAAGTACTCAAACAGACAATTCGATAGACTTTTATAGAATACTTGATGTTCTTTTTGAGATGCAAGGCCAAATTTATGCTTTGGGATGCGAAGTACAGAACTTGCAAAATGCAGGTCAAACCTCTTCAATTTCTTTGCATGATCAGATAAATGCCCTTACTATTCAAGTTCAAGCAAATGCTAAGGGTGAAGATGTGGTGCAACTAAAGGAGGATTTGAAAAAGCTGGAAGGGATTGTCCAGTCAATGGGAGATTTCCAACTTGTTCGTGTTCCCAAGCAATCTTAAAACCATTCTCTTTTCATCTCTACCTTTTTAAATGATGACAAAAAGGGGGAGAGATGTGGTGCAGAATTGATTTTGAACTTTTAACTCACTTTGAACTCACTTTTTGAACTTTTGTGTCGATTATGTTTGATTGACTTGACTTTTGTGTTTGGTTGTTTGGATTTGGACTGGATTTAGATTTGACTGTTTGAACGTTTGTTTATCTTAAGCACTATTGATATCTCATGGCTTTGCTCATTTGTAGAACTAACATATTTTCTGTGGATGCAGATTCTAATAATATCTTTATTAAGTCATTTATCTTTTGTGAGATATCCTCGTTTGCTTGAATAATGTTTTGCAAGTCAAAGTTATCCAAATCTACAAGAAAGTTTTGTCACCATAAAAAAGGGGGTGATTGTTGGAGAAAACTTCCTTGAGTGTTTTGAAGTTGACAAAACATTTCCATCAGTCTAGTCTGAAGACTTGCAGACTCTTCTATCAAAGTCTGAAGACCTCCGGGCTACCAGACTCAAGACTCAAAGTTTATCCTCATTGACAGTTTCTAAGACTGTCGAAGAAGGCTTATCCGAAACGAAGTATTTCGTTAAGGATTTGATTTTGTCGACTGAAGAAGATCTCTTGGCTAGATATAGCATGTCGGAGTCCATTATTCAAATCAAGATAGATTCAGGGATTTTGGATCCATTGATTGGCGAAGTATACTTGAAAGGTTCTACTTATGGAAACCTAGATCTCGATTGTATGGGCGAGCAAGATTGATGGCTATCGTCATGTTTCTTAAATAGCTCGAAGATCTCCCTAATTGATTCTGTCCAACGGGTAGATTGGAAGAATTCCTTTTGGTAAATGCCAACAGGTGTGATGGCATAAAGAAGACGTTCTAGTTGTTCGAGTGTGTGAGCAATAGAAGAATTTCAAAATCTGAAGCTTCTTGTTCTTTGTCAATTAAACTGTTGAGCGAAATCTTGTACGCAAAAGAGAGTTTATATCTTTGAGAGACCTTGAGAAAGTGTAGCATAATCTCTACACTGTGCAATCAAGGAAGAGTTTTTCTATAACAACTCTTTTGTTCATAGTGAAATCTAGCCGGTGGGCTGTCAGTGCGGAAGAGTGGACGTAGGTTTGGATTAAGCCGAACCACTATAATTTCTGTGTTCATATTCTCTTATCTACGCTCTTTTACTTTGATCATAACTCGTTTTGTTTACAAGAGATGAATTTCCTTTTCATAATCTATTGTTGATAAGTGTTGTACACTTATCTCGTAAAATTGTTTTTACACCTATTCACCCCCCCTCTAAATGCTCATACTAGCTTTCACACTAGGAAATGACAGATGATGTGGAACGGATAATCATGGCTCCAAGCTATACGCACCTTTGGAGGTAGTCAGATACTTGATTGGGCTGTAACGTTGGGTACTTCCAAATGGATTCTGGATCTGGATTTCAACTGGAGCGTTATGATTTAGCACATTGCTACTGAAGTCTGCTGCCACCCAAAAGAGCGTGCGAGTCTGGAAGATGCTCCATTTGAAGAAGCAAGCATTAAAAAACAGCACAAGGTCAAGATCTAGAATTAGTAGGCGTTTTTCTTGATGTATGCTATACCTCCTTGTCAGATATCGTGCTATGGCTAGCGGAATCGCACAAATTCAATTCAGAGACAGGTGAGAAGTCCATCAGAGAACTCTGAGACATGGAGCAGAAGCCGACTAATCCAGCTAACACAACTCGAGGATACAAAAACTTCATTGCTAATTTTACGGATTGTTTCACTAGAACTAGAGACCATCTATGGAAGCGAGAGCAAAAGTTCAACATAAGGATGCTTGCAATCAATGGAGGGAGCATGTCAATGCCAAGCTAAGCCTAAACATACTGAATAGCAATAGCAGCAAAGGTGTGCTGTTTCACGGACGCTGACTAGCATCCTAGCTAGATACTATTATCGCAAATCAAGAGCAAAAATCATCCATCATTGAGATAGGGGTGGAAATGTTGGTTTATACCGCTATCTGGTGTCGAGGAAGTAATCATGCTTAGCAACTAAGATGAGGAGTCAAGCTCCTAACTCTCGCCTGCCTCCTGATGGCTCATGTTGGCTTAACTGATCACTTCCAAATACTGCATGTTCTGGAAATAGTGGAGCTGATATGGGAAATAGCATACTAGTTCACTCTGTTTCTATCACCTGCCTGAGTCCCTTCCCATCAAATAGTTTGTCGTAGCCCTCCCTATGGGATTTAGGGAGAGCGGGTTTAGCTGTATGTTGAACGAGAATGGACAGTCCCCTACTCAAGGTGCTCGCTCTCGTTCGTTCATGCATGTTCTCCCAAGCCCTTACCACACGCAATGTTGATTGATTCTATTTGACTAATGAAAAAATTTCAATTTAGTAAGAGTCACCACTAACCAACTAGGAGTCAAGTGGAATGTGGAGAGGCCCCTTCCTATATAAACCGGAAATCGATGATCGAGAATTTGGTTAAGCTCATAATTTAATTAATACCTTTTCAATAACTAAACATAATTTTTTTTTTTTTTTATAGAAAACATGATTCATGCGGTCTTCTTCATTTTAAGTCCCCAAGAACGTCCCATTAAATGCTCATGTATTGTTATTTTCGATAACATTGTTTAATTAATAATATGAGACAAAAACAATACCAAGTAAAAATTAATGAAAATCACACATTCAACGATATAAAGCATAAAAATAAAGACATTGAAAATAAAACATGAACATCGAAACCCAGTATGAGTCAGCAAAAATATACGAGGTGTTATTATTTGAGCCTTAGGGCATGAACCCCATGAACTAGTTTCTAACTTAATGTCAAAAATCAAATTTCTACCAAAGAGAATGATCTACTAAACAAAATTTACTAAGTGATATTAAAAACAAAAAATTCATTGAAGTAATCTCTAAATGCAATCTAAGCGATATATATATATATTTGTCATTTTTCTTTTACTACTACTACTATTATTATCATGATAATCATCATGATCATCATCATCATTATTATCTTTTCATCCATTTTATCTAAAACAAGCATGACCTAAGAGTTGGTTTATTCCAAAAATTAAGCAATGTAACTCCCTAAACTAGATGATTATGATTCAAATGAAATCCAATTAAAAACTATTCTTAAAATGTAACTAACAACTCGAGACTTGCATACTCCTACCAATTTATTTTCGTTTTCCGTTTATTTTTTAAATATAATTTTGTTATTATAGTTTTATTTCTTTCTTTTCTATATATTAGTCCCTCACCCCTTTCGGTCCATGGTTTTTTCTCCACATTCAGACACTCACCAGAGACAAATAAACGCACACTTCATACCGAGAACAGCACACACATGCTTCACCCCTCCACCGATCGTCTCCGACCACCATGGTATTCTCTCCATCACCCGCCCGCTCTCGCACGTACACGACCAAAGCACATTGTGGGTATACATAACACAAAGATGGAAAGTGAAACAAAGCAGAGAAAGATTGATCGCAGAACCGAATATATAAACAGCAATTCGAACCTTCTATTCTGTTCAGGGAGGTCCGCAAGCTATGAGACGCGATTTCTATATTGTACATTAAGTCAACCAATGGCATGATTCATCAAATCGATTCGAGCATGGCCGACCATAATAAGACTTCAAGAAATCCGAGTTCTAATTGGAATTAACATAACATGACTCTCGGATCAAGCATGAAAAGGAAACATGAATGCCTAAATGTACAATAATCCAATCGTGCGAGGTTAAGCATTAAACAAAATGACTATGAAACTCATTTCTTTTAGGAACCATGCATTCTGATGTCATTTCAGGCATTTCATCGAACAAGTAAAGAACACCTCAACCAAGTAGGTTATATGCAAAATCAAAGTAGTGATTCATTTCAAATGGAGTAAGTATACTAGAGGTGCCCAAAGTTTTGTACAGTGTTCACTTTAGTGCCAAAAGTTTATTTTAGATCACTTAAGGGTCAAAAGTTTTGAAAAACAATCATTTTAGTGCTAATGTCGATTTGATTGGCGAGAAATCCGACGTACCACTTGTTTTATTGATTTTTGAAGTCGACATGGCTTGCCGAAGAGTATAATCGGCATTAATTGTCTAACATGTTTGCCTCAATTATAAACCGTAATTTTATTGCAATTTAGGATTTTTGTCCAAATTAGGTTTTTTCCTTTTCAATTTGCAGAAAATTAAAGAAATAAAGTAGAAGATGATGAAGGTGGTTGCTTCAGTCGTGACCATGCTCCATCACTGCTGTCATCGTCGTAGGGGGAGAGAAGCTCCGTCGCCGCCGCCATCGTAGCTGAGTGGTCTTGCTTGCCTCTGCCCTGAAAATGCTCAGATTCGGAACCTCAAGCCATTAGGAACGAGATGTCTCAACTCGCATGCCAAATCGAGCTTGATGCCCAAGCTTCCCTTGACAAAGACAATTTTTAGGTGTCCGTACACTAGACTGGTGGGAGGACGAAGAGGAACAAGTGAAGTCCTTGACTGAGCTTGAAGAAAGACTATCCCGAGGCTCTGATAGAGATTATCGATACCTAATCTGAAGGCCAAGGTGTTTCAATTTATTGAATCGATACTCTGTGACAACGCTTGTTCAAGAACCATAATAGAGCACGCGACTCAAGTGATGGTAGCTCTGATTCGGTTCAATTGGAATGTGTTCGTGGGGTTGGTGCTGATGGGTTTGACTCTCGAAGCATTAATTTTGATGGGCTCATGTCATTCCATCGAAGTGTTCACTTCGCTGATAACACTCATGCAAAGCCCCTTGATTGACGAGATCAGTCGAAGCTGTCAAGGTCAAGCATTGCTGTGAATCCAAGATCTTTTGCAGCTTCCTGAAGCTGATCTCTCACTCTCTCTCTCTCTTCTCAGCTTCAATATGGCTTAGGTTCAATGTCCCTCTTTTCTTCTTTCCCTCTCTTTTTCCTTCTCTCTACAAATTTTCCTGAAAAATGGAAGGGCGTATCAAAGGATTCTTTCTCATACCATGTCATTTATGAAGAGTATAGCCACATCATAATCCATGTTTGACATTAGTCAATGAAAAATACTTTTATTATCAACAACAATTTATAACTTTTTTTGAGCTCTGTTTATTTCGTGGAACTCGCAGAAAATGAATGTCTTAAATAATATTTTCTTAAAAATCATCACTTGTATCGTTTAAAATAATTAGCCAATGAAAAATATTTTTATTATCAGCAATAATTTATAACTAAACATTGTCTTCGATGATGAAAATATTTTTCGTTCATTCATTTTTAAAGGAGAATGAAAATGACAAATAGCATGATTAGGATAGACCCAGTATATAAAGATGAAAAAGCTCACCATAAGAAAGTAGTGTCTATAATTCTTAATAGAAGTCATATCTCTTCTATAACTTTTAAAAGTCCTATACTTTTCCATGAAAATGAATATCGCATACTGATCAAATTGGGTCACTTGTGGATCAAGGAAATTTCTCTTATCGGGTCAATCATTTGCCATATGTTGTACTTTTTGAAACATCATTGTGTTTTAGAGTGACTTGCTAGCTTGTGCCATTTTAGAAGATTGGAAACTTAATAATTCAAGGAACATATTGTCATGATTTTAGAGTAGTAAAGCCCAATTATATATGGGTTTTAATGGGTCTGAACTATGCATAGTTGCCACCCACTAAACAATGCTTCCTCATTTTTAGTTGATACAATTTGGGCTGTTGTCCGACCAAACTTACAAATTCACTCATATCTTATAGATTTCAGACAATAGCGACCATGCACATAACATGGTGGATTGGTTTAGCAAAAAAAATTAACAATCATATTAAGTTATATGACATATGCTTGTAATCATTGTTAAATATCATACTTGGGCAAAATACTTATAGTTGTAAGGTGACAATTCCACGCATCTTAAGCAGCAAGTACATCGAGAGCATATTGTTGAACTACTAAGTCAACAAGGAAAAGAAGAAGAGAAAATTGGATTTAGTATGTATTTGACCAAACCACAACATCATAATCAATAGTTTCAATTTGATTCGACCGTTTAAAATTAAGTCAAATTCGGATGAAATTTTGGTTAGGATATATATCGATATGAAGGATCATACTCATGACTTAAACCTTTTATTTTAATTGGTGTTGGGACTAGATATTGTGTGCTCCAACAAAAAATTTGGAGAAGGTGGCAAAATTGCTAATAGACATAAGCTTGATAGAGTTCCCCTTACCGTTGAACGAGAAATCTTTGTTTTGACCCTAGTGATGTTGTGGAATACTACCTCTTCAATCTCCAATTCAGTTTTACAATGTTATCAATGTGGCCTTCATTTGTTTGGTTACCCACCAAAAGATCGCACAAATAAAAGAATTATTTTTATTAAAAAAATAATTGAATAAATAACACTATAGATATGAGACAAATATAAGCCAAAGAAACTCTAGTGTATTGCCCTTTCTGGACAATGTCTCAAGCTCATTTGATAACAAGAATGCTCATAAGAGCATAAAGAGTTTCATTTTATGGGTTAAGGTCAAGTGTCATCATTCATAAACAATTAAAGAGACGAAATGAAGTTCATATGATTCTTCAAGAAAAAAAATTGTCATCCAAGAGTATGGCAAGTCAATGAGACTCCATAGGAGGAGGAGGCAACCGATAGTGGAGCAAAGGTAGAGGAGTGTGGCTCGGTTGAAAGCGAGATCGGACTGGGGAGGTTGAAGGAAGTAGAGAGTAGGAGAAGCTAGAGGGTGGTGATAGTAGACATTGGTGATGGGAAGGAAAGAGTTTTCTAGGTGCTTTGGTGGCAAAGAAGAGACAAAGATGAAGAGCAATGCGAGATGATGAAGTAGTAGACATTGGTGATGGGAAGGAAAGATTTTTCTAGGTGCTTTGGTGGCAAAGAAGAGACAAAGATGAAGAGCAATGTGAGATGATGAAGTAGAAGAACATGGGTTGGGTGAGAATGGTTTGAATTTGAGTGAGGCTAGACATGAGTCACCAAAATTGTATTACATATTAAAAAAGAAAAAAAGAAAAAGAGAAGCTAATTTGGACCAAACCTATTTCTTACCCACTCAAACCCAACCTGATTTTCCTATTTGACTGGTCTAGACATAAGTGGTAGGGAGGAAAGAGTTTTGTTGGGGGCTTTGGTGGTAGTGAAGAGACAAAGATGAAGAGCCATACGAGATGATGATGAAGAAGTAGGAGAAGAACATGGGTTGCATTGAGCTAGGTTGAGTATGGATTGAGTCCGAATTGAAACAGATATGAGTTGCTTAAGTTATCACACAAAATGAGGCAATAATGATTGGACCCCTTTCTTTTACCCAACCAATCTAGATGCAACTGCTCAAACCCAGTTTAACTTAACTATTTGATAGGTCTTGACATTGGTGACAGAGAGGAGAGAGATTTGCACCCGGCCGCCGAGGGGGGGGGGGGGGGGGGTTAAATAATATTAAACAAAAGTAGGTCAATTTGATTAAATTGGTCAATTTAGAGCGGACCCATTTTCGACCCACCAAACCCAACTAAGCCCACCGTTTTATAGGTCTAAATGCTGACCCTTGTGGAAGTACTTAGCTCTCCATGCTTTGCATGATAGAGTTAATTGATATTTCGAGGCACTATTTGAATTTATACCAAGCTTAAGGCCCACATGCAAGCTTGTCCATTTATTGAAGGAAATCTACATCTCATTATATCTAAATGACATGAAGTGAGCTATATGCCTATGTGCGTAATGAACCACTAATCTAGCTAGAAATATATTTAAAATTTCCTCAAAATCACACTTAGTCCACAGCCCACAATAACACCCAGCAATTATAGTCATTACTCCACCCACATAAACAACATCCAATCTGTAACTTGTTTATCAAACTGTCAGAGTGATTAGGGATGAACCACACATTTAACATGCACCGAAGAAGCATCAAACCAATCAACAAATGGCAACAAAATCATTCAAATTCATGAGAATTCACTGCAGCATCCAGCTCATCTAGCTCGGAAGACTTACAAATTACCCACTCCAATACTACCAAAACATGTTCCTATAACTAGCCAATCAAGCATACATTGTCACCTAATCATGGGTAATCAAAACCACACTCAAATGAGAATTAAATTAGCACACCTCATGATTAAAACAGTAAAGTCAGCAAAATCTAGAATAAAATCAAAACCTCGAATGCTGAAATTCATGATTATATATTAAGTAATGGAGTTGAAGCATATCTTCCTGCAGGTGTATGTGGGCTCACATGCTCAAGATGAGAACAAATTAAAGTCAAATAAAGATCATCAATGCTCTCACATCAGGCACATGTTTAATTTCAGCAAATTCAAGCGGGACAACATGACTATCTCCCTCAAAAATTAACATGGATTCCTCATCTCAACTCATATGACCAAGGGAACACATAAACAAGTCTTGGCAATTGTTGTTTGGACAACGAATGGACATGGACAGCAGGCATGAACATGAACCCAACAAATCTAAGTTATAAACAGCACTTTGAACCAAGACTACAGCATACTATGAACATACACAGCATTCATAGCCAAGAAATCAACATATTTCTATACATGTACAGCAAGAACAACAATGAATATAGTAAATTTGAGCCCAACAATAAATCCAGTAAATTTGAGAAATGTACAATAAGAATGGACATCTTCAGTGAAACTATGATGCGGTGGGTGTACAAATTCAGCAAATAGCAAATCCTTAAATGATCATTGTGCAAGCTAATTGTAACAGCCGAGATAAATCACCATGTATTGCACATACATCACAAGCATGACACAAATGATACTCCGATGTGTCCATCACATGTGAAGTGGAGTCTCAACAGAGCCCAAGACAGAGCAGCCATTAGTATGAGAAAGAAAAACTACAGATCCAACGTATGAACAATTTACGGTAATAGAGGATTTCTCTACATTAACGCCTTGACGATAATGATATGTGCGCACTTCGAACACCTCAAGCTCAAAAATAAATCCAGAGGTTCTCAGTTTAGAGGACAATTCAACCACGTTCCAAAGTAGTATATAATTCACTGAGAACAGATTGAACCGAAAGTCAAGGGAAGGAGAACAGTATGCCATCCAAGGATGAAGCATCAATTCGCAATATATGATCAGTACATTGAAGAACAACATAGTAATCACTCCTGTGCAATCTCAAATTAATCAATTAATTCACCATAGTCATCTCCGAGGCAAAACGTCGAAGAGGTGGTGAGCATGAAGGTGAGGTATTATACCAAACCAACGGGAATTTCTGTCAATTGGCAAGGAATAATATAACTTGAGAAACCCAGCTAAAAATTGCTAGGAGGAATCGACGAATCTGAGAGACCAAATGAATAGACAACAACAATTGAGATAACAATTTGCAGCTTTCGGCAAAAAGGCAATACAGAACAATCGTGTGATTGAGTCTTGATGAATCGACGGCATCCTACCATGGGGGGATCCGAATGGTTAGCTAATAAATGGAAGGGACTGAAAGACTTCGAGAATCTTACGAAGACGAAGCTAGCCACGGGCTTCGACCGCGGGCAAAGACACTAGATTTGGTCCAGAGCGTGGGTTCTTGCTTGGCTCGGTTACTCAGGTTCTCACGCGCGCACCAATCTTCAGAGAGTGTGTTGAGAATTCTCCTGCAGACCGTGAAATCGCGAGATTAAAAGGTATCTCCAAATGCGTTAGACGAGAGAGAGAGAGAGAGAGAGAGAGAGAGAAGTTCGATTGGCAGTGATGAGCGTCGATGCGCCGCTCCGTTATGGCGGAGGCTATGGTGGCCGGCGAGGGAGATCCGACGGCGGCCGTAACTGATCGGAGATGGTGGACGATCGAATTGATGGCGATGGAACCAAAAAGGTCGAGGCAATGGCTCCGGCAAATTGTCTGGCGAACGAAGAGAGGCATCTCCGGTGAATGGGATCGAAACTTTTTCTACAGTTGTTATTCTTGTTTTTATTTGCTCATCATTATTAATTTATTATTATGCTTGCTCGGTATGGTGGGAAAAAAAGATTCATGTGTCAACATATATTATTTAATCAAGAATGAAAGTGGTAAGTGACCAAATAAAGGTGGATAGTAATTTTATATAATAGTCGGTAAATTTAATGCGATGTTAAGAAAACTAAACAAAATTTGATAATAGATAAGAGATGTTATTTTTTTTATCAAGAAGTTATTAATTTAATGAAACAAATTAATGTCGAAAACCAACTTGAAAAAGATTAAATCACAAAATTACTCAGAAACTTAATCACAGAAAAATGGGTTGAAAGAAAGGTTAATGAAATTGCGTGCAAATCATGCATAGAGCAAGTCACACATCTCATTAATATCGATCAACAATACCTTGTTTCTATTCTCATGATGACTAGAGAGTTGGGAGGCAATGTTCTCCTCTTTTCACCTTCTCCCCAGATTCTGCACTAATTACTTCCATCTTCCTTCCTTTAAAGGCCGACAGTACCCGTCATAGGTAAACAATTGAAAAACAAGTCACTCTCACAAACACTAGCACTTTTCTTTTTCTCTTTTTTTAACCCTCTCTATTTCTCTCAAATCTCTCAACATTGGAGCTCTTTAATTTATGTAAAGTTTTCTTGCAAGTTTACTTCAATTCCATGACGATTATGAGCTTGGAAAACACAAATACGAAAAGAAGGCCCATGTCAACCAATTGAGATGCCCAAAACATGCGCTGCTATAATTTACTTACACATGTGAATCTCATCTTTCACGAAGTTTCATGGTCAAATTATAATCTTGAGTCTCGGTAAGAGAAATTTAGGTTTAGCATTGATCGTATTTTGGAGAGAATTTAATACATTAGTGTAGTCTATGTGTTAAATTGAATATGGACCATTAAAATAGTAGGGCTCATGTGGATTTTGCATAGGTTTCATCAAATCTTCCGGCAGAAATTCATCCTTCGGGCTTTGAAATTGTGACAGAGTCCTCTAACTAAACAGATCGGGGCCTGTAATGAATAGTGCTTAAAGCTTGGGCTGTGGATACTCCATAAATATTGAAACTTGGCCACATTGTAGCCTCTCTTCCCCCCTAGCAACTGCCCTTGGTTGTAGGTTTAATCTGAGTTAATCCCTTATTCGAGAATATTCGCACCTAGCTATAACAGTCAATGAGTATTTTCATGAAGATCAACTCAGAATCGAGCCCCATATTGATATGCCCACCCCCTTCTTTTGATTTCCCCACTCATCTAAAGACAATAAAACTACCCATCCAAGAGTAGGTTAGAGCGCACGACGAGTAGTCTGTGTAGGTCGGGCGACAAAGACCGTAAATCTTGGAATTTGCCAAAATACATTAGAAGCTGCTTTTCCTTAAAGCGACCACCCTTAAGAGTCTCTCTCTCTCTCTCTCTCTCTCTCTCTCCCTCTGCCCCGTGTAATCACAATGTTGATATCAGAGAACCGGAATCACCATAGCTAATAATCATCAACATTATCACCATGATTTGTCAGAGCGATTGCTCCTCTGTCTATGTCTGATCACTTTCTTCTTCTCATTTTACCAAATTTATAAACTGGGAAACTCAATAGGTGGATTGGCTACTTCACGGGGTCGTTGATTTCTCCAGTAGCACAGTTTTCCATTCATATGGTCGTTTGGCAATGGATGCATTTGATTTTGGTGAAGATGGCGATGTTCTCGATGGATAGTATACTTTGGTTCATCCAGACTCTTTGTTTTTTTGTTTTTTTTGGTATGTAAGTTTTGTTAACGCTATATAGTGTACAAATCTACAAATTATGCTTTACCTTGTCTGATTATGATTTGTGAAGTTGCCCTGTTTTGCAATTCTTTTAGTTGGTTCGGTGTGATTAAAAAGTTGGGAAAATGGTCTGATTCAGTTTCACTGTGATCATCCTATTTTCTTTTCTAGTACGGTTCTTGTTCTTAATTGACATCTAAATCAGCTAATATACTAATCAATTTGTTCCCATCTGGGTTTGCAGACTGTGGACTAACGCAGGAACGATAGAGAATCTTTTAAGCAAAAGGTTTATATATCAAATTTCTAGCCACAAATGTAGTCATTCCCCGATGCAATTGATAGCGTTTTTAGCTATATGTAGAGCCCTTTAGACGATGGATGCGCAGCTTTGCTCAGCTGAGATCTGCTTTATGTTAGTAGTTCTTACTGTAGTTAACTGCAACCTCCATCAAGAAATTTTGAATCTTTGCTTTTTATCTTCTCTTGCGTTATGGATGGTTTACTAAATTGGTTTTCTGGTTTGGTTCAAGATCAGTATGGGATCGTCCCCTTCTCTTGCGTTGGGAATATAGGATGACTTCCACATTTTTGTAGTCATGCCAAATGACACGATCTCTATTTTCGGAGGTATAAGTTATCATCTAAAATCAATTTCTCAAATTCTATACGTTTTCATGGGCAAAAATATAGAATTGTCAATGTGCGAATCACCATCCATAGAGATGCAAAGACTGCATTTACTTTTGGATTTCTGAATTTAATTAATTAACAAGGATAATTTCCTGTTCTCGCAAGTCGGGAACCTAAATCCTCTGGACAAGGTTTGTCACCTTTAGTAAAAGGAGCTTGCCACCTTTAGTAAAAGAAGCTGCACGGGTATGACCTCGAAGAAGGTAACCCCACCCTCTCACCCTCTTCTTAGTTTTGGTTCTTCGGGCGTTTTGATAGGGATAATGACCTCTGTTCTGGCTATTATATGATGTGGCTAGAACAAGGTTTTGATAGGACTGTCAAATTGGTGGTTTAGATCGGGTTGAAAATGTCTTATCCAAATCGACTTATTTATAGACAACACAAATTTGGTGATCGCTATTCGATTTGACCTCTAACCAACTGAATTCACTTTTCTTAAATACATTCATGTTTGATTATCTTATGAAAACATGAACCCACCTATTTATCTCACTTTAAGCTATTCATGTATATTTATTTGGATGAAAATTTCATATCACATTTAAAATTAAATTAGTACAATTAAAAAAGTAAATAAATTAAGTAAAAAGGCGTAAAAATACCTATAGACTGAAATAGTCATTTAAAAAAAAAAAAAAAAAAAAACCTAAAGATTGTCTTGCATTAAAGATTCTCGTATCAACCTTCACCATCGTCAACACAATATTTACTCCCATAAGAACAACCATAACTTTTTGCTTATAGTAGATATCAACATTTAAAATTGTATTCACTCGAAAAAAGTATATCATAAGTTGCCATGCGTGCATCTTTAAGGTATATATATATATATATATATATATATATATATATATATATATATATATCGATTATAAGATACTAAAGATTTGGCTTTCAACATTATATAGAATTTTGAACTTTTGTATTCATTCAATTTTTGCAAAAAATTGTATTAGCAAAAAAAAAGAGGGTGCAAAAATTGGCCATAGAAATTCTCCCCGAAAAATAGGCCGCCGATATTTATGGGCAAAGCGATAATCTGAAAATGGAAGGATATCAAGAGCCCAAGTAACTGGAGGTGTTAGGCCATGAGCTTGCCCACAGGTCGACTTGCGAAGACGACGTCGCTTTAAAATATTCGCCCGAGCTCACGAATGTTATGTGGAGGAACGATTACGAAACAAGCATGTCAGCTCACGTGGGCGTTGCTGAGTCACTCGCCCTCAAACACTATAGGCCATTCGGTGACCGCTGGTTCGTGTATTTACTATTAAATGGATCGAAAATGGATCTTATGGAAACCCATTAACGACCCAATCTCATTACAGATGTAATACTTGAATATTTAACAGCCATATATAACCCGATCTTGAAAATATGAGGTTAAATTTGGCCCATGATTCATTTTGACACCCATATATTTTAAATAGGCTTTGATACCATTTAAGTTGAACTAGAGAACTGTATAGCCCAAAGAACGGAAGCAGAAAACAGTATGTTATTCTTAAGTAGGTAGTCAAATTTTTTAGGGGTATTTCTGTAATGATTGTTTCGATCAGTTGGGGTCATGTATCACATGCTTACTTTCTAGATCCATTATTAAATGAAATTTGTTAAGCTGTGAATACGTAATTTATGCTCTCTTTTGTTAATTTTGCCGTTTAATGCACGTGGTAAAGAATAAATAGGTCTAAGAGCAAAAGTCCAATGGTTAATCCTACATTATTATCTTCATTAACTTAATTTCATCTATTTCTTTAAGCTATTTATAAAAAATAAGTACATTATTGGAAGTCCATTAGCTTGTTACATTAATCTAGGCATTTTATGGGTGAGGGTGATGACTTCTGTGTTGAGAAATCAAGTGGATGTGCTAGTAAAATAATCACTTTATTTTATATAAGCAATATTGCAAACTCTTTACACACACCACTCTCGTACACCTCTCTCACCTCACATGAACACAATTTCTTGCACACACCCACTCACTCTTTCTCACTCTTTCTCACTCTACACTTCATGCCACCTACTCCCACCCACTCACACACTCACGTACACACACTCCTCACACTTCTTACACACTCACACAAGGGGCAAGAACCCCTATTTATAGGGTGTAAAGTCGGCACACATCCACCGACTTCCCACACCACCTTTTTCCTATTATTTTATTACAACTTGGGTCAACAATTGTGGCTGAGGAATCGTCTGGAGAGAGGGAGAGAAATCCAGAGGAGTAACAAGAGAGAGAGATCTAGAGAACTCTAGGAGAGAGAGAGGCTGTGCTTTTTCAACACTCCCCCTCACCGACTACTCTCTCTTAATTTAGATATAGTAACTGTGCCGATATTGCTTTTGGACTCTTCAATTGTCTCCCTCCATTCAGCATATTGTAAAGCTTCCTCAGATGTGGATGGCTCTATGGTTTCATCTCCAATTACTTCTCTTGCTGCGACTTTCCATTGAGTTTTGTGATCCTTAAATTTTTGCAATGCCAATTCATTCTGCCCATTAATCTCATTTCTTCTCACTCAATTCAATCTTCGTATTCGACATATCTCCTATAAGAATTTTGAGATTGGAACTCATTCGATCAAGCCTCTCATTTGTGACTTTCATTTCGTGCTTCACTCGATCCAATCCCATCCGAAGCACTTCAATGTAGACCTCTTGATCCTTTTCCTCATAACATTTCTTCCCCTTGATCTTATTCCACCGATCCTTACACCACCGGATGTAGGGTGTAGATGGCCTCCTTTTCTCAAAGAAAGCTTTATTTTTCTCCTTCATTTGCTCATTGTCTCTTCCGATATGATTAATTCGGAACATCATAGTGGGCTTGAGGTCCTGAAGCTTCTGCAGCTTCTTGAACTCACATCGGAACTTCTCTAGCTCCCTTTCTTTTGCCTTGAGCTCTCGATCCTTCTGCCTTATCATCTCATCCCTTTTCTTCAACATATTCTCCACCTTTGCCTTCTCAACTTTCAGCTTCTTTATCATATCTTGCATCTCATGCAATTTCTTTTCACGATTGTTTATTGGCATTGTTAGTTGCTTTTTCAAGTTGTCCCTTGGCTTGCTCTTATTCGGGGTCGTGATAGTACCCATCGAATCATCCAACTCAATTATACAAGCTGTTGCAAGCTCTTCTTGTTCCTTCATTGCAACAGGCGCTTGAAAGTCCCATTCTTCTTCTCTTTCAATCTCCTTCTTACAAGAAATGACGACATTTCCTTCTTCATGCCTATACCAACAGAATCTGGCAATATGTCCTACCTTGCCACAAACATAGCACCGTTTGCTACACCTTTTGTTGCTCTTATCTTCATCGTCATCGTCATCGCGATCTTGACGAGCTCCCCCTAGCTGATAACCCTTCCTTTCGGGTTGCCTCCACCAATCTCCATGATCTTTCCATGGTTTGTCATCTCTTGTACTTTGCTCTATTTTTATTTTGGCTCTTGAACCCTCTTTTATTACTAAAGAGGGCATTTTCATCATCTTTAATTGAGACCTTAGGCATTTGTTTATTTAAGGCCTCTTGATTGGCCAATATATTTTCCAACTCAGTTAGAGTTGGCTCATTTGCCCATCCACGAGTGGCCGTAACAATATCATTATATTCCGGCCTTAACCCGTGAATTATGATTCTTCTCATTCTTGTTTCGGAGATGGCATTCTCAGGATCTAATTTTGAAATTTCTTCGCAAATAGATTTAACTTTAGAAAAGTATTGACTCACCATCATATTTTGTTGCGAGATTGAGAGGAGCTCATTTTCCAGGCATTGTAACTTGGCATCGTTTGTCCTTGCAAACAGCGTCGCCAAGTTATCCCAGGCCTCCTTCGGGATCGTCACACTCTTTATGTATTGCAGTAATTCATTTTCAATAGTCACGGCAAGCACATAAAGAGCCTTACCCGATTTTATATTCCATTTTCTTAATTCGCTATCATTTGTGGGTGGGGTGGTGCTTCTCCCGCCAACAATATCCCACAAACTTGTCCTACCAAGTAATATTGTATGCGGGTACTCTAATTATTATAATTTGAGCTGTTGAGCTTCTCGATACCACTTATCGAACTCGAGAAATCTGCCATCGTGACTTGAGTATAATGCCCCGCACTATACCAAGTAAGCCTGGTCCCGAACCAACCGACTTCACAATCCCAGATTGTGCGCTGGCAGAACTCCGACGTCCTTCGCTTCTTTGCTCCTTGGCTCGACTATCCTTGATCGCCTTGCTCACTTACAATGGTCCCCGACCACTATCTTCGCATGGCCTCCGACGACCTGCTCTGATACCAATTGTTGAGAAATCAAGTAGATGTGCAAGTAAAATAATCACTTTATTTTATATAAGCAATATTGCAAACTCTTTACATGCACCACTCTCATACACGTCTCTCACCTCACATGAACACAATTTCTTACACACACCCACTCACTCTTTCTCACTCTACACTTCACGCCACCTACTCCCACCCACTCACACACTCGCGTACACACACTCCTCGCACTTCTTACACACTCACACAAGGGGCAAGAACCCCTATTTATAGGGTGTAAAGTCGGCACACATCCACCGACTTCCCACACCACCTTTTTCCTATTATTTTATTTCAACTTGGGTCAACAATTGCGGCTGAGGAATCGTCTGGAGAGAGGGAGAGAAATCCGGAGGAGTAACGAGAGAGAGAGATCTAGAGAACTCTAGGAGAGAGAGAGGCGGTGCTTTTTCAACATTCTGCACATCGCCGAGAATTTCAGGAAGCATCGGCCTTATATACGGCTCAAGATCTAGTGGCCTCGGCAAAAACGAGAGTCTGCTCTTAAGCCATAATGAATTAAGCAACATTTCTTTCTTGAATTTTTGCCTAGCTTCCAAGTGTTAAATTATCTATATAACAACAGTGATCAATGATACCTTAGGCCTTACCTGCATTCCTCTTGGTCCCTGTATGCCGCAATCCGTGGGGCGATGAAATTCGATTCAATCATCTAGTATTTTGTGGACAGAGCCACCATAGGTTGCCAAAAACCCCATGTCCACGGCCATCCGAGACTAGAAATCATACAATAGATCTGGCATGCGACATCTTCTCACACTCCCGACCCACTTTCATTCGACTATGTGAATCATGTTTCTGGAGACCATAGATTCACAAGCAACCTGGCCTAAAGTCGAAAACCCGATCTCTGCGTAACTTCATAATTGTAGGGCGCAGCCAACTTTTCAGAACTATACGCATTGCTGGTTCTCTATTTCTCCAATAGGACAGCTTGTTGGCTGACGAAGAACAAAATGTCTCGCACCTTGAATTTCATCAGTTGGATACAACCCCTTTTAAGAAGGCGGAAATAGTCCAACTACAGGAGATCCTACACATCGAAGACAAGTGGCGAAACAGCTGTACGGGAGCCACTAGGAAACGACCAACGATATGAAACGGCCGATCATGGCTCCAAGCTATACGCACCTTTAGAGGCAGTCGCATACTTCATTGGGCTAAAACGTCGGATACTTCCAAATAGATTCTTGATCTGGATTTCAAATTGAGTGTTATAATTTGGCACATTGCTACTGAACTCTACTGTCACCCCCAAAGAACGTACGAGAACGGAAGGTGCTCCGTTCGAAGAAGCACGCATTAAAAACAACACAAGGTTGAGATCTAGAATTAGCAAGCGTTTGTCTTGATATATGCTATATCTCCTTGTCACATATCTTGCTGTGGCTAGCGGAGTTGCGCATATCCAGTTCAGAGATAGGCAAGAAGTCCATCAGGGAACTCCGAGACGTGGAGCAGAAGCTGACTAATCCAGCTGACGCAACTCAAGGATATAGAAACTTCATCGCTAATTTTACGAATTGTTTCACTAGGACTACAGATCTATGGAAGCGAAAGCAGAAGTTCGACATAAGGATGCTTGCAATCAATAAAGGGAGCATGTCAACACCGAGCTAAGCCTGAGCATTCCGTAAGGCAACAGCAGCAAACATGTGCTATTTCATGGATGCCGACTAGCACCGCAGCTAGATACTATTATCACGAATCAAGAGAAAAAATGGTCGATCATCAGCAAGGTTTGGGTGGAAATGTTGGTCTATACTACTATCCGGTGCCAAGGAAGTTATCACGCTTAGCAACTAAGATGAGGAGGCAAGCTCCCCTGACTCACGTCAGCCTCTTGATGGCTCATGTCGGCATAACTATATCACTTCCAAATATCGAATGCTCTGGAAATATTAAGCTGATTAGTGAAATGGCATACTAGTTCACTCTGTTTTCTGCCACTTGCTTTAGTCCCATAGTTTGTCGCAACCCTCCCTAAGGGATTTAGGGAGAGCGGGTTTAGTGGTATGTTTAGCGAGAACAGACAATCTCCTACTCGAGGTGCTTGCTCTTGTTCACGCATATTCTCTAGAACCCTTACCACATGTGACGTAGATTGATTCAATTTGACTAATGAAAACATTCGATTTAGTAAGAGTCATCACTAGCCGATTAGGAGCTAAGTGGAACATGGAGATGCCACTTCCTATATAAGCCAGAAATCTATAATTGGGAACTTCATTAAGCTAATAATTTAATTAGTGCTCTTTTAGTACCTAATCACAGTTATCTTTTTTCTTTTTCTTTTTTCAATCAAAAACATGAGTCATGCGGTCTTCTATATTTTAAGTCTCCAAGAACGTCCCACTAAATGCTCATGTATGGTTATTTTCGATAACATTTGTCAGTCAATCATAGAAGACAGAAACAATACCAACTAAAAAATAATGAAAATCACACATTCAACTATATAAAGTGCAAAAATAAAGACATCAAAATGCGAACATTAAAACCCAACACGATTTGGCAAAAATATACAAGGTTTCACTATTTGAGCCTTAGGACATGAATCCAGAGAACTAATTTGTAACTCTAATAAGTCAAAATCAAATTTTTACCAAAAAGAATTATCTACTAAACAAAATTTACTAAGTGATATTAAAAACAAAAAGTTCATGGAAGTAATCCCTAAATGCAATCCAAGCGAGATTTTTTGTCATTTTTCTTTTACTGTTATTATTATTATTTTATCTTTTCATCCATTTATCTAAGACAAGCACAACCTAAGAGTCAGTTTATTCCAACAATCAAGCAATGTAACTCCTTAAACAAGATGATTATGAATCAAATGAAATCCAATTAAAACTATTCTCAAAATGTAGCTAACAACTGGACACTTGCATTTTCCTACCAATTTATTTCTGTTTTGCGTTTACTTTATATATATATTTTTATTATTGTTTTATTTCTTTCTTTCCTATTTCTTGGTCCCTCACCCCTTTCGTTCCGTGGTTTTTTCTCCACATCCAGACTCTCGCACGCTTTATACAGGGAACAGTACACACATGCTTTACCCCACCACCGATCGTCTCCAACCACCACGGCATTCTCAACATCACTTGCCAGCCGCCGCACATACACGACCAAAGCACATTTTGGGTATGCAGAATACATAGGTGGAGAGGGAAACAAAGACAACGATTGATCGCAGAACCGAATATGCAAACAACAATTTGAACCCTTGATTCTGTTAAGGGAGATCCGCGAACTATGAGACATGGTTTTTATATTGCACATTACGTCAACAAATGGCATGAATCAGCATGAATCATCAAGTCGATTCGGTCATGGCCGACCATAATAAGACTCCAATAAATCGGAGTTCTAATTGTAATTAACATAACATGACTCTCGGATCAAGCATGAAAAGGACACATGAATGCCTAAAAGTACAATAATTGAATCGTACGAGGTTAAGCATTAAACCAAATGGCTATTGAACTCATTTCTTCTAGGAACCGTGCAGTGTGATGTCATTTAGGCATTTCATTCATCAAATAGGTAAAGAATGCCTGGCCATGTAGCTTATATGCAAAATCAAAGCAGTGATTCATTTCAGATCATCACACCAGCAACAATACGAGTTCGAAAAATCCAAAAAAGCTTCAATCGTTGTCGATTTTCGCGCAAACACAATTATATGAGGGAATTTCAGCCTTGGGCGATCTTCGTGCAGCTCCGCTTCCATGCGCGAGTTCATTCTCGAATGTTCAGCAGAGAGAGTGGCCGGGCTCTCCCGGCGAAATTGAATTGCCCTGAGCCGGACTCACGGGCTTGCTTGGTTTGATGGGTTATGGTTGAGCCTCCTGAACCGAAATTGGACTTGATGTCGACGGGCTGGGCTGGGCCTAGATGGGCCAGTCCGGGTCATCGCATAAATGGACACTCTCTTCTATTTTTTTTTTTTTTGGGTTCTTTTACTGTTATTTGTTTTTATTTTTTTCAAAAAATGAATGCTTGGCTTGTCAGCACTAGTCAACATAGTTATAACCATTGGGGGTTCGCCCCAGTGGCCACCCTTCTTCCAACTTGAAAAGGGGAGCTGAGGGGTTCAAATCCCCACATCCTCAGGGGGGATTGGGATGGGGACGGTTTCATTTCAAGAGTGGGTTTATTTCTACTAAGCCCCGAGAATGCGGAAAAAATCTAAAGTAAGTGTTAGAGTAGGATTAGAGTAGAATTGACCAAAAAAAAAAAAACATAGTTATTACTAGTTTTATTGGAACATGTGTTGTTTATCAAAATGCGTTGATGAGCATCGAAGATGCCCCTATAAGTGCAAAACTATTAATCTGTTTTAGGACGATCATGTCTCCTAAGACCATGTATGGAGTCACAATGATTGTGAAGATGAGCCATCGAAGCTTCGGATGGCATATTCCGGTGAACCTCAGTCTCACTCTACCAAATGGAAACAAGCAGGGATATATGGAAAGGTTGGACATTCATAAAAAGGAGGAGCGGATTCCCATTAGCGTCGGCAATCAATACAACACCCTAAATGGTTGGCGAGAAAAGCTTTTCCCTCACGCAAACTGATATCCATTGCAAGTCCGGCCTTCGCGTCAAAGGCGTCGTTTTCTGGCCGAAGTCAACAATGGGGAGCCAGTAGGTGGAAGAAAAGTGAGCTCTACGCAGAAGAGTTTTCTGTATTGAGGTCGGCCGATGAGGGAAAATCTTTAGTTGCAGCCAAATGTCCAGCTGCTGCAAGCAAACCTTCAGCTTTCAAGTTGGAGTTTTGTAGTCAAAATCTTTAAAAAATGATCAAAATATTATAGTTGATCTTGTGTTGTATGTCGGCAGAGAAATCTATAAATAGATCTTACGATGCTCCCGTAGCCTCCACAACATTCCTAGTAAACTCCCAACTATTCAATAAAATTCTATATTTTGTACATTCCTTGTCCCTTGCCATTCCTCTGCTTCTTTGCTGGGTTCCACAGGCACATCGATCCCACAAACTAACCCCAACCGACAAGGAATAATTAGCCAATATAATGCGTGAATTGGGTCTCAAGTGTTTGTATTGATCTCCTCTCTATGTTTGCACCGTTGTAACATAATATTTCTCCGAAATTGCATCAGTTGGCAAACGATAAAAATTCACCGTACGATTTTCGATTTGAATCATGCTGAGCTCTTTAGGTTCACTGATCAAGGAAAATTTTATTTTTCAGCTCACACCGTTTTGGACAAATTAGAAGGTTGAGATGATGATGAAATACTATAACTCCATAAGATTGAATCAGAACGAAGAAACCTTAATAGGTGGATAAATGATCTAATTTTTTAGGTTCTGTTTATTTCATGAAAAAAGGAACGATTCGAAGATATTTTCCCAAAAATGTTTGATTATTTTCACTCATAATTAATCAACACAAAATGTTTTCATTATCAACAATACTATGTCTAAACTTTTCTATGAGAGATAAAAATATTTTTTTTCGTTCATTCATTTTTATAAGTGATATAAAAATATTTAATTATTTATTTTCTGATAAACAAATAGAGCCTTAAGATGAAGTTAATTGGGCCTGCTTATTTTTAAATTACACATAACCACTATTCAAATCCGTTCATTGTTGCACTAGTAGTTACTTAGAATTCTAAAAGGGAAGAGTCCATTTATCATCCCCAATCTTGGACCATTATCCCAATCAAGTCATTGTACTTACATCACTTTACTAATCAAGTTCCTCCGACTGCAAGAATCTGGAACGAAAAACCTTTTTGCCACTCGCGGGCTAAAACCCCCGAGATGAAGATTGCCACGAACCTCGAGCGATAAAATTCTTCTAAACAAATACTATCCTCAAGTTTCTGCATCAAAACTTTTGTCGACTCAAATGGACAGGTGAGTGCTAATTAATGGAATTTGGAGGCTGAGCGACTTAATTAAAATAACCATGCAAGTCCGATGATTTGATTAAATAAATTAAAAGTTAAAGGACTTGATCGAGAAAAAAGAAAAACAAATGCACAAGTCTGGGCGCCGTTCCTTTTGCTGCATTGGGCGGTCCCAACACCATCACGGCTGACACCCTAGAGGACAACGAGCTCTGGATGAGGCATTTGCTTGGACTCGTCGTCCAAACGGCCAGGACACTGTTCATATTCTTGCAGGCACTGACAGGCTCGGATGATCTCTCTGTGCTTTCGCTTCTCACCATCGTCTCTGGCCTCATAAGGTACGGCGAGAGGGTTTACGTCCTCCTTGCTGTGAGTAGCGAGCAGTCAGGGACTCAATCCCTGACCCTCCTCTCCATTACTTGAAGATCCTAGAGAAATATAAGTTGAAGGAGGCCAAGCACTATGACGTCACGCCGCATGGGGTGATCGAGATACGCAGAGTGAACGTGGAACGCAATTTTGAAGGCGGGCGTAGATCTTTCGTCTCCTGATAAGATCACTTGTCCGAAGCCAAAGGTACATTCGACTTTTTCCGGCACCTTTTTGGGAATGAAAAGCTTTTACCTGAAAAGACGAAGGAGCGCAACCCGGCCGAGTTGGCAGCAGCCAAAGACCTGATCGACATTTTCTGGTGCCTTTCCGCAGATCTCGTGCTTAGCTTCGAGGACTGCGACACTAGCATGTTAATACTCGAGAATAAACATTTTCAAGTTGTATTCAGAGTTATCGAGATTGAACTGGGACTCATGTACGATTTACTCTGCACTAAGGCGATGGTGATCCACAATCGGAGGGGCTTTACTCCCCGCACCGTGAGTATCCTATCCACCGTCATGGTCGTGGTGCTTTTTTCCAGGTCACAGACAAGGACAAATACTCCAAATTCAATATCTATGTGACCTTTTTGTTGCCCGGAGTCGCCATTTTCCTAGAGATTTATGCGTTGTTCGTTCTTCTCTTCTCCGATGAAGCCGCTTGTTGGCTGAATAAACACAGCCCAGTCATCTTGGAATTGTAGAACGGTGACAACCACTGTAAGGAGCAGGTGGTCGGGTTCCATGGCGCAGTACAACCTAAAGAACCCATTTATCATCCTCAATCTTGTGCCTTTATTCCAATCTAAGTCATTATACTTACATCACTTTACTAATCAAGTTCCTCCGACTTCTAGAGTCTAGAACGCAAAAACCCCCCTCGCAGGCTAAAAACCCCGAAGATGAAGCTTGCCACCGAACCTCAATCGATAAAATTCTTCAAAATTAACACTGCCCTCGAGTTTATGCATCGAACTTTTGTTGATTCAAATGGACAAGTGAGTTGGCTAAAAAAAAAAAAAATGGACAAGTGAGTGCCAATTAATGGAATTTGGAGCTTGAGCGACTTAATTAGAATAACTATACAAGTTCGATGATTTGATTAGATAAATTAAAAGTTAAAGGATTTTTACCAAAAGAAAAAAAAAAACAAATGCACAAGTTATAAAGGGATCAAACTCCACTTTTTACCACTTTGTAAATAAGCATTATATACTTTATGAGAGAGGTCTACTCACATCACTTCCATAGACATAGTTAAATTAATGACACGTCGGTTTTGGAGAGTCGCATCTAATCCTGCCTCAATGTGAATAATTTCGACTCATATAAATTAATATTGGGGTAAATCCTAAGGTTTGGACATTGGTATCTCAAAACAATTGAGATTAGCCGATCGCGTTCGTTTTCAATGTCCCCGCTTAGCCGATAGAACGAGGACGGCATAACACTCAAGACTCACGCTTTTCACGTGGGGGATTAGTCAATAAGGACAGACACATATTGACATTAGCAGATGAATCATGGATGGGGCATTCTACAATTTTAACCTAAATTAGGATTAGTATTAAGTCCACTGCCAAGGTAAAAAAAATTTCCACACATTCATAATTGAATAGATGAGACATGTATTATTCACATGTCATTCATTCAATAGCAAATATATACTCTAGTGAATTTAATAAAATATCTTAATTTAACCAAGCTTTTTGTCATCAACTTGATTGCAATATTCAACTTTACTACCTTTACTTGCTAGTTATTCACCAAGGTCCGGTATACGTTCAATGTGATTAATTTTTACTTTTGCCCAAGCGCAGAAAATAGCAATAAAGAACAAACAGTGATTTGTTTGAAATAGCTTTTGCCTTTTTGCTTTTTCCATTTTCTTTTTCAAATCTTATCACACGTGCATTTAATTTTTTTTTTCTTAATGCAAATGCTCAGAAACTTTTAATCATTTTTATGCTGAAATGCAGTTTCCCATATCTTTCAAAAGATGAATATGAAAATGCCAGGCAATTTCGCCGTAGGAAAGTAAATCGATAATCCTGTTTTTTTTCTTTTTTCTATTTTTACACTTATAATTTATAAAGGTCTTAGAGATCATATATGTTTTGATTGCTTGTTCCTCAAAATCAAAGCATGAGACACTCATAAATAAAAAAAAAAAAAAGGAAATGGAGACACTAATCCATTTCTAGCTTATTAATCCCACATTCAGCATCTTCTCTGTTCACACCCATGGCTGCCTCTGAAGTGGCCGTTCCACTGGCGTTAGCAATCTCCACGATCTTCTCTCCAAGTCCGAAGGCATCATCATCTCTAAAAAATTAACACATCAAATCTCCGACTCCATAAGCAATCTCCAAGACCCTGAACACCAGGGAACACACCGGGCTCAGGGATGACCACAACCAAGAAACTCGGGGAGGCGAGGAACGGCTTCTGCTTTGGGCTCGTGGAGCTGACAAGATTGCGGAAGAATTCCTCGTTGCATCGTTCCGAGATCAGACATAAAAATCGCAAAAGGGTCATTTCGCCGCTTCAGTTCCATTCTTCTCAGTAATGAACCGAATATGTGCGAGGAAAAAGATGGCTGAGGATTTCATGACAGAAGTTGGATCATTATACAGCAAGTTCGCATCATCCTGGCTTGCTGCTAAAGGAGGCCTTGCAGATGCATTCCTCTTAGCGATCGCTCCTCTTAGTCCCCGTATGCTGCAATCCGTGGGGCAATAAATCTTCGACTCAATCATCGAGTATGTTGTGGATAGAGCCACCATAGGTTGCAAAAAACCTCATGTCCACGGCCATCCATGGCACCGATCGTGGCATGTGGGATGGCTGACGTGGACTAGACGGCCACGTCAGCAAGCGAAAAGAGAGGATTTGAAGATGAAGGAACTCTTTAAACCGAGAGAATTTTTGTAAGTTTGGGCGCGGAGATAGCGTCCTGTCATGTCTTCATCTTCCTTGCAAAATGAGCGAATGTGAGCTTACTATAAGAGGGAAATCTTAGGCCATCAGACAAGAGAGTAACAGGAAGAGAGCCCATTCCGTTGGGGACGCCGCCAGCCGCGTTGGCTTTGACCTCAGCCTGGGGTGATCTTTGTGCACCTCTGCTCCCACGCGCGCGGGAGTTCATTTTCGAGTGTTCAGAGGGGAGAGGTGGGGGAAAGAGAGAGTGGACGGGCTCTCACATGGGCTTGGGCTCTGGCCCGATTGAGTTGGCCCCCTTCGGCTTGAGTGGTCTGACGGGCCGATGCAAATAGAATTGGGCTGATCCGGACTCACGAGCCTGGTTTGATGGGTTCGGCTTGCGCTGGTGTTGATGGTTGAGCCAGGTTGAACCGAAATTGGACTTGATGCCGATAGACTAGGCCTTGCATGAATGGCCGAATTGGACTCGCTCTTCTAACTTTTATTTATTTATTTATTTGTTCTTTTACCGTAATTTACTTTTGTATTTACGAAAAAGCATGCTTGGCTTGTCGTCACAGGTCAGCAGGGTTAACAACCATTTTGTTATAACATGTATGTCGACCGGCACTGGAAATGCCCCTTTAATCCGTTTCAATGTGTTCCTTGCATATTCTATAAGGACAAACGTATGATTTAGCATCTTAATGTGCCAAGCTCAATAATGCTCAAAATTCCACAATTATTGAGCTTGGAAACGACTTTTTATCACTGCCAAATTTCCCAAGCATCGATGACTACGAATTTTTACCTGGAGAGGACCCTTGGATGATTTCGAAGGGGTTTATTGCTATTGGGAAGCCATGACAAAGATATGGACCCAATAAAGCTGGCAGCTTAGGCAAGAACACCAAGATCATGCATGAAAACTTCCATGAACGCTTTCAAATGGACTTATTGAGGGCAAGAAAAGAAAATGGCAGGAAGACTTGTTAATAGAGATGGCAATTCTCTATCCATGGTGCGACTTCATGAAAAAAAATCCAATCTCAATATGACATGATTAACTTGAATTTGTAATGAATTGACACTTTTTCACAGACTAAATTTCCATAATTTGAAGTGTCATTTTGCATTCGCACTGAAACATTTTGGGAGTGAAACGGAATAATAGGGATAGCCAATATAACCATGATTACGCGACATAAACAATTAGATTTTTCCATGTTTGTAAAGGAAAGTAAAGTTTGGAAGTGAAGAAGGGCTTTGCTAAACAAGCCTTCGATAAGTGAGCCATTTAGCTCAAGCCCAATAATGAAGGGACGCATATTTAGTGTGACATCATTATTATCGTTACTTTTTATATGTTTTATTATTATATAGGTCGCTCTATCTCGATTTTGACTCTGGAAAATCTGCAAAATCAGAACGCACCATCATTTCTTCGTCTCTGTTTCTTCCACCATCGTAGGAGCTGCAAGCAACCAAATGTCTTCAGTACAACCCGACTGGTTGGACCAATAAATCAACCTTATCTTTAGTCGAACGCCAGATCAACTCAAACCTTCGATTTTTTTTTTCCGTGTACATTTATGGTAGGTACAAGTGTTTCTAAAAGAATATGGCAGAGATTTGTACAGCAAGAGATGCACCCTTTTCATCACTGTCAAAAAATGAAGAAGACGCCTGAAACAGCATAAGTGAAACAAGAAAGTTGGTAGAGATTTCTGCAGCAACAAAAGCTGCACCAATTCATTACCGTCGACAATTAAAGAAGAGGCCCGTAACAGCACAAGCCAAACTAGAAAGCCTCATGTCATTTCCTTGGCGATGTTGAGAAGAGTGATTGGAGACAAAAATGACCTCGACATAAACGAGGTCAGCCGTCGAGTCTATGTAGGAGTGCTCTTGAAGGACGACAAGAAGCAGGGTGAGGCAAAAATGGCAAGCATCGGGCAAGTTCCAGAGGGCAAAAAGGAACTAGTTTTGCTCCGATAGATAATGATCAATCGAGAAAATATTTGGCTCGGATTATGATGCCCCCATGAAACTAAAACTGCATGATATGCAGGAAAAGTCTGCAAATCAAGACCACCTGTAGATGATAAATGCATCCATGAATTGTTGGTCGCCACGGACAGGATGGGAGCTCGGTAGCTCCTGATTGGACAAGGGCCTAGTTTTGTTCTGATTTTGTTTATGTCTCACGTGCTGATCATTGCTTTGTGCTCATAGGCATAGCCATATACACACAAGTATTGGGTTGACAAGGAGCTCAACAAGAGCTGCTTGATGGTTCTGGCTAAGGCCTTACAGTTCCGTTGGTATGAAGAGGTCGATTCCTGGACATGGCCAGAAGAGGATGAGCCAGAATCTAGGTCAGCCCGGTACAACATATGAATTCGCTCCAACAAATATAATTCACAAGTAGCAAGATACAAATATGATTAATTGATGTTTCGAGGCATCATTTGAATCTATACTAAACTTAAGGCCCACATGTGCAAGGGGCTTGCCCATTTATTGAAGGCAAACCACATTTCATTATATCAAAATCACATGAAGTGAGCTATACGCCTATGTACCTAATGAACCACTAAATTGAGCTAGAAATATCATCAAAATCCCCTCAAAATCACGCTCAGTCCACAGCCCACAATAACACCCAGCAAGTATAGTTATTACTCTACCCACATAAATGACATCCAATCTATAACTTGTTCATCAAAATCGTCAAGGTGACTAGAGACGGCACATTTAACATGCACTGAAAAAGTATCAAACCAATCAACAAATGGCAATAAAATCATTCAAATTCACGCCTAGGAGAATTCAATGCAGCGTCCATCTCATCAAGCTCGGAAGATTTACAAATTACCCACTCCAATAATACTTAAACATTCCCTATAACTGGCAAATCAAGCATACATGGTCACCTTATCATGGGTAATCAAAAGTACACTCAAATAATAATTAAACTAGCACACCTCATGATTAAAACAGCAAAGTCAGCAAAATCTAGAATAAAATCAAAACATTAAAGGCCGAAATTCATGATTATATATTAAGTAATGGACTTGAAGCATATCTTCCTGCAGGTGTATATGGGCTCACATGCTCAAGATGAGAACAAATTAAAGTCAAATGAAGATCATCAATGCTTTTACAGTGGGCACATGTTTAATTACGGCAAATTCAAGCATGACAACATGACTATCTCCCTCAAAAATTAACATGGATTCCTCATCTCAATTCATATGACCAAGATAACATATAGACAAGTCTTGGCAATTGTTGTTTGAACAACAAATGGATATGGACAGCGGGCATGAACATGAATCCAGCAAATTTAAGTCAAAAACAAAACTTATAACCATGATTACAGCATGTTATGAACATAAACAACATTCATAGCCAAGAAATCAACATATTTTTGTACGTGTATAGCAAGAATAGCAAGAATAACAATGAATCCAGTAAATTTGAGCCATGTACAGTAAGAATAGACATGTTCAGCAAGCCTACGATATGGTGGGTGTACAAATTCAACAAATAGCACAACCTAAAATGAATATTGTGCAAGCTAATGGTGACAACCAAGATAAACCACCATGTACTTGCACATACATCGCAAGCATGACACAAACGATGTTCCAACGTGTCCATCCCATGTGAAGTGGAGTCTCAACCGAGCCCAAAACGGAGCAGCAGTTAGCAAACGAAAGAAAAACTACAGCTCCAACGTATGGACAATTTACGGTCATAGAGGATTTCTCTACATTAACACCCTGACGAACATGATACGTGCGCACTTTGAACACCTCAGGCTCCAAAATAAATCCAGAGGCTCTCAGTTTAGAGGACAATTCACTGAGAACAAAGTAAAAACGGAAACACCAAGGGAAGGAGAACTCTAGGCCATCAAAGGATCAAGCGTCAATTCGCAATACATAATCAGTACATTGAACAATAACATACAAATTACTCCTGTGCAATCTCAAATTGATCAACGAATTCACCATTGTCATCTCAGAGGCAAAACGTCGAAGAGGTGGTGAGCATGAAGGGTGAGGTGTTATACCAACGGGAATTCTTGTCAATTGGCGAGGAATAATATAAAATGAGAAACCCAGCTAAAAATTGCTAGAAAGGAATCGAGGAATCTGAAACCAAATAAATAGACACCAATTGAGGTAACAATTTGAAGCTTTCGGCAAAAGGCAACACTGAACAATCGGATGATTTGAGTCTCGATGAATCGACCGTATTCTACCTTGGGGAAGACTTGGAGCATCTCACGAAGATGAAGCTACGCGGGATGGAGCAATTTAGCGGCGAAAATGTTCGACAAAGATATTCAGCTGCAACTGGCTTCGACCGCAGGCGAAGGCACTGGATTTGGTCCAGAGCGTGTGTTCATGCGCACACCAAGCCTAAGAGAGTGCGTTGTAATTCTTGTTATGAATTCTCCTGCAAAGCGTGGAATCGTGAGCTTAAAAGGAATCTCCAAATGCATTAGACGAGAGGGAAAGAGCACGAGAGAAGTCCAGTTGGCGGTGATGAGCGTCGATGCTCCGCTCCGTTACGGAGGAGGCCGTGGTGGGCGGCGAGGGAGATTTGACGGTGGCTATAACTGATTGGAGACGGTAGACGATCGAATTGATGGTGATGGAGCGATAATAGCTCCGGCAAATCGACCGTGGAGGGTGACATCTACGGTGAATAAAATGGGCCTGACTTTTGTCTTTTAAGCACCGCTGAATGGGATTGAAACTTTTTATATGATTGTTATTTTTTTATTCAATCATATCATTTTTATGCCCGGCAAAAAAAAATTCTGTGTCAAAAGGAGTTACTCATATCATAAACATGATTGTTAATATCATTTAGAAAAATTAGTCAACATAAAATATTTTCATTATTGATTACATTCAATACATAGCTATTTTTATAGTTGATGAATTTTTTTTCCATATTTTTAAATGATATAAATAATAGTTTTTAAAAATATTTTTCAAATCATTAATTTTCTGCTAAACGAATGCACTTTAAGAAAACTTCAAAGTTCTTCTCTACATTCTTCAAGTGGATGCAAGGGGCTAAAACACATGCTAGAGAACGACCTCATGATAGCTGGGAGAAAAAGACGAGGAAAATCTCATTTACCAATCCCGTGACATACTTTGTTTCGAGCAGGAGCACCGGAACTCTTTGCTTGAACGCTTTGCTTGCTATGAGCAAAAGTAAAGCGGAAGGATCAAAGGGCGGATTGAGATTGGTCAACTGCGGGGTCCATACAGTCAAACGTCCAGATAGACTTGGTTCACATTATCAATAAATAATGCAACATCAGCTCTCAGTCAACGTGTGAGGCTATTTAAACTATCGGGATTCCACTTTTATGATTTCTAAACTTCCGTAAGGAAAAAAGACAATCGTCGTTTGAACATGAATGATCCCCATGGAGGCCAATGATAACTATTAAGTGTTTCGGATATTTGCAGGAGGAGAATATGAAATTTGCTTGAGTAAAGGTTTTTCATTTGCTAATTGAAGGAAAGAATAGCACGTGATGTTAAAGAGCAGGGAAATAGGATGAACGATAATCAAACCCATGCGATGATAAAATCATATTAAATGAGGCATACATATATTAAACTTTATTCACCCAACAACTTTGCCGCTGGATGCTGGTGTTTTGCACTGCATTTAAACGCTTAACCCTTGGGGTTGACGTGAAAGCCCTTGAAGACGAGGCTTGATTTGTAAATCTGACATGTCTCACAATGGTAAAAATATTTCTCGGCCACGCTCTTCACGTCAGTCGGTCATGAACTTGCCGACGCGGAGCTTGACCCATTCCTCCTTCGGCTTCTTCGCAAGACTCTCCGTGCTTATCACTTTGCTCCTGTTGGGTAGATGGAGCTCGAGGTCCAGGGGAAGCGGCCATGGGGTGCGGCTTCTCCCAAGCTTAACCACGAACGTGATTTCATATGTGTTCTTAGGAGATAGCACACATCCGTATGGAATTTTCATTTGACGTATAACCAAGACAACTACAACAGATCGGGGACTGGAACGTCCACATCACCAGGAAAACTGAACGACGAGAAGGTCTATAATTAGTATCATTGCAACCATGCGGTGAACAACAGGAGGCTGTCTTTTAGGCAAAATCTTTGAAGGCAACCAATGAACAGCGCGAGCGAACAACTAAATTAGTGAAGTTTGGAAATATACCACTTTTTCTTTTGTTCAGTTTTACTGCCAAGTGATACTTCTGTCACCTCCCTCAAGATACATTGCATTCAGTAGTGTTAAATTAATGTCTCGAGTTTAAGCTCTTGTGAATCCGATCCATAAGAAAGATTTTGATTTGTTAAAAATCTGTTGTTCTCCATCCGAATCAGATTATTTTTTTCTTGTAGTCCACAAGCTAATCTTAAGGCCCCGTCTACCAAAAACCGAACGCATTCTAGCCCCCTTAAACCCATGGCTAGCCCAAACCTAGTTAAACCAATTAAGCCCATTTAGATTTCCTCCCACGCCCTTTTTCTTTTTCTTAAACATCAAAACTCTTGTACCGACGCCTTCGTTCCCAGATTAGTCGATAACCCACTCGCACGCTCATCACGCCATTCCCAAAACCGACCAAACTAAATTACTCGACTATACACAGACAAAACCAAAACCACAACCTGCGCCTACTTAGCCGAGTATCTCCAGTAGCTACCAACGATAATGAAGGCCACCGCTTTAACAAGCAACCAGACCTTGTCTCCACCATTTCTGGACATCTACACCGACACCGCTCAAACTCCGATCATCCTTCACCAGTGCACATTACAGGAACACCATAGGAACATAACAATGGAACACGACACGTGCGGACGACCCAATTTCGGCAAAAAATGAGGACACGAAAGCTAGATCTCAATAAGGTATTTCGTCGAGCAGGTGGCCTGTGACACTGAACAAGAGGCTCCCACTGGGACTCAAATGACCCAAGACGCACGCATCAACATAACGAACGACCGGTGGGGCTGGAGTCCGCGTGAGCCAAACGGCTGCAAGCTTCGGCCCAGCGTGTCATGAACAAAGCGATAAAAGAAAACAGGGGAGGCGGTCGGTGGCACTTACTACCTGACTCGGCGGAGGCAAATAGGTCAAGCTCTATAGATCGGAACACGTGTGGTCGCCTCGCGCACCTTCGAACATAATCTTTATCTTAAAAAGAGAGCCTAAATATCATTGCGCTCACATCTACCCAGCAACTCTCGCACCGACAGTAATCGACCATCTAAGAACACTACTCGTTCACAAATCCTCAATAGGAAAGCAAGCGAACACCCGAAACTCCTTCAAAATCGTCTTTCTTCAATCAAATCAAACTTTTAAAAAACAAGAAAAGAAAAGAAAAGGTGCGATCACCTGAGAACACGAGGCCAAGAACTTCAATCAAGAGTCCCCTCCCACGATTAAATCACGCGGCGAGGCCACCGATGATTACTAAGGGAAAGAACATCTGCGAGTCAGGGCGGAGAGAGAGAGAGAGAGAAGGGGGGGGAGGGAAGGGGTGGGCGATCCGTACGGGGGAATCGGGCGGCAGGCATGAGCCCGCGTGGACAGATCCAACGGTCGGGGACGCACGCTCGCTCCCCTCTCTCCCCCTGAAGAGGAAAGGAGAGGAGGCTGAAGAAATCCGGGGACCTTTTCACTGTTCGGCGTTGACCCCTACCGAACTCGATCGTCGACTCATCGTCCCCTGACTCAAATCTCTCTCTTCTCTCTCACGGGCTTAAGTAGCGTTCGTCTCCTCGGGAAATCGACTCCAAACCGGAGAAATCGAGAAAAAAAGGAGAGTTAAGACCTATCGGGGCTTCGGCGTGGATGGGGCACAGCGGCGGGTCGTTAGCCGTGATTTGAGGACGGTGGATGGCAGTCCTTCACTCTCACTCCCTACTCTCGCTTGAACTTTCACTCACAGCTCCCTCTCCCTCCCAATTTCCCTCTCCCCTCTGTGTTTGTCTCTCCCTCTTGGCCTCCTCCTTCCTCGTGCTCCCTCTCTTGCTTTTAAGGGCCAGCGGCAGGTGCGCATGGCTTCTGCCATCGCCAGCCTGCCGCGACCGGCCTAATCGCCGACCCAAGGATCACGTCAGCTTTGCTTTCTGCTTGCGTTCATCCTTGTTGCTGCACAGACGTGTGAGGGGTGTGAGGAAGGAAGGAGGAAGAGATAGGCGTGCGGGCTGGGCTGCGAAAAGGGGAAAATGGGCCAGCCCGGCGGGAAAAGAAGAGGGAAAAGAAAAGAGGCTGGCCGTACTAGACCCGACTTAGTCCTACTTTCCCTTTTCCTTTCATTTAAAAAAAAATTTAATAATAATTTTTAATTTTTAATTTTTTTATATTTTTAAATTTAATAATTTTAATCAATGCTATCAATATTTATGCAAATGCTTAATCTATATGCTATGCAATTATTTGAAAATTACTTTTATTTGGGAGTTAAAATTAATCCCTAATTTTTAATGTACTTTAAAATCCAAATAAATAAGAAAAATTTAGGTATCAATAAAAGAAAAATAGGAAAGGTCGTATGTGTCAATGGATACATAGAAATGAAAAAAATTTGGATAATTTAAATTATTTCAGAAATTTGGAGATTAAAAATCCAAAGCAAACATATGTTTAAATGTTTGTAGTCTTTTTTTTTTTTTTTTATAGACACCCCATTGACAAATTGAAATTGACGATTTTACTTATTACAATATGATATAATATAACGTTGTTCCAACAGAACAACGAGGATGGGCTTTTCAATAAAACCATGACGATGCCAAAAAGTAGATGTGGGCAGGTTGGTCAGCTAGTGTATGTGGCCGTTTTCGCAAGAGTGAGATGCTGTATTCTTTAATTAGAAGCTGGTGGTGGGGATCGACACCTCCTATAAAAAAGCTTGCTCGTTGCCAATTCCCCCATCCAAACACCCTGCTTCCCCAAATCGTTCAAGCTCAGACACTCCAATTTTTCCTTTTCCTTATCTACCCCACTGAAGAAGTGGCCATTTCCAATGTCATAGCCAAATCACGCTTCTTGAGGCTTGAGCACCTCGAAACCGAACGGCCAGGACCACAAGCCTCCATTTCCTGGCGCGCGATCTTGTTTTCTTGAGCCCGATGGGATTGCACAGACTTCCTTCGATAGGTTCCTTTCGGAAGCATCCGAGGGACTGAGGCCGTGAAATCCTATGGCACAGACTTTGTCTTGCCACTTGTGATCTTCTCGGAGCCGACAACGAGGAAAGGGCGAGACGGGTAAGATGTCAGCACCGGAAGTTGGAACTTTACCGCTCAATGCATGGAGGAGCATTGTAGTTTCATCACCAAGCGAACCGCCCCAAGCAAGGAAGATGAAGGATGAGTCCCATATTGTGGGTCGCGAAGTTTCTGCAAACGAACTTCTGTCGCAGTTGATCGATGAAGGAGATGGCTGTGCCAACCTGAGAGTGATTTCGGTGTTTGGCGAGGGAGCCATCGGCAAAACAGCTCAAGTGAGGAGCGTCTGCAACCTAGCAGACATTAAGAATCATTTCGACTGCTGTGCTTGGGTCCGGGTTGGGCCGAAACCTAACCTGGTTCACCTCATGGTCAACTTGCTCAAGCAGCTAAGGGTCCCGGAACTGCGAGACGTCGATCTTATGGACGAGAAAAAACTATCCGATGAGCTCCTTCGAGTACTGAGGGGGTGCTGTTATCTTATAGTCCTGGATGACTTGTGCGAACTCCATGTCATGGACGAACTCATGATGGTGCTTGCGGACTCGAGGAAGGGGAGCATAGAAATCGTCACCACTTGTAACCCTAAAATACGCTCTTCCATCGGTCCCTGGTATTCTAAGCATCTCGAGTTGAGCCCCCTCAACCAAGAACAGAGCAATAAGTCAATGGAAAAATGCAGCCTGGCTTCCGATGTGGTCGATCCGCCCGAGGGCTGACTCCATCTCAAAGAGACGATTCTTAGCAAATCGGGCGGTTCTCCCCCAAATATCCTTATGCTCCGAGGACTTTCCGATCTGCTTACCAATGGGCTTCCCGATCGTTCCACACTCCAAGATGATGTGCGTTTTGAGTGTTGATGACTTTCCAGAAGATTTAAAGCAATGTGCTCTGTATTAGACTCTGTTCCCTAGGGATTCTGAGATCTCCACAAGAAGGCTCTTCAGGCTCTAATCAGCTGAAAATGTCGTATCTTCAGCGTCGGAGGTGCTGAGAAATGTTTCGAGATTCTAGTGTCTCCTAATGCTCAACAGAAATGGGACCGGAGTGCCCCATCGTGCCGCTTGCCTGGATCTTTGTACGATGTCTTTCATCAGATGGCTAAGGATGAAAGATTCCTCAAGATCTATGACCATTCTACTCATAATAAAGGAAAGTTCGATGTCCCCCATATTGCCATACATAGGGAAATTTTTGGAGGAGGTGAAGCAAATGCACAAATAGATGTGCTGGAAGCAGGACGAGAGCGCTCAGAAACAAAAGCACAACAAGCACACTTGGAGATCACTCCCGCTGAGCCACATC
The DNA here is from genome assembly GCA_017140255.1 of Eucalyptus paniculata subsp. matutina. Taxonomy (NCBI): domain Eukaryota; kingdom Viridiplantae; phylum Streptophyta; class Magnoliopsida; order Myrtales; family Myrtaceae; genus Eucalyptus; species Eucalyptus paniculata. Next base: position 31,586,326 of record CM029444.1, on the reverse strand, counting down.
GAAGAATGTCCACCAGCGACATTTCCATGCCATGCGGCATCCAACAACTTTGTTCCTATGTGTCATTCAGCACCATGGAGCTTGGAACACCAGCCAGAGAGATAGCAGTGTCACTTAAACCGAGAGTGCTGAAGAAGGGACTCAAGTATGCTGAGGTTACTTGATCTTGAGGGTGTTTGCAAGCCTTCGCTTCCGGAGGAGCTTGGCAACATATTGCCCAACCCAAAGTTACTTGGGACTAAGATGGACTCTTCTTGAAAGGCTTCCGAAGTCTGTGGGGGCTATTGTCACGCCTGGAAACTTTGGATGTGATGTACACTAACTTATCCTATCTGTCGGAACTAATCTTGGAGGCAAAGAATCTGCGATACCTCTACATGACCGAGGTAGTCTTGGATGTCGCTGCTCGTCATCAATTGGAATCCAAGGAATCATTAAACCGCAACATCCAAACCGTTTGGGGCTTAGTCACAGGAGTTGACAGTCCCATGTTGGAAGTGCTGCGCAAGTTGAGAGGCCTAAGGAAGGTGGCTTTGACGTGGAGGGGCTCCTTGGTATCGGAAGCAACCAAGGATATTTTGAATCTGAAGATGCTTAAATCCCTTAGATTGCAATTGAGGCATCCATCCGGTGAAATAAGTGACATGAGCAGGCTCAAGTCTCTCTTTGGACATGCAAAGCTCATTGGAGTTGCGCATTCCTCCGAACCTGAAGTACTAGCCGTGTTCTTGTCCAACTTAACAATCGATCCGATGGGAGTGCTGGGGAAGCTGAAACGTTTGACCACTCTCCGATTATTTGCCAACTCACACTGTGGCGAGACTCTAAGCGTCTCAGATGGAACATTTCTGAGCCTCAGGGTATTGAAACTGTGGAAGCTGGAGAACTTGACCGCGGGGACTATACAGGCAAATGCCATGCAGTGCCTCGAACACTTGGAAATCAAGGACTGCAAGTGGCTGAGGACGATCAACGGATTGCAGCAAATCAAGACCCTGGAAGTAATCACATTAATTAAGAGTGCCAGATGAACTCGATGGAAGAGTTAGAGATAAGCAGCTGAATGTGCCAATTATAGTGAAGGTATTAGTCACTGAGTTTGATAGGTGTGCCAGTAAAAAGTAGGCATGGTCTCTATGTGTGAGCGTGCGTGCGTTGGATTTTACCTCACAGAACAAAACTATACTTTTATGGTGTTAGTGTCGTGGTTCTTTATAAATACAACTTTGTGTTCTTGATCATGAACATAATAAAAAATAAAGAGAGGAGAAATCATATCAAGTAGAAGGCAGATTTGGAAAATACGAATATGACTATAGTGAATGACTCTGAATCTCATCTCAGAGGATCATGATGATGATGATGATGATGATGATATTGATTATTGTGATTAAGACGATTATGATTCTTAGTGATATTATATTATAAATTCTTAAAATTTTCTATAGAATATTTTCCTATGTTCAAGACAATTATGATTGCACATATATCTCCTTTTGATTATGTATATCTTCATTCTCATGTTCTTCAACATTTATTGAAATATACAGAAATTTCATAATTTTTCTTGCATATTATTTCTTATCTATGACAATGAAGAAGAGGAGGACGAGGAGGATGAGAAGGAGGAGATATGTCTTTATGGGAAGCATGGTGAATAGTTTCGGTGAATAAATTTTGTTGGAATAATTCAAGTTAGGAGTCACATGAAGAAAAGGAGGAAGGAAAGAAAATTCTAATTCCCCATCTTGTTTGGGTTTGCGTTGGTAGGAATGTAGACAGTAAAGCCAAATGAAAAGTGATTTAATCAATAAAGAAATCATTTTGTAGTAATGTTACTCTCAAGAAATATACTGTAGGCAGGCTACGTAATTACAATCATCGTGACCTCTGTCGCATGAATTAATGTTGTTTTTGGTTGAATTAATATGACATCACTAATTATTTACATTTATCTCCATGCTAGTCAGCATTCTTAATTATGTCCAATAAAGTTGCCGCATCAATTTTAGAGTATATTATTGGGACAACACTATGGATAATAAATGTAACAATGGCACATTAGTTGGGATATTTCATGAATGCTCGAAATATCATTGGATTGTTCACCTAACTAATTATGAGATATCAAACATTGTAAGCTTTCTCGTGAGCCTAAAAGAAGAATATTTTGTAAAATTAATGTTATGCGATGTTTTGAAAGACATAAAAATATTAAATTTAGAGTAAATTCATGTGAAGAAGGAGGGTGGTGGGGGCTCAATTTTTTTCTCCTAATGTGTGGGACCAAATTTGGATTTTGTGATATGTGGTGATTAATGATGGCAAAAGTTAGGTAATGGGAAACACGAAAGAATACTGAAAAATTGTATTGTATTATTCAATAAAAGTCTATATATACATTAAGTAATCAGCAACAAAACAAGCCCTAAAGCCCTAAAGATCACTTTACCCTTTTATACCTCTAACAGACCACCTTGCCCTTTTATAACTCTTAACATATATGATGATTCTTTGAAATGGCTGTTTTGTTGGACTCTCTTTGTTAATCTTCTTCTTTATCTTGTCTTGCCCATTATATATCATTTTTTGCCCGTGTCTTGGTTCATCTTTGCCTGCTTTATTAGATATTACCAGGATATCTCTTCGTCTTTGGCTGATAATACTCTTAAACAAAGCAATGTTCCCTACTTTGTTGGTTCTTTCTTTTGAATTTTCTATTTCCCTTATTGTTCTGCAGATAGAACCGATCGCAAGTGGAAATCTGCCTCCTGGTTTTGATCCGAGTACTTGCCTCAGTGTGTGTGTCTTTGTCTAGACTTTCTTCCATACTTTTATTTTCATTTCTGTGTTTCAATCGCCTGTTTATTTGTTATCATTTTTCTTTGGTTACCTGAAATTGAGTAGCTATGCAAGGCTCAGATTCGTACGGTGGATAATTGCTCATATATGCTCATTGAGTTGGAAATGTTCTGACATTAACACTTCTACACGAAGATGCACCGAAATATTTCTTTTGGGTTTTCTCTCATCTTTGTTTTAATATAACTTAGGACGCTAGGATTTCGTCTTTTGTTTTCAAATTCTCGAGTTAGAAACTTATTGTTTTTGGTAAGCGTTGTATAATGCAGCTATGTGGACAACACTCATACTAAGGTGACAGAACCACTTCTTCAAGAGGTTTTTGCTAGTGCAGGTCCTGTCGAGGGCTGCAAACTTATAGAAAGGAGAAGGTATAGGTTTCGATTTGGAAAATATAATTTCTGTATTTGGGTTTTGATGAATTGCCGAAGCACCTGGAAAAATTTAACAGGAATGATAGAATCTGTTGCTATACTTGCTTGGATGTCGTCTATTGCTAACAATTCTGTTTTCCCTGTTTTACAGAGTCATCCTATGGGTTTATTCACTACTTTGATCAAAGATCCGCTGCTCTTGCGATTCTTTCTCTGAATGGAAGGCATCTGTGAGTAGAATCTATACTGGATTTTTAGTTAACGATGTTGCAATTTCAACTTGAGCATTCATGCCATTGGATCACTCTCTTTTGCTGAGCCTATCCCGTTGTACGGCTTGCAGATTTGGGCAACCCATCAAAGTTAATTGGGCATATGCCAGTGGTCAGAGGGAGGACACTTCAGGTTTGCTCTGGTTCTTGTTCTACACTAGTTTATTATTATGTGCTCATGGTGCTATAATGCATATTTTCATCGATGCTTCATATAACTAATTTTTGGTTGTGTAGGCCATTACAACATTTTTGTTGGTGACCTCGGTGCTGAGGTGACGGATGCCATGTTGTTTGCATGCTTTTCTGTTTATCCCAACTGTTCGTAAGTTTCACATCTCTGTCTTGGTTTATTTTCTGAAAGTGCTAAAAAAGACGTGGTAAAAAGACATTATGATAGCATTGTGCATTCTCGTCACTTGTCAGTCGAGTTCAAATAATAATGGTATTAAATTGGACCTTTGTGCTAAAACACAGAGATGCACGGATTATGTGAGATCAGTAGATCGGACGTTCAAGAGGGTTCGACTCTATTTCCTTTAGGAACCAACAAGTGCTTTATTGCATTCTCCTGAACCTATTGCCATTTCTACGTCTATTTAAACTGCATCCATTATACACATACATAATCTGTTGTTCTAAATCTCCAGTATTACAGATTGTCTGTTAATTTGTGGCGGCTCTTTGTGTTTAGGATGCCTGGAGTGCAATAAATGATTTGATTGGTAACTGTTCTATGTTCGGAGCCTAACTATTTTTCTCACTCTTACATTTGTGATGGTTGTCCATATTAAGAAGATTGCCTTCTTTATCTTAGATATAGTGAAACAGATGAATTATTAATACTGAAGTTCGGATTTTCTTAAAAAGACTATTGAAAATTCCAAACATCCTTCTTATCTTTTCTATAGTGACTAGTTCATAGATGGGAAGCTTTTTCTTGGACCATAATCATGTTTTTTTTCCTCAGATACCTAGATTGGCTTAATGTCTTGGGGGTAAGATATTGAGGGAGGTCCTCAATTTTGAGCCATTTTTCATTTTTAAATATATGCGGTTATTTTTTGCCAAAAGAAAAGGAAATTTTGGGTTGTCACCAAACTTTTTAACATTTTTAATCCATTCATAGTTTTTACAAAAATCAATACAATTGTCCATTCATTGTTGTCAATCAATACAGTTGTTCACTCATTGTTGTCACAATTGCCAAAAGAAAAAAAAAACAAATAGGTGGATCCTTTATTTTGCTATTTTGTGAGCACATTGATTTGACTGATGTATCATATTTAGTCAGTCTTGAGGGTGATTAGAGTTCACATTTTGTTAGAAATTTGAACATAGAAGAAGTTGGCAACAATTGAATTATTTTGCATAGTGTAGCAGTAGTTATCCATATGGCGCCAATTGTATCATATAATATGGATGTTGTCTATATTAGCAATTTTTGACATATGTTATTTAGATAGATTGAATTAATATAAATATAAAAAATATTTAAGATTAAATTGATCTAATTGAATATTTATAATTTTTTGGTACTTTTCCCTCCGTGAATGTGCCCCGAAGCAAGGATTGAGGATTGGTTTTCAAAGCATTGGGGTGGTGGAACCAACAGTTCTATAAGAAGAAGAAGCAGCAGCAGCAGGCGTTGATGCAGCAAGCCCTTCTCCGGCAGCAGTCGCTCTACAACCCAGGCCTCTTGGCTCCTTCTCAGGTTCCTCGCGTTCCCCGTCTCGTCGCGTATTTGATGTCTTTTGCTTCGGAGCTTCGCGAGGCGCGGGAATTTCGATCGCTTGAGTGGATGCGTCTCGATCGTGATGATTCCGGGCGTTTGGGGGGGTTTTTGATCCGAGGAAGATGATGGAGCGTGAACAGTTTGATCGCAATCTGATTTTTTGTCGTCTTGTGGGGTCGGGCTGTGTTGTTGGACGAGGGATTGAGGCCGCAGGAAGTGGTTTGTTTGTTTAATTTTTTTGCAGCTACGGTCCTGCCTCTTTTTAAGGATGTTGCTTATCAGAAAGAAGGCGGAAATGAGGTGCAGCTTCTTGTCTTTCATTCTTCAGTTCCACTTGTTAGAAACCAGAAGATCTGTGCAGTTTGTGGAGTTCGCCAATCGTCACCCATTAGGTACCGATTCTAGTGCGAGTTGCTGTTGCTGTTGGCCATTTCTTTTATCAGGAAATAATTCCGTTTGGGATTGTTTTTAGTTGAGCAATGTTTGTATAAGTCAAGGATAATACTAGAACACGCTAGACATGATGGAAGAACATAGCCTTGAGCTATTAAGACTTAAAGGTATGCTGCAGGGTCCAATCATGATCTTTGACACTTTTGAGAGACATTCAATTGCTCAACGTGAAAATTTATTTATTTTCCCAGCTTCAGCTTGTGAGGTGGTCTGTAAATTGTTCTAACTCCCTTGAGATACTAGGAAGAACTGAGAGCCAATTACTGCTTATACTAAAACTTACAAGCTTCTATCTGGTTAAGCTCAACTGCTACTTGACCATAGACTGTTCCTTTGATAGTCTTTTCTGAGACTGGGAACTTCTACAGCCACTGTAAGAAGACCGCCATGTCTTTTCACCTTTCTTTGGCTGTGCAAGCTTATTTAATCCCCCATCAATCCACTTCATGAGGGTTGGGTGAATATCTTGAGTTGATGGAATTGCTGTTGTATATTTAAGCTTGAGCTCTTTTACCTTACATTCTAAAGGAGAGAATGGAGAAGCTCTGTTCAAGTGGTTTAAACGGAACTAAAAAGAATAGTATACTAACAAGGAAAAAAAGAAAATATTCTTTTTTCTTTAAGACATTATGCTTGGCGAAATTTTTTAAATTCCATTAAATCTCTGTGAATATTCCCTTAAGCGGGACAGGGACTTAATTCCTTCTATATTCATCGTCTTCCTATACTCCTTTAAATACATGGCTGTTGTTTGTGTAGGGTTGCTTTAGATAGGGTGTATGAGAAACTTTTGATGATTAGTCAAGCAAAAGTAAAAAAAACTTATTGAGAATTTTCCTGTCGTTGAGATGAAAAAATCATGGGTCATGGGTGAATGATGCAAAGATTGGGATGGTGAATTATGCGGTAAGGCATGTGGCATCTTGGGATTTGAGGCATCCGGTTGTTAATGAGCATGAACAAGGTAAAAAGCTAGCAGAAGAGGACAATGGGTTTTGGGGATTGGGGCTGGTGGCAGGAATAAGATTGGATCACGGCAAAGATGGTAATGATGGGCTGGAATTATATTTGTTCAGAAATTACTTGTAATGCATTATCGATAAGATTGACAGGTTCACATATAGATGTTGTAATGTGCAGGCACGATTAATTTCTATTGTGTGGCAAGGCATAGATTGAAGGAGTAACCATTGCAAATATTTAAATTTTAAGTATTTGAGGTCATCATTATGTGACGAGAGGTGAAAATAGGGAATACTTCCATAGAATATATCCTCAAGAATGATAATTGGTTGAGGATTTGTTTTATTCCATGTCTAGTGCATTTAGTCTGAATATTTGGTCTTTCTTTGTCCCTGGAAACTTTCAGATTATCCTTTTTGCGAAGCTCCTGCTAGGCGCTAAGTCATTCTTTCTTGAAAATTTTGATTAATGCTTGAGCTACGCTTTAAAGAATATCCTGACTACATCACAGAAGGTTTTTGTTGGGACTTGATGTCAGAAGCTGGTTATTACAGCTCACTGTTATTGCCTTAATGGTGTAATTTAGTTTGTATATTGTAAAGGGAAAAATTGTATTGCATTATTCAATAAAAATCTATATATACATTAAGTAATCAGCAACAAAAAAAGCTCTAAAGCCCTAAAGACCACTTTACCCTTTTATACCTCTAACAGGCCACATTACCTTTTTATACCTCTTAACATATATCATGATTCTTTGGAATGGCTGTTTTGTTGGACTTTCTTTTTTAATCTTCTTTTTGATCTTGGCTTGCCATTGTAGATCATTTTTTGCATGTATCTTGGTTCATTTTTTCCTGCTTAATTAGATATTAACATGATATCTCTTTGTCTGTGGTTTATATGCTCTCAAACAAAGCAATGGTCCCTACTTTGTTGGTTCTTTCTTTTGAATTTTCTTTTGCCCTTATTGTTCCGCAGATAGAACCGATCGCAAGTGGAAATTTGCCTCCTGGTTTTGATCCGAGTACTTGCCGCAGTGTGTGAGTCTTTGTCTAGACTTTCTTCCATACTTCTATTTCCATTTCTCTGTTTCAATCGCCTGTTTATTGGTTATCCTATTTCTTTGGTTACCTCAAATTGAGTAGCTATGTAAGGCTCGGATTTGTGTGGTGGATAATTGCTCATATATGCTCACTGAGTTGGAAATGTTCTGACGTTACCACTTTTACTCAGAGATGCACCAAAAATTTCTTATGGGTTTTATCTCATCTTTGTTTGAACTCAGGACGCTAGGAGTTCGTTTTTTGTTTCCAAATTCTTGGGTCACAAACTTATTGTTTTTGATATTCATTGTATAATGCAGCTATGTGGGCAACATTCATACTCAGGTGACAGAACCACTTCTTCAAGAGGTTTTTGCTAGTACAGGTCCTGTCGAGGGCTGTAAACTTATTAGAAAGGAGAAGGTATAAGTTTGAATTTAAAAGATATAATTTCTGTATTTGGGTTTTGATGAATTGCCGAAGCACCTGGAAAAGATATGATAGGATCTGTTGCTTCACTTACTTGGATGTCGTCTAATGCTAACAATTCTGTTTTCCCTGCTTTACACAGTCATCCTATGGGTTTATTCACTACTTTGATCAAAGATCTGCTGCTCTTGCGATTCTTTCTCTGAATGGAAGGCATCTGTGAGTAGAAATCAACTCGAGCATTCATGCCATTGGATCACTTTGTTTTTGCTGAGCTTGTCCCATTCCATGGCTTGCAGATTTGGGCAACCCATCAAGGTTAACTGGGCATATGCCAGTGGTCAGAGAGAGGACACTTCAGGTTTGCTCTGGTTCTTGATCTACAATACTATTAATACATATTTTCATTGATGCTTCACATAACTACTTTTTGGTTGTGTAGGCCATTACAACATTTTTGTTGGTGACCTTAGTGCTGAGGTGACGGATGCCATGTTTGCATGCTTTTCTGTTTATCCCAGCTGTTTGTAAGTTTCACATCCCCTTATCTTGGTTTTTATCTGAAAGTGCAAACTTTCTATTAAAAAAGACATAGTAAAAAGACATTATGATAGCATTATGCATTCTCGTCAGTCATGTTCAAATAAATGTGGTATTAAATTGGACCTTTGTGGTAAAACACAGAGATGCATGGGTCATGTGGGATCAGAAGACTGGACGTTCAAGAGGGTTCGGCTTTGTTTCTTTCAGGAACCAACAGGTGCTTTATCGCAATCTCCTGAACCTATTGTCATTTCCTACATTTTTATGTTCCACATCCATTATTCACGTACATATTCTGCTGTTCTGAATCTCCAGTATTAAGATAGTCTGTTAATTTGTGGTGGTTCTGTTTGTGTTCAGGATGCCCAGAGTGCAATAAATGATTTGACCGGTAACTGTTCTGCCTTCTGAACAAGTGATTTTTCTCGCTCTTACATGTTTTGTGGTCGTCCATGTTATGGAGATTGCCTTCTTTATCTTGGATTTTGGAATAGTGAAACAGATGAACCATTAATACTGAAGTTCAGATTTTCTTAAACAGACTATTGAAACTTGCAGACATCCTTCTCATCTTTTGTCTATAGTAACTAGTTCATTCGTGAGAAGCTTTTTCTTGGATCTTAATCATGCTGTTTACCTCAGATCCCTAGATTGGCTTGATGTCTTCGGAGTAAGATATTAAAAGAGATCCTCAATCTTGAGTTATTTTTCATTTTTAAATATATGTGATTGTCTTTTGCCAAAAGAAAAGGAAATTTGGGGTTGTCACCAAACCTCTTTGCATTTTTGTTCCATTCATAGTTTTTACAAATATCAATGCAGTTGTCCACTCATTGTCACAATGGAAAAAAAAAAAAAAATTGACAAATAGATGGTGCCTTTTTGTTTGCTATTTTGGTAGCACATTGATTACTGTAGATTTGGATGATCCGTCATATTTAATAGGCCCCGTGGGTCAATTAAAGATCACTTTCTGCGAGAAATTTGGACTTAGTAAGAAGTTGGCAACAATTGAATTATTTTGGATAGTATAGTGGTAGTTCAGCGGTTCAGTGACATGCCAGAAAGTTGAACGGTCTTCCCTGGTAATAACATGATGGCTAGTTCCTATTACTGTCTTCATGTAAACTCAAATTATTTTTGCTTTATATTTCAGGGAAATGGCTTGGCAGTAGACAGATACGTTGCAATTGAGCAACAAAGGGTGCTGGTGGCATTGAAGATAAGCAGAGCCCTGATGCCAAAAGTGTGGTGGAGCTAACCAATGGCTCATCAGGTTAGCCATTTTTTTAAACAGAATTTTCTTGGATTCATCGTGGTTGATATGCTATCCTTGAAGGAAAAAGCATTTTAAGTTTTACTGCCTGAGGCATTGCGTTATCAACTGTTATAGGCATTTTCTTTCTCCCGATTGAATCACTGATCATCTACTCTATATTTTTCATTGCAGAGGATGGCAAGGAGGCTACAAACATTGATGCTCTGGAAAATAATCCTCAGTATACAACTGTTTATGTAGGAAATTTAGCTTCAGAGGCAAGACTGATCTCTCTCTTTTTTGTACTATTTTTTGGTGCTGCTGTCCATATGGTAGATTTTTGAGTAATTTGGGGGCAAATCGAAGTGCATTTTTCCAGATTATCTGTAGGGAAACTGGTATTTTCATCATGAACTGGGGGTACAGTAAACTTTGCGTGGTGTTTTTTTGTAATTATACTCTACATCTTCATATTGATATTACGACATTAGCCATGTGCGCTTTATTCCTTTTGTGACCAGTAATTAAATTATATCAAAAGAAACTGTTTATTAAGAAAGTTTAATACACATCAACCATCTGTGTCTTTTTGCAACCGTCATCATGCTCTTCTTTAGTTATAACTAGTCAAGAAGCTGTGCTATGGATGGGTCTCTTTTTTTGTTATCAAATAATTTAAACTTCAAGCAAGTGTTTGAAAAGGTCTAGAAATTGATCTGTCATGAAAAGGATAAGGATTTAGACCGAACTTTAGTTCTGATCTAGATTATTTGCTATAAAATGAAGAAGAAATCAAAGTGCAGTCTGGGTTCTAATTCTTTTCATGTTCTCTTCATATCAGATTGAATTGTATTCCTTTCCTCTTCATTAATTAATTTGATGCTAACTTTTACAATAACTAAATGTGGATGTATTGTACTACACTCTTTGTGCGCCAGCATTATGAGGAGACAAAATCTCACAAAAAGTTCAGATAATTTCAATTTACTAAATTTGACAATGATTAGAAGACAAATTAGAATTAGAGGTGAAAAAAATGCTTTAATTAATTTCAAATGAAATTGCATATAGTTGGATTGGTGATTGCACATGAATCAAATAGTTCTTGGAGAAGTATAAGAAGTAATTTTTTTTAAATTGTAATTTCATCCACCCTATTTATCTCGTTCTGCAAATCTTAAACTCAATTTGCTTACATGATAATTGTTATGGAAAAATTAAGTAGTAAACCTAATAATATCACAGATTACTTGGATTGATATCTTTTCCTCCAGATTTTCAGTTTTCAGTATTTAAGATTTGACCTCTCTTTAATCTTGACCACTTCGAATTCCTAAAACTATATAAATACAATTTTTTCAGATCTTTAGAGTCATAAATATTTTTTGGTAGTTTCTTAAAAATAACTTTTTTTTAACTTTACGCGAAGGATGCTTCTTTTACTTTGATAATTTCATATTTTCTTAATTAGTGCTTTTAGTTTTTGAAAGAAAAATATAAGAAAGAATGGTTTGAATAAGAAATGAATACTTCATTTCGTGAAACATGTTTTCTTGATTTGTTTAGTTAGTAGGACATATGTCACTCAAAGAGAGAACCGCATGTCAACACTGACAGTCCCCTTGCTTTTGCACAAATACCTATATAGTATTAGGTTAAGTTAAATATAATTAATGCAACCACATTGAGTGGGTTTATACTGAAATGATTTTTTGAGACTAATTTATTCTGTTAGACTTATCATATACTATTTGATGTTGGTACTACATAAATTCATACTTGGAGCCTTATTTAGAGGAGAGAATTTCAGCAAGTGAGTGTGTGAAGAGTACGTGACTGAGTAGAGAGGGAGAGCTGATGAGCTTATTCTACCAAAGTTTAACCTTCTTATATGGAAAATGGCTCCGATAATTGCAAATTTAAATTTGGCCTTTCACGTGATTAAAATGACACTTGCAAGTATTCGGATTTTTTGGTGATGGGCATTTAACAGAGATTGTGGAGGTTATGGACTAGAAGGTAGGTTTATGAACTATGACTTGTAAATTGTTATTTCTTTTGAAATGATAGGGTGCATCTTACCCCATAGAGCATGATACCATATGTGGATTTCCCTTATGTCTGTCGCTCAAGTTTAGTTCTCTATACCACCTTGGAAAGTTTGTTTATAACTTAGCAAAATTTATGCTATAATTGAATCATTATAAATACTTGTGCGTGCCTGTGAGACTGTATAGGCTCATTTTTGGAGATTATTTGTCTCCAATTCTTTGGGGGAAATTCTGAGTCATTTTAATTTGCAGGTCACTCAGCTTGAACTCCATCGCCATTTTCATGCTCTTGGTGCTGGGGTGATCGAGGAGGTCCGGGTCCAAAGAGATAAAGGATTTGGTTTTGTAAGGTATAGTGCTCATGCAGAAGCAGCATTGGCCATTCAAATGGGAAATACTTAATCACTTCTATGTGGAAGACAAATTAAGGTGTGTTCTTGGGCTCTTTACTATTGCTCTTCATTTCTATTCTTTTTATTTTACAGAGTGCTGATGGTTAGAAAAGTAATCTGTTCCATGGAAAATGTAGTGGGAGATTATTAATACTGCAGTGATGCTGATATTATCTGAACTTACTGCAGTTTTATCCTTTTCCTGATCTTAAATCTGACCACTTCCCATAGTTAACCTTTGGTCAAAGACCTCATTTTTGTTTTTACTGAGATTTAAATCCAACTTGTCTTTGAGTTTTGTGCATTTAGTGACTGCACTAAACCTTTCTGGATGAGCTTAGTGCTTTTTGATTTAGGACAGTTGGATTTGAACTCAATCTGTAAATGCTGTAGCTATGACTTCATCAGCATGTTGTGCCACCACATGTTCGGCTGTACCATTATCCTCGAAAAGGATAGGCAAAGGTGGCATGTGTTATGGTAACAAGACATGGTTCTCTGGCAATACAAGTGTTCTATTCTTCAATAATTTAAATGGCCTTTTCGTGGCATAGGGTTTAAGATATAATTGCTGCCTGCATCTTGGCAGGGGTAAGAATAGATTTGGGGATCTAGCATGTGAAAACGGTAGTCAATACAAGACTTCGTCCTCCTGTTGTTTTTAATTGAACCAAAGCTGACTTCTGATTTGTTTGTGCTTGCAGTGCTCCTGGGGTAGCAAGCCTACTCCCCCAGGAACAAGCTCCAATCCCCTTCCTCCACCTACTGCAGCGGCACCATTACCTGGCCTTTCTACTGCTGAACTGTTAGCCTACGAGCGACAATTGGCAATGAGCAAGATGGGCGGCATGCATCCTCTCATGCAAGGACAGCATCCTCTCAAGCAGGCAGCGATGGGTATGGGAGTTGCTGGTGGAAGCCAGGCAATACATGATGGTGGGTTTCAAAATGTTGCAGCCGCCCAGCAGCTCATGTATTATCAGTAACATGTCTGGTTTTTGGCTTACTGAGTAAATGGGAAAGAGAGAGAGAGAGAGAGGAACTTTTCTTGAGCTACATATATAATTGAGAGTTTATGACCTCCAGGAAGTCGCCAATGTTTGCCATCTCTGTGTATGTTACCCTTTTGATCTGTTTCCTTCTCCTGTATGTTATTCTATTTATGTATCCGTATGGTTGGCTGCTAAAAAATGAATCCATGTCTCTTTGGACCATTTTCTCCGGAGGTTCTTTTGCTTGTTATAGGTGGCATTTTGCTTATTATTTCAATGCATTCTATTTCTACTAGATAAAGGTGAATCACTTTTTCAAAATCAGCGAGACTGAGATTTTTGCTGTTTTAAATTGAGGCGAATCACATCAATTGGTGTAGGTGTATGCTACTAAAGTCAATAACACTTAGAAAAATTGCGAGACTTGCTAGTGACCGTATTTTAGGTGCATCGAGAATATAAGCCAAGGTGATTTTATTTTTGGTGGAGTGGTAAGATTTACACCCAATATCGCATGGTGCATGCGCTTTCACTCCCTGAATGAAGAGGAATGGGGTTTTCTTGAATGAAGAGGAATGGGGTTTTCTTGTTGTAGTAATATTGATACTCTTTGAATAGGGAAAAGTATGATTTTTTTTTAAATATATTATATTGATATCAATTTAGTCTTAAACTTTTAAATTGGATTAATTTAGTTGTAAGTCTTTTCACATGAATCTATCCAACCAATTTAGGCAAAAATTGCTTATATAGATGCTAGTTGTCTTATGTAGTATGGTTGGTGTTGACATTGACAATTTTGTAAATTTTTTAATGATTTTTTCGAATTTTTATTAATTTTTAATTTTTAATTTTCTTCTTTTCATTCATTTTTTTCCTCTCTTTTTCCCCTTTTCCAACTCCCCTGATGGTTTATAGAGGTTGCCATCCGTCGGCAAGGGTGAAGGCGAGGGCCGGGTCGCCCTTGCCAGCCACAAGTGGGACTAGCCCTTGCTATCCATTGGTGAGGGCTGGGCGAGACTGCCCCTTACCATCCCCTGATGTCACCCCTGGCTAGCCTCTAGGGAGGATGGCGAGGGGCCTCACCTATGTGAGGGTTGAGCAAGGGTCCCTCACTTGGATTTGGCAAGTGGTAGCCTCGCTCGGCCCTCGTCCTCATTGGTAGCTGCTGACCTTTGTTGGTCATCATGAAGGTTAGCAAAGGAAAAGAAAAAGAGAAAGGAAATAAAAAAAGTAAAGGAGGAAAAGCAAAAAGAAAAAATAAAAAAAAATTTAAAATTTTATTAAAAAAATTATAGGATTGTTCATGTTTTTCAGCTGTGCTAAATAGGATGGATGACATATATATTAGCAAATTCTGGTTTATATTAGCTAGATGGACTCAACTGATATGAAAATAGTTCGGATTAAATTGATCAAATTAAAAATTTTATGATTGAATTGATATAAATATAATATATTTAGGATTTCTTTTAATGCTTTTTCATCCTTAAATGTGCTTGAAACAAGGATTAGATTGGTGGAACAAACAATTGTCTAAGCTTGACTCAATGAGATTTAGGCAAAGAAATCAATAGGGATTCGGGATGACCTTATGTAAATTATGAAAAATTTGATTGTTTTTTCTTAGTTTACCTTTGGCCATGGAAGAAGTATGAGTTGAAGGGACATGAAATGAACTTTGAAGATAAAGTTCGAGGGAGCAAAAGACATCTTCCCCTCGAATTTATGTCACTCTTCCTTTTTCGATAATCTAAGTACACAAATGTGGAGACTTGAGTACCTAGAAACTCAAGAAAGATTCTACGAGTCTTATGTACTAGTTAAGTTTAAGTCACTTTCTCGAAAAATTATAATTGTTCCTCAACAAAATAGACGTGAGCAGGTTGGTCGACTTGTGTACGTTATCGTATTCGTGAGAGTTAGAGATGCTGTATTCTTTAATTAGAAGCTGGTGGTGGGGATCCACACCTCCATTAAAAAAGCTTGCTTGGTGCCAATTTCCCCATCAAAACACCCTTCTTCAACAAATAATTCAAGCTCAGGCACTCCAATTTTTACTTTTCCTTATCTCCTCCCTGAAGTGGCCATTTCCAATGTCATACGCAAATCACACTTCTTGAGGCTTGAGCACCTCGAAACCAAACGGCCAGCACCGTGAGCTTCCATTTCCTTTTCTTGAGCCCGCTCGTGCTGTGCAGACTTCCTTTGATCAGTTCCTTGCCCGTCTCGTCGTTTTCTCGGAGCCGACCCAAGACAAGTCTTTGCCACCAAGCACACTGCCCCGAGCGAGGACGATGAAGGACGAGTCCCATATCGTGGGTCGTGAAGATCGTGTGAACGATCTCGTGTCGCAGTTGATCGATGAAGAAGGTAAATGTGCCAACTTGAGTGTGATTTCGGTGGTCGGAGAGGAAGCCATCGGCAAAACAGCTCTAGTGAGGAGCGTATGCAACCGAGTAGACGTCAAGAATCATTTCGACCGCTGTGCTTGGGTCCGAATTGGGCCGAAGCCTAACCTGGTTCATCTCATGGCCGACTTTCTCAAGCAGCTGACAGTCCCGGAACGGCGGGACGTTGAGGAACTGCGAGACGTGGATCTTATGGACAAGGAAAAGCTTTCCGATGAGCTCCTACGAGTCCTGATGGGGTGCGAGTGCTGTTACCTAGTAGTCCTGGATGACTTGTGTGAACTCCATGTCATGGACGAGCTCATGATGGTGCTTGCGGACTCGAGGAATGGGAGCAGGGTAATCGTCACGACTCGTAATGCTGACATACCCTATCCGTGGTATTACACGCCTCTCAAGTTGAGCCCCCTCGACCGAGACCAGAGCGAGAAGTTACTGGAAAAATGCTGCCCGGCTTCCTATGTGGCCGATCCGCCCGTGAATCTCCTCCCTCTCAAAGAGACGATTCTTAGCAAATCGGGCGGTTCTCCCCAAAAGATCCTTCTACTCGGAGGACTTTCATTTGCCCCCACGTCAGAAAGATGCACCGAGCCTGCCAATCTGCTTACCAATGGGCTTCCCGATCGTCCCACACTCCAAGATGTTGTCCGTTTGAGTGTTGATGACCTTCCAGAAGATTTAAAGCAATGTGCTCTGTACTTGACTCTGTTCCCCAGGGAATCTGAGATCCCCACAAGGAGGCTCTTCAGACTCTGGTCAGCTGAAATTCTCCTACTTTCACCGTCGGAGAACGGTGTAAACAGAGTTGATGCAGAGAAATGTTTCGAGACTCTGGTGTCTAGAAACCTGGTCCATGTAGCTCGGCAGAAATGGGATGGTAGTGCCCGATCGTGCCGCTTGCCTGGACCGTTGCACGACGCCTTTTATCAGATGGCTAAGAGTGAAAGATTCCTCAAGATCTATGACCGTTCTATTCTTGATGAAGGAAAGTTCGATGCCAAGCGTATCGCCATACATAGGAATATTTCTGCAGGAGAAGCACACATGGAGATCACACCCGCCGAGCCACATCGAAGAATGTCCACCAGCGACATTCAACAACTTTTATCCTATGTGTCATTCAACACCATGAAGCTAGGAACACGGGCTGGAGAGACGGCGGTGTTACTTAAACCGCTAGTGCCAAAGAGGCACAAGAGTGAGCTAAGGGTACTTGATCTTGAGGGGGTCTACAAGCCTTGGCTTCCGGAGGAGCTTGGCAACATATTGCCGAAGCTAAAGTATTTGGGACTGAGATGGACTCTCCTTGAAAGGCTTCCGAAGTCAGTGGTGAAATTGTCAAACCTGGAAACTTTGGATCTGAAGTACACTAACATATCCGATTTGCCGGATTCAATCTTGGAGGCAGAGAATCTGCGACACCTATACATGACTGAGGTGGTCTTGGATGTCGCCGCTCGTCATCAATTGGAATTCAAGAAATCATTAAACTGCAACATCCAAACCATTTGGGGCTTAGTCATAGAAGATGACAGTCCCATGTTGGAAGTGCTGCACAAGTTGACAGGCCTAAGGAAGTTGGCTCTGACGGGAAGGCGCTTGTCGGTATCGAGTGCAACCCAGCATTTTTTGAATCTGACGAATCTTGAATATCTCGGATTGAGGAATCCAACCGGAATTTTATGGCGTGATCACGAAAAGACTGGCATGAGCGGGCTCGAGTCTCTTTCCAACTTGTGCCTGCTCGGAGAATTGGGCATGCGGAGCTTGTCGGAGTCTCACTTTCCTCCGAAGCTAAAAGTACTAACCTTGTCCATGTCAAGACTAAGAAAGGATCCGCTGGAAGTCCTGGGGAAGCTGAAATGTTTGACCACTCTCCGATTATTTGCCAACTCATACGTTGGCACGACACTGAGGGTCGTCTCAGAAGGAACATTTCCGAGCCTTCGTGTATTGAAACTAGGGTGGTTGCAGAGCCTGACCGCGTGGACCATAGAGGCAAGTGGAATGCCGCGCCTTGAAGACTTGGAAATCAAGGACTGCAAGAAACTGCATAAGATCGACGGACTGCAGCAGATCAAGACCTTGGAAGTAATCACACTGGTTAGAGTGCCGGATGAACTCGAGCAAAGTGTCAGAGATAAGCAGCCGAATGGGCGAATTATAGCGAAGGTATTAGTTACTGAGTTTGATACGAATGCTAGTAACAAATAGGTGTAGTATGTGTGTGTGAGCATGCGTGCGTTGGGTTTTACCTCATAGAACATATCTAAGCTTTTATAGTGTTAGTGTCACGATTCTTTATGATTATAAGTTTGTGTTCTTGATCATGAACAGAATTTATGCAAGTTAGAGGAATAATCAGATCAAGAAGATGGCGATGAGGAAAAAGATGAAGATGACTTTGAATCCCATCTCGAGGAAGATGATGATGATGATGATATGGATTATTATGAATAAGACGAGTATGATCGTTGGTGATATTACATTAGAAATTCTTAAAATTTTATATAGAATATTTTCCTATGTTAAAGACAATTATGATTACATGTATATCTCATTTTAATTGTGTATATCTTCATTTCATGTACTTTTCTTCAATATCTTTTGAAATAGATAAAGATTTCATAATTTCTCCTTTCTACATATTTTTTATTATCTATGACAATGAAGAAGAAGAGGAGGAGGAGATGAATCTTTATGGGAAGCATGGTGAATATTTTGTCGGAATAATTCTAGTTAGGAGTCGCATGAAGAAAAGGAGGAAGAAAAGAAAATTCTAATTCATCATCTTATCTGGATTTGCGTTGGTCGGAAGGTAGACAGTAGAGCCAAATGAAAATTCATTTAATTAATAAAGGAAACCTTTTATGGTAATATTACTCTAAAGAATTAATGCAGTGTTCGTAGGTTATGTAATTACAATTATTGTGACATTTATCAAACATTGTAAGCTTTTTCATAACATTGAAAGAAGAATATTTTGTAAAATTAACGTCACGCAATGTGGTCTTTTTCTCTCATTTTCCTTTTTCTGTTTTCCGATTTTTAGTTATGGCGCTCTCTCTCTCTCTCTCTCTCTCTCTCACTCTCTCAGTCCCTTTATTGACACCCCTTTCAGTTTTGAGAGAGAGACGCACGGTACTAGTGGCTGGTGCGTGCATCTCTATGGTGTCCGATAGAGGTAAGTGAGAAGATAGTCAGTGATTGTGCTGACGTGGCGCGCGTTTTAATTTATACCCAATAACCGATCGAAACGTGTCAGCTGAGATGAAATAAAAAAATAATTTTTTAAAAAACTTTCTGCACGCCACGCTCCTCTCCTCTGCACTTCCGGTCCACCTGCCCACTCTATCCAGCCACCGCCTACTCCTCCATCCAACCACCCTCTCCCCAACCCCCTTGAGAATCCGGTGCGGCCCTCTCCACCGCACAAGCCGTACGGAACTTGAGCGGTCATGGAGTCTCTCTCCCAGATGTCCCCTTCCGTTGTCCTCCCTTTGAGTTCCCTCCGGCGAGTTCCCTTCCGTGAAACCCGGCCATGACAGATCTGGAGGCATGGCGGCGACAGACCTTGGAGCCAGATCTGTTGCGGCCAGGGCTTCACAGACGAGGCCGGCCCTCGCCAGATCTGGGCGAGGGGCGGCCTCGCCAGGGCTTAGTTGCATTTTTCTGAAGGCTCGGCCATGATGGCTCGCCCGAGATTTAGAGGAGTTGCTTGGCCATGGCTCGGTCGAGAATTGGAGAAGGCTTGCCGCTCAGCTTTTCTGAAGCTCGACGACGGGTTGCTTGTGCAAGCTTATTGGTGGAAGGAGTCGCCGAGATCTGGAGGCTTGGCCAGGTCTGTCGCGGCCATGGCTCCGCGGTTCCAGATCTGGATGGGGCCAGGCGACGCCGGAACAGGCGGAGATGGTGGCCGGACGGGTTGTGCTCAGTGAGCACTGCTCAGTGCTGGAGGAGGAGGATGACGAGAAAAAAAAAAAGAAGATATTTATTTTTTATACCGCCTCAGCTGAGACGTGGCGATCTATTTTTGGATATAAAAATGCGCGCCACGTCAGCGATTGACGTGGTGCATTGCGACCATTGAACATTTTCTCCGGGTTTTTCTCGGCAATGGCAGGTTGTAGCGATTGGTGCAACAGCTGCACGGCTTGACAGGAAAAGAAGAGAAAAAACCAAACAAGAAGATAAAAAATGATGAGAGTACATCTTGGCCATTGAATTCGTATGGGGCTGATCACGGGAAAGTCTTTACTTACTAATCTCGATCGACCTGTGGGTGCAAATTCAGCTACATACACTGCCTTCTACTCCTTATATACTCTTAACTGAATTTTAAAAAGAAGAAGAGAGAGGAAGAGTGAATGTTCCAAATATTTCTTTTAACTTTCAATTTATTTTCTGTTTGTAACTAATTTTTTTGCAACGTGACTGTTGTCCATTCATTTAATAGGAAAATGAGTTAATAGTCATAGCGAGGATGATTCTATTGTTCCATAAAAAAGATATAAACATTTTTGATATCAATAAATCTTTAGAAATATCAGTTCACCACAAGTGTTGTTGGATTTACAAAAGGGTGTTTAGAAAATTATTAGTTAAGGTAAATTATTAGTAGGTTACCAATTCACATGTTAAATCACCAATATCTATTTGCTTGTCTACAAATTACCAATAGTTCCAGTAAATTACCAACTTTTATTGGCATAACGCGCCAACATATCAAAGTTATCCACTTAAATTTGAGCCAATTACCAACTTTTCTGCATAAAACTAACAATTAGTTTTTGATTTTAATTTGAATCGTTTACAAAGATATATTATTAGACTGATTTTGAATAACCAACTTTTCTTATAACTTGTTAACTTTTATAGAATTTACTGACTCTTAATCAAATTGGGAGAATGATCAAGAAATTCCTATATATTAGATAACAATTTAGTTCTTAACTTTTCAATTTAAACAATTTAGTCCTAAATTTTTTGTCGATTGCCAATGTAATTTATTTGATCAATTTTAACTGTAAATTATTGACGTCGATGTCATTCATCCTACATGGTATGAATGATGTTGACATGAATAATTTTAGAAATTTTCTAAATTATTTAAGAATATTTTATTTTATTTATTTATTTTCCTTTGTTTCCATTTATTTTCTTTCCCTTTTCCTTTTGTCAATGGTGGTTTGCCAACCACTGGCCATAGGCAATGGCCTGCATGAGCGAGTGTTGATGAGGTAGACCCTCATCCAAGTAAGGACAACCTCACTAGATTTGGCGATGGGGGCCCTCATAGACACTTGCCCCAACATGCCCAACCCCTTGCTTAGGTTGGGGTAGCCTTGTTCAGTGTTGCCTTGATAGCCATCGCCTATGGCTAATGGGTGGCAAATGGCCACTGGTAAAAAGAAAATGGAAAGAAAAAAAAAAAAAGGAAAAAAAAGAGTAGAAAAAAGAAGAAGAAAATATTCATATTTTTTTTAAAAAAATTATTAAAATTATTAATGTTAGCGTCTGTTGTGTCACATAAGATAATCAACATTCACGTTAGCAATTTCTAACCAAAATTGACAAGATGGACTAAATTGATAAATCGTCAAAATGTTTATGATTGAATTGCTTAAATTGAAAGGCTTAAAATTAAATTAGCATAAGCGCAATAGGTTCACCAACTAGTCTTTATTGTAGCCATTTACCCAAATTTATATTTCCGTTCCGAATTACCAACTATTATAATAACTTACCAATTTTTGTTGAAGTTGTCTACTCTTACAGGAAGTTACCAGCATTATTCCAGCATTATTTGTGTTACCAATTTTTTTTTGTAGACCAAATTAGTATTTATTTTTACATTACTAACGTTTATTTAGACACTTGGTTTCTGCACTACACATACCTCTCTCTCTCTCTCTCTCTCTCTCTCTCTCTCTCTCTCTCTCTCTCTCTCTCGTTTATATAGACACTTGGTTTCGGCACTACACATACCTCTCTCTCTCTCTCTCTCTCTCTCTCTCTCTCGTTCTTTTCTTTTTGGAGGAGTTTTGATTGGTTACGAGACAGAGTTTGTAGTGAAGAAAGAGTCCATCCGTCGTGCCTCGAGGGCACCGTATTCAACTGCTCATCATGCTAAGGATTGGTACGTTGCAATTCAACGATAACTAAAAGACGTTTAATGTGGTTGTTATCCTTTTGAATAGACCTTTCCTTCTTCGCATTGCTAAGCCATGAGTCGCATTTTCCTTGTCAACCGATACATCGCCCCTCTAGTTACTGCTGCTGTGAAGGCTTGTCATGTTTGTTTCATGCTTGAGTCATCACTTTCTCTCTCTCTCTATTAGCTCTTACTTCTCATCTCTGAATTATTCGGCACCCGCTTATTTGTTACCGACAACATGTCTCACAGTCATTACTAGTTTGGTCCTCATGAGGGCGTGGAGTCTACCGGAGGCGTCCTTGAGCAACGTGTGGAAGGAGTGGGAGATGAGAGGCGCGGTCTTCTTGAGCCTTGCCCTCCAAATCGTCCTCATTTGTCTCGGTAGCTGCCGCAAGTACTTCCCTTATACTTGGATCAAGGTGCTCACTTGGTTGGCCTACCTATTGGCTGATTCGGTCGCGACTTACACGATCGGCATGATCTCCAACGTGATTTGGGAAATCAAGGGCGGCAAATCGTTGAACAACCCACACACGGAGCTAAGCACCTTTTGGGCGCCATTTTTATTGTTGCACTTGGGAGGCCCCGACACGATTAGTGCCTATGCGATTGAGGACAACGAGCTCTGGCTCAGGCACTCGCTGACGTTAGTGAGCCAGGCGAGCTTGACGGTTTATGTCCTAGTAATGATGTGGACTAATCCTATCCTTTCCTTCCTTGCCATTTTGATACTGCTTTCGGGTTTCTATAAGTATGGTGAGAGGGTTTGGGTCCTCCGTACTGCTAGCGACGAGCAATTCAAGGACTCCTTTGCCAAGTCCCAACCCAGCCGGAAGGATTCTGGCAAGATTGAGGTGGAATGTGAGTTGAAGCAGAGGGAAGGGCACGATGTGGTGTCTCATCTTGTAATCGACGTAGATAATGAAGATGCTATTATGATCGATCTTGCGATCGCTGAACTTTTCTCTAAAAAACTGAGTTTTGGGAAAGACTTGGAGGACCAAGAATACAAGCACATTGCGGGCACACTACTATCAGCCAGCTACTTGGTTGACACTAGTCAGCGACTTTTCGCAGATCACTTATTCAGTATGGAGGAACGCGATAGTTGCCTATCAATACTGAGAGACAAGCACCATGCATGGGTTTTCAAGGTCATTGAAATTGAACTGGGCCTCATCTACGACATGTTCTACTCGAAGGCAAATGTGATCTACACCGGTTGGGGCTTTATTTGTAGACTCACCATCTTATTCTCGATCTGTGTTGCCTTGGTGCTCTTCTCATTTACCGACAAGCGACCATACTCGAAGCCGGATCTATTCTTAACCTTCCTGTTGCTAGGAGCGGCCATTTTCATTGAGTTGTACGCATTGGCTCACATTCTTTTCTCTGACCAAGTTGCCTGTTGGCTCATTAAGAAAAAGCAATTGGCTGTCTTTTATTTCATCAACCAACTCCGACCGCTGTTGAAACGTCGCAGGTGGTCCAATTCCATGGGCCAATATAATCTGATGTCCTTTAAAAAAAAATGCTCCTGCTGTTGGAGTTTCCTCAAGCTATTGCAAGTCGATGAGATGGCGGTGAAGTTTCTCTACCAAGGCCGTGCGGACGTGACTGAACATATCAAAGACCTAATCATGTCGAAGATCAAAGAGATGGAAGCGAGGCACGCACAGAAACTCCAAGAGGAGGGCGCGGAGGAACGCCAAGACTTTCAACTGAGAGATAGGGGAATCCATGCGTTGAGCAAACACAAGTTGCTAAATTATGAGTTGAAACAGAGCATCGACCTGGAGTTCGACATGAGCATCCTAGTCTGGCACATAGCGACAGAGCTTTGCTATTACCTCGATTTCGGATGGCCGGACAGCACTAAGGAGCCAGAAAGGAATAACCAGAGCCCTATCAAGAAGAAGTGCTTGATGGGTTTGCACTTGTCTCGGTACATGATATATCTCCAATATACGCGTCCTTCAATGTTGCCAGCTAGATTTGGAAGTATCAGGTTCCGAGACATTTATAAAGAGCCCAGCAAGCATTTCGACTTGCCTAAATTCGCTCAGGAAGAATCTGAGATCGCAGAGGCTCAGAAGAAGTTGAGTGACAAAATGTCGGCCTTAGCCCTGAATACCGTGTCGGAGGAGGACCAGATCAAGTTCGTGCTCACCAAGGGGTGCCGGGTGGCGAAGGATCTGATGGACGTGCCGCGTGGGTGGAGATGGTCAGCGATCAGCGAGGTGTGGGTGGAAATGCTGATGTACGGGGCTAACAAGTGCAAAGCGAGGGATCATGCTCAGCACATGCGGGGGGGCAGCGAGCTCATAACCCATGTCTGGTTTCTCATGTCTCATTACGGGCTGACCGACAGCTTCCAGAAAAAGCGCCGTCTCCCCCCGACAACAGCAGAGATAATAGTGAATCCCTAGTGAATAATAAGTGGGGATTGAGGATGTTATTGGTTGTCGGAGTTTTAAATACTAAGTTTGAGATTAAATTTGTTTTCTCTAGTGTCCCCCCCGTTGATTTCCAGGAATAAAATTAAAGAATAAAAAGGCACGACAGCTCAATAAATTATTATTATACGTCAAAATCGTTTATGAAATTTTGTTGAACTTCTTGTCAACTGTCCCGCATATTTAAGTTATTAAATGAATGAGTGACTGAATATTTAAATATTTTACCATTTGAGTGGTGATCGAGAATTGCAAATTAGAGGGAAAGTTAAGAGAGGAAATTTCGGATGTGGTGCAACGATCTAAACTTAAATTCGCATGAGAAGTATCGATAAATGACATCAAGTTGCACCGCCCCTGGTCCCGAAAATCTACCAATTCAGCTTCCTGACAGACTTGAGTTGTTTGTCTCTCGCTCTGCCCAAGCTGTAGGCGAATCGTCTTCTTTATTTGATTTAAGCAAGTTATATTTTAAACGAACGGAGCAGGGGCACTTTTGTCAAAAAAATTCTAAATTAAAAATCGCAATCCCAAAAAAATAAGAAAATTCCTTCCTTCTTCCTTATTCCTGTCATAGATGAGCCCCACGAGCCCAAGCCCATGTCTCCCAAGCCCCATCCCATTTTAATTATCTTCAACAGATTGTGTAAGAGGTCTCAAGCGGACAAAACAAGAAGAAGCGGAAAAGGAGAAAAGAGGAAAATTTTTATCGGATGTCTCCAGGGAGTGACAATTTCCATCTTCTTCGTTTTTGGGAGTGAATATCACACACAATCTTTCTACTTGCTTTGCAAAAAATTGAAAGATTATCTTTTGATTGAGTGGTATAATGGCAAAAAAGGGATTGTTAATCGTTATCGTTTGAATATGAAAAAATACCTTTTCGGATGTAGTTATATACTCTTAAAACGAATTTTCAGTTAAGATAATTAGTACATGGCCAATAGATAAATAATAATGAATGGACACAAGTCAATTGATGTCCTATTTTATCTTTCACCTTGGTTAGTTTGGTCTATTTATTAATTGGATTCAAACCTCTGCATAGGTTTGCAAAGGGATGAGCCCCAATCAACACCGCTACTGCCTTGATGTCGAGCCAATCAAAAGTTCGAATTAGAAACTGTAAGATGGTAATTACGTGTACATAAAATTAGGATAAATCCCATGCTTTGTATTATTTTTGACATAGATGGAGATCCTCTCCTCTATAGTCCTATGATAGGAATTCCTTACTTCAAGAACAGAAGGATATGATTTTTCTCATTGTGTTCATGTCACATGTAATGAATATAAAAACCTCTTTTGTAATTAAGGATAATGTGACCTAGTTACAAGATTTTTTCCTCCACCGCGTCAAATTGGTTATGCTTTGCTTAATCCTTGGGACGAATAAGAACGCCCCTGATGGTGAGGCCCTCGTCTTTAGGATCGGGCCTTCCGTGGAGGGAGAAATGAATCGTCCCCACCGTGTCTGGGCCCATCTTGAACTCGCCGGCATGGAAATATATCCATTCCTTCATCATCTCTCTCCCTTCAAGCCCCTCGCGGTTCTGTTTGGTCCCATCCGGCATGACTAACTGGCGCCACAGATATGAACTGTTAATTATCTTGCGTTTGACCACGAATGCGACCTGATACGTAGTCTTGGGAGAGAGCGCCCTAGTGTTGAATCTTCCCTGAATTAAGAGCCACAATGACTCCTTCGATTCGGGGAAAAGTATGTTGACAGCCTTGGGGAAACTGAACAGGGAGAATTATAGTATTTACAAAACCGCGATATGACGTACGCCAACCAGATATAAAACGTATGGATGCCACATTGAGTAGTGTACTAATTTCCTTGTAATGGATCAAATTTGTGAAAGATGTACCATTTTTCTTCCTGGGTGATCCAACTCCAGCAACTTTCTTCGCCGTCACCGGCAATGTCACATGCCTTGGGAAGGACCAGCAAGCAGTTCTTGTGGAGCTTTTCATCGACCCAAAATTTCTGGTAAATCCACTGTGAGGTGAAATTTCTTCCTAGATAATCTCTATTACTGATTGTAAGAGTTTTGTTATTATTGTACAAATGTGCGAGATGTGCCTTTCCAAGTTAAGAAAATGAAACTGTATCATTGAACAAAATCT
This sequence comes from Eucalyptus paniculata subsp. matutina, assembly GCA_017140255.1. Classification (NCBI taxonomy): domain Eukaryota; kingdom Viridiplantae; phylum Streptophyta; class Magnoliopsida; order Myrtales; family Myrtaceae; genus Eucalyptus; species Eucalyptus paniculata. The sequence goes on along the minus strand of CM029444.1, from coordinate 31,559,799 downwards.
ATGCGTTCATTGTCATAATGCAAATTCTCGCCAACCACAATTTCCTTTTGGAATATGGTGTGCAGTGTACTTAATTAGTTCATGGACTGGTTCAATTTATCACGTAAAAGGTTCTTCAAGACCCCATGCGATCAATAGACTGACCTGACCACACATCTTGCAGTTAGTATTGATGGATAGATAGACAGATGGAGTTGAAAGAGAAATGGATTTTGCCTGTGTGCCGTCTTCCAAGAGCACTCCGTTATATAAGGCGCGATTCCACTCCTCGATGTCGTCAGATGAAATGTGGATCTGTGGGATTGCTTTTCTCACGAGGGCTAAACTGTTGAGAGAAGGCCGGCAACCAGTTTCCTCATTAGATGTGGCTGCACCACCATCAGTTGCAGGTCGAATTTCCATTTTCTTTCAACGAGTTTGAGTACCTGTCGTGCGGTACATATTAGTTGTACACACAGAAAGGAGAAGAAAAGATGAGGAAAATCTAATTTACCAATTGCGTGATGTGCTTTGTTTTGAGTAGGAACGTCGAACTCTTTGAGTTATCACAAGTTAGTTCAGGGAGCCATCAGATGCTTCGCTTGGAAAATTAGAGGGATCGAGAATTTGGGAACTATTATATGAAAATACTAACATTTATATGAGCGATATGCGAGCCTCCTTAAATACTCAATTAATTCTCTCGAGATCAGTCTATAGTCCTCTTGTCCCATCAAAAATAAAATAATTATCATCTCTTGAAAAAATGTATGGTGTCCATGGTGTTCAATTTAATTGCGGAAAAAAAACAGGTGACAAATGCATGGTGTTCGTGTACATGCTAGTTGAAAAGGAAACAAGGTACCTAGTCCCATGGTCCCCTTAAAGCTTGACCTATAATGCCGCCAAATTAATCAACCATTCAGCGCCACTTAGGAGAGGGACGAAACACGAGCGTCCTTGTCTGTCAACAAATGCAAACAAAAAAGGACACAAAATGACAAAGCAATTGCGTTCCACACACATACGAACACGGCTTCATAATCTGAGGACATCCCCCACATTGGTATCATTGAAGATGAACCCTCATATGACAGCAAATGTGGGCCAAAGTATAAATTGAAACGAGGCTGAATTAATTATCACAATTGGCTAATGTTTTTCAGTGCTCGTCGTCAGCGTTAATGACATCATATTTGTCACTATTCTATTTACTTTAACAATGTTCAACTGCTTGCGCACCATTCACTTGAGTTTGAAGATCTTTTTTACTTTTGCAATTTGACAAGTATTCGAAGCCATTATCTCGAAAAAAAAAAAAAAAAGGTGAAGCCTAAGGAACTAAAGTCGGGCTACCCATAGTTACCTCAAAAGTATATTTATCTCTGAGAGTTAACCCTTCCATTTTATATGAGTGGAAATTTAATAATGTGTCTTATATGAGAGTCCCATTACGATCAATTATTTTGTGAAATTAGCAACCTTTAATTGAGTGAGTCACCAACTTTTCTTTAATTAAGTTACCAATGAATTTTGAGTTACTTATTCTAATTTGAGTTCGAACTAACTTTTATCTAATTTACAGATTTTTCTTATTGTCTACCCACAATCTTTTGAGTTACTACAGTTTCATAACATATGACTTATTTATATACAAGTAACTTCTTCAAAGCTTATCCAGTAGATAGAAAATATAAGTCATCTACGAACACAATAGCTAAGGCTAAGAGTCTTCTTTTGGGCTCAATGACAGCACCGCCAGATTAGAGAATATATTTTTTCCTTTTCATTAATCATCCTTCGGATTATATATCGGAAACCTTTTATTGTGTCTAAAACGAGAGTAGCCTCATGACCACAAATGCAATGTACTCCTCAAATGATGTTACAAAATTCTTATACAATAGATTGGCGATTGACTTCATGAAGCAGCGAATGGTGTAAAACCAAAGTGAAAATTAATTACAAAAGCATTTTCATGCGTATTTAGAAATAAAATTAGGGTCTATAAAAAATATTTTATTTTGTATATTATAAGATAGACATGCACTAAAGTAATTGGCTGAACTTTGGAATGTGGAACTTATCTTATATATTTGGATTTTCCCTACAAACTATTCGATTATATCGTTCCACCTGTGATTTTTCCAGGTTCCCTTGCAAATCCAAGTGGGAAATGGTGCACCCCTGAGAAGAAGTATCCATTTGGAGGGAGCGAATTGCAAAGGGTCCCCTCTTTGCTATCAATACCCAAAACGTTGGCTCGCATATCGACATAGGAACGTTTGCAACATGTCTTATCGATAGATAAAAAAGGTTTGCCTTGATTTTGACATTTTTATGAATATATTTACCGACTCTTTTTCAGAATTACCAAGATTAATTAGAGCGATTACCAATTTTTTCCGATTGAGTTACCAATTAGTTTTGCGCTACCAACTATTATTTGAACTAGTCACAATTCGATTGTCAATAAATTACCGACTTCTCTTATCTCTAATTCGAAAAAATTTCTATTGTTTGCCAAATTTTTTTACCTCTCTTACCAATGCATTAAATTCGCCAACTTTAATTTTGAGAGACTAACCAATTCATTTTCGACTAAATTATCAACTAATTATGGATTGCCAACTCTAATTTGATTTATACCAACGTTTGTTTGGTATTTTTACTTCATCAATCTTTCTTATCGTTTACCAACTTTTGCTTGCTTTACTCGTCAAATTTTTACATTTACTTACTCTATTTAGAAATTACTAATCTTAATTACACTAATTACAAACTTTCCTCCAATTAAGTTATTGACTAGCTCCGCATGTACTGACTCTAATTTGACTTAGTTTCACATTTACCATCTCACGGATGTCTTGAATTTGCGAACTATTATATGAAATTACTAACATTTATTTGAGCGATATGGGAGCCTTCTGAAATACTCAATTAATTCTCTCGAGATCAGTGTATAGTCTTCTTCTCCCATCAAAAATCAGATAATTATCATCTCTTGAAAAAAGGTATGTATTCCCCAATTAGAAGTCTTCACGTCGTAAAATCAAATAAGATTACGCAGATCTGAAACAACGAAATATATACAATTTTAATTGCGGAAAAAAAACTGGTGACAAATGCATGGCGTTCATGCACTTGCGAAGATAAAGTCCTGTGGAGCATTTGCTTGTCGAAAAGGAAACAAGGTACCTAGTCCCATAAACCACTTAAAGCTTGACCTATAATGCCGCCAAATTAATCAACCATTCAGCTCCATTTAGGTGAAGGACGAAACACGAGTGTCCTTGTCTATCAAAACATGCAAAGAAAAAAGGACACAAAATGACAAAGCAGATGGGTTCCACGCACATGTGAGGATGGCTTGATAAGCTGAGAACGTACCCCACATTGGTATCATTGAAGATGAACCCCGAGGTGACAGCAAATGTGGGCCAAACTAAGACAAAACATGAGGGAGTTGGCTGTCAACAATTGCGAACAAAAAAGGACAACAAAATGACAAAGCAAATGGGTTCCACGCTTGATGAGCTGAGGGCGTAACCCCGCATTGGTATCAACCCCGAGGTGACAGCAAATGTGGACCAAAATAAGATTAAACACGAGCGTCCTTGGCTGTCAACAAATGCGAACAAAAAATGACACAAAATGACAAAGCAAATAGGTTCCACACTTGATAAACTGAGGACGTACCCCTCATATTGGTATCATTGAAGATGAACCCCTTGGTGATAGCAAATGTTGGCCAAAATAAAACTTCAAATGAGCTTGAATTAATTAGTGGCAAATGTTTTTCAGTACCGTCGTCAACATTGATGACATCATATTTTTGGATATTCTATTTAGTTTAACAATGTTCAACTCCTTACGCACCATGCACTTGAGTTCGAAGATATTTCTGACTTTTGCAATTAGACAAGTATTCGAAGCCATTATCTCGAAAAGCAAAAAAGGGCGGGAACTAAAGTCGGGCTACCCATTGTTACCTCAAAAGTATATTTATCTCTGACAATTAACCCTTCCATTTTATATGAGTGAGAATTTAATAACGTGTCTTATATGAGAGTCACATTAGGACTCATTATTTCATGAAATTAGCAACCTTTAATTGAGTGAGTTACCAGCTTTTCTTTAATCAAGTTACCAATGAATTTTGAGTTGCCAATTCTAATTTGCGTTGGAACTAACTTTTATCTAATTTACAATTTTTTCTTATTGTCTACCCACGTTCTTTTGAGTTACTATAGTGTAACATATGACATATTTATATACAAGTAACTTCTTCAATATTTATCCTGTAGATAGAATATATAAGTAATCTACGAACACAATAGCTAAGGCTAAAAGTCTTCTTTTGGGCTCAATGACAGCACCGCCAGATCAGATAAGACAATGCATATGTGAAACGATGAAAAACGATGAAATCTACACAAGTAAATGGCCGAAAAAGACTAGTGATAGATGCACGGTGTTCGCGCACATGCGAAGACGAAGTCACATGGAGCATTTGCATGTTGAAAGGAGACGACTTATGTACTCACAGTCACATAGGATCCCTTAAAGCTTGACTTTCAACGCCACCAAATTATCTAACGGCTCAACCCCATTTTGAATTCTGTTGGAAGATGTGCTCGGGATTAAGGAGATTTGTCCAGATTGTAATTGATACATTTAATTGGGGATTGTGATTGATTAAATCAATCTAGGATATGATTCGATACGCCTAGACTAGAGAATATATTTGATCATTTTCATTAATCATTCTTTGTATTATATATTGGAAACCTTTTATTGTGTCTAAAACGAGAGTCGCCTCATGACCACTAATGCAATGAATCCCCCTCAAATGAAACGTTGCAAAATTCTTATACGATAGATTGGCGATTGACTTCATGAAGCAGCGAATGGTGTAAAACCAAAGTGAAAATTAATTACGAAAGCATTTTCATGTGCATTTAGAAATAAAATTTAGGGTCTATCAAAATATTTTATTTTCTATATTATAAGATAGACATGCACTAAAGTAATTGGCTGAACTTTGGAATGTGAAACTTATCTTATATATCTAGATTTCCCCTACAAACTATTCGATTATATCGTTCCACCTGTGATTTTTCTAGGTCCCCTTGCAAATCCAAGTGGGAAATGGTGCACCCCTGAGAAGAAGTCTCCATTTGGAGGGAGCGAATTGCAAAGGGTCTCCTCTTCGCTATCAATTTCTTACCCAAAATGTTGGCTCGCATATCAACATAGGAACGTTCGCAACATGTCTTATCGCTAGATAAAAAAGGTTTGCCTTGATTTTGACATTTTCATGATAATGTTTACCGACTCTTTTTCAGAATTACCAAGATTAATTAGAGTGATTACCAATCTTTTCCGATTGAGTTACCAATTAGTTTTGCGCAACCAACTGTTATTTGAATTAGTCAGAATTCGATTGTCAATAAATTACCAAATTCTCTTATCTCTAATTCGAAAAAAAATTTCTATTGTTTGCCAACTTTTTTACCTCTCTTACCAATGCATTAAATTTATTGACTTTATTTTGAGAGACTAACCAACTTATCTTCGACTAAATTATCAACTAATTATGGATTGCCAACTCTAATTTGATTTATACCAACGTTTATTTGGTTTTTTTACTTCATCAACCTTGCTTATCGTTTACCAACTTTTGTTTGCTTTACTCATGAAATTTTTACATTTTTTACTAACTCCTTTTAGAAATTACTAATCTTAATTACACTAATTACAAACTTTCCTCCAATTAAGTTATTGACTAGTTCCGCATGTACCAACTCTAATTTGACTTAGTTTTGCATTTACCTTCTCATGGACGTCTCGGATTTGGGAACTATTGTACGAACTTACTAACATTTATTCGAGCAATATGCGAGCCTTCGAAATACTCAACTAATTCTCTTGAGATCAGTGCATAGTTTTCTTCTCCCATAAAAAATCAGATAATTATCATCTCTTGAAAAAATTTATGTATTCCCCAATTAGAAGTTTTCACCTCGTAAAATCAAATAAGATTATGCAGACCTCAAACAATGAAATATATACAAGTTCATTGCGGAAAAAAACTGGTGACAAATGCATGGTGTTCATGCACATGCGAAGATAAAGTCTTGTGGAGCATTTGCTTGTTGAAGAGGAAACAAGGTACCTAGTCCCATGGACCACTTAAAGCTTGACCTATAATGCCGCCAAATTAATCAACCATTCAGTTCCATTTAGGAGAAGGAAGAAACACGAGCGTCCTTGTCTGTCAACAAATGCGAACAAAAAAGGATAGAGCAAATGGGTTCCACGCCCATGCGAACACGGCTTGATAAGCTGAGGACGTACCCCCACATTGGTATCCTTGAAGATTAACCTTGAGGTGACAGCAAATATGGGCCAAAATAAAACGTGAAATGAGGCTGAATTAATTATCATAGTTAGCAAATGTATGCGAAGACGGCTTGATAAGCTAAGGACGTACCCCCCACATTGGTATCATTGAAGATGAACCCTGAGGTGACAGCAAATGTGGGCTGAAATAAAACGTGAAACGAGGCTAAACTAATTATCACAGTTGGCAAATGCATGCGAAGACGGCTTGATAAGCTGAGGATGTATCCCCCACATTGGTATCATTGAAGATGAATCCTAAGATGACAGCAAATGTGGGCCGAAATAAAACGTGAAACAAGGCTGAATTAATTATCACAGTTGGCAAATGTATACGAAGACAGCTTGATAAGCTGAGGACGTACCCCCCACATTGGTATCATTGAAGATGAACCTTGAGGTGACAGCAAATGTGGGCCAAAATAAAACGTGAAACGAGGCTGAATTAATTATCACAGATGGCAAATGTTTGCGCCCTGAGGTGACAGCAAATGTGGGCCAAAACAAAACTTGAAATGAGGCTGAATTAATTATCATAGTTGGCAAATGTATGCGAAGATGGCTTGATAAGCCGAGGACGTACACCCCACATTAGTATCATTGAAGATGAACCCTAAGGTGATAGCAAATATGGGCCAACATACAACGTGAAACGAGGCTGAATTAATTATCACAGTTCGCAAATGTATGCGCCCTAAGGTGGCAGCAAATGTGGGCCAAAATAAACCTTAAAACGAGGCTGAATTAATTATCACAGTTGGCAAATGTATGCAAAGACGGCTTGATAAGCTAAGGACATACCCCCCACATTGGTATCATTGAAGATGAACCCTGAGGTGACAGCAAATGTGGGCCGAAATAAAACGTGAAATGAGGCTGAATTAATTATCATAGTTGGCAAATGTATTCAAAGACGGCTTGATAAGCTGAGGACGTACCCCCCACATTGGTATCATCGAAGATGAACCCTGAGGTGACAGCAACTGTGGACCAAAATAAAACGTGAAATGAGGCTGAATTAATTATCACAGCTGGCAAATGTATGCGAAAACGGCTTGATAAGTTGAGGATTTACCCCCCACATTGGTATCATTGAAGATGATCTCTGAGGTGACAGCAAATATGGAACAAAATAAAACGTGAAACGAGGCTGAATTAATTATCACATTTGGCAAATGTATGCGCCCTCAGGTAACAGTAAATGTGGGCCAAAATAAAACTTGAAACGAGGCTGAATTAATTATCACAGTTGGCAAATGTTTTTCAGTACTCGTCGTCAACGTTGAGGACATCATTTTTTTTTTTTTTTGGATATTCTATTTAGCTTAACAATGTTCAACTCCTTGCGTACCATGCACTTGAGTTTGAAGATCTTTCTGGCTATTGTAATTAGACCAGTATTTGAAGCCATTATCTCGAAAAGCAAAAAAGTGTGAAGCCTATGGAACTAAAGTCGGGGTACCCATAGTTACCTCAAAAGTATATTTATCGTTGAGAGTTAACCCATCCATTTTATATGAGTGGAAATATAATAATGTGTTCTATACGAGAGTCGCATTAGGACCAATGATTTTGTGAAATTAGCAACCTTTAATTGAGTGAGTTACCGGCTTTTCCTTAATCAAATTTACCTATGAATTTTGAGTTGCTAATTCTAATTTGAGTTGGAACTAACTTTTATCTAAGCTGAGGACGTACCCTCCACATTGGTATCATTGAAGATGAACTCTGAGGTGACAGCAAATGTGGGCGAAAATAAAATGCGAAACGAGGCTGAATTAATTATCCCAGTTGGCAAATGTATGTGAAGATGGCTTGATAAGGTGAGGACGTACCCCCCACATTGGTATCATTGAAGATGAACCGTGAGGTGACAGCTAATGTGGGGCAAAATACAATGTGAAACAAGGCTAAATTAATTATCACGGTTGGCAAATGTATGCACCCTGATGTGGCGGCAAATGTGGGTCAAAATAAAACTTGAAACGAGGCTGAATTAATTATCATAGTTGGCGAATGTATGCGAAGACGGCTTGATAAGATGAGGACATACCCCTCACATTGGTATCATTGAAGATGAACCTTAGGTGATAACAAATGTGGGCCAAAATAAAACGTGAAACAAGGCTAAATTAATTATCACAGTTGGCAAATGTATGCGAAGACGGCTTGATAAGCTGAGGACGTACCCCCCACATTGGTATCTTTGAAGATGAACCTTGAGGTGACAACAAATGTGGGCCAAAATAAAACGTGAAATGAGGCTGAATTAATTATCACAATTAGCAAATATTTGCGAAGATGGCTTGATAAGCTGAGGATGTAACCCGCACATTGGTATCATTGAAGATGAACCCTGAGGTGACAGCAAATGTGGACCAAAATAAAACGTGAAACGAGGCTGAATTAATTATCACAGTTGGAAAATGTATGTGCCCTCAGGTAACAGCAAATGTGGGCCAAAATAAAACTTGAAACGAAGCTGAATTAATTATCACAGTTGGCAAATGTTTTTCAATACTTGTCATTAATGTTGAGGACATCATTTTTTTTTGGATATTCTATTTAGCTTAACAATGTTCAACTCCTTGCGCACCATGCACTTGAGTTTGAAGATCTTTCTGACTATTGTAATTAGACCAGTATTCGAAGCCATTATCTCGAAAAGCAAAATAGTGTGAAGCCTATGGAACTAAAGTCGGGCTACCCATAGTTACCTCAAAAGTATATTTATCACTGAGAGTTAACCCTTCCATTTTATATGAGTGGAAATATAATAATGTGTGCTATACGAGAGTCGCATTAGGACCAATTATTTTGTGAAATTAGCAACCTTTAATTGAGTGAGTTACCGGCTTTTCCTTAATCAAATTTACCTATGAATTTTGAGTTGCTAATTCTAATTTGAGTTGGAACTAACTTTTATCTAAGCTGAGGACGTACCCTCCACATTGGTATCAGTGAAGATGAACTCTGAGGTGACAGCAAATGTGGGTCAAAATAAAATGTGAAACGAGGCTGAATTAATTATCCCAGTTGGTAAATGTATGTGAAGATGGCTTGATAAGGTGAGGACGTACCCCCCCACATTGGTATCATTGAAGATGAACCTTGAGGTGACAGCTAATGTGGGCCAAAATACAACGTGAAACGAGGCTGAATTAATTATCACGGTTGGCAAATGTATGCGCCCTGAGGTGACAGCAAATGTGGGCCAAAATAAAACTTGAAATGAGGCTGAATTAATTTTCACAGTTGGAAAATATATGCGAAGACGGCTTGATAAGCTGAGGACGTACCCCCCGCATCGGTATCATTGAAGATGAACCCTGAGGTGACAGCAAATGTGGGCCGAAATAGAACGTGAAACGAGGCTGAATTAATTATCACAGTTGGCAAATGTGTGCAAAGACGGCTTGATAAGCTAAGGACGTACCCCCCACATTGGTATGATTGAAGATGAACCCTAAGGTGACAGCAAATGTGGACCAAAATAAAACGTGAAATGAGGCTGAATTAATTATCACAGTTAGCAAATGTATGTGCCCTCAGGTGACAATAAATGTGGGCCAAAATAAAACTTGAAATGATGCTGAATTAATTATCACAGTTGGCAAATGTTTTTCAATACTCGTCGTCAACATTGCGGACATCATATTTTTGGATATTCTATTTACCTTAATAATGTTCAACTCCTTGCGCACCATGCACTTGAGTTTGAAGATCTTTCTGACTATTGTAATTAGATCAGTATTCGAAGCCATTATCTCGAAAAGCAAAATAGTGTGAAGCCTATGGAACTAAAGTCGGGCTACCCATAGTTACCTCAAAAGTATATTTATCACTGAGAGTTAACCCTTCCATTTTATATGAGTGGAAATATAATAATGTGTGCTATACGAGAGTCGCATTAGGACCAATTATTTTGTGAAATTAGCAACCTTTAATTGAGTGAGTTACCGGCTTTTCCTTAATCAAATTTACCTATGAATTTTGAGTTGCTAATTCTAATTTGAGTTGGAACTAACTTTTATCTAAGCTGAGGAGGTACTCTCCACATTGGTATCAGTGAAGATGAACTCTGAGGTGACAGCAAATGTGGGTCAAAATAAAATGTGAAACGAGGCTGAATTAATTATCACGGTTGGCAAATGTATGTGAAGATGGCTTGATAAGGTGAGGACGTACCCCCCACATTGGTATCATTGAAGATGAACCTTGAGGTGACAGCTAATGTGGGCCAAAATACAACGTGAAACGAGGCTGAATTAATTATCACGGTTGGCAAATGTATGCGCCCTGAGGTGACAGCAAATGTGGGCCAAAATAAAACTTGAAATGAGGCTGAATTAATTATCACAGTTGGCAAATATATGCGAAGACGGCTTGATAAGCTGAGGATGTACCCCCCGCATCGGTATCATTGAAGATGAACCCTGAGGTGACAGCAAATGTGGGCCGAAATAGAACGTGAAACGTGGCTGAATTAATTATCACAGTTGGCAAATGTATGGAAAGACGGCTTGATAAGCTAAGGACGTACCCCCCACATTGGTATGATTGAAGATGAACCCTAAGGTGACAACAAATGTGGACCAAAATAAAACGTGAAATGAGGCTGAATTAATTATCACAGTTAGCAAATGTATGTGCCCTCAGGTGACAACAAATGTGGGCCAAAATAAAACTTGAAATGATGCTGAATTAATTATCACAGTTGGCAAATGTTTTTCAGTACTCGTCGTCAACATTGAGGACATCATATTTTTGGATATTCTATTTACCTTAACAATGTTCAACTCCTTGCGCACCATGCACTTGAGTTTGAAGATCTTTCTGACTATTGTAATTAGATCAGTATTCGAAGCCATTATCTCGAAAAGCAAAATAGTGTGAAGCCTATGGAACTAAAGTCAGGCTACCCATAGTTACCTCAAAAGTATATTTATCACTGAGAGTTAACCCTTCCATTTTATATGAGTGGAAATATAATAATGTGTGCTATACGAGAGTCGCATTAGGACCAATTATTTTGTGAAATTAGCAACCTTTAATTGAGTGAGTTACCGGCTTTTCCTTAATCAAATTTACCTATGAATTTTGAGTTGCTAATTCTAATTTGAGTTGGAACTAACTTTTATCTAAGCTGAGGAGGTACTCTCCACATTGGTATCAGTGAAGATGAACTCTGAGGTGACAGCAAATGTGGGTCAAAATAAAATGTGAAACGAGGCTGAATTAATTATCACGGTTGGCAAATGTATGTGAAGATGGCTTGATAAGGTGAGGACGTACCCCCACATTGGTATCATTGAAGATGAACCTTGAGGTGACAGCTAATGTGGGCCAAAATACAACGTGAAACGAGGCTGAATTAATTATCACGGTTGGCAAATGTATGCGCCCTGAGGTGACAGCAAATGTGGGCCAAAATAAAACTTGAAATGAGGCTGAATTAATTATCACAGTTGGCAAATATATGCGAAGACGGCTTGATAAGCTGAGGACGTACCCCGCATCGGTATCATTGAAGATGAACCCTGAGGTGACAGCAAATGTGGGCCGAAATAGAACGTGAAACGAGGCTGAATTAATTATCACAGTTGGCAAATGTATGCAAAGACAGCTTGATAAGCTAAGGACGTACCCCCCACATTGGTATCATTGAAGATGAACCCTAAGGTGACAGCAAATGTGGACCAAAATAAAACGTGAAATGAGGCTGAATTAATTTTCACAATTAGCAAATGTATGTGCCCTCAGGTGACAATAAATGTGGGCCAAAATAAAACTTGAAATGATGCTGAATTAATTATCACAGTTGGCAAATGTTTTTCAGTACTCGTCGTCAACATTGAGGACATCATAGTTTTGGATATTCTATTTACCTTAACAATGTTCAACTCCTTGCGCACCATGCACTTGAGTTTGAAGATCTTTCTGACTATTGTAATTAGATCAGTATTCGAAGCCATTATCTCGAAAAGCAAAATAGTGTGAAGCCTATGGAACTAAAGTCGGGCTACCCATAGTTACCTCAAAAGTATATTTATCACTGAGAGTTAACCCTTCCATTTTATATGAGTGGAAATATAATAATGTGTTCTATACGAGAGTCGCATTAGGACCAATTATTTTGTGAAATTGAGTGAGTTACTGGCTTTTCCTTAATCAAATTTACCTATGAATTTTGAGTTACTAATTCTAATTTGAGTTGGAACTAACTTTTATGTAAGCTAAGGACGTACCCTCCACATTGGTATCACTGAAGATGAACTCTGAGGTGACAGCAAATGTGGGTCAAAATAAAATGTGAAACGAGGCTGAATTAATTATCACGGTTGGCAAATGTATGTGAAGATGGCTTGATAAGGTGAGGACGTACCCCCCACATTGGTATCATTGAAGATGAACCTTGAGGTGACAGCTAATGTGGGCCAAAATACAACGTGAAACGAGGCTGAATTAATTATCACGGTTGGCAAATGGATGCAAAGACGGCTTGATAAGCTAAGGACGTACCCCCCACATTGGTATCATTGAAGATGAACCCTAAGGTGACAGCAAATGTGGACCAAAATAAAACGTGAAATGAGGCTGAATTAATTATCACAATTAGCAAATGTATGCGCCCTCAGGTGACAATAAATGTGGGCCAAAATAAAACCTGAAATGATGCTGCATTAATTATCACAGTTGGCAAATGTTTTTCAGTACTCGTCGTCAATATTGAGGACATCATATTTTTGGATATTCTATTTACCTTAACAATGTTCAACTCCTTGCGCACCATGCACTTGAGTTTGATGATCTTTCTGACTTTTGCAATTAGACTAGTATTGAAAGCCATTATCTCGAAAAGCAAAAATGGGCAAAGCCTATGGAACTAAAGTCGGGCTACCCATAGTTACCTCAAAAGTATATTTATCGCTGAGAGTTAACCCTTCCATTTTATATGAGTGGAAATTTAATAATGTGTCCCATATGAGAGTCGCATTAGGACCAATTATTTTGTGAAATTAGCGACCTTTAAGTGAGTGAGTTATTGGCTTTTCCTTAATCAAGTTACCAATGAATTTTGAGTTAGTAATTCTAATTTGAGTTGGAACTAACTTTTTCTAATTTACTATTTTTTCTTATTGTCGACCCAGGTTCTTTCGAGTTACTACAGTTCCATAACATATGACAGGTTTATATACAAGTAACTTCTTCAATGTTTATCTTGTAGATAGAAAATATCAGTCATCTACGAACACAATAGTTAAGGCTAAAAGTCTTCTTTTGGGCTCATTGACAGCACCGCCAGATCAGATAACACAATGCATATGTGAAGCGATGAAATCTAGACAATAAAATGGCTGAAAAAGACCAGTGATAGATGCACGATGTTAGCGCACGTGCGAAGACCAAGTCACATGAAGCATTTGCATGTTAAAAGGAGACGATGTACGCACTCACAGTCACATTGAATCCCTTAAAGCTTGACTTTTAATGCCACCAAATTATCTAACCGCTCAACCCCTTTTTGAATTCTTTTGGATGATATGCTCGATATTCAGGGGATTTGTCTGGAATGTAATTGATACATTTAATTGGCGATTGTGATTGATTAAATCAATGTAGGATAAGATTGGATATGCCTAGATTATAGAATATGTTTTTTCCTTTTCATTAATCATTCTTTGTATTTTATATTGGTCTTCTTGTACAAGCAGAATATGAATGCATGAGAAGTGCATAGTACACAATTTCTCTACCCAATTTCTTCTCTTCATTTTCTTTTTCCACCTAAAATTGTGACAGGGTATCAGTGCCAACCTTCTCTTCATAGCTTCCACACCTTTTCTGATTGCCCTCCAGATAATATTGCACCCTTTGTTATTGTGGGAACAATAGCTTGCAAAACAAGGTTAGCACTCCAACGTAGGAATCAATATCTAAACACTCTCAAAAACCAAATTTCATTCTCTTACCGACAACATGACTAAAGATCACTCATTTCCAGAAGAGTCAACCCTGCAAGGAAATTCATCAATCCAAGAATCCACCTTGGATCGCCTACTGAAGTCATGAATAAAGAGCAATGGATTCAGTCCTAGCCCAACTAGGGACAACCTATTCCAGGCCAACCCATTTTTGGGCAATCTATTGCAGACTAGCCCATTACAGGCCAGTCCATCTAGTGGATGCCCATCCAGATGGGACTTGACCCATGGTTCTATGGGCCAGCATAAACGGGCCCCTGGCCAACAAACCAAAGCCATAGAGAACAACCTAGTGGAGGCCCATTGACCCCATTTGGGGCAAGCCTGTAACGACCTGAATCTGGATCGTGGGGTTATTGTTGCGAAGTCCCAAACTCATCACCGACCCGTTTCTTTTTAAGTTTCTATTTAAGCACATGCAGAAGCATTACAACATTGACATCCAACCACAACACAATAAACAAGCGGCTAGGAAAATATTACACAAAGCATACTACTAATTTATTACACTAATATATTTACAAGCCCTTTCTACGGGCCTCTCCTTTTTTACATCACCCTTTTATATTCATGTAGGCTAAGGGAATTCATATCTCCTTTAGCACGACTACAACTCCCAAAACTAGTGTGAGGCTTCCATGCCTACAAGTTTGAAAAACAAGGAGTGAGTCCAAGATTCAGTAAGTAAAAATCCCTAATCCTATATTAGGATGACATCTCATCATCAAATCTAGCATGTACAGTACTCTCATTACAATATTAATAGCAGATTGATAATAATATTACTGCTTCACCTCAACTACATATATGGGTCCCTTCGGCATAACCTCCATGCATGCTTACCTTCATTCATGAATACACTTAGTCACATAGTAATAAACATACTGGCATGCATAAAAGATTCATTAACATACATTTTGGCTCAACTAGGGTATCTCGGCTTAACTGAGGCATCCAGCTTCAAGTTAGGCATCCCGATTCAATTGAGGCATCTCAAGAGCTAGCTCACTTAAGGCATTTGAGCTCAACCTAGGTATCCTAGCTCAACCAAGGCATCATGTTCTCACGAACGAGGCATCGCCGCCATTGCTATGTGACGAGAGTCTTCTTCTTTCATTTAATGACCACATATCATGTGTTGCACAAGCTAATTTATTATCTTTTATCTTAACCTATACATGAGCAAACCATAACCATACAAAATAGACCCATGACATATAAACGACTACTCATGAGTAAGCACACGACTGAACTCAATGACGTAACATATCCCCTTAGTCAAGGGTTAGGAAATTTCCTTACCTTCGATGAACTAAGGATGGTTTTGCTAAAAGTTGAACGTTCGGTGAGGTGGCGGGATGTGAGAGCATGAGCGTGAGAGTGAGACCGAAGTGGGAGAAGTGGCGGGAGAGGGTGGAGGCAAGAGAGAGAGAGAGAGAGAGAGAGAGAGAGAGAGAGAGAGGGAGTGTGTATGTGTGTGTGTGTGTGTGTGTGTGTGTGTGTGTGTGTGAAGGAGAAGTGGGGGTGGTGTGGTGTTGTAATGGGCGGAATGCTTCTATTTATAGGCAAACCTCTCATAATGAGCTTTCCAAGTTGACTAATCATTTTCATTTAGGTGGACAGCCTAGCATAAGGAGGTAGCAAGCTAAAGAGATGGGTAATAAGTCTAGTTCCTAGGGAGGACACTTGCTCATCTTTCCATTAGTCTATCTAAGGGATTGAGTCATCATTGAATGATTTCATGTAATAATTGTGGGAACACATAAACTATATGGCTCACCTCTTTATTAAATACATGCAATCATTAGGGGGACATCTAAGCAAATGATTCAACCTAACATTAATGCACTAAGGTCCAAAAGCTTTTAATGTATATTTATCCTCAAGTCAAGAAGATTCTAGATTAGCTTGCTCCTCAAGATGGGCACATAGTCCATTCCCCTCCAAGTTTGACATGTGGCTCTCCCAAGCTAAAGTGAAGAAAAGTTTTGAGTAACTTTTAAAATCAATGTCATTACCTTATTAAATGAGCTCAAAAAATTATAAAAATTTAATATGTTGTAAAGAAGACTTTTAATAAAAATTTCCATGAGGAAGCCAAGTCTAATTTGGTCTATGGAAAGAGCATCAAATCACCAAACACAACCAAAAAGTTCATCCGTTGAATAGATTCAATGACTGTAGAAGAAAACCCATTTCTAAATCCAAATATTCATAAAACACTTTGAATTAATCCCCTTGGGTACACATGTGACGAATTTACCCTAAACTATTTTTTTAACCACCAAAAACCCCAAACTGGTATACCCTTGACAAATTTACCCCAAACTGGTACATTTGTGACAAATTTATCCTCTGTTAGTTTTCGTTAAATTTTATTGTCAAATTATTAAGTTAAATGACACGTGATAATTGACTGGTATATCGATTTGGGATTTTACGTGTCGTTTATCACAGTTTACAATTTTTGTGATTTTTGTGGTATTAATCTAATTTAGTAGATGATATATTTGTCATAAATTTATCAGTTTGAGGGTTTTTTTTGCAGTCGAATAAATTAATTTATGGTAAATTTGTCATAAATGTACTAGTTTAGGGTTTTTTATGGTCAGTCGAGATAAATTTGTCACGGGTGTACCGGTTGGGGGTTTTTCAGGGTATTAACCCAAACACTTTGAAACTTTTATATATTGTAGACAAGGATTTCCTTGACAACTTTTATAAAGGAAGCTTGTCAAAATTAGAAAAGGGAAAATTTTATAAAAAATTGAGAAATCAAACAGGTAATCGTTTTTACTGCACTGGACAGGTTCAACAGGATAAATGAATAAGTTCTCGTATCAATCATTTCACATTAAAAAAAATCTAAAATTAAAGAATGTTATAAATCAAGATGTTTTGAGCAACATTTATAAGGAAATTTGTTCAAATTATAACCACAAAAAAAGCTCTATAAAATTGGATAACAATGAGGGTCCAGTAGTTTCGAAATTGAAAATCAAGTAAGAACTTAAGAAACCAAATGTGGGCAAGTCTATGGAGGAGAGATGACACCCCTAATGGTCTTCCAAGATCATCCCTCATTAATTCTTCTAGGCCAATGATTCATCAAGCATTTAAGGTTGGAAAGAATTTGTCTTCCAAGTCTCAAAGTAGAGGAAATGATGATCCTAATTTAATAGAGACACATGAATATGTGACTCACCTCCTTTATTAATGGTTTGTCATGATGATAATAACACCTAAGCTTATAAGTCATCTCTTTTATTAATGGCTTGTAATGATGACCATAACACCTAAGCTCATGAGTTATCCCCTTCATGAATTACTAGCTTCCAAAAGTCGTAAATGCACACATGGGAAAATATCTAATTTGAAGGCCATCTCATTGGGTGGGAATTATTCGAGTCTAACCGTGATCAACTACTTCATTTAGTCCGAGGTTTGTGCCTGAGCCATGATCGGATGAAGTCGAATGCAACCGAGCTTAATCGATGGAACCAAATTTAGAAATCCCTTCTACCATGTAAAATGGGCTCTCGGATGGGTCCAAGGTCCAGTCCTTGGACTTGTTAACCGATCCTAGGGCCAGTCTTATGGCCATTTCAAGGTCCCATGCCCTAATTCATGGCCCATAACTGACCCTCGAGTCAATTCAAGGCATATTCCCGCCATCGATGTACAAATCCTTAGCCTACTAGTAGGGGCCAAAATAAGGGTCGAAATAAAAAATGTTACAACTCTTCCCCCCTAAAAAATTTCATCCCCAAATTTAGATGCGTACTTGGTACTTAATTTCCTTTTCTTTCCAAAGTGCAATATTCCTCTCATGGGCGACACCTTAAGAAAGACATGGTCGTCTACTTGAAACTCTAAAGGTTTCCTTCGCATATCATCAAAACTTTTTTGCCTACTTTGGGCTGTCCTAAACCTTTCCCTAATTACCTGCACGACATATGTGGGTGCTCATCCCCACTTCTCCTGAAGTCGATATCGCAAGCTCGTAACATAACTTTCGACGTTTGGATGGTTCTCTCTGTTTGACTATCTATATGTTATAGTGCTTCAATTTTTGGTAGTATTTCTAGCTTGATCACGCTTTCACTGCGCACTCTGAAATAATAAGGCCTTCCTCAAAGATAGTTTATTCTTATAATGATGTCAATGTTGTACATGGCCAACATGACTAGATCTATCATTTCCTCTTATTTACTTATAACAATCCTACACTATTTGCATTCTATGATGAATGACAACGGTCTTGGAGTTTTCCGCTTCCTCCTAAGTAACCACATAAACTGTTCCCTGAGTTGGCAAAAGCTTGAAATTGTCACAATGCAGTGCTCCGTTTTGTAGCATCATTTGCGGCTGCTATAGCGGCATCATTTGCGGCTGCTATAGCGGCATCATTTGCTGTCATTGTAAACAATCTATAGAGGGTCTAGCAGTTTTAAAACTAGAAATCAAGTTAGAACTTAAGAAACCAAATATGACAAGTTTATAGAGGGGAGGTAGCGCCCTTAATTGTCACACCCCGATCCTCTGAGTGCGTAACCATCCCTCTGTAGTCAATTAAATAGCGATGTCCCAGGATGCATTGTCAACCCATTCATTTTAATGCACATGCGGAAGCGAATAATTAATCCCCAGACAACAACAAGATGGGATAGAAAAGTAGGGTCATAAAATTTTGAAAATCAACTATAACACGCTTATATATACATATGTTAAGCCATGTAATATACAACATCAAAATAAGGTCTGACAAATCCTCATCCTCATTGGAGCCTTCGACTGAATACACTAGGGACTCAGGTTCTAACATGTCCAACTCCACGTCTACTATTGAACCTTCTGGATGATTTGTTGTGCCTTTCCCAAAGGCAACTTCCAGCACATACATGGGAACGTCAGACTCAGGTATAGGACATTCCTTCTCTCCATCTCGAGCTTGACGATACCATGATCTATATTGATGGGGTACCTTATGGGGTAAGGCCTCATCAACCCAGACCACGGTTCTCACCAACTCATAGATCCATCCTCCGGGGTTCCCATGTAGTGGGATAAAACACTTCTGCTCCGTCACCTTCTTAGGTTGACCAAAACACTTGGGAGGAGCTACCATCTAGGGACCTGAAAATGCTATCCAAAAACGGGGTGAGATGATATCTCAGCAAGTTCACCCCTTAAGACCCAACTAGGAAGAAAATATGCCCTGAGGGCTGCCTAAACACAAGCACGAGTCAAAGGTCTTACCTTGGCCTAATTTCCTTCCTGCAAGTCAGTATGATTCACAGTTTATCGAACCACATTAACAAATCAATTCATCTAATCAGATCGAATCATCGATGAATCGACTCAGTCGATTCCGTGTCATCAAGACCAACTCTCGGTCACTTCAATCAACACTATCTATCAAGTCTAATTACATCCAGGACTACTCACCCTAAGCTGCAAATAGATAGAAAATGCTCGCTAAAAGCTTATAACGATGTATACTGCTCATTCTAAGCTGATGTATCAAGCCCGTAGGCTGATACAATATACTGTTAAGGCTCACCAAAGCTGTGTAATACTTAATTTCTCACCAAAGCTATGCGATACTTAATTGCTCACTGAAGCTTTGCGATACTTAATTGTTCAGCAAAGCTATGCAATACTTAAGGTATACTGCTCATTCTAAGCTGATATATTGAGGACGCAGGCTAATACAGTATACCATTCTACTCAACCAATCATTGTACCACATTTATCATACCTGATAAAAATAATCGTGTGTGGATACACAGTTGACCTTAGCCAAAAATATAATATCTTTACTTTTAAAACTCCCACCATTTATATAGTTGATAAAAATATTTTTGGCACTATAAACCGACGCCTGGTAATTTTCTAATTAAATAATTAACTAAATAATTATGAAAAGTAATTAATAAATGCAAAAAATACACACTTAAGTCGGAAAAGCCTAATTAAATACCGAAACGGGCCTAGAAAATTTCCGAACTTGTTTAAATAAATACTAGAGCTTATCTAGCTACTAATTGCACTAAACTAACCACCTAACATGCAATATCGATCAATTAATTCACTAACCTACTCTAAATCTCCACCTAATCCATACTTAAATTAAAATAATCAACCCTTAAGTATAATTAACTTACTAAGCAAGGATTCATGACTTAAACTCACTTGATTAACGATTTGCTTGGACCATAACAACGGGGACGCGGAGGGGATTGATGAACTCCAAAGCGAGATTGCCAAGCGGGGTTTAGAAAGGCTCGGAAACAGGCTAAATAGTGGTTATGAGACCCACTCAGTTCGGTTATGTTCGGTGGCTGCAGAAGCTACTCCGGTGGCTAGTTGGAGCCGAAACAGGTAGGGAAGATTGGTAGAGGTAGCTGCGGGTTCAAGTGAGGCGGTGGCTGAACGGTGGCTTGACGTGGCCGGGCGACCTGTTGGATGAGCAAGCAAGGGTTGATGACGTGGCTAGGATGGCGGTGGCGCGCGACGAGCAGGTGAGGCTTGCGGGGGCAGTGAGGGGTGGTCCAACGGCGTTCAAGCGGTCGGGCGAGGCTGCTCGATGGCTTAGGGAGGCTAAGCTTGGTTTTCTAGGTTTTTTAGAGCTTCAAGGGCTGGAGATGGGGGCTTGGTCGATGGTAGCTAGGAGGAAGAAGAGAGGGGACCAAACTTGCATAAAGGGGACCACTTTGATTCCTTTCCTATCTCATTGTCCTCTTGGATGACCCCACCCATACCTAGTTGGATTCCTTTGCATTTTCCAGCCCAAAAACTTCTTCTAGAAGCCTTGAAGTGGTCCAAAAGTCATAGACCAAGGGGGGCTACGAATTTTGTACACAATTGGCTCAATTCTACTCCAATTCATTCTTGAATCGACTTAATTTGGCTCCTATAAATTCCATTGTCGAGCTCACGATCAAATTGGCATTTTTCCTTGCCAATAGGTCCTACTTGCATTCCAATTTCCCAAAAAAAAAAAAAAAAAATGGTCCTCTGAATTTTCTCGGACAAAACGACCCTATCCCGACTTTTCGCCAAAAATCTCGGTTTGCAGAAAAAAATTTGGAGACTAAGTCGATGTTCCTAAAATGATTTGTGATATGACAAAACTTTTAATTTCTGAAATCGGATTCAAATTCAAGGTTAATTTCAATCTGGCACAGTTTTAACGAGACTTAGGTTACCGGGTAGCTTTTAGAAATTTTTAATGCAAATAACTCGTGGTTGATTTTCTTCGAGCCACAATGAACATCTTCGACACATTGGTGACCCCCAATTATCGTGAAAATGTCAAGGTTTCAAATACGGACACAAGGTACCAAAACGATAAAAAAATCAGTTTAGTGCCGATCAATGAGAATTTTTCAATTTGGTGGAATCATCCATGTTTAACCACACATCTCAATCGAATTGACCTATCTCTGATTTCTAATTGATCTTTATTGTGCCGAAATGATCTCTATAGGTGAGCATGGTCGAGCAGTTGATTCCTGGTTGAATTCTCCAGTCAATTGCGTTAAAATTCCTTAATGACTTGCCCAAATAGTCTAGTTATAATAGGAGTGATCAGCTCTGAGAACAGCATTGTAGGCGCGTCGATGAAAGGCCCGATTAATTTAATTGAAAGCATAATTGAAAATTTCAGGATGTCACAACTCTTCCCCTCTTATAAAAGTTTCGTCTTTGAAATTTAGACCATTACAATACTTAAGCAAAAAGGTGGGGGTACAATTGTCTTAACAACTTTATGCTCTCCCAGGTTGCTCCTTCAGTGTCGTGGTGTTGCCAGACTACTTTGACCAACGGGATGGTCTTTGTTCGCAAAATTTGTTCCTTTTGATCAACAATTTGAACCGGGCTTTCAACATACGACACTCTGTCGTCCACATCCAATTCCTCAAAATTAAGCACGTGAGTCGGGTCAGACTCATACTTCCTCAACATCGACACTTGAAGATGTCGTGCACTTGCGCTAGTCTTGGCGGCATTGCAAGACAATACGCTAGGATCCCGATTCTCTCTAGAATCTCAAATGAATGTATGTACCTTGGACTCAGTTTTCCCTTCTTACCAAAGTGCGAAGTTCCCCTTTAGAAAAAAGTGATCACCAATTTGGAATTCCAACGGTCTCCGGCACTTATTTGCGTAGCTTTTCTAGCAACTCTGAGCGGTCTTTCGTTTGCCCCTGATGACTGCAACTGCATCCACTAATTGCTGAACCAACTCTGGGCATGTAATCTTTCTTTCCCTAACTTCATCCCAACACACTGGTGTTTTGCATGCTCTGCCATACAACATTTCAAAATGACTTGTGGTCGATTTTCTTCTTATTTATTACAAGCTGTTTTTCTAAAGAACTGCTGAGATACGGTTTCTCCATTCAACAAACTAAGAAAACTAACTAATAGAAACAGAAACAGAATGTAAGCAGTTACATGCTCAAAATAGAATAACGATTCTGTAGTGGACACGTGCTGAAAATTTCATTATTGATTTCATCCCTTTCCTTCCCGGTTGAATCAACATCATCAGACTTTCTCACTTCACTTCCTCTATTCTTAGCAACACCAGACTTCTCAGCAGCACCAAACTTTTCAACAACACCTGACTTTTTCACTTTACTTTGTTCTCAGCAGCATCTTCATTTATTTTTGTTGAAGTCGTAATGATTGAATCAGCAACAGATTGTGTGTTCATCATATATCTCTTAACAAAGGCGAGATTCTGACTCAGGTTTGACTCCTCATGGCTCATTTCGGCTTGACCGATCACTTCCAAATTCCTCAAGCCCTAGCAATCACCGAGCTGCTGGTGAAGTGGGAGTGATTCATCATGCCCCAACTCTTGGTGAACCATGCTAGATGTGCGTTAACTCATGGCTCATTTCAGCTTGACCGATCGCCTCTTTATGTATTGCACTAGAAGCATAAGCAAATTTGTCCAGAATTTCGTCTCTATTCAACCAGATCTTCATGAATGGGATATTCTAATGATAATATTTAGTCTCTTTACGAACCTGACGGGAAAACCGTAAGTTTGTGTTCACTTGAACTCCTTGAACCTGTACTATTGTAATCTTTTGTATTCATCCGCGGCTTTTTGCGTGCTCAAATCTGCTTAGGACCAGGCTTTTGCCCTCCTATATCCGGTGCTTAGAAGCCAACTTCTTTGCTAGATCAAATTCCTCCATGTTCATCTTACAAAAAAATATAACAGCTACATACGTTCACTGATGAAACTCCTTTTGATCATACGCTCTTTAATCGAACATCTTCGAAACCAAATACAATCACACCAATCAAATTAGAGGCATTATGACTCCATTTGTTTCATGGGAAATGAATGATTTGAAAAAAAAAAAAAAAATTTTCCTATAAAATGATCACTTGTATTGCTTATAAAATGAATGAACGAAAATTCTTTTTATAATTTATGAAAAGATTTAAATATAAATTATTGTGGGTACTCGTGTGTAATATAAATATTTGTTATTGACTAATAATTTTGAGAGATAGAAGCGATTATTTTTAAAAATATCTTTTAAATCATTTATTTCCTGCAAAATAAATGAAACTTCAGGTACCAAGTTTTTCCTGATTGCAACAGAAAAAAAAAAATTTGAATTTTCGGCATTCACAAGGTCAAAGACCCAAATGCACTTCTCTCTCCCATATCTCACATAGAAACTACTTCGCACTTACACATGGCATGATTTGTCTGCAGAAGCCAATCTCATCTTCACCGACCCAATTCCTCTAAGACATTGTCCTTTTAACTAATTAATCAATGAAAAAACAAAAAGATTTTCACGTTTTGGGGAGAATTTTGGGAATCCCATTTTTCTCAAGTTGCTCTGATGTGATAGATCAAAAAAGGAAAAACAAGAACCCATTTTGCT
This sequence comes from Eucalyptus paniculata subsp. matutina, assembly GCA_017140255.1. Lineage (NCBI taxonomy): Eukaryota > Viridiplantae > Streptophyta > Magnoliopsida > Myrtales > Myrtaceae > Eucalyptus > Eucalyptus paniculata. The sequence goes on along the minus strand of CM029444.1, from coordinate 31,535,505 downwards.
CAGATAGATAACGATCCATCGAGAAACTCTTTGGCTTGGATTGTTATGCCTGCTAGGAAACTCGAACGGCACGGTATCCTGGAGAAGTCTGTAAATCGGGACCACTTGCAGATGAGAAGCAGATCTATATATAGGTCGTCAGGGACCGGATGGGAGATCGTTTTGATTTTGTTAATGTTTCACTCACGGATCATTGCTTTGTGCTTAGAGGAGCAGCCATCTACACGTGAGTATTGGGTTGACAAGGAGCTCAACAGGAACTACTCGATGGTTCTGGCATCAGCCTTATCGATCCTTTGGGGTAATGATAGTGTTGGAAGATATGCCTGAAGATCCGGAAGATATGCCGGGAATTTGTTTTTTCTTTTTTATTTGATTTGATTATAGAATCAATTAGGAATTAGATTTATATTAAATTGATTTGTAGAATATTTCATTGCCTTTTTTACATGTACATCTTGTAATATAATTACTAAATGATGTACATTGATTACAAGTGAAGAAATACAAAAGATTTCTCCCTAAGCTTCGTCCGCTTCTTGCTTCCCTTTTGCTTTCTTTCATGGTATCAAAGCACTAGGCTCTCAACTCCACTTCCACATTGATTGCCTTTCAAATCCCTTGATCTGCAAGACATATTAATACTTTCTTATGAAGGAATCACTTTTCGGTAAAGAGGAAGAAGAAATAGAGGCGAATCCCTTAGCATGACCCACCTAGAGAATTTACTCCTTGCTGCTAGTGTTCCATCCACAGGAGACGTCACACCTATGAGAGATACGCAAGGCCACACCACTAGCACAATTCCTGTAACTTAACAACAAGTCCAGGCCCAAGGCGTATAGTGGCAGTTATTCTCGACTCAATCAAATATGGGGCAGCCCATTCTGAGCCATCCTTCCAATGGGTACCCTATTCATGGTATGTTGGGCCAAGCCCAAATCCATTATTGCTGGGGTAGCAAGCTACCAGAGTAACGTCCAACCCGACGGGAGCCCACCAACCACAAGTGGAGCAAGCCCATCCGTCAAGATAGAACAGATTGGCGGGTCGGGAGAACCGGGTTTGGGAACGAATCCCTACTCGGGATTCTTTAATGTAGGTCATGGAACCGGGTCTAGTGGATCGGGTACAGGGACGAATCCCTACCCGAGCCTCTCACCCGGGTTTATATCTTTTCCGATCGCGACGGTCACTGGCTGACTAGAGCCCGACGACCCTTTGCACATATCAACCGCCGACAACCCAGAATTGCGACTAATCAGTCTGCAACTGACTAGGCCGGAAAACTATAATAGATGGTCACAAGACTTCCGATGAGCCCTCGTGACGAAAGACAAAAATGGTTTCCTTGACGGGACCATACCAATTCCCTTGGACGAGTGACTAGCCAGACACTGGAGAAAAGTGCAACCACCTCATCCGAACATGGATGAGCAACTGCGTTTCTCCAGATGTTGCAACCGGCCTTCCATTGATAGAGGATTCGAAAATCATGTGGGACAACATCAAAGAAATATATGAAAAGTTAGATCGAGCAAAAATCTTTTCTCTCATGCATGAACTCAACGAACTCAAGCAAGGAAATATGACGGTCACGACTTGTTACAACAAGCTCTCGTTGCTTTGGAATGAGCTCGAAGCCGTGGAGGAAAAGCTCGAGGGACCAGCAGAAACCCTCGAACAATATAGATCTATGAAAATAGGGAAAAATCCACTTGGTTCCTTTTGATTTTGAACGAGATGTACCTAATTTTTTGTTCACAGATTCTGGTGATGGATCCGGTGCCGCCCCTCGGTCAAATTTTCCAGCTAGCCATCCAGGAAGAATGCTAGTGGCTCACGACTCCGAAGCATGCACGAGGAGGCGACAGCATCGCTCTCGCACTCTGCGGCGAGCATCACAGGCAAGATTTGAGCGTCAAAACCCTAGCCCGAGAAGAGAGAGAAGAGAGAGAGAGAGAGAGAGAGGGGTTAGGGTTACATCCCAGCGACAGATCCCTTAAAAGGGACGGCGGCAATGGTCCAGATCCTCCTCAGCAATCGGACTGTCTGCAAGGACTTGATCTCCCCGTTGCATCCGACGATGGATATAATTCCATGATGAAAACATCCGATGACCAAATTTTTTCTGCATCTTTAAGGAATTTTGGCCAAAATTCAAAGGGGAGAGGTAAATTATATTGTGAACATTGCAAATGTCCGCATCATACAATAGATAATTGTTGGAAACTGCATGGAAAGCTAGGAGAAAAAGGGAAAAAGAAAGAATATTATGTAGCTTACCAAGTCATTGGACCTACCGGTCTAAGTAGTGACCAACCCATTACCTATGGGCAATATCAATAATTGATGTAGGCATTGCAAAAGGCAGACATCGCAAATAAATAAGGAAGTTTTTCAGGTATATCTCACTACCTGATAAATTTTATTTCGAGAAAGGCATGGATAGTTGACTTAGGGGCAAGTGATCATATCATTTGTGATACAAGCTTTTTTTTCAATATGCATAAGAAATTAGATACGCCTATTTCTATGCAACTTCCAAACAAGAATATTACTCATGTCACTTTGACGGGCACTATTCAACTAAGTCCTCAAATTACCCTTCAAAATGTCCTTTATGTCCCACAATTTCAATTCAATCTTATCTCCATGTCCAAAGTTTGCAAGGAAAATTCTTGTCGAATATTCTTCGATTCCGACACCTATTTTTTTCAGGCCCTTTCGACTGGAAAACCGATGGACTTGGGTAGTCTTTCCAAAGGATTATATTTCTGGACCTATTTTTCAAGTCATTTTGATTTGAATTCAATTCCCTTGAATAAATTGTCATTATGTAATGTCACCGCCAATGATAAGAATTTTCTTATACATTCGAGAATGGGTCATAGTGCTTTTTTTCCTTACTCTAAATGTCATATATGCTCCCTCGCAAAACAGTCTCGCACACCTTTTCCTTCCAATAGGAATCGTTCCAGCAATATTTTTTTTCATTAATTCATGTGGATTTCAGGACCTTATCACACATCACATCGTGATGGTTCACTTTATTTTCTCACAATTGTGGATGATCACTCTTGCGCCACATGGGTATTTCCGATGTAGTCCAAAGCTCAAGTTCCCTCTCATCTAAAAACATTTATCATTCTGACTAAAAGTCAGTTTGGGAAGTCGATTAAGCGAATCCGTAGTAATAATAGGAAAGAGTTTTTTAACCATGACTGCAGCTCACTTTTCTTGTCCCATGGCATCCTACAAGAAAGCTCCCGCATCTATACTCCACAACAAAATGGGGTGGTGGAACGTAAACATCGTCATCTGTTGGAAGTTGCACGAGCTTTGAAGTTTCAAGGGTCTATTCTAGAGAATTATTGGGGAGATTGTGTTCTTACTACAGCTTATCTCATCAACCACATGCCTACTCGGATACTAGTTGGTAAATTGCCATTCGAATTGCTTTATGGAAAAAAAAAACCAGCACTAGATCATCTAAGGATTTTCTGTTATCTATGTTACACTACAACTGTGGGACCTCGGGACAAAATGAGTCCACGTGCCAGGAGTTGCATATTCATTGGTTATCCCAACCTACAGAAGGGATATTATGTTCTTGATCCATCAACAGGAGATTTTTTCGTGAGCAGGGATGTCATTTTTCACGAAACTATCTTTCCATTTCATGAAACCACAAAGGATTCGAGTGTCCTAACCAATTCCCATCATTTCTTAAACGAGGAAAGTGTATCTCCTGAATATTTTCTCATAGCATCCCCGAACCAGGTTATTCACTCAGTTGCAACTTCACCTGACCAGTTGCATCCAGATGAAGCAATGAAAAGTGTACCTGCTGCTCAATTCAATATGGAGCATGATTCTAATGTTCTGCCAGAAACCAATATTGAAGAAATATCTCCTCCTCCACCCCCAATGGATCATCCACGTTGTTCGGGGCTAGCCACACAACCACCGACATGGACCAAGGATTATATCTATGCATCCCTTAATTCGCCAGGTATTCACTATCCAATATATTCTTATGTCTCTTGTGATAAGCTTTCGCCGGAACATAGATGTTGCATTAGTCGCATATTCGATGAAAAGGAACCATCTAGTTATGATGAGACATCCAAAGATCCTTAGTGGCAACAAGCTATGGCAACATAATTACAGGCATTAACTAATAATCATACCTGCGAATTAGTCAATCTACCTTCGAACAAAAAGTCCATAGGATGCAAATGGGTCTATAAAGTCAAATATAAAGCTGATGGATCCATTGAGCATTACAAATCTCGGTTGGTGGCCAAAGGATATACTCAACGAGAAAGTTTTGACTATCACAAAACCTTTTCTCTAGTTGCTAAAGATGTCACAGTTCGCTCATTCTTATCAGTTGCAACAATCCATGATTAGTCGTTACACCAAATGGACGTCCACAATGCCTTTCTTCATGGCAACCTGTATGAAGAAATCTATATGGATATTCCTCAAGGCATACGGAGACAATGGGAGAATAAAGTATGTCATCTCCGCAAATCCCTTTATGGACTGAAACAAGCTTCTAGGCAATGGTACGCCAAGTTTGCTAATGCTCTCACCAATGCAGACTTCAAACAATCCAAGTACGATTATGCCTTGTTCACATGGACTAAAGGTACGTCATCTATTTATTTAATGATATATGTAGATGACATCCTCATCATGGGAAATGATGAAGCTACAATAAAGAGTCTTAAGAAATATTTGCATACAACATTTCATATAAAGGATCTGGGAGCACCAAAATATTTTCTTGGGATTGAGATTGCTCGATCTCACCAAGGAATTTCCCTCAGTTAGCGGAAATTTGTATTGGAGATCATATCAAAAGCCATTTTATTAGGATGCAAGCCAGCAATTATTCCAATCAAGTAGAATACCAAATTGACTGCAGCGGATCATATTGGGGGAATATCTCAAAATGATGATCCTGTACTAAAAGATCCGACGAATTATCAGAAGCTCATTGGAAAACTTATATACCTGACTATGACTAGACCATATATATCATACACAGTGCAAAATATTAGTCAATTTATGCACAACCCGAAGGAATCTCACATGAATGTCGCTCTGAAAGTTGTGAAGTATTTGAAGAAGTGTCCAGGACTTGGAATATTTCTATCTAGAAGATGCAACATGGAAATGATAGCATATTATGATGCAGATTATGCGACTTGCCCTATGAGTCGAAGATCCATCACTGGGTTTTGCATTAAACTGGGAGATTCTCTTCTTTCATGGAAAACCAAGAAGCAAGCAATGGTTTCTTTATCTTCAACCGAAAGCATAATATCGAGCCATGGCAAAAACCACATGTGAGATTGTGTGGATACGAGGTTTGCTTGGGGACCTCGGAGTACAACTAAAAGGGCCAACAAAGCTATTTTGTGACAACGAATCGGCCCTTAAGCTTGCAGCAAATCCCATGATGCATGAAAGAACCAAGCATATAGAAGTGGACTGTCACTTCACTCGGGAGAAAATTCAATAAGGGATAACCGAGACAAGAGGGATTGGAACCACTGAATAATCTGCAGACATCATCACCAAACCTCTATGTCAAAGACAACACGCATATCTACTAAGCAAGCTAGGCGTCTTGGATATCTACAAACCACCAGCTTGAGGGGGAGTGTTGGAAGATATGCCTAAAGATTCGAAAGATATGCCAGGAATTTTTTTTTTTTTGATCTGGTTTGATTATAGAATCAATTAGGGATTAGATAGAAATATCAAATTGATTTGTAGAATATTTCATTGCCTTTTCTACATGTACATCTTGTAATATAATTACTAAGTGTTGTACATTGATTACAAGTGAAGAAATACAAAAGATTTCTCCCTAAGCTTCATCCGCTTCTTGCTTCCTTTTGCTTTCTTTCAGATAGTCGATACTAGACATGGCCAAAAGAGCAGATTGCTTCTCCATCCTAATCAATTACATTCTAATTTTTAAGTCGAACCTTCACGAGATGATCAAGACTCTAGATCGGCCTAAGTAAAACTGATGAGGTTGCTCCTACAAAAATGACTCATAATCAGCCAGAGATGTCTGGTTGCCGCCAAATTAATATCTTTGTGTTGACATATCCCTAGCATTATTTTGGCATTGTGTTTCTTGATGCAGCTAATCTGCTCCTTTTTTTCAGCTGCAAGTTGTTCATATAGCGACACTTGAAAACAATTTTAGCTGTCACAATTATCTTATGATTGCTTGTAGGAAAATGAGATCATTGCTAATCATCATTGTCGCGACCTACCCTCGGGGGGGGGAGGGGGAATAGGTTTAGGGGTATTGCCTAAAGGATGAGCCTAAGGCTCATGATTAGGCGTGGGCTCTCCCAAGCTCATACCCAGCGTGACATTGGGTATTCTAACATATTTCGCAAAAAGGAGTCGCCACTAGCCTATTGGGGTCGGCTAGAAATCAAGTGAGGTATGGGAGTATATCTTACTTACTACACAACCAGAGAATCTAGGGTCGGGGACTTAATTATACTAATTAACCAATTAGTACCCTTTCAGTACCTAATATTGTTCATTTTAAAAGAAATGATTTTTGTTAGCAATTTGGATTGATTTTATACCTATCCACTAACATATGATGTGATCATGCGAGTACGAAATCATTAAAGTAACAATTATAGCTACCAAGGTCCTAATTGTAGTAAAATTAAACACGTGCAATTGACATAATTAGATATGCAAATTAAACATACGATATAATCAAAATATGAGCAAATAAAGGTCTAATTATACTAAGATGGCAGTACATGGAAAGTCCTAATCAAACCCCATCATTTTTGAATTTTTCAAAATTTTTTAATTTTTTTAAATAATAATAAAATAATATTTTTGTGGGCCGGATTAGGTTGGGTCCGGTTTGACCGGACCCAGGTTTGACCCAGTCGAGCTCAGCCCGAATGGGGGCCGAGGCGATTGGTCAGCTGTTGAAAGGCAAGGCCCGACCAACCTTGGCCGGGCCTTTCCTTAGCTCGGATTGGGCCCAACCAACGAGCCCAATCTGGTCCAATTTTTTTTTTATTTTTTTAAAAAAAGGTGAAGCCCACCAATCTTTAAGACCACAAGCCCAATTTGCCCAGAACCCTACCCGATTTATTTGCACCCAGCCCGACTCCCTTGCCTAGTCCATGCCTCCTCCTTCCCCTTGGGTTCTTCACAACACTAACGACGGTGACAACGAGCTTGATGGCGGTGGCGGTGATGGGGCGGGTGGTTGCAGCGTTATGGCGGGCAACCACGGAGGGCTGCTAGAGAATGCCGACGTTGGCAACGAAGCTCGGGCAGAGCAGCGAGGAAGTGGCGACTTCGCGAGGCATCAAGCAAATGCAAGTCGACAAGCGGCGCATCAGCTTGGCTGAGGAGGCGCTCAACGGGAGGTGGCGCAGACCAGCGATGTCGTCAGTGGCTGAAGAGGCGGCAGCGGCAAGAATGGTGGCGACGAGCCTCCTCCCTCCAGATCTAGCTTGCTCGTGCGGATCTTCTCTTGGCCACTGCTTGCAAGCTTCAACTTTGGCTTAGCAGTAACAACCGGTGGCGCAGAGGTGCGACGACGGGTATTCAGGTCGCATGGCGAGGGGGCTCAGCGAGCAGCTTGGGTTGCTGGTGTCAAGTTGCAACAGTGGCGAGGCGGACGAGGTCGCAAGTAACAAGCTTGGGGTCGGCGTTTCGGCACGGCAAAGCAAGTGGTAGTGGAGGCGGTCTGGCTAGGACGGAGGCAGCGAGCAAAGGGGCTCAACCCCCCAGTGGCGGAAGGTCTCCCCCTTCGACTCTCTTCACTCCCCCCCTCTCTCTCTCTCTCTTTTCGTTTTCCCTTTCTTCCTTTCTCTCTCTCTCATTTCTCTCTAGGGTTTCCTCCACCTCCCCCTGTGCTCAATTCTCTGTTTGGCATCGGGAGCAACGGTGCCTAGGCGAGCTACTGTGGCAGTTCCTATGGTGTCGGCAACGGAAGATGGAGGCAGCTGCGGGTCACAGGCAAAACCGAAGCAACGACGGTAGGCGAAGGAGGCAATGATCGGAACTTTAGCAGCAACGGCGACCGAGGCAGCAGCAGGGACAATGAACCCTGTCACTCTCTCCCTCAGACTCTCTTTCTCTAGCTATCAGTCTCTTCTCTCTTGGTTGTCCCTCTTTTGCTTCTACTCGCGTGCCCTAGCCCCCTCTGTTCTTTTTTTTTTTTTTCGTCCATTCCTCCTCTTTTCTTTCCCCTGCGTTTCTGTTCTCTTTTCTCTTTTTGTAGGTGCACGTGAAGGAGGAAGGCAACTGGGTCAAGCTGGGCCGAAGGAGGAAGGACCTAGGCCGAGCCTCATGCACGGGAAAGAAAAGGTGAGGGCGGGCCAGGCTAATGCCAGATCCGGCCTGACCTGACCTCTAGGCATTTTTTTTCTTTTCTTTTTTTGTTGTTGTTGTTTTATAGTTTGTTTTTTTTCTTTTTTTTTAGCGACTAATTCCTAATTTTGTACACGATTAAATCATAAATAAAATGGCGAAATTTAGTTGTCAACAACTACCCCTCTTTGAATGGGAGCTCGAAGAGATTGCATTCAAAGACAAAAGGCACCTAAATTATTTGGGCGGTAGAGAGACCCTAGATGCATAAGCACGTATTGGGTCGACGGAAATGACTCATAACTATGGAAACGTGTCTTGTAAATAAGAGGAAAAAGAACCCCGGGCTACAGAAGCACGCCGTGTCATAAGAAGAAGAACTCCGGGCTACAAAGCTCTCCGTGTCATAGGAAGAAGGACTCCGAGCTACAAAAGCACTCCAGTCTACAAAGCTCTCCTTGTCATAGGAAGAAGGACTCCAAGCTACAAAGCACTTCGGGCTACAAAGCTCTTCGTGTCATAGGAAGAAAACTCCGAGCTACAAAGCTCTTCGTGTCATAGGAAGAAGAACTTCGGGCTACAAAAGCTATCCAGGCTACAAAGCTCTCCGAGTCATAGGAAGAAGGACTCTAGGCTACAGAAGCACTCAGTGTCATGAGAAGGAAGAAAAATGAGGTCTCGCCGTGTAATAACGAGTTTTGACCGAGTTAGAAATACATGATTTAAGGAAAACTCATGAACCTTTGTAGATGACATGGTTTAAGGTTGACCATGAACCTTTTGAAAATTGCAGTTCAAAGATAGACTCATGAACATTTTAAAAGCGTGGTTTAAGGATGACCCACGAACCGTGTGGTTTAAGGATTGACCCACGAACCTTGTGATTTTAGGATTGACCCACGAACCTTGTGGTTTAAGGATACCCCCACGAATCTTGTGGTTTAAGGATAGACCCACAAACCGTGTGGTTTAAGGATTGACCCACGAACCTTGTGGTTTAAGGATTGACCCACGAACCTTGTGGTTTAAGGATAAACACACCAACCTTAGAAACAACATGGTTTAAGGCTAACCATGAACCTTTGGAAATGGCATGGTTTAAGGCTAGCCATGAACCTTTGGAGATGGCATGATTTAAGGCTGACCATGAACCTTTGGTTTTTAGGGAAGCACCCACTAACCCCTTGAAAACTGCATAGTTTCATTGAGGAATCCTGTCGAACTCAACTTAAGCAAATGTCATTAGGGACGTCATCAAAAGACGTATTGGCAATAATACGAACAAGCTAATTAAGCTAAGTTCGACTGCTTATAAAAAAATTCAATGTCAATCAGCATCATGTGGTGCAAAACTGTCATCTTGTTCAGGGATGTATCATTAATCATCAAATTCTCTAGGAGTCAAGTTCTTATCAAAACGGCTACCACTCGTGACAAAGGCTTATTAAACATGACAAACTAGAGCTTCTTAGTCAGAAAGGGTTTCTTATACACTCTCGATAAAATGGTTGCTTGATCTCATCCATTCATGTGGGAGATAACTGGTTGCTGAGGATATCTCACATAACCTATGTCGAAGGCTTCCAGAAACATTTGCAATGAGTACAATCTGATCGATCAAAAAGGTCTTTTGAAAGGACCGCAATATAGGCTTGGTTAGAGCTTACACAAAGGAATGATTGCTTTGAGGCCAATAAAGGAACACTTGTCACTATCTTCATTGGGTTTACGAGTCGAGAACTTGGAAGATAAGACAAGATATAATTACTTCCACTCCTTCAAGCAATAGTTTCTTTGTGGTATTCTCATTTTCACTCAAACCATCCCAATCAGAAGAGATTTCGGAAAAAGGGTTGTAATGTTGGCTCGGGAGAGGCTCAAAAGGCTTACAAATTTTCAAGAGGGTTTTTAAATGTCGATGATCATCATGGCATCGTGACTAGGTCACTCGATCTTTTGAAAGCATTTGGCTTTTGAAACATAGCACATCTCAAAAATCCCTTGACTAATTATTTATGCATGGGAGCTTTGCTCCTTTCTCTAATGTCCTTTGCTCTTGCAATGAATTTTTTTTTTTTTTTGCGCAGGCACTTGGACTTTGATCATTTTTTCTTCCACATAAGATACAACTTTTTGGCTTTTTTATTTTCTTAACGGGCATCGGCCTTGCTTTTACCAGGTACACTGCTTTTTCACGCCCCCTAGTTTGTCGAACTTTTTGCTCTTTGAACTTTTGTAACTCTTATGACTTTCGAGATGCTTTTCACATTTTCTCATGATTGTCAATTATATTTGGTCAATTCTTATACCTTGCCCCAGTAAAGGGAAATGATCACCACTTGGGGTTCAAAAATGAATAATCAGGCCAAGTTGGTTAAAGCAATGGATATCAGTGTTTGGGTAGAGAAGGAAATGCTCTTCTCACATTGGGATGAGTCAAGATTTAATGAGAATTCATTTGAAGCTATCATCAGAAGATTGATGCAAGTGAAAGTAATAGAATCTTTCTCAACCTTTCGCTTTACAACACGACCATAACCTCCTATGCTGCCCCAATGTTTCGCTTTACAACACAATCGTAACCTCTTATCTACCCCAATGTAGGGTCATTCTCGATAGGGGTACTTTGAAGGATCATCTTTATTCTACCCAAAGGGGGAGTGAGAGATTAGTGCAATGCCGGGGATTGATGAAGGAAACGCCTTTATCATTTCGATCTTTGCGCTCAATGTGAATGAATCCTTTGTCCTAAAAGAAGGTTGTTTTTCACTCAACTCTCAAAAGTGTTTGAAGGATGTGTTTGGAAATTGCTTACCTTTCTTCATCCTAAACACTTCTTGTTTGGCATGGTTAACATCTCCATCACACTCTATCAAGATCATCTGAGTAGATCAATCTCCATAGGGAAATTTGATTCAAAATGAATAATCCACAAAACGAGAAAACAATTTTGGGATAAAAAGAATGCTCAAAAAGTTTGTAATTTTTTTTTCGTTTCTCAATTATTCTTTTTTTTTTTTTTTTGCTTGTCTTAAGGAAAGTCCAAAGGTTCTCTTTTGTAATGGAAAAGAATATGTTAGTGCAAAAATCCTTAGGGATTGAAATGTTGGAAACGGTACATTATTACCCTTCACTCGCTTTTATCCTTTGAGGGCTAACATCTCTTGGATTCACCCTCATGGATATTTGGTAACTTGGCATTACCTTTTACTTGCATTTTTCTTTAAGCGTTTGATGTCTCCCTATCAAAGGAAAGAAAGAATCATGTCAAAGACGTTATCAAAATGAGCAATTGGAATCGACACTATTTACCCTTCACATGTTTTCATTCTTCAGGTATGAACTTTGCCTGAAGTCGTTAGAATTGATTGAAAAATGGCTATGTGGCCCTAATTTTATCCATAAAAAGCATTTCTTTATTGTATACAACAATTTACTAAGTTCAATTCCTACTTTTTCAAATGCTCTTTTCGAAGAGACGTTTAATTGACAAGGAGCTTGAAAAATTTAAATATGAGTCATTAGATGTGTTTTTCAAGATCTTGCTTTGAAAGGAGAGGGATTGCTCATTGTTTCCACATTTGGGGATATTGTTGTTTAAATGCTTTGCCCATTTATTGCTTGCAAAGAAAAGATTGGACATGTTATTTCCTTGCTCGATTAAGAATCATTTAAGAACTATACACATCCCTTTATTTTACTTATTTAACAAAAATGGATGAACGAATGAGTTGTTATATCAAAAGTTCCTACTGGAACTGTGGCACCCCCGAAACGACGGCCCCCAATCCATTAGGGTCACCACAATTCGCTTACCTTTCACTTGTCATAATAACATGTCGCTCTGATACCATTGAATTATAGTGGGTCCATATGTCCTGTGGGTTTATATTATCTTAATCGGTCCCAATGTAGTTCATATAATGGAAGCATACTCGACATCTCCCTAACCCATACTCAAACTAAATAATACAATGCAATGCACACCAACTACACCTTTCATATATATATACACACACACACATTAGAGCCGAAACACTTTTATTTACACTTTTATTTACATAACTTCCCTTAAAATCAATAATACAAGCTCTTAGCATATCTTCCAAAATTTGGATCACTCTTTCCGTTTGTCCATCTGTTTAAGGATGAAAAGCAGTACTAAATTGAAGCTTTGTCTCTAAAGCATTTTGGAGACTTCGCCAAAAATTTGAAGTAAACCTAGAGTCTCGATCAAATGTGATCGTTACAGGAATACCGTGTAAGCGTATCACTTGGCTTACATATATCTTAGCAAGTCTATCCATCTGGTAGTCTATGCAGACCGCTAGGAAATGAGCAAACTTAGTCAAGCGATCTACTATCACTCAAATAGAGTAGTGGCCACTTGATGTTCTTGGCAGTCCTTGCACAAAGTCCATCGTCACATGTTCCCATTTCCACTCTGGTACATCTAATGGTCTCAATAATCCTGCAGGTTTGTTGTGTTCCACTTTCACTTGCTGGCATGTTAAACATTGAGAAACGTATTTAGCTACATCAGTCTTCATACCATTCCACCAAAACTGCTGGCATAAATTTCTATACATTTTTGTGCTACCCAAATGAATACTATGATTACTCCTATGTGCTTATGACAGAACTTCCCTTCTCACTTCTTCATTATCGGGAACACAAAGTCGTCCTTGGCATCTTAGTACTCCATCCTTAGAGACTTGAAACTATGGTCTTTTCCTTAAAGACACAGCATTTTGTATTCCCACAATCTCGAGGTCAGATTTCTGTAGAGTCTTAACTTTATGAATAATCTCGGGCTCAATCCTTAATGCAATGAGCATACCAGTAAGATGGTATATTTCTAACTTGAAGTCTGAATCTACAATTGACTTTAACAGATTCCACTCTGTTATTCTTAGACTAGCCATGTCCATAGCCGACTTTCGACTAAGGGCATTTGCCACTTTATTTGCCTTCCCTGGATGGTATCGTATTTCACAGTCATAATCTTTTAGTAATTCCATCCACCTTCTCTGTCTCATGTTCAACTCTTTTTGCGAAAATAGATACTTCAAACTCTTATGATCTTCCAACCAAAAAAAAAACTCTTATGATCTATATACATTTCAAACTTCTCTCCATATAGATAATGTCTCCATATTTTCAAAGAAAATACTATAGCTGCCAATTCTAAATCGTGGGTTGGGTAATTTAACTCATGAGGTTTCAACTGCTCGATGCATAAGCTATGACCTTGCCATGCTACATCAAAACACCTCCCAGTCCTTTTTGAGAAGCATCACTATACACCATGAATCCATTAGATCTAGATGGTATAGTTAGAATTGGAGATGTATTTAACTTCCTTTTAAGTTCCTGAAAACTTCTTTAACATTCTCCACTCCATTCAAACCTCACATTTTTCCGAGTCAATTTCATTAAAGGGCCTGCCAGGTTTGAAAATCCTTCGATAAACCTCCTATAATAGCCAGCCAACCCTAAGAAACTCTGTATCTCAGTCGGCGTTGTTGGTCTCGACCAATTCACTACCATCTCAACCTTTGCAGGGTCTATTGCAATTCCATTTCCCAACACCACATGCCCTAAAAATATTATCTGGTTTAGCCAGAATTCACACTTACTAAGTTTGGCGAATAATTTATGATCTCTTAGTGTTTGCAATGCTATTCTTAGGTGTCGTTCATGTTCTTCAAGTCCTTTAGAATATATCAGGATATCATCAATGAAGACAATTACAAACTGATCCAGATAAGATAGTCTATCTTAGAAGCATTAGAAACACAAAATTCTAGAGGTGTGGAGGATGAAGAAGAGGGAGCAAGAGAAACTGGTGCTTCGAGAATTTCTGAAACTCAGCTCCCCCTCATGAACCCATATTTTGCTTTTGCCAAACCTAACTCATCATTTTCACCTATCCGCTCCATCCGCCAGCTTATTCATCAAACCCCAAAGCAAGTAAAGGAGTACGTTCAGTCCTCCAAATTCAACCAGTATCCTATTCTCGCTACTGAAAAGGGGTACTTTGTTACTCTCCAGATCCCTCTTGAATTTCCCAAACAATTGGCTCAACAGGGATACACTCATGTCCATTATGGAGCTGTTCGTCTTTCTCTCACTTTCCATGGTCGTAAAGGTTTGCCAGTCGTGGCAAGAATCGCGTTGTTAGATACCAAATTTTTACAATACCAGCATGCTTGCATTGGTACTGTTCAAACTACTTTGAATGCAGGAACAGTTTTTGTCACTCTATACCCAAACTTCAACATCGCCCTTTCAGATCCCCAGTTACTTTCTTTTATGAAAGTCCAAGTTCAACTTACTGGAGCCCCTCAAACTACTGACTCTGTAGCTGCAACACTACATTACCAGATGGTTTGTCAAGTGCAGAACCATGCACTTGACCTCAACTTCAACAACGGTAATGAAGATGCCTTGTTCATCTCCATGCAAAATGACCAGGCATCCTGTATCCATGTTCCGAGACAGATCCCGAAGGATACATTGGCCAAGCTCCTTCCGGAGACTTGGATTACCAACTACGAAAAGCTACATCAGCACAACAATCCTTTCCAGTCTACGGACTCAGAGTTCGTACGGAAAAAAGATGGAACTGTTTCCATCAAATTTGGCAAGGAAAAGGAAGAAAATCCTTCTATCTTCCAAACCCTCTTCATGATTGAACCATGTGTTCCTCAATCTATTTCCGAACCAGATCCAAAAAAACACTTTCGGCACTTTGATGGTGATGGACATCCTGTTCATTACTATAAAGACAATTACGGACATTGTTTTTGGGATCCTTTCTGCCAATGTTCCTCCTGTACAAATTCCCCTGACAAGGTAGATCCTTTTGCAAGAACTCCACCTCGACGAAAAAGGCCAAAGGATAAGATGAAGATGTACCAAAGGTACTTAGACGGAGACTCCTCCGTTGATACTCTCGGTGAATGTGATAAATACCAGTTCATGGTTTCTTATGCACCACCTCCACCACCAGAGTCCAGTACTACATCCCAAGCCTTACCAGATCCACCAAAGACACCACCACCATCTCCTCCCCAGAAAAAGTAAGCCCTCTCTCCATTTTATAAGCCAATACTCAAATGGGCTAAGAAACACTCTTACCCCCTCGAAGTCCCAGAAGAAGCACCACCCACTGCTTCTATCGCTATGTTCCAGGATACCGACTTTCCTCCTCTTGTCAAGGAAAGTTCTAAACTCTCGTTCCCTGCTACAGAAGAGTTTATTGATCCCCATGGCAGATATCGCCATGTTCCTAAAATCCCTACTCCCACTGATGTGGATGAACATGGGAGGCAGAAAAAAACCTCTGCCGCTGAAGCTGTTCTAAGTTGGCAATTAGAGACTCTGTTAGCACACAACAATGCCTTCAAGGCAATTGACTCCAAAATTGGAAATGTACAACAAGATCTCCGAAGGTATGATGAGAGTACCAAAAAGATACTTTCTGAATTCCAGAAGAGGCTTCACGCCTTGGAATCAGGACAACATCTTGGGTACCATTATCTTGAAAGTCCAAAGGCAGAAATAGAGAAGCTCAAGAGGCAAATCCAGCTTCTTGAAGAAGGAAGGTTCATACCGTTTGACCCATTGGCACCTCCTGTTAAAACCGGGTATTTACCCCTACCGCCACAAACATCCATTTTTGCCACTATTCCAACAGATCCTTACAGAAGAGAAACGAATATGGTAGACATACGAAATCACCTCAAAGCCATGCAAAAGGAAAATGGGAAAGAAAAAATACCACCTATAGAATCAAGTTCCATTATTATAAGAGAAAGGCTAGATCAGATGATGCTATCAAATCCATGAGAATATTTTCTAAAGGATTTAGGCACCTAGGAACCTAACTTTGTTAAACCTAATCCTGCCAATCCAGAAAAACGGACTCTGCTCCCAGTAGAGCAAACTTCTCATGATACCGAATCAGATTCTTCAGTATCCCTCTCCTCCTCTTCATCCTTCTCAATTCCTACAGTTGATACCCTCCCCATTGCACCAGTTACTTCATCAATATTCATGGCTGACCCCCCAGATGATGATATGGAATCAAATTATTCTGACCCAGACATAGGCCAGACAAGCAATCCTACTCAGCATGTGTCCATAGCATCAAAACAATTCTTCACCATTGATGATATTCCTTATCACAAATGGCCGATAAGGCTTGAAGAATTTCATACTTGGTTGAATACCCAGTCTATCACCAACCATGATATGAATGACGTTTTGTACAACTTTGTTACAAGATTCACAGGAAGCTTGAAGCTCTGGTGGCAATCAATTTCAGAACAAGACCAGATTCATTTTCTGATGTCACCAAATTTCAGCCATGCCATCACTCTCTTATACCATGTCTTTGTGGGAAAACCCGGTGATCTCATAAAGATAAAAAGAAGAGAGTTTTTCGAAAGACGATGCTGCTCTCTCCAGAAGAAACATCTTGATAAGCATTATCGAATAATGCTTCAAATCTTTTATCAAGTCGGAGCATATCCAAATCTGAAGCATGTTTTCCTTACTTCCATCCCGAAAGAACTATCCCAGATGGTTGAAAGATCGTTCTTTGGAAAACAAAGGCGAGTACAAGATATTCCCTTGGGAGAAATACAGCAAGAAGTCCATCTATGCCTAGAAGAATTATGCTTAAAACGCCAGATGGTCCGTACATACATCACAGATGACAGACGCCTTGAATCAGCTTGCTCCCATTAGGAGCTGAAAATTAAATGCTCCAAGAAAGACTGTGATGGTACATGTGGCAAGTATTCTCGGAAGAAGAAACACTATAAGAAGTTTTGGATAAAGAAATCCAAACATGGCTCCAAGCACTTCCGGAAAAAGAAGAAATGGCGATACCTACGCAAAAGGAAGGATCGCACAAGCCACAAGAAATCAAACCGTTGCTACATTTGCAATCAGAAAGGACATTTTGCCAAAAACTGTCCTCAAGCAAGAAAATGTCATAATCATCTAATTCATCACATTGAAAATGAAATAGGTATCTCTCTTGAAAATGATGATATTGAATCCTTATTCTCTGCTGATGAAGAGCCATCTGAACAAACTCTTTGTGCCATTCCCTCTTACCAAACTTCTAGTGAAACTGAGTTAGACTCAGAGTTTGAAGATATTTTCCATATATCCCCATCATCCCCATAACCAAACCTTGACATATTTTCAAGTCAAACTCACTGTCCTCATTTCCCTGTAAAAATCCTCACTTCAAAGTTTGCCAAACCCATCACTGTTATTGCTCTCATTGATACAGGAGCAAGTTGTTCAATATTAGACACCAAGGTTCTTCCTGAAGAATTATTGACTCCTTACATCCGATATTTCAATTCTGTTTCAGGAGATACTTTCTCCACAAATGTAAGAACCACTCCTGTAACTGTCCAGTTCTTCCCTCAGTGCTCTATAATGGCAAAAATCTTTGGATCAGACCTTCCCAATAAAGATCTGATAATTGGGTGGGACATCATGACTCAAATCTCTCAGCTTCGCATCATTCCTGGAAAAGGTCTTAGATATAAAGATCAATTCTCTGAGTTCGTCAATATTCAGAGACTCTTTTCCATTAAGATGAGTCTACTAGATCCAATTATGCAAAAGTTGTGAGAATCGTGTTCAGAATCCCATGCAGAATTCGCTCAAAAGTGTTCCCATCCTTTATGGGAAAATCCAGAGTTCTTTGTTCGCCTTCCTTTCAAGAAAAATGAAGACAGAAACCCTGAGATAATTAATTATCCCAAGAAATTGCTGAACTTGCTTTGCCTATTCATTAAATCCATGAATGCGGCCGGTGCATTCGTTAATTCAAAAAACATAACTAGGAACTCATAATGTCCATAACGAGTTCTAAATGCAGTCTTAGGAACATCTTCTTTCTTTATCCTTAACTGATGGTATCCTGACCTTAAGTCAATTTTAGAAAAGACTAAACTTCCTTGCAATTGGTCAAATAAGTCATCAATTTTAGGCAAAGGATACTTATTCATCACAGTCACTTGGTTCAGCTGTCTATAGTCAATACATAAACGCATCAACCCGTCCTTCTTTTTCACAAATAGAACTGGTGCACCCCAAGGTGAAGCACTTGGCCTAACAAATCCCTTATCAAGCAATTCTTATAATTGGCACCTTCAACTTCTTCAACTCCACCAAGGCCATTCTATACGGGGCTTTTGATATTGGTCATGTTCTAGGCATTAGTTCAATTTCAAATTCAATCTCTCGTTCCGGTGGTAATCCAAGCAACTCCTCAGGAAACACATCTTGAAATTCCCTGACTATTCAAATCTCATCAATTTTAGCCTCTTTCTTAGTAAGATCTCTTACTACTGCTAGGTATCCTTGACATCCTTCGTCAAGTAGTTCATGAGCTTCTACCATTAAGATGATGGCTATAGAGGAGTTTGTCTGACCTCCAAAAGATTCAAAACTAAACTGGTCAGGTAACATGAACTGGATCACTTTCCCATAGCAATCTACCTTAGCCCAATACTTATGGAGCCAGTCCATTCCTATGATAACATCAAAGTCATACATAGCCATCACGACTAGATCTATTTCCATATCTCGTCCTCTTATAGTTTTCTTACATTTTGGCACATCATTGTAGATAATACCATATTCTTCAAAGGCGTGGAAACACAAAGAGGTGTCTCAAGAGGCGTAGCTTCTATTTTACTCAATTGCCTATATCTTTCAGATATAAATGAATGCGTAGCACCTGTGTCAAACAATGCATATGTCTTCTTGCCATTTATAAAAATCCTACCTGAGATAACATTTTTGGAAGCTTCCGCTTCCTCTTGGGTGACCACATACACCCTTCCTTATATTGGTGGCCTCTGTTGATTCCTTGGTAGATTCGATCTAACAGTACTTTGTTGTACCTATCGCACCGAGCCAACACTCAACTACGACCTCTCTTGTGGACAGTCTCTCTTGAGGTGACCTACCTGTCCACAACCATAGCATTCTAGCCATCCATTGCAAGGTCCTGGGCCATGTTGCCCATCGCATCTTCGACAAGCATCATGCTGATAGGGTGCTCTTACCCCGTTTGATATCACTAAAGGTCAACTGTCTCTTAGACTCTGATTGCTCTCTCACCAATTCCTGCTCTACCAATTATGCCCTTTCATAAATCTCATTATAATCTCTTATATTCAAAGGTACTAGTTGTTTCCTGATATTAGTCCTCAACCCTTTCAGAAATTTCTTAGCTTTTTCCTCTTGATCTTCAATCAGCCTGGGAGAATATCTAGACAATTCAAAAAATTTTGCCTCATACTAGTCTATAGTCAGCTCCCTTTATTCCAACTGAACAAATTCAGTGATCTTCTTATCCTTGGCACAATCAAAAAAATGCTTTCTATTGAAAGCTCTAACAAATTCGTCCCAATATATATCGAGACTGGTAGAAAGATCATATCTCTTAAAGCTCTCCACCAAAATTTTGCATTTCCCTCCAACTAGTACTCTGTCAAAGTTATTTTCTCAGCATCATTGCAGTCCAACAACCGGAAAATTCGTTCCATTCCATCTATCCATTGTTCCACCTTCTCAGGACTTCCTGTTCCACTAAACTTAGGTGGCTTTAGCTTCAGAAATTGTTCCACCAATCCTTAAGGGCGACGATCCACTCCGGGTTGTTGTTGCGCTTGTCTTTCCATCAGATTTCCTATATTGGCCAATGCCTGCAGGATGTCTTCCATTCGGGGTTCAGCCCTTGCAACAGAGGCTTCAGCCCTCGATGGATGAGAACTTCTAGCTCGTACTATGGTTTTCCTGCAGTTTTCAAGCATTTGCCTCATGAATAATCTATGACTCAATGTCTCCATTTAAAAGCAACTACATATATAAGTAACATAAACATGTTACTAGCACCTAAAAGCAACTCATAAAAATTACTAGGGATCTACGAGTGAATACCCATCACCCGTTGTTCAAAGTTAGTCAACTATCCCAGTTAGTATCCTATGATGTGCATTGTCATCATACTCCTAAATTCCCAAATGAGGCTCCTTATCACTCCACTTATAACCATTGCTCTGATACCAAAACCGCCCTGTGGCACCCCCGAAACGATGGCCTCCGATCCGTTAGGGTCGCCACAGTTCACTTACCTTTCACTTGTCCTAATAACATGTCACTTTGATACCATTGAATTATAGTGGGTCCATATGTCTTGGGGGTTTATATTATCTTAATCGATCCCAGCACAGTTCATATAACGGAAGCATACTCGACATCTTCCTAACCCATACTCAAACTAAATAATACAATGCAATGCACACCAACTACACCTTTCATATATATATATATATACATACACGTTAGAGCTGAAACACTTTTATTTACATAGCTTGATCGGACATCGAGAGTCAGTACACCAAAAGGCCAAGGCTTTACTAAGCTTGACTATAACCCAAAAGTACCTGACTCTACATCAGTCATGTACGCCAATCCATCATCTAGTGTTGGCTATCCAAAAAGTGTCATTCACTACTAGTCACATGCACAATCACACCCAGCCCGGTGCATCGGCTGGTGGCGACGGCAGCATCCCCATCATAACCCTGTCGCGGTGGACATGGACGGACAGGAACTCCTGGAGTACAGGGCCATCAGGTAGACCCACGTCGTACATAACTAAAACTTGAACACAGATGAACCAGTCCACGAACACCAACACAGGAATGCTCCGAACACTCAACCTCAACGTCGAACGGTAACCCATAGAAAGTACCACGTGTGACTGGTAACAGAGACATCTCTTAATCTGAAATGTTAGTCCCCAAAAGGGGTGAGTACAACCACTCAGTAGTAAAAGATCCATTAACCCACAAAATGCAACAAACAAGGCAACCAAGATTTCATGTGAGATGCACATATCATCCATGCAATCATACATATGTCTCCATGAGATCCATTCAAAACCTTAATGACCACACTTCCAATGCCAAACAATACCAATTCAAGTTCATGGACAATTATATCCCACGCCATATGCACTCACAAAAGCGCATGATTCAATTCCTAATTTTAATTTTCAAAAGGATCTCATTTTTCTTCCAGGGACCAGTGTTTGCATCCTTCATATCGCTTAGACCCAACCTGACATCACGAGGAACCTCTGGCACACACCTCCGGGCATCCGGCACACACCTCCGAGCATCCCGACACTCCCGGGGCATCGTCGACTCAAGGGTCCGATGGTATCATCAACATCACAATGTATATTCACATATATGTCTCACTTTCAAAATAGCATTTGATGCAATAATGTCAAAGGTTTCAATCAACTTTCGATGTCATATGATATGCTAAATGTTACCATATATGATGTATAATTAACAACCCAAGATATTACATCTCATAGAGCAATTCATTTCTTCTTAAAAATAAAGCAATTTTCGGATAAAACCAAATGCACTCATTTAATTAAAATTCTGGAAAAATTAGTAAACGATCTTAATAAATTTTGAAAATTTAACATGTTATAAAAGAAATCTAGAGAAAAAGGTTTCATGAAGAACACCACGTCAAACAAACTTCGTACGAGTCGCTATGGTCCATGCATCACAGCCTTAAAATATCAAACATCACCATTGCATAGTTTTATTCACAAATTCGGTATAAACCCTCAATCAACTCAGAAAATTATGAAATTTTAATATGTTATAGACAAAACCTAGAGGTAAAATTTTCGTGAAGAACTCAAAGTCAAATTTTTCGCGACCAAATTTTCGGGTGTGAACCACCTAGGGTTTGGCTAATGGATTGTTAAGCTTAGATCTAACTTGAACCCTCCCAAGCTCATACCAATTCGCAACTTATATTCAGATTCTTAACATGCAGATAGATTTTATTTAGGAGTCACCATTAATCTATTTTTTGGTGGGTCGATTAGAAACCCAAGTAAAGTAACAGGAGTTTTACTTTACTTCTACGAACCAGAGACTCTAGGTACGGGGACTTTGTTACACTAGATTTTTCTAATGCCCTTTCGGTACCATTCTTTTATTTTCAAAAATGCTTTTACAGGCAGCTTAAATTGATTTTAAATCTATTTTCCTAACATGTGAGGCGATCATGCGGGTGCGCAAACCACCAAAATAACACCCAAGCAAAGCAGTAAATAAATTGCAAGACTTACCTCATAGCAACGAAAGCATCTGCGTTGTTAGATTATAATTCACATCAACAGTTCTAGATATGATTTATAATTAACACGCAATTTCTTTTTTGTTTTCACTTATTTAATGAAAATTATGCTTTATGCAATGCAATAAGACCTAATTCTAATGGCATGCAATTTCTAATTAAATGGACCTAATAACCATCTCTAAATGACTTGCATTTCATGAGTCTAATCCTACATGACATTTTTCTAAAAATGCAATCTATCCTAAAGAATGGAATTAATTTATCCTAAGACATTTTTTGGTATTTTTCATGAAATTTGGAATTAGGAAAATTGTGAAAATTATCTAATCAAATTAAGATTATATCTAATTTATATTAAGGATTATGTCATGATAAACCCTAATTTAAAATAAGATATTATCTTAACTTAGCAATCTCCAACCTAAGATGCAGTCTATCTAAAAAAGGAGATCAATTTATCCTAAGGCCTTTTTTGGTATTTTCTCTAAAATTCGAAATTATAAAAGTGTGAAAATTATCTACCTAAATTAAAATGCCATCTAATTTGTATTAGGAATGAAGTTAAGTCAGATCCTAATTTAAACTAGGATTTTACCCTAACTTAAAAATCCTTAACTAAAATGCAATCTATCTAAGAAAATACCTAAAATTATAATAAATTAAGAAAAATATTATCTAGAATTAAACTAAGTGCAATTTCATCCTAATATGCAATGACATGCAAAATATATCCTAATACTATGTGTCATATGCATGATGATTTTTTGTTGTTTTTCTCTTTTTTTAGTTTTCAAAATTAATAATTATCAAATAATTAAACATGCAATCCAAGTCAAAAAAACAAGCAACCTAAATTAATTGATTTGATTTTTTTATTTTTTTTATTTTAATATTTTTTATTTTTAAAAATTCAGAATAAAATTTCTATTCTAAACATGCAAATCCTAAAATAAGAAATAAACCTAATTCTAATCTACATTTTTTATTTTTTAAAGAAAATTACCTTAGATAACACAACAAAATCAGCAATATTGATATCCAAATTAACAAACCATATCTCGCGCATGAAATCAGGTTGGCCAATTTCACAAAAATCACGAATCGGATCTCGGGCTGGAGATTGGATTGGCAATTTTTTAAGTGATTGTAAGTCGGATTTCGGGCGCGAAAATCGAACTGACAATCACAAATTTCACATTTTATTTCATATAAGGCAATCTTAATTTCGCATTAAGGGATAATTAAATTACAAAATAACAAATAAAGTAAAACAATAAAATAACAAAAACAATAAAATAAGGTGAATAAATAAATAAATAAACTACCTAAAAAATTTTCTTTTTTCACACCCACAGCTTAGGTGGGTCACCGCTGCTGATTTCAGTGAGGGGGGTCGCCAGCGTGGGGGCTCCGGTGAGGCAAGGCAAGGCGCGGCAGTGGATGGCAGGCGAAGGCGCAGCGGTTGCGAGCGTTGGCAGTGGATCACAGGCCGGAGCAAGTGGCGCGGTGCTCGCTGGGCATCGGGTTTGGATTAGAGGCTGGCTTCGTCGAGGAGGGGTGCAGGTTAGAGGCATTGGGTCACACGGCGCTGCTGCTTCGATGCAACAGCTCGTCATGGGTCATCGATGATGAGGCCTTGAGCAACAAGGGGCACAGCGACTGACTCGTGGGTCAACGTTCTGGCATAATAGATCGAGCGGTGGCGGAGGCAATCTGCTACAGGTGGAGCAAATCTGCTGCGTGCATCTGTCGATGAGGGAAAGATTTAGGTGTCAACAAGATTCATGATAGATCAAAAGTTATAATCATCAGAACTCTCCCTAACCCTCGGTAACGATTTCCAGATTTAACAATTTCAGAGAAAAATCGTTTCACCAACCAATACTTGTCCGTTTCTTCTCGAATTTTAGTATGTTACTCCTCAAGATGTCATCTACAACTTTCATCAAGGACACCAAGTCATATTTCAACTAGATAATTTTATAAAGTTCACGGAGTCGGCAGAGGTCATGCTGTGTTTCCATAAAACAGTTTACCAATCCTAAAGAACTACTCCTACTAGTTCGAAACTTCAACATCCAGCATCAAATTTATGCATCCTCAAGTCTATTTACACTTCACACAACCACAGCAAGCAAAATGTAGACTAACGGACTTTACTTGCCTTAAGTTCAACGAAATCAAGTAAGGAAAACGGTTACTTGAGGCTTCAGCGGGCTTGATCGACGGCGGAGCTAGGCGGCGTTGACGGCGGTAGCAGGCGCATGCACGGCGAGGCTGGTCTCCTTCTTCCCTCGCCAATGCATCCTCATGAACTCCCTCTTTCTCTTGAACTCTCTCTCTTTCTCTCGGATTCTCTCTCTCGCTCGCTCGCCCGCTCGGTCTCACTCCCTCTCACGAACACTCCCTCGTGCAATCCACCCCCTTCTCTCTCCCTTTTTCTTTCTTTCACCCTCATGATCAACTAGTAATCATGAGGTTTGCATGGGAATGGACACTTGGTTGATCTCTCTTGCCACTTGTAAATTTTCATGCAAAGAGGTGGCTTTAATGGGCCGGGCTTGGGCTAGGCCTTAGTCGACTGAATAGGGGGAAATGCGGGCTGGTTTTTGGGCGGTTTTGGGCCTTAAGAAATCAGCCCACACCTTCTCCTAATAATCCACCTTAATCCCCACTTATATATACATAATTTCAAATATTCACATGGCCATAAAATTTTGCAACCTTAATCGATGGTAATCCAACTTATAGAGTGCACGGTCAAGAAATTTTCCTATCAATTTATCCTTTAGTACAATTCCTTGATCACATATGGACATAGGATAGATTTCCAACAAATCAATTGTCCATTAAATGCTTAGCCTTGTTTAATTGTAATCCATTGGTCTAATGGCTATAATATAGTCCGATGGCACTTCCATCACCTATTCATGGGTCGTAGTGCATTTAGGGGTTGTTATGAAATTTTTAGGATGCCACAGGAACAATTACAACCTTACCATCTCAAAGTATCATTTATGGACCAACTCAAGAAAGCGACTAAGTGAAGAGATAAAATTTTACGCACATCCTTCTTGAAACTCTTTTTTTTCAAAACATTTCGAAACTAAGGTATAACAACTCAGCTCCAAGGGTCCATTTGAAATACTTCAAGTGTTTTTTTTAGAATGAAGTTCTTTTTATGAAATCAAATTTAATTACTCAAAAATGTGAGTTGCATGATTTACAAAAGTGCCGATTGGGCTCGCATGCAAAACTCAAAACTGAAAATATAATTACTACCAAGAATAAAGACCATAATATTATACAAAACACGCTTGCATATATGAGCGTATAAATCCATTCTCATCCTAATTATGAAATCAACTTCTTGGCATGATCAAGCGAGCGAACTCATCATGCATGACCTGCGAAAAGAAGACAATGTTAGTGTGCGAATGAGAAAATGATCTCTTAATGAGCTCGCTTCTTACAACAAAATCGAGGTGACGGTACATGCCCCATAGTCCTTATTATGGGGTTTTAGTATTTTGCCAATATTTTATCATAAGAGAGGACATCATTAAAAGAAATCAATCTGCGGTCGAACATCCACTCTATTCCAAAAGTTTCATGCAAAAGTTGCATTGATTTTTGAAAGATTAATTTGTGATTTTTACTCATAGAAAAATGAGGTGACTTTTGTTTTGAGAAATTTGTACACAAAATGGAGAGAATTTGATAAAATAAAAAATAAAATAAAATAAAATAAAAGCATTTCAATTTTTGTGCCCCAATGTATAATCGCAACTTGAAATTTTTATTTTTGTTTTTGTTTTTGTTTTTTTTTAAAATGCGATTTTGAGCCCATAATTAGAAATTTAAGCAAAACCATGTGTTCAATAGGGCCAAATGAAAGTGTTTAGAACTTGCATTCAATGTTCACTTATCAAGAGTGATTGCCATTTTTTTTAATCAAAATGCTACAACACCGAGGACATTCAATTAATTTCCACAAATTTCATGATGAAAATTGAATACAAAATGAGCAAATAAAAAAAGAAAATGATACTTACAATGGGTGCCGACCTTTGTCTCTGTCTTTTTTTTTTTTTTTACATAGGCATGCACATGGAATGTGGTTCAATTTCTACTCAATTTGGCTCAAAATGGAGCCATAGGATCACCGGACTGAACCAACAAGGTTGCGGCTAGGTCGAGTTACCCATGACTCCGGCTTTGTCAAAGAACCGACCCGTGTCGCGCGACTGCAGACCAGGGTGGGGATCTTTGACATCAAGAAAAAAAATTCAGGGTTGAGATGGGCAACTCGTACTACATGGTTGTAGTTGGAGTGGTGTCCACCTCAACACCATCCTAGGTGATCCTATGCGGCCCAGCTCCGGTGGCAAATTGTGTGTGCTAGGATGTAGTGCAATGCAAATGATACATGCACAGCAACTTATAGACAAACAATACTCCGTACATAAAAAAAAAAAAAAAAAATCATACATTCCTACACCTCCCTGCAAGACAAAGGTGAGCAAACACTTCCCCTTATACCTCCCATTTTGTAAAAACATTAAACAACTTTAATGTTAGGAGCGTACCTGAAATCCCCGTTGCCAAACAAAAATATTTTTGAACAAGAATAATTTTGGCTTAAGTTCTTTAAGGTTTAAAACCCGATCCCCAGTGGAGTCGCCAAGCTGTCGAGACCTACCCTCGGGGGGAGGGAACAAGTTTAGGGGTATTGCCTAAAGGACGAGCCTAAGGCTCATGATTAGGCGCGGGCTCTCCCAAGCCCATACCCCGCATGACATTGGGTATTCTAAAATATTTCGCAAAAAGGAGTCGCCACTAGCCTATTGGGGTCGGCTAAAAACCAAGTGAGGTATGGGCGTATACCTCACTTCCTACGCAACCAGAGAATCTAGAGTCGGAGACTTGATTACACTAATTAACCAATTAGTGCCCTTTCAGTACCTAATCTTGTTCATTTTAAAAGAAATGATTTTTGTCAGCAGTTTGGATTGATTATATACCTATCCACTAACATATGATGTGATCATGGGGGTGCGCAATCATTAAAGTAACAATTATAGCTACCAAAATCCTAATTGCAGTAAAATTAAACACGTGCAATTGATATAATTAGATATGCAAATTAAACATACGATATAATCAAAATACAAGCAAAAAGAAGTCTAATTATACTAAGATGGTAGTACATGGCAAGTCCTAATCAAACCCCATCGTTTTTTTAATTTTTTGAAATTTTTTAATTTTTTAAAATAATAATAAATTATTATTTTTTTTGGGCCGGACCGGGTTGGGTCCGGTTTGACCAGACCCAGGTTTGACCCGGTCGGGCTCCGCCTGGATGGGGGTCGAGCCAATTGGCCAGCTGTCGAAAGGCAAGGCCCGACCAACCGTGGTGGGGCCTTTCCTTAGCTCGGATTGGGCCTAAGGAAAGGCCGGACCGGGTTGGGTCCGATTTGACCGGACTCGGGTTTGACCCGGTCGGGCTTCGCTTGGATGGGGGCCGAGCCGACTGGCCAGCTATCAAAAGGCAAGGCCCGACCAACCGTGGTGGGGCCTTTCCTTGGTTTAGATTGGGCCCAACCAGCGGGCCCAATCTGGTCCAATCTTTTTTATTTTTTTTTAAAAAAAGGTGAAGCCCACCAATCCCTAAGCCCACAAGCCCAATTCACCCAGAACCCTACCCGATTTGTTTGCACCCGGCCCGACTCCCTTGCTCAATTCGTGCCTCCTCCTTCCCTTAGGGTTCTTTGCGGCGCTGACGACGACGACGACGGTGGCGACAGGGCGGGTGGTGGCGGTGTCGTGGCGGGCGGCTGTAGAGGGCTGCTCGCAAATACTGGCATCGACGACTGAGCTCAAGCGAAGCTACAAGGCAGCGGTGGCTTCGCGAGGCGTCGAGCAGAGGCAAGCCGACGGGCAACGCATTGGCTTGGCTAAGGAGGTGCTCAGCGGGAGGTGGCATAGACCGGCGGTGTCGTCGGTGGCTGAGGAGGCGGTGACAGCAGAAACGATGGCGGTGAGCCTCCTCCCTCTAGATCTAGCTTGCTCTTGCGGATCCTCTCTTAGCCGCTGCTTACGGGCTTTAACTTCGACTTAGTAGCAATAGCTGGTGGCGCGAAGGTGCGGCGACGGGTGTTCAGGTCGCGCGGCGAGGGGGCTCGGCAAGCAGCTCGGGCTATTGGTGTCGGGTTGCAATAGCGACAAGGCAAACAAGGTCACGAGTAGCAAGCTCGGGGTTGACGTTTCGGCACAACAAAGCAGGCAATGGCGAAGGCAGTCTAGCCGAGACAGAGGCAGCAAGCGCAAGGGCTCGGCCCCCTAACGGCGGAGGGTCTCCCCTTCCGACTCTCTTCACTCCCCTCCTCTCTCTCTTTTTTCGTTTTCCCTTTCTTCCTCTCTCTCTCTCTCTCTCTCTCTCTCTCTCTCTCTCTCTCTCTCTCTCTCTCTCTCTCTCTCTCTCTCTCTCGTTGCTCTCTAGGGTTTCCTCCACCTCCCCTATGCTCGATGCTCTACTTGGCGTCAGGAGTAGCGGTGCTTGGGTGAGTTGCTACAGCGATTCCTGCGGCATCGGCTAAGGAAGATGGAGGCAGCTGCAGGTCGTGAGCAAAGCCGAAGCAACGACGGCAGGCGAAGGCGCCGATGATCGGAACTCCAGCGGCAACGACGACCGAGGCAGCAGCAGGGACGATGAAACCTTTCACTCTCTCCCTCGGACTCTCTCTCTCTCCAGCTGCGGGTCTCTGCTCTCTTTATTATCCCTTTTTTGCTTCTGCTTGCATGCCCTACTCCCTCTTGTTCTTTTTTTTTTCTTTTTTTTTGTCCGTCCCTCCTCTTTTCTGCCCCCTACGTTTCTGTTCTCTTTTCTCTTTTTGCAGGTGCACATGAAGGAGGGAGGTAACTGGGTCGGGCTTGGCCGAAGGAGGAAGGAGCTAGGCGGGGCCCCGTGTGCAAGAAAGAAAAGGTGTGGGGGGGGGGGGGTCCGGGCCAACGCTGGATCCGGCCCAACCCGACCTCTAGGCATTTTTTTTCTTTTTTTTTTGTTGTTGTTGTTTTGTTGTTTGTTTTTTCTTTTTCTTTTTTCTTTTTTTTGTGTTTTTAGCGACTAATTCCTAATTTTGTACACGATTAAATCTTAAATAAAATGGCGAAATTTAGGTGTCAACAATCATCATCATCACTCATCGCTAGTGAATCAACCCTTTACTTCTTGAATATTCCTGAGTTTCAGGTATTTGGCGACATAAATTTGCTGTCGCCGAGCTAAGTCGCATTTACTGGCTAGAAAACAGTGGGGAACGCAAAACGATTGTGCTCGTCCGAGGATTCCATATGGAATCATAGTCGTCATGAAGATGAGCCGGCAAAGCTTCGGATGGCAAGTTACGGCGAACCTTAGTCTCGCTCTACAAAGATGGAAACAAGCAGGGGTGTATGCAAAGGTTGGACAGAAAAAAGAAGGAAGAATGGATTGAAATTAGAATTGGCAAGTTTGAGACGACACCCAGGACCGTCGGCGAGGTAAGCTTTTCCCTCACGCGATTTGATGGGCATTCGAAATCTGGCCTCCGCGTCAAGGGCCTTGTTTTCTGGCCAATTCAAGTACGGCCCAAATCTGTATGTTGCTGCGTTCGTTGTAACTTAGAATACTATACGGTAAAAATCCATTTTTCATCCGTGAAGTGCTTTTCTGCCATTCAAGTCCTTGTAACTTGCATCACTTTATTAATCCAGTCCCTCCAACTTCAAGAGTCCGGCAAGAAAAAAACTTTTTGCCACACCGGACTAAAAGCCCCGAGGACCGCAAGCGAACCTCGGGCAATAAATTTCTTCAGAACAAACGCTACTGTCGAGCTTCCGCGTCAAAACTCATGTCCACTCATACGGATAGGTGGGTGCCGCCTAACTGGTTTTGGAGCCTGAGAGACTTAATTAAAATGATTATGCAAGTTTAGGAATTTAGTTAAACAAATCAAAAGCTAAAGGACTTAGATTGAAAAAACAAAAAAAAAGCATATGTTTTAGTGTGTAACGGCATTTCTTTTATCCTCAGTTGTTGATCTATGACAAAATGAGAGAAACTTAGACTTGATACGATGCGACATGATTAATTCAAAATTGGCATGTATTGACACTTTTTCGCACACTTAAGTTTCAATAAGAAAAAATAAAAAAAGCAATTCGCAATTGCACTAGAACATTTTGGTCAAGAAGGCGAGATAATGGAAACAGCCCGTATAGACATGATTACACAGCATAACTAAATGGCTACCCTTAACCTATTGAAGTTAGGTTTTTGGGATAAGGGCATTGGAAATTCTAAAACATGTCACGAAAGTACAATCGAGTACTAAAACTTTCGAAAAGTATAATTAAATCTTAAAATTTGTTAAGTTGGCACAATCAAATCCTTCTGTTGATTGCACATTTTCAAAGTTTTATGAATCGATTGAATCATTTTGATTGTTGATTGCACATTTTAAAAGTTTTAGTAATTGATTGAATTATTTTGACAAGTTTTAAGATTTAATTACATTTTTTGAAAGTCTTATAACTTTATTTTTGTAATAAGTTTTAGGATTTTCAATATATTTATTCCCAAATTTTTCCGTGTGTGCTAAGGAAAGTCAAGTGCTAAAGTGAAGAAGGCTTTGCTCTTAACAAGCCTTTGACAAGCGAGCTGGCAGGACCAATTAGGGCTCAAGCCCATTTAGCGCAAACCCTCCTCCTTCACTTTCCGTCATAACAAGGATGACATCACATCGATGAGGGTGCGCATCTTCAGTGTGACACCGTTATTATTGCTACTTTTTTTATGTGTATTATTATTATTTGGGTTGCTTTATCTCTACTTTGATTATGGAAAATCAATAAAATCATAACCCACCATCATATTGTCGTCTCTGCTTCTTCCGCCATAGCAGGAGCTGCAAGGAACCAGACGTCTTCTTCGGTATAGCCCGATTGTTTGGACCAAGAACTCAACCTTTCATTGAGTCGAACGCTAACCTACAAAAACCTCTTGATTTCCTTTTTCTTTTTTTCTTCTTTTTCCGTGAACATGTAATTTAGGTACGAGTATATGTAGAAGAAGATGGTGGAGATTTCCACAGCAGGAAATGCGCCCGATTTGGCATCATCAACAAATGAACAAAATGCCGCCCAAATCAGCACGAGTAGAACGAGAAAACCTCCTCTCATTGCCTTGGCGATGTTGAGAAGATCGAGCAATGATGAAATTGCCTCCCTCGACAGACACGAGCTAAGACGTCGAGTCTGTGCAGGAGTGCTTTTGAAGGACGACAAGAAGCAGGGCGAGGCAGGAGGATCAGGCAAGTTGAACGACAATAAAGAACTTGTTTTGCGCCGATAGATAATGATCTATCGAGAAAACATTTGGCTCGGCTGGTGATGCCTGCCATGAAACTAGAACCGCACGATATGTGGGAAAGTCTGCAAATCAAGACCGCTTGCGGATGTTAAGTGCATCTATGAATAGGTCGTCACGGACAGGATGGGAGCTTAGTAGCTCCTGATTGGACAAGAGCCCGAATTTTGTTCCGGTGTTGTTAGTGTCTCAATTACTGATCACAGCTTTGTGCTTACAGGAACAGCCATATACACACAAGTACTGGGTTGACAAGGACCTAAACAAGAGCTGCTTGATGGTTCTTGCTAAGGGCTTGAAAGTCGTTTGGGTTAACGATAGCCGATGCTGGAGATGGCTAGAAGAGGAGGAATCATGGTATTGTTGCTTCTTACATCCTAAACAAGTACATTTTAAGTCAAACCTTCATGTGATGATCGCGACTATAGGTCGGCCCAGTACAACGTAAGAATTCACTCCAACAAAGATGACTTGCAAATGGCGAGAAAGGTGCTGTATGAGTTTGTGTTGGCATATCTCTAGCATTATTATGACATTGCATATTTCTTGATGCTGCTGTATATGCACCTGTTTTCATCTGCAAGTTGTTCATTTAGCGGTACTAAAACAATTTTTGCTGCCACAAAAACTTTAAAACTGCTTACATGAAATTCAGATCATTGCTAACTGATGGTTATATTATTGTGCTGGGCCTAAGTTGGCCCGTCCGCCCATGTTGAGCCTAAAAACCCAGCCCACAATATTATGGCTCATGGATGGAGGGATATGATGAAGGGACACGTTTGTTTTTGGAGGGGACGTATTTAAGGGAGAAATAAAGAGGGAGGAACGTACCTTTTTTGGCATAATGTACGTTTCCTCCTCCCTCTCTCCCTTGAAACATCTCCAAAAGAAAAACAGTAAGCAAAAAGGCAACGCTCTCTTCCCTTCAAGGCAAATTCGCGTCATCGGATCGAACAGGGCCAAATTATTTTCCTCATATCAGCATCGGTGTTTAATCTGTGGACAATAAGGTACGCTCGATTATGTAGTGTAACTTTCGATCGGTGATACATGTTATTCCTGGGCTTGTCTTCCGCATTCGTTTTAGGGGTTCGATTTAGTGTCAAATCCGGTTTTTGGGAATCCGACAATCCCAACATTGGTATCAGAGCCGTAGTTCTTGTTTCCCGATCATTTTCCATGTTTTTCCCGACCCCTTTCATGTTTATGGATTTTTTTTATTAATTTTCGTGAAATTAATCGGCCGACACCGATCGGGGCGAAAAATCCCGACACCTGAGCACTGTTCATCCATTTTTTTTCGAGTTTCTGTAAGTTGAAATCAATTTCTGATAGCGTTGGATGGCAGGTCTCGTCGAGATGATCGCGATGAGTGGCAGAACGCCACGAAAGGCCACCGGACGCGCCCCCACGTGCAGCCGGAGCGAAACAACGTCATCGGCGCATGCGTTGCACGCGCCGATATGACAACGCAAGCACATGTGTCACAAGCGCGCATGTGCGACGCACGTGCGCGGGGGGCCGTCGGCACGCACCAGCTAACGTCATCGTGACGTCAACTGCACGCGTGCCGCACGTGCCGGTCGATCCATCCGACCCGGCCCGACCGATCCGCCCGACCCGGCGATCCGACCCGGCTGACCGTTGACCGTTGACGACCGTTGACTGTTGACCTTTGACAAAAAAAAAAGAAAAAAATAATGTGTTTCTTTTTCCAATTAAGTCTATGTGGATTATATGTGATCCCTTATTTGTTCTGCAATTGTTGCAGGAACAATACCTCCCCTTAGGTTGCGCACACATATTCGCGCAATTACCGATGAACAAAATGAAAGGCTTTCTAAGTTGATAGCTGAGCCGATTGATCATCGATAGGAGAGTGGTGACTTAATTGACCACGTTCTTGAAGTCAACGGGAAAATTTAAAAGGTCATATGGAATGGTCGTCCTATGCCACAGTCTGAGATGATGCGATTTTTCATGAACACCCTTCCACCAGAATGGCAAGGAGTGTTGAATCGTATATGGGATGTCAACAAAGCCGCTTCGTATAGGAAAATTGTGATGGATTTTATAGATAATTATTATTGGATTGTTACAAGGGAAAAGATCAAGAAATTGAACAAAAGATGATTTTTACAAGTTCGTGTATTGACTTGGTGTTAGATGTATTGGCTAGTCTTTGTTAAGTGTGCTTTGTGAACATCTTATGTAATGTTTACTACTTGATTGTTGTTGATGTAGCAACTGATATGTTAATTGTATTATGTGAAAGCATTATTATTCTATTTGATGTCAAATATTATTTGCTTTCTGTTATTGTTGATTGCTGTATGTAGTTCATAAAAGTTTTTGTAACTTCATAGAATTTATTTTGTATAAGACAATTATATTAATGATAGTTTTAAGTTAGGATTTTTGGAGGATGATTGGAAACATAGTGACCTTTTGATTCTAAAACCTTACTTGAAATTACTCATTAATATTATGGGTCTGTGCAAAATGGATGCATAAATGATAGACATTAATAATTCGTGCATATATGTCTGATATGTTTAGATCAATAGCTTCAGCTACAAAGAGCATAATTGCTGAGCTGAACAAAGGTGAAAAGCTCAATGGCGATAACTATGAAATATGGCACATGAAAATCCAGTATGTGCTGGAAGAGCAAGAGGCACTAGAAGCTCTTAACCTGACCATGGTAGAACCTGAAAAAGGAAACACTGCACAGCACAAGAGAGATAAGGAAGCATTTACTGCATGGAAAAGAAAGAACTCTCTTGCTCACATTACGTTGCTGAGTAACATGGAAAATGATGTCATGCGAAAGTTTAGGCATTTTGACAATGCCAAGGAAATGTGGGAAGCATTGGCAGCAAGATTTGGTCATACTTCGGTGACCAGACTGAGGCAGCTCACTATTAGGTTTGACTCTTATAATAAGTCTTATGGTCAGACCATGAAGCAACATCTTAGAAAGATGTCAAACATGATAAATGAGCTGAAAGATGCTGGCCACGTCCTGACTGATGAACAACAAGTGCAAGCAGTGATTCATTCATTGCCTCAGAGTTGGGAGCATATGAAGGTGCACCTGACCCATAATGAAAATATCAAAACCTTTGAGGATGTAATGCGTCATCTTGAGCTGGAAGAGGACCGCCTCTTGGCAGCTAAGCCGGAAGCTGAAATCTATCATGCTAGTTCTAGCTCACATGGAGCTTCGGGTTCCAAGCGCAAACGTCATAACTGGTTTGATAAAAGAAAAGGCAAGGAAGCAAGTCCTTCAGGGAAGAAACCTAAGCTTAACCAACATGAAAGAGGAAAGCGTCCTCAAGTAAAGAAGCTTACAAGGGTGAAGTGTTACAATTGTGACAAGAAGGGTCACTATGCTCGTGACTATCGTGAGCCAAAGAAGGTATACACCCCATATACTTTTCAGAACTTTGCTTTTGTGTCGAGTTCTGTATTCTTAACTAAGTCTAATCCTTTGTGGACTGTGGATTCAGGAGCGACAGACCATGTAGCGAACTGGAACTAAGTGGATCTATGTGGGAAACAACTCCAAAGCTGAAATGAAAGGAATTGGCACCTACCAACTGAACATGCGTGGTGGACGCACTTTGTTCCTACATGATGTATTGTATGCTCCGGAGATTTGTCGGAATTTAGTGTCTGTTTTAGTGTTGGTCAAGTTAGGTTTTAATATGAACTCCCATAATAGAGGTGTGGATTTTTTTTATACAAATTACTATGGTTGTGGTTATTTTCTGGATGGTTTCATTATATTAGATATTGACTATGTTAATGCAAATATTTGTTATTCCCTTCTCACATCTCCTAATTCATATGATAATGATGTGAATGTGTGGCATGCTAGACTTGATCATATTGGCCAACAATGTATGAATAGACTAGCCAAAGAGGGCTTGTTGGGCAACATTAAAAAAGTCGATTTGCCCATATGTGAGCATTGCCTAGTAGGGAAAACGACAAGGAAATCATTTGGAAAAGGTAAAAAAGCTGAATTTCCTCTGCATTTAATCCATTCTGACGTCTGTGGTTCAATGAATGTGAGAAGAAGGCATGGGGCTGTTTATTTCATCACTTTTATAGATGATTATACTCGATTCAAATATGTCTATGTGATGTCTCATAAATCTGAAGCATTAAGTTGTTTCAAAAGGTTTATGAACTTGGTAAAAAATCAATTAGACAAGAAAATAAAAGTATTAAGATCCGATCGAGGTCGAAAATATTTATCTGATGAGTTCAGAAAATTATGTGATGAAAAAGGAATAGAAAGACAATTGTCTATTCCATATACTCCTCAACAAAATGGTGTTGCGGAAAAAAGAAACAGAACCCTACTGGAAATGGTTAGGTCCATGATGGCACATGCTAACTTACCTATCACTTTTTGGAGTGATGCGTTGTTAACTGCTGCCTATATACTTAACCGGGTGCATTCCAAATCAGTTATTTCCACTCCATATGAGTTATGGACAGGTAGAAAACCGTACTTAAGTTTTCTTAAGCCATGGGGTTATCTGCCTATACTCATGAGTCCTCTCACAAGTTTGGGAAATTGGGTCCCAGAGGAAAGAAGAGTATTTTCATAAGATACTCCGAACACTCAAAAGGGTATGTCTTCATAAGTGAGCAGGAAAGTGGGAGTATAACTGAATTTGAATCACGGGATGTCACATTCTTAGATAATGAATTTCCTAAGAATGGCGAAATATGGGAAGATTACTCCCTATTTGAAACCTTGGATCAAAATAATGATATTAGTGAAGTTCGTCCAAGTGGGAGTAATATGAGAAATGATGAATTGAATTCAACTCATTCTCAATTACAACCACATGATGAGACGACATTATCATTATCTAATCCTAGTGGGAGCATAATGGGGAATGATGTGCAAAGTGTACAATCTCCCATATGGCAAATAAGTCACCAAAGTATTCCCTGTCGACATTTTGACATTGAAGGGGAAACTTTTATGATTGCTCCGCAAGATGAGGATGAGCCAAGAAATATTAATGAGGCTCTAAATTGCCCTAATAAGGAAAAATGGATTCATGCAATGGAAGAGGAGATTGAGTCAATGAAGTCAAACCAAGTTTGGGAACTGGTTAATCTTCCAAAAGGATGCAAAGCTATTGGGAACAAGTGGGTTCTCAAAATAAAGCGAAAAGCTGATGACTCGATAGAAAGACATAAGGCTCGCACTATTGCGAAGGGCTATAATCAACAGGAAGGAATTGATTATGAAGAAACATTTTCTCATGTAGTGAGATTTACCTCGATTCGCATTATTCTGGCAATAGTGGCTAGTATGGATCTTGAGTTACATCAAATGGATGTAAAGACTGCTTTCTTCAATGGAGAATTAGATGAAGAAATATATATGGAACAACCTGCTAGTTTCATTAAAGAAGGCCAAGAAGAAAAGGTATGTCGACTTTTAAGGTCGATATATGGCCTTAAGCAGTCGTCAAGACAATGGTATATGCGTTTTCATAATGCCATAATAGCATATGATTTTACAATGATAGATGAGGATCATTGTGTATATATCAAAAGATCCAAAGATCAATTTGTGATCATATCATTATATGTTGATGATATACTAATTGCCGGAAGCAATATGGAGTTTGTTAATACTGTCAAGAGTTGGCTGTCTTCCAACTTTGAGATGAAGGATATGGGTGAGGCTGCATACATTCTTGAAGTTAAGATTTTAAGAGATCGTTCGAAGAAGACGTTATCTCTTTCGCAAGAAATATATATAAATAAGGTTCTTGAATGATTTTGTATGCAAGATTGTAAACCCATAGACACTCCTATTGCAAAAGGTGAAGGATTGAGCCATAGACTGTGTCCAAGGACTCCACAAGAGAAGAAACAAATGAAACATATTCCTTATGCTAGTGCTGTTGGGAGCTTGATGTACGGTATGATGTGTACAAGACCTGACATATGTTTTGCAATTGGAATGGTGAGTAGATACCAATCCAACCCAGGTCAAGTACATTGGAAGGCCATTAACAATTGATTCTTCCTAGGTCAATGCCCGAGCGGTTAATGGGGCCCAAGGACTCAATCGTATGGATATGTAAAATACAGGATTTCCAATCCTAGCAGGAAAGGGAGGGAAACAGATGATTTAATAATCTTATTCTATTTAATAGTTGGAATAATTAATTTCTTATTTAATAATTAATATAGAGAATACCGAGGTATCGAAGGGAACTGCTAATTACAAGTTGAATTACCAATGAAAGGATCTGCGACTTGAAAGCTATTCGGATGCTGATTGGGGATGAGATTTAGATGAAAGAAAATCTACCTCTAGATTTGCTTTCTTACTGAACAATGGCGCCATATCATGGAGCAATAAGAAGCAAACATGTATAGCCTTGTCCACGACGGAAGCTGAGTTCGTGGCATTATCAGAAGCAGTACAAGAAGGAGTTTGGCTTAAGAGATTTTTAGATCATTTAGGTGTTATTAAGAAAGCTGCAAATCCATTATTGGTTAACTGTGATAGCCAAGCAACTATAGTGTGACATCCCGATTTTCCAATTCTGGTTTCAATTAAATAAGTCGGGCATTTCATCTTCGCGCCTATAGCTCTCTTCTCTGAGTTGGCCACTCACGAGATAACTAGTCTATCAGGTGAAGCTGTTAAGGAATCTAAACGCAATAGACTTGAGAATTCGACCAGGAAACGACTGCTCGATCGTACTAATTTGCAAGGGTCATTACGGC
The DNA here is from genome assembly GCA_017140255.1 of Eucalyptus paniculata subsp. matutina. Lineage (NCBI taxonomy): Eukaryota > Viridiplantae > Streptophyta > Magnoliopsida > Myrtales > Myrtaceae > Eucalyptus > Eucalyptus paniculata. The sequence continues at coordinate 31,496,696 of CM029444.1, read as the reverse complement.
ACAGACCGATTAGAGACCGGAGATAGGTCGATTCAACAGAACCATGTAATTCAGTGTGGGTGATTCCACTTAATTGCACAATTCTTGTTGATCGGCACTAGACGGATTTCTCTATCGTTTTGGCACCCTATGTCCGCATTTGAAACCTCGAGATTTCTACGACAATCGAGAGTTGCCAATGTGTCGAAGATGCACTTTGTGGCTTGAAAATAATCAACCACAGGTCAATTGCATAGAAAATTCCTAAAAGCTACCCGGTAGATTAGGACGCGCTAAAGTCGCGCCAGATTGAATTTAACCGTGAAATTGAACCCGATTACAGAAATTGGAAGTTCTGTCGAGTCACAATTCATTTTAGGAATGTCAACTCATCTCCAGAAGATTTTTCTACAAACCGATATTTTTGGCGGAAAAGCAAAGTAAGGCCGTTTTTGTTCGGGATTGTCAGAGGGCCGTTTTTAATCGAATCTTCGGGATGCAAGTTGGATCATTTGACGGGGAAATGTCATGAGAAGGCCAAGGACACATGGGTTGATTTATTTGAGCTTCAAAGCTTCAATTGATTGGAATTAAGAGAGAATTGAATGGATTGAATGGGGGAATGTCCAAAATTCGTAGCTCCCATGGCACACCACATTTTGCACCTATTGCCAAGCTTGTAGAGGAAGATTGGAGGAGAGAGAGTGGCTGAGGTCATGTGGTGTCATGGTGGGGGCAAAGCCAATGAGAAGATGGCAAGTGTTGAGCTCTAGAGAGCCCAAGGAGACCCCCACTCTTAAGCAACTTCTTCTCTAAGGCTTTCTCCATTATTGTTGAAGGAGAGAAGCTCAGCAAAAACCAGAGAAACCGAGCAGCACCAGCCCCTCCATCGTCGCATGCCCAGAAGGCCATCGTCGGCCGTTTTCCTTCTCTGTTTTCTCCTCGTTCCAGTTTCTACCCCAGCCGACCTTTCGCCAAATATTCGAGTTAAAAGTCGACTTCCCGGATGAATCAGCGAATGCTCCACCCACGTCCGTGACGAGGACATCCAGCCCGTTCCGGATCATCCCGTCGCTCGCCGGAACGATTCTCCAGTCGTCCCAAAATCCTGAGAGAAGCTGTCGCTCGCCAGACCGTCTGATTCCGCCCTGTTCCGCCTGTTTCGGGTTTTCTTGCTGTTTCACCCCATTCCGACCGTTCCTTTGCCCGTCCCAACCTCCAGCAAGATCCCCAAGACCCCCGGGAGCCACCGGTTGCCAACCACCTGCTCGCTGGAGCTCCGATCGGCCCGTTTTCGCCGTTGAAGTTGCTGGTTTCTTCTCTCGCGGTTCAGCCCGGATCGGCGTAAATCCGTAAAGCCGTGAGGTCTTCGAGGCCCGTTTTAGGTGTCTTCCCGGCCTTGGTTGGTGTCGCCGCTTGAGGTTTATCGCCCGCCTTGGCGTCGCCTTTTCGCCGTGGACTCGCCGAATGTTAATCCGGTGAGTTTATCCTCTAATTCTTGCTTAGTGAGTTAATGACGCTTAAGGGGTGTTTAGATTAGTCTAATTAGGTTTATGTGATTAGATTAGATTATTTTAATGTAAATTAGATTAGTTGTATGATTAGCTTAATGGATGTTTAATTAGGGCTAATTGTATGTTTAAATTAGTGTAATCTAGTTTAAGCCCTAATTAATTATTTTTAATTAAATAATTATTTCGAATTTATAAATATTATTTTATTAAATTATATTATTATAAAATATTATTTAATTATTTAATTTTCGGAATTAAATTTAATTATTTAATAATTTCGAAAATTATCTTGGGATGGCCTATCGTTAGAATTTCGAGCCGATCGCCTTAAATCTTGGTCGGTTTGTGTTAATTGTATGTTTAAATTGAGAAATTGAGTGATTGATGATTATGGTTAATTATTCTAAAGTGTGGAATCGAGTGATATTGATGAAGTTGTGGTATTTAACTTGAAAATACCCGGTGTTGGCTTTTAGCACCGTAATTGGTTTGTATGACCAGTTTGTATCGATTGATTGAATGGATGTTTATGTGGGGATTCATCCCAAATCTGTTTAGTGTTGGTATTCGATTGGATTTTAATCGTGAAAGGTTGTGAGTGGATCTAGAAAATCATTGAAGCTCGGCTGTGCCCTGTTGGATCGTGATATACCACCGAATTGGGAATCGGTCGTGCCCACTGGGGCCATAAACTGCCACCTGATAGAGGTCGCGCCCGTTGGGCCATAAATTGCCACCTCATAGAGGTTGTGCCCGTTGGGCCGTAAATTGCCACCCGATAAGGGTCGCGCCTGATAAGGCCGTAACCTGCCACCTATTAAAGGTCGAGCCCATTGGGCCGTAATTTGCCACCTAAAGATAGGTCGTGTCCTTTGGACCGTGGTTTATATCGGAGGATTGATTAAGTTCGGCTCGTTGAGCAGGGAGTGAAATTGGAATTGGAACGCTTGAGATGATCGGAGAGTGGTTTTGATGACATGTAATCGACTGAGTCGATTGATCGCTGAATCGAGTAATTGAATTGTTTGGTTGATGCGGTTGTTAATATTTATTGATTAAACTAACGTGCATGAAGGAATTGAGGCGAGGTAAGTCCTCTATCCTATTTGTGTGGCTAGAGCGCCCTGAGGCGTATTTTCTTCCTAATTGAGTTTTAGAGGGTAGGACTCGCTGAGACGTAGTCTCATCCCGGTTGTGGGATAATATTTCAAGTCCCTAGATGACGGTCGTGGAGGACCGGAAGTCCTGGAGTTTGGAAGGTGGAGGCTGAAGAATCGGTGAACGTGTCTGACAAGTTGGTCATAGGACAGTTCCCTTTTTGTTGAGCCGGTCTATTTTGTAGACAATCCAGTGTTGTATATAAACCTATGCTTTTATAAGAAAGCTTGTTTGGTTGTGATTGATTGCCTGCTTCTCTATCCCAAGTTAAATGTTGTCAGGGAAATTGTTTCGCTTCCGCATGTGTAATAAAAATGAATGGGTCGGCGACGTGTCCTGGGAAGTCGCATTTGTATCGATCAGAGTGGGATGTTCGCGCGCTCGGAGGATCGGGGTGTGACATATAGCGTACATCAAAGATCCAAAATATCATAGCAAGACCAAACATATAGATACCAAGTATAACTTTGTCAAAGATATAGTTGCACGAAAGGATGTGAACTTACAGTACATATCTACGCATAGAATGGTAGCAGATCCTATGACAAAGCCAATACCTAGAGATGTGTTTTGTGGTCATGTAAAATCTTTAGGATTGCGTAAAGTCTGATGTACTGGATTGTAATTTCCCTGAGTTGTTCACATTTATAAACTAGTATTTTTTTCATTATTAATGCCTATGAATCTTTGTTTGATCTTTATGCATCTTAATGCTCAATTAGGGGTGTGCATAATACCCGGGAACCGCCCGGACCGCCTGGAACCGGACCGGAACCGCCTGGAACCAACGATTCTTGAGGGAACCGGTCCGGTTCCCAGTTCCAATTTTTTGGAACCGATGGGTACCGGTCTGGTTCCCGATTCCATGGGCGGATCCGCCCACCCGGACCGAACCGGAACCTTTTTAATATTTTTTTAAAAAAAATTACTAAAAGAAACCCTATATTGGATCTCATCTCCTCACTCCTTTCGTCTTTGGTTCTCTCTCTCTTTGTCTCTTCCTCGGTTCCTCCTAATCCTATCGCCATTTCGATTCCTCCCCAAGCGTCGACGCCACCGCTGCTGCTCCTCCGCCGCTGCTGTTCGCCCCCTCGAGTCGGCCGCCACCCACCACAGCCGCGGAAAATTGTTTCGTGACCGTTCTATGTTGAAAACCCAACCATAGACCTTCTCCTCTCCTTCCCAACTCATAGACCCGACCGTTCTATGTTGAAAACCAAAATTGTTTCGCGTCAAGATTGGTTCCATGGATCCACCCGGGAACCGGACCGGACCGATGGTCCGGTTCCCGAGTGGATCCATGCAACAAATGGGTGGATCCCAGTTCCAATTTTTCGAAACCGGTCCTTAGCGGACGGTTCCTGGTTCTAGGTCGAGAACCGCCCACCCGAACCATGCACACCCCTCTGCTCAATGCATTACATTAAGTTGAGAAAGTATGTCAAACAGATAAAAGATTAGCCCACTCACACGGGTAATCGCCTCTATTTACTGTGTGATAAATAGATATGAGACTGTTTTTGAGCTTATTATCTAGGTGATAATCGATAGCTCAAGCTTAAAATACGTATGTCACCTTAACTGAGTGTTAAGATGAGGACATAATACTTACTATGTCCGAAAGTAAAATAACCCACATATTTTACTTTATTTGTCTATGATGCCAGATGCGAGTTCTGATGAATTTTGTGAATGAGTAGATACGTGAACTCAAGTTAGACATTGGGTATATCTGAACTATCATCTGTACGGTATTGAAGGTGTAGACATACGCTCCATGGGAAAGGAGTTGATATCGTAATACGTATTTCATACTACGTATGCATGAGACGACCAATAAGAGTGGCAAAAGTTTGATTTCAACTTTTATGCCGTGTGAAACTCTTGAGGAAAAGAATTCCTCAATTTTTAGTACCCTCATGACTCTTACTTCTTCTCAAGATTTCTATTTAGTGTTTGTTATCTTAGGATGTTACCAATGGCCATGAGTTGATTCGATCTAGTGGGACATTTCTAGAAAAGCAAGCTGAACTGAAATTGAGAGTTTGAAGGAAAGAGAAAGATCGAATATGGAGAATCACATTCTAAGTTTTGTATTCACTGGTCGACCAATTATGACTGTCTTTGGGATAATCATAATTGTGAATACAATATATATATCATTGCTTAAAAGAGATCAAGAGAGATATAAGTGTGATCGATCGATCTAGGATACTGCATAGTAAATCTACTCAGAGTGTGATGCCCATTATGAGCTGCTTTATATTCCTAACAGATGTATGGCAACGAGCTCTCAAAGTATACTAGTCACACGGATTATTCACCGTTATGAATGTTGAAGAGAGGTAAAGAGAATCCTGTTCGGCCCACCATGTACAAGTGGGAAATGATGGTTTTATTATTGTGATAGGCTTAAGTTGGCCCGTCCGCCCATGTTGGGGCTAAAAGCCCGGCCCACAATATTAGGGCCCATGGATGGAGGGATATGATGAAGGGACACGTTTTTTTTTTTAGGGGACGTATTTAAGGGAGAAATAAAGAGGGAGGAACGCACCTTTCGGCATAATGTACGTTTCCTCCTCCCTCTCTCCCTTGAAACATCTCCAAAAGAAAAACAGTAAGCAAAAAGGCGACGCTCTCTTCCCTTCAAGGCAAATTCGCGTCATCGGATCGAACAGGGTCAAATTCTTTTTCTCATATCGGCGTCGGTGTTTAATTTGTGGACAATAAGGTACACTCGATTATGTAGTGTAACTTTTGATCAGTGATACATGTTATTCCTGAACTCATCTTCCGCATTCGTTTTAGGGGTTCGATTTAGTGTCGAATCTGGTTTTTGGAAATCCGACAATCCCAACACTAACCATCATCATCGCTAGGAAACCAACCCTTTGCTTTTCTGAGTGTCAGCTATTTGGGCAACATAAATCTGCCTGTCCCCGAGCTAGTAAATGATTGCTGGGTAGAGATCGGGGGGTGGGAATGCAAAACGCTCATGCTCTCTCCAAGGACGACTCACGAAGTTGCAGTTGTCGTCAAGATGAGCAAGGAAAGCTGCGGATGGCAAGCTCCTATGAACATCAGTCTCTCTTTACCGGATGTAAGCAAGCAGGTACGCACCGAAAGATTTGACAGATTGGCAAAGGAAAAGTGGATTCCAATTAGTGTTGGCAAGTTCGAGACGATGCCCAGAACGGTCGGCGAGATAAGCTTTTCCCTCCCGCAAACCGAGAGGGATTGCAAATCCGGCCTGAGAGTCAAAGGCCTTGTTTTCAAGCCAATTGCGTGTATTGTGGCTCGTTTATATCAATCTCCTCTCTGTGTTTGCTGTTGCATCCATCAGCAAAAAATAGATATTTTCCAGTCTGAAATAGTTCCAACTCGAATCATGCTTGAGTTCTTCAGGTTTGCTGGCCAATGAAATCAGCTTTTGGCAGCTTACAGCTCATTCGGCAAATTAGAAAGGCCGACATGGTGACGAAATACTTGAATTCTACGAATTCAAATCAGACCGAAGAAAGTTGCAGGACCATAAATGATTATAATCTTTTGAGATGAAGTTAATCGTAGTTACTTGCTTTAAAATTACGTATATCTACTATTTAAATCTGTACATTGTTGCGTTTGTAGCAACTTGGAATTCGACTAGGTAAAAAATTCATTTTTCCATACCCAGACTCGTGCTTTTTTTCCAGTCAAGTCCTTGTAATTGCATCACTTTACTAATTAAGTCTCTCAAGCTTCAAGAGTTCGGTACAAAAAAACTTTCAGCCACTCTGGCCTGAAAACCCCTAATATTACAACCGAGCCTCGAGAAATAAAATTCTTCATAAACAAACACTACCCTCGAGCTTTCTACATCATGACTTTTGTTGACCCAAACCAAACGATTGGATGCAAGTTCAAAGATTTGATTAGTTGGATCACAAATTAAAGGGACTCCACTTTTTACCTTTGTAAATAAGCATTATATTTGACACGTTGGTTTGCTGTAGTTTGACCTTAATTGAATAGTTTCGACACGGTATCAACAAATGTTTGACTAAACCCTAAGGGACAGGAGATTGTCATCTTGAAAACAACTGAAATTAGCCTATCAAGCTTTGAAAATAGAACGAGGATAGCATAAGAATCCCGAGTCATTGCTTTTCAAGTTGAGAATCGTGCTTTTTACATGTCCCATTCCATCCGCATAAGACAGGAGCAAATCGACTTTAGCAACGTGGATGGGGCCTTCGACAATTGTAATTTAATTTATGATTATTATTAGGTTGGTAGTTAGTACAATTTTTTTTTCCTACGCATTCATAGTTGGATAGATGATGAGTGTAGATAGTTTTTTAACCAAATTAATTTACGTGTCATCCATCCAAAGATGAATGTTTACCCTGAAGATGGATCGGTAAAAATCCTTTAATTTAGCCGAGCTTTTGCCTTTGCAACTTGATTGCAATTATATTATTTGGCCATTCAACTCCATTACATCTGCAGGCCACTTTTTCACTGTTGCCTGGTATGTGTGGATAATCATTCAATTTTTTTTTTTTTTTTTTGCCAAAATGCGGAAAATAGAAATGAAGAACAGACATTGATTTTTTTGAAACAGTTTTTTTACTTTTGGTTTTTTGTCCCTTTTTTTTTTTCTTTTTCAAATCTTGCGACGCAAGCACCTTAAAAGATAGAAAGGCAACCATCCTTTCCTAGTTAATTTTTCAGTCTTCATCCTTTTCAGCGTCGTCTCTATTCAATCCCATGGATGCCTCTGAAGTGGCCGTTTTCCTGGCAATAGTCAGACTTCATGAGGGAGAATTATCAAAAAAAAGTCCTAAACCTATTGCGATTGTGCTAATTCAGTCCTAAACTTTTTTTTTAACCAATTTAATCATAAACATTTTTAGAATTGTGCCAATTCAGTCCATCCGGCCAAAATTAGCCGATCGACATCGACGTGGACGCCGGCAAGGGATAGCCGGCCGGCGAACGCTAATGTGACAATTTTTTAATATTTTTTTTCAAATTTTTAAATATTTTTAAATTTTTTAATTCCTTTTTTTCCACCTTCTTATTCCTCTGGCCGGCCAGAAGCAAGGGTTGGCGAGGGCTGGCAAGGTTAGCCTCGCAGGCCACTAGCTAGGGCGAGGCCCCGCCAAATCCGGCGAGCTCGATGGATTTGGCAGGGCCTCGCCCAACCAAGGCGAGGGTCGACCTCGCTAGTGGCCGGCAAGGCTCCTCGCCGCCATTGCCGCCAAGGCCCGAGGAGGAAAGCCATCGAAGCTGATTTTGCAAAGCAAAGATGAAATGGGGGCAAACGACTCCCAGAGGGTTGGGCGCTAGAAATCGTGGCGGTCGTCAGTCGAGACATGGCTCGGCCTCCCCGATTTCTCTCCCTCTCTGCCCTCTACTTTCAGCGATCCGGCTAGATAAGACGATGATGCTGCTGGCCTCCGGCCTCCCCAACCACACGGCCACAACAATGGCAGCGACGAGAGTCCCAGAATATGAACAAAAGAAAAGGCCGAGCGAACCGTGAAAAGAAAGGAGCAAAGGATGGTTGGAGGTGTTCCCACCTGGCACGGCGATCAGGCTAGTTCTCTCGCTCGAGAAGTCTCTTTTATCTAGATCTCTCTCTCAACCACAATTTCTTTCGCCTCGGGCCTCGGCGACAATGGCGGCAAGGAGCCTCACCAGCCACTGGCAAGGTCGACCCTCACCTTGGCTGGGTGAGGCCCTGCCGAATCTGGCGAGGCTCGGCCTCGCGTAGCCTTGGCGAGGGCCAAGCTTGCTAGATCTAGCGATGTGACATCCAAATTTTCGGATTCTAATTTCGACTGGATAAATAGGGCCGTTTTTGTTCAGTTGAAGCCAGGGATTGTGAAATTGGGATGCAAGTGGGCTATATTGGTAAGGAAAAATACCAATTTGAATGATGAGGTGTTGAATGAAATTATGAGAGTCAATTTAAATTGAATCAAGAGGGACTAAGGTCCGATTGGGAAGAAAACTTAGCAAAATTCGTATGCCACATCTACCCCCACATTTTGGCCTACCTTAAAGCTTCTAGAAGGGGCATTTTTGGCAAGGAAAAGTGAGTGTAAGATAGTTGGAATGGTGGGGCCAAAGAGAGAGAGAGAGAGAGAGAGAGAGAGAGGAAGAGAAAACCGGTTTTTCCTCTCTCCTCCGTCGAGCATCTCCATCTTCTTCCCCTTTCTTTGGGTTTCTTCTTTAGCAACAACCGAAGACCAGTGAAGCAGAAGCAGCTGTCGTCGTTGCCCACCGAAGCCGGAGCCGCCGTCACTGCTCCGCGGCCAACCATGCCTCGCCGCGCGACCTCTGCCTCTCCCCCTGCTGTTCGACTATCTCTTCTCCTTCTTCGGTGTGCCTTGAAGACTTCAAATCCTAGCAAATCTGAGGATGCCGAAGCAGCCAGCAACCGCACACGACGCCATCACCTCCGCCGTTCGCTGTCGTGCTGTTGTTCGTCTCCCTCTCGCCCGCTCGAACGCCGTTCGCCTAATCTAATCGAGCTGCCACCTCTCTCTAGCCTCTGTTTTGCCTCTGGTCAATCTCGTTCGGCCGCCTCCGGCCACCGCCCGACCTCCTCCGGCCACCGTCCGGCCTCACCAGAGTCCCCTCGCCCTCCGCCGACCCTGTCTAGCTTAACTCAGCCTCGGATTCGGCCCCAACCAGCAGCGGACAAAGAAGAGAAAAATGGGTATGACAGCGAACGTTTGGCCTGTTTTGGCCGCCTTCCCAAGCCCGGATGCTCGGCCCGCTTTGAGGAAAGTCGATCCTCGCGTCGAGCCCGTCGTTTTGAGTGAGTTTTACTCACTAATGCCTTCTTAGTTTGCTAATTATACTTAAAGTTTTATTAGTGTTAGTTAAGTGTAATTAGGTGGTTAGATTAGAATTGATTAGCGATTATTAATAAATTTCATTGCATATTAGTTGTTTGGTTAGTGTACTTAGATAGAGAATTGCCTATAGTATTTATTGGATGCTTCGTGAGATTTTTCCCGACCCTTATCGGGTGTTAATTAGACAATTTGGACCTAAGTGAGATTTTTGCTATTTAAATATTATTTTTCGGAATTAAATTAATTAATTATTTATTTTCCGAAAATTCAACTGGGATGGCTAGTGACCGAAATATTATGTTGATGATCCTGGTGAAGTCCGTTTATTTAATCAGGCTTTATTTTGAGCTATATTGAGTTTTTAATATTAATTATTTAATTTTCGAAATTAATTATTTATTTATTTATTTTTCTGAAATTAAGGTTGAGATGGCCGGTGACCGAAATTTTATGCTAATGATCGTGGTGAAGTCCGTTTATTTAATTGAGCTTTATATTGTGCTAAATCGAATTTATTGTATTTATTTATTTATTTTTCGAAATTAATTATTTAATTATTTATTTTCCAAAAATTCAATTGGGATGGCCAGCGACCGAAATTTGGTGCCGATTGTTGTGGCGTAGTTTTTTTATTTAATTGAGCTTTATTTTGTGCTTAATTGAATTATTTGTGAAATTGGGAATTATTCTTTAATGGAATAATCTTTGATAAATAATTGGAAAATAACTGGGTGTCGGTTGACAGCACCAAAAGTGTTTTGGTGGAATATAGATAATTGTGGGATTTGTGGAAAGGAAATTATGACTAAGGCCGACCGTGTGCCCACGCACGTGTATTTTTATTAGGAAGGATAAAAAATGGTGATTTGATTAAATGATTATTTTCGGCACACTATAAATGTATGGCTAGCAGTTTCTGGAGAGCATCGGGGGTATACTATATCGGCCTTTGGGTGATATGTCAGCTTTGGGTGAGTAGTATACCAGTATATTATACCGACCTACGGGTTATATGTCAGCTTTGGATGAGCAGTATACTTTATTATCAGCTTTGGGTGAGCATATGGTATACTATATCGACCTATGGGCGATATGTCAGCTTTGGGTGAGCAGCATACTTTATTATCAGCTTTGGGTGAGCATATGGTATACTATATCGGCTTTCGGGCGATATGTCAGCTTTGGATGAGCAGTATACCAATATACTATATCGACCTACGGGCGATATGTCAGCTTTGGGTGAGCAGTATACTTTATTTGTCAACTTTGAGCGAGCTATACTATCTAATTGACAACTTTGGGTGAGCAGTCCTGATTTGATAGGACTTTATAGATAGTATGGAATGTGCCGACCAAGCATGGGTCGTGTTGACATATGATCGACTAAGTCGATTGATTATTACTTTGATTTGATGTTGTGAATTGATTGATTGAATGGAAAGGACCGTGAGTGGTCTTGTTGGCGTGTAATCGACTAGGTCGATTCGATCGATGCTTCAATCTGTGATGTGATTGCTTGGGTGCCTGTTTGATCTGTACTAATATGCAGGTGGAATCTGAGGCTAAGATAAGCCCTCTAACTCATGTTGTGCACAGACAACCTTAAGGTGTATTAGTTTACTAATCGGGTCTTAGTGTGGTAGAACTTGCCAAGACATAGTCTCATCCTGATTTGGGGAAAACATTTCAGGACCCTAATAAAGAACATGAGGAGAAAGAAAGAAGAGGAGTATCTGAAGGAGAACCCCGAGGATGATCTAGAGTGGGATCCTGATGACGTTTGCTATATAATAATTTGAGTAGAAACCAATCGTTTTAGTATGGCTTGTATATGAACATAAGGGTGTTGGTTTTCAAGTTCAATTTCCTAGTCCTACTTGTATATCCCATTGCTTTATTGTCTGGGGATTTTATAACTGCTTCCGCATGTGCTATTAAAAATGAAAAGGGTGGGCAATATGTAGTCTTGGGATATCACATTACAAAATTGACCAAGCTTGAAGGATAGTCACGTTACCGAGAGTCGGGGCGTGACAAGCGAGGCCTCGCCCTCACTAGTGGTCGGCGAGGTTGACCTTGCCGGCCCTCTCCTCTAGCCGGCGTGGGCAAGCCTCGTCAGCTAGAGGAAGAAGAAGGTGGAAAAAAAAAAAAGAATTAAAAAATTAAAAATATATATTTAAAAATTCAAAAAATAAAAATAAAAATAAAAATAAATTGCCACAGCGTTCATCGGCCGACCGTCCCCCGCCGGCATCCACGTCAACGCCGGCCAGCTAATTTTGGCCGGATGGACTGAATTGACACAATTGTAAAAGGTTTATGACTAAATTGGCCCAAAAAAAATGTTTATGATTGAATTGGCACAATTGCAATTGGTTTAGGACTTTTTTTGTAATTCTCCCGACTTTGTGATCTTCTTCGCAAGTCCGAAGACCTCATCATCTATCAAAAAGTAAGAGATCAAATCATTCACTCCATGAGTGATCTGTTGGAAATTTCCTATAATATGGGCTTACATTAATTAATTGATTTTTTATTTTTAAAAATTGGATTAATGGATATTCAAATATTTGTCAAACCCTCAACTGATCTTAAGAAATGAGTTTTTGTATCTATTAATAACAGGTCTAGTTGAGCAGTAAAGTGTAGGCAATTGTGTTTAAGTAAAGCCGGTAACGGGAGGGGCCTAGTTGACACACTATTGATTAAGGTTTGTTAGCTCCCATCTCTAACCTATAAAAATAGTAAGTTATATCTATCAGTTGCTTTAATCCTATTGAAAACTGTTATACTGAAATAGGTCATAGAGAGGAAGATATGGTATTTCAATAGATCTCTGATTATCAGAGTGATTTATTTTTCTTCAAGTGAAGCAATGGCTCATATGGGTGCGCTTTAATTTCACTGTGCTTATTGATGTTAGTGTTTTACAATCATATATGGATCTGATTCTTCTTTATTAATAAGTTGTTTATGTGAATAAATTTTCTACACAATCTCCAAGGAATCCTGAACACCTAGAAACACGCCAAGCTCAATGATGACCACAACCAAGAAAATGGGGGAGGCGAGCAACAGCTTCTACTTTGGGCTCTGAGAGCTGAGGAGATTGCAGAAGAATTCTTCGTCCAATCATTCCGAGATCAGAGTTCAAAATGGCAAAAGGGTCGTTCTGCCAAGGGATTTGCTCTAGTTCGGTTCTTCTCTGTAATGAACCAAGTACTTGCCAGGAAAAAGATGGCCAAGGATTTCATGAAGGAATTCAGATACCCAAAGATTTCAGTCGACGCTGAATCCTGCTACAGAAGGCCTGCCAGACAATAAAAGGGCATCATCCAGCAAGAGTAATCGAGAAAATACGAGGTAGAGGGTTGAGTCCAATATTGTGGGTCGCCATGAATGTAAAGAAGAGCTTCTGGCCTGGTTGATCGATCCCAAGGATGATAATGACTCCAACCTTCGGGTGATCTCAGTGGCTGGCGAACAACACTGAGGCAAGACCGCACTGTTGAGGAGTGTCTTCAACAGCCTAAAAATCGAGCATCATTTTGACTGTCGCGCTTGGGTCAGTGTCCTGGGCCTTGGGGCAGGATCTGACTGGATGAACCTCCTAGCGGACTAGGAGCACAAGCAAGAAGAGTAGCTGTTCGAGATGCTTCATAAATCGCTGATGGAGAGTAGGTACTCGATAGTTTTGGATAATTTGTGCGAGGCCAGTCTCATTAACAAGCTCTTGGTCCCATTCGAGGACTCAATGAATGGAAGCAGTCATTTTCACTACTCCTAATGCAGAAATGCAAAAGTTTGTGGACCCTTGGACACCCGATCTCCGATTACCCCCTGATATGACCGATCAAGAGCGCAAGAAATTGCTGCAGGTAAGCATAACGGGAGATGACAAATCGGAATCAGAGATGACCACCATCGAGCAGAGAATTTTGAGCAAATGCAATAGATCTCCCCCAGCGATCTCACTGCTAGGAGGGCTTTTGTCTGCTATCAAGGAGAGCAATTGGTGGCCCTCATCGATCAACTCAAAGAATGTCCCACCCTTGATGATGTCACGCGTTTGAGCTTGGATGAAGCTATGTGTTCTCTGTATGGTTCTCTTTCCTTAGGAGTCCGAGGTCCCCAAAGGGAGGCTTTTCCGGCAATGGGCTGCTGAGGGGTTGTTGGGAGAGGTGGCCGCTTACGGGTCAGTCCAAATGTGGTCGGTGGAGGACTGTTTTCACGAATTAGAGAGAAGGAACTTGATTCATGCGGTATGGCGGAAACTAGATGGAAGTGCCCGATCATGTCACATGCCTGCTTTTCTTCACGAATTTTTCTGTCCAAAAGCGAAAGAATTGGGACTTTTCCAGATCCAGTACAGCTCGAACTCTTTCCATGAGAAAGAATTGAGGGGCATGGACCCCATCGTCGAACAGAGAGCCCAGAATTTGCAGAAGCAAGTGCAAAACATAGCACCAGGAAATTATGGGTCCGAGGTCCAATGCCATCAGTCTTTTGCATCGTTTAACACACGTAAGCTGGGGAGGCAAGCGAGAGAAGTCGAAGATCATCTTAAATCACCAATCTTAGACAGACGCCTAGGTTTGCTGAGGGTACTTGATCTCGAGGGGGTTTACAAGCCTGTGTTCCCTGAGAACTTTGGAAGTACACTGTCGAACCTAAGGCATTTGGGATTGAGATGGACAGTTCTGGATTTGATTCCTGAATCAGTCGGGAATCAATTGCTCCTGGAAAACTTAGATCTGAAGAACACCAACATAACCAAAGTGACGAGCACTGTTTGGAATGCGAAGAATCTCCAACATCTGTACGTGAGCGAAGCATCATTCAATGAGTCCATTCCCCACCATATTATATCAAGGAAATCTCCGTATGCTAAACTCCAAACGCTATGGGGTCTGTTTATGGAAACTGCCAAAAGCCCCACGAAAAATTCGTTGGGGAAGCTGCAAAGCCTGAAGAAGCTGGGCGTGACGTGCCATCCTGTTGCAGTGAAGGGAGTGACAGAACAAGTTTTGAAACTGGCCAGGCTCGAGTTCCTGAGATTGAGATCCAGCGACCTGTTCGGTCAGCCTGCAAGCCTTGATTTAAGTAACATGAGAGGGCTCGAATATCTTTCAAATTTGTACTTGCTCGGATCATTGCAGCCTGTACAGGACTTATCGTCAGTCCTTCCTGGGAATCTGAAAGCACTCACCTTCTCCATATAGGAACTAGAAGACAATCCAATGCCAGTCCTCGAGTGCCTGAAAGATTTGATTGTTCTCAGTGTTAAATTATGGCTCGAGTTTGAGTATTTACAAAATGCAATTTGCTGGATTTACAAAAGAGGAAAGTTTCTTCTGAATCCGAAAAAGGAAATCAGATTTGGCGTGAAGCTTCGAAACTCCTCTGCACGCGCAAGAAGTCGTCCAAGCACGAAGCCTTCCGCACAAAGAAGTCCATCTGCACGTAAAAACCAGAAGTGGTGGGGCCCAAGGTCACACACACGTATAAAAGATATATTCTTTTGCAGGTAAAAGTAGCTGCCGAAGCCTCTATGAAAGACACCCTAAGTAGCCGCTCAACGTCCGCCGAAGCCCTACGTATGTGAGAAGACGTCCATGCCGCTTGAAGAAGATCCGCAAGATCTTGAAGCCTCACGAAGCCGTATGTAGAGAATTTTGTCACGCGGTAATTTTGTGCCGTGAGTTTATTCCCAAGTAAGTTGTTTATTTATAGATACTTTGGGTTTAGGGTTAAATCTAGGTGTGAGAAACACTTGAGCGATTAAGCGTTTGTAAACTCTGATACTCCGATTATAGTGGATTATTTGCTGCTGGCTCTCCTCGTGGACGCAGGTACCAATACTCGGACCGAACCACGTAAATTCTTGGTGTTCTTATTTTTCTCGTTTATTTTCTCTGGTGATTTCGCGCTGACGTAAAGTGCAAGATCTTGTCATTTCCGCATATTATATCCCAACAATTGGTATCAGAGCTCAGGGTTGGATTTCTTGATTGTGATATGGAGCTTTTGCTTGTCTGATTATTATCTAGAAATTCTGTTATTGCAATTATGTCTGAGAGGAAATCTGAAATTGAGAAGTTTAACGGGAGCAATAACTTTGTGTTATGAAGCATCAAGATGTGAGCTTTATTGACAACAAAAGTTTGGCCAAGGCACTGGATGGTGAGGATAAGTTGCCAATTATCATGAAAGCCTCTAAGAGGGTAGAGCTAATGGAAAAAGCAAATAGCACAATCCTATTAAATTTGTCGGATGAGGTCTTAATAGAGGTTGTTGAGGATAAGGATGCCGCAGCATTATGGGCAAAACTTCATGCACTCTATGTGAAAAGGGGTTTGAACAATCGCTTATATATGTTGAAGAAGATGTTTCAATTTAGACATACTGAAAGTATGTCTATCAGAACCCACTTAGATGAATTTAATAAACTCATGATGGATCTGAAGAACGTTGGTAAGATACTTGATAATGAAGAACAGGGCATGATGTTATTAGCCTCTTGACCAGAGTCATAGGAGCACTTTGCTGATTCACTGTTGAAGGGGCATACTACGATTGCCTCAAAGGAGGTAAAGTCCGCATTATTCTCTAAGGAGTGGTAGAGAAAGTTGCAAGATGACGGTCTGGCGCAAGGAGTAGCGCAAGCACTGACGATTTGGGGTAAAGAACAACATCGAGGGCCTAGTAGCAGCAAAGGTAAAAGCATATCAAAATCATGCCATAAAAATTCCAAAGGACGTGTGAAGTGCTTTGAGTGTCACGAGGAGGGGCACATTATGAGAGATTGTCCAAAGAGGAGGAATAAAGTTGATAGGCAGAATGCCACAAGCAATGTGGAAAACGTTGCCGAAGGGAGCAATGGTGATGTAGAAGTCGTTTTATGTGTGATTGCTACTTCGTTAGGAGACGAATGGGTGCTGGATTCGGGGTGTTCTTATCACACGACGCCTCATAAGAACTAGTTTACTACTTACCAAGCTATAGATAGTTGTAGAGTTCTTTTGGGAAATAATGCAGTCTGTAAGGTTGTGGGGATATGGACAATTCGGATTCGGATTCACGATGGGGTGATGCGCACATTGAGGCATGTACTGGAGCTCAAGAAGAATCTTATTTTTTTTGGGACACTTGATGACATCGAGTGTAAGTACACTACTGAAGGTGGAGTACTGAAGATCTCTCGAGGTCCTATGACAATGATGAAAGGGAAGAAAGTGAATACTCTCTATCATCTACTAGGAGAAACCGTGACCAAAATCGCTACAGTTTCATCAAGAGAGTCAGGCTCTAACTTGACTCAATTATGGCATATGCGTTTGGGGCACATGAGTGAGGCAAGTATGACGATACTGAGTGAAAAGGGGTTGTTGAAGGGTCAGAAGATAAGGAATATGGACTTATGTGACCACTGCATCTATGGGAAGCAGCATCAAGTTAAGTTTACTACAGCTATTCATTCAACCAAACGACCAGTTGAATATATTCATTCAGACGTTTGGGACCCGTCTTCGGTTCCTTCGAAAGGAGGTGCCCGATATATGCTGACATTTATCAACGACTATTCGAGGAATGTATGGGTTTACTTTCTGAAGTACAAATATGATGCGTTTGATCGGTTCAAGAAATTTAAGGCATTAATTGAGAAGCAATCAGATAAGCAAATCAAGTGCTTGAGAACCGATAATGGCATGGAGTTCTGTGGTAAGGATTTTACCGATTTCTACAAGAAAGAAGGTATTGTGAGACACCGCACAGCACCTGGAACACCACAGCAGAATGGCGTGGCAGAACGGAAGAATAGAATTTTGTTTGAGCGAGCTCAATGCATGCTTTCGCATGCAGGACTTGGCAATGAATTTTGGGCCGAAGCAGTTAACATGTCGTGTTACCTGGTTAATCAATCTCCATCGTCTGCTATCAAGTAAAAGACTCCTGAGGAAGTATGGTTGGGGAAACCTGTTGCTTACTCCGGATTACGTATATTCAAATATCCTGCGTATGCTTATGCGAGTGATAGTAAGCTTAAGCCGAGGGCAAAGAAGTGCATATTTTTAGATTATGCACATGAGGTAAAAGGCTACCGACTATGATGCACCGATCCCAGATCACCCGATTTTTTAATTAGCAGAGATGTGATCTTCGATGAGATTGCAATGCTTCAACGGAGGAGTTCTGAGACACAACCAACAGAGAAGACAGATCAAGGTGTCAGTAGTGAGGTGGAGCTTCAGGTGGAGACTCCAAAGACCTCAAAGGTAACAGATGTTGATACTGCAGATGAAGCCGCAGTTCCTGAAGTCGGTGATAGTGAACAACCAGCAAAGCCGCAGCAAACTATAGCCGCAGATAGACCGAGAAGGCAAATTCAATCACCGATACTTTATGGTTATACATATATTGCTTATGTATTGACTGTAGGTGATGAGGTGGAGACAGATGAGCCTTCATCTTACTCTGAGGCAATGGCTAGTTCGGAGTCGTCAAAGTGGCTAAAGGCTATGAGTGAGGAGATTGAATCACTCCATCGAAATTAGACATGGGAGCTGGTCAAAGTACCCAATGATATAGCTAGTATAAGTACCTAGAGGGGGGTGAATAGGTATATAAAAGATTTTTCTTGATAATTGCACAATACTAGACAGTTGATAGATTTGCGACAAACAATTATCAAAGTAAGACTGAGAGAAGGAAGGAGAAAATTGAACACGCGGTTTATAATGGTTCGGCTTATTTCAAGCCTACGTCCACTCTTCTGCACTGACAGCCTATTGGCTGAATTCCACTATGAACAAAGAGATGTTACGGCGTTGTTCTTCCTTGATTTCTCGGTGTAGGTGATCTACCACACTCACTCAAGGTATCACTAAGTATAGACACTCTTTGTGTATACAATCTCGCTCAAAATGTATCGACTAATAATCAAGGTGCTTCAGACTCTGGAATTTCTCTATCGATCATGCACTAAAGCAACTAGACCATCTTCCTTTTATACTCCTTTATGCCATCATACCCGTTGGCACTTACCAAAGGAATTCCTCTAATCTACCCGTTGAACGGAATCAATCAAGAAGATCATTCGAGCTATTAAAGGAACCTGATGATAGCCCATCAATCCTGTTCGCCCATACAATCAGGATCTTGGTTTCTAAGAATAGAATCTTCCAAGAATATTTCGTCAACCATTGGATCTTCAAACGATCTTGATTATGAATAAAAGAATCCGTTATATTTATCCAGCCAAGAGATCTTCTCCAAAGGATAGGACTAAATCCTTAATCAAATACTTCGGCTTTGGATTGCCTTTGTCACTGGACTAGAAAGACTGTCAGTGAGAATAGTCTTGAGTCTTGAGTCTTGAGCATTGAGTCTGGTGATCTAAAAGTCTTCAGACTCTAAACAAAAGGTCTGCAATTATCCAAACTAGACTGATAGAAACGTTTTGTCAGCTTCAAAATATTATGGAGAGATTTCTCCAACAATCTCCCCCTTTTGATGGTGACAAAACTTTCCTGTAGATTTGAACAACTTTGACCTGCAAAACATTTCTCAAGCAATATGGCTATCTCATAAAGATTAATAAAACAACCAGACTCTACATCCATAGAAAATCGGTTAGTCTTTCATGAGTAATACCATACAAAAACACTTTATATAAATGCAATCAGTCAAATTCAAGTTCACACCCAAGTTCACTCAAGTCATACTCAAAAACAAAACAAACATATTCAAACACAAAAGAAATTTAAAGTCAAAGTTTAAAGTTCAAATTGCAATTCTCCCCCTTTTTGTCATCATTAAAAAGGTGAGAAAATAGTCAATTCTGCTTGGAAATGCGTACAATCTGGAAATCTCCCATCGATTGTACGATGCCTTCCAGCCTCTTCAAGTCTTCCCGTAGATGAGCCACCTCTTCTCCTTTGGCATTGGCTTGAATTTGAAGAGCGAGGTCTTTCATTTTATCCTCCAGGGTAACAGAAGATACTTGTCCAGCATTCTTCATGACTTGAAGTTCACAGTCCAGAGTATAGATTTGACCCCGCATTTCCAGAAGAACATCAAGGATACGATGAAAATCTGTTGTATTGTCTGTCTGTGTGCTTGCATGTGCTCTCTCGGATGGAGTGAATGCAGACAATGGACCTTCTGTGTAATCTTGCAGATTTGGTGTTGACGTATCATGTCCTTCTTCAGGTATTTGAGAAGCCTAAAAATCTTCTAGATCTGCTGGTGAGCGTCTTACACCTTCACTGTTGACAGCATGAGGTGTAGTCCTTCCTTGCTCGCCATCTCCCCTTGTCTCTAGGACCTCAAAGGGGGAAGAGTGATGGTCAGGCTCTTCAGCATCTGCAGACTTTTCTTTCTCTGCTTCTCCTTCTTCATCAGCTTCTTTCTCTTTCTCTTGCTGCTCCTCTGCTTCTCTGTTCTTTGCTTGCTCCTCTTCTTCTCTTTGTTCTCTTTCCTCTGCTTCTTTCTCTTTCATCTGATGTTCCGTCGATTTAGGTACAGAACGTCTGGTCCTTATCAAGGCAGAGATAGTGAGATCTTCCTCTTCTTCTTCATCCTCCAAAATGAGAGTTCTTTTCTTTTTGGATGGGGCACCAATGGGCTCCTTCCCTTTTCTTTTTGAGGCAGAAGGTACTGGAGTCTTCACTCTGAACTTCTCCATTGCCTTAGCAAGCTCTTTCAGACGTGTTTTTGCCAACATTTTCAGACCTACCACCATTTTGTCGCATGGTCGAACACAAAAAGTATGTGGAGGTTCAATGTTCAAGTGTTTGAAGATCTTGGTCACAAGACCTGGGTAAGGCAATTGGCCCTTGTCCTTCACCATTGCTCTGTACATGTGAAAGAGAATGGTGTGAGGGAGAGAGAACTTCTTCCATGTATTGATCGCGTACATCAATTTCACCTCGGAGTTAGACACGTCAGTCTTGGATGTAGACTTTGGCCTGATACAGTTGATCACAATTTTGTGAAGCAAGATGTTGATGGCACGCATTCTTGAGTAGGTAATTCTTCCCCCTGTATCCCTGTCTTTGACAAGCTCTAGTGTGGCACGAGCAATCGAAACTTTGATCGGTTGATAGCGTCCTCGTTCTCGTTCAACTCCAATTATGTCAGCCAACATGTCTACATCTACCACATGGTCTTGGTCTCGAACACTGAATGATATTCTATTCGCATCTAAAAAGCTAAGATTCGAATAGAAGTATGCTGTCAATTGCGCATAACCGTCTGTGGTATCGGAGCAAAATTGCTCAAGTTGAAGCAGATTGAACTTCTCCCTTAAGTTCACATTAATGGCATCCAAGAAATCGAAATCAACATTCCTAGGGTTTATCACCCCTCGTTTCAACAATCTGAAAAATAGATTCTCCTGTTCCTTCGATTTAAACAAATCCATCCTTTTTCCTTTTATCTTCGCAGCAACACCCATTCTAGGTTGAAATTCATTGAACATTTTATCATCATCGTTCCCGTCAGTCGGATTCAGTCCCGATATACGAGGGTCACTTGGAATGTTCGCAAGTGCTTCCTCAGCCTTTCCTTTGGGAGCAATTCCCAAATCCTCCATTTGTCGCAAAAAGATATACTCATTTCCATAATTCTTATCTTTAAGGAAATCATTTACGTAGTTCAGCGGAGTCCCAGTGCTCTTCAACGCACAATAGAGCTTGTAAATAAATGAGGGTTTTTGGACTCTTACAGGGTCTACGTCCTCGATTATTTCTTCCTCCGGTTGTTAACCCGCACCTTGTGGGGTAGATGGTGTTGAGTGACGTGGTGGAGAGTGAATCGGGCTCTGTTGCTGACTCGATAAATCTTCTTCTTCGGTGAGATCGAAATGGGTAGGCCCCTCCCTCATTCTCTGTGGTCCCCTGTTCGCGATTCTTGAAGACTTCCTCAAAGAAGACATCCTTCCTTGTCGTTGAAAGATTCATTTACTCGCTTTCCCAAGAAAAAATGACAACTTTCTCAAAGATGAACACGAAGTAGAGACAGGATTGGGAGGAGAATGCCTTTTAGGGTTTTGAAGTTTAAGCGAAAAAGAAAACTGTATATATATATATAACTGAGTTTAAAAAAGGAAAGATCAATCGGCACAAAGGAAAGTGAACAGACACCTCGTTTTAAAATCAATAACTGCCAAATAGAGGTTAGTCCTTCTTGAAAAGACAAGATTCCATTTTTCACGAAAATTATAAATTAACTGAACTAAAGATCGTACCTTTTCGAGTTTGAATATAATAACAACTTACAGTCTATAGCCATGAATGTCTGAGTCTGAGGGTTGGAGAGTCTCTAGACTTTAACTTCCTCAAGCTTCAAAATGTTGAGTCTGGAACGGATATGATCGAATTGATTTTTCTCCAAAGGTTTTGTGAATATATCCACTAGTTGATTTTTTGAATCAACAAATTGAATTGAGATTTCTCCATTTTGAATATGATCTCTAATGAAGTGATGTCGAATCTCTATATGCTTTGCTCTTGAATGAATGATTGGATTTTTAGTGAGATTGATTGCGCTCGTATTGTCACATCTGATCTCTGTGCATGAGTCTTCAATTCCAAAGTCTTGTAGCTGTTGTTTTATCCATAGAATTTGCGAACAGCAACTTCCAAGAGCTACATACTCAGCTTCTGTTGTTGAGAGAGCCACAGTGCTTTGTTTCCTTGAAAACCAAGACATTGTTCTGCTTCCAAGCAATTGGCAAGTTCTCGAAGTGCTCTTTCTATCGACTCTACAACCGGCCAGATCTGCGTCTGAGTATCCCAGGAGATTAAAGTCTCCCTTCTTAGGATACCAAAGACCAATACTTGAAGATGAAGCAACGTATTTGATAATACGTTTCGCAGCACTGAGATGGGATTCTCTAGGATCTGATTAAAACCTAGCACAGATGCAAACACTCAACAAAATGTTAGGTCTAGAAGCAGTAAGATAAAGAAGTGAACCAATGATACTCCTGTACAGCTTTTGATCAACTTTCTTCCCTTCTTCATCTTTGTCTATCTTCAAAGAACATGACATCGGTATGTCGGTCTTTTTGCACTTTTCCAGTCCAAACCTTTTGACAAGATCATTTGCATACTTTTCTTGATGAATGAAAGTTCCTTCCTCCATTTGTTTCACTTGGAGCCCGAGAAAGAATGTTAACTCTCCCATCATACTCATCTCAAATTCATCATGCATAGACTTTGAAAATTTCTTGCACGGACTTTCATTAGGGGATCCAAAAATAATATCATCCACATATATTTGAACAAGTAAAAAGCTTTTGTTTTCATTTTTGATAAATAAAGTAGTATCTACTTTACCTTTGACAAAACCATTCTGTATCAGGAACTTACTTAGTCTGTCGTGCCAAGCTCGAGGTGCTTGCTTTAAACCATACAAGGCCTTTTTCAGTCTAAAGACTAAGTCTGGCTTCTTTGGGTCTTCAAACCCTGGTGGTTGTTCCACGTAAACTTCCTCATGGATAAATCCATTTAGGAAGGCACTTTTAACGTCCATTTGGAATAACCTAAAATTTTTATAACAGGCAAACGCAAGTAATAGTCGAATAGCTTCTAACCTTGCTACTGGTGCGTAAGTCTCATCATAGTCTATTCCTTCTTCTTGCGTATATCCCTTGGCCACGAGTCTTGCTTTGTTTCGTACGACTTTTCCTTTCTCATTCATTTTGTTCCTAAACACCCATTTAGCTCCAATAACAGTTTTGCATTTTGGTTTAGATGTCAATTCCCAGACATCATTAATATTGAACTGTCTGAGCTCTTCTTGCATAGCTTCAATCCAACTTTCATCAACTAAAGCTTCTTCTATGCTCTTTGGCTCAATTTCAGAAATGAGAGCCACAACACTAGACTCTTCACGCCTTTTAGATCTGGTGCGAATTCCTTCATTGATTTCGCCGATAATGAGATCTTTGGGATGACTGGACTTATGCTTTCAGTTACTAGTTGATTTATCTGGTTGATGATCTCTTTCTTTATTTGAATCTTCACGAACAGCTTGATGCTGGTCTTCTAGAGTCTGAGATGCTTCTTGAGTTGTAAGCTTTGGAGGGTCTAGAGCAGGTTCAGACTCTTTATGATGAGTCAGACTGGATTCATCTTGCATAGAGTCTTGAAATTTGACATTCATTGACTCCTCCACAGACTGGCTCTTCTTGTTATAGACTCTGTAGACTTTGCTTGATGTAGAATATCCAAGGAAGATGCCTTCATCTGATCTTTCTTCAAACTTACCAACTCGATCTTTTGCATTTTTCAAAATAAAGCATTTGCAACCGAACACATGAAAGTATGAAACAATAGGCTTCTTACCTTTGAATAACTCATAAGAGGTTTTCTCTAGAATAGGTCTTAAGAAGACTTTATTAATGATATAGCACGCTGTTGAAACAACTTCAGCCCAAAATCGTGAATAAATCTTACTTTCAATTAAAAGAGTTCTAGCCATTTCTTGAAGAAATCTATTCTTTCTTTCCACAACTCTATTTTGCTCGGAGTATATGGAGAAGAGAACATATGCTTAAAGCCAGATTCATCACAAAATTTTGTAAAATATTGTTTTTTCAAATTCACCTCCATGATCTGTTCTTATACTTGAGATAACACATCCTTTTTCATTTTGAACCTTTTTAGCAAATTTTTCAAAATACGAGAAGGTTTCGGACTTACTTGCAAGGAAATATACCCAAGTAAAGCGGGAGTAATCGTCCACAATTACTAGGCAATATTTCTTACCTCCAATGCTCGGGTTAAGTTGGTCCGAAGAGATCCATGTGCAGCAATTGTAGTACATGATTAGTAGAAACATGATTTGTTGGCTTAAATGAATTTCTTACCTGCTTTCCCAGAATACATGGAGTGCATGGATCGAACTTTTGGTATGGTAATTTAGGTAGACCTCAAACAAGCTGCTTTGATGAAATTTTGGCTAATTGCTTCATGTTGACATGACCAAGCTTTCTGTGCCATAAGCTTGCTTCATCTTGAATTGATATTAAGCATTGCGATTCATTTGGTTTCACGTCTAAGAGGTAGATATTTCCATGTCTTCGACCCATGAAAGACTGAGTAGAGTCTTTACTGATTCCAGAACATGTTCCTTCTTGAAAGAAGATCTTGAAACCAGTATCACACAATTGGCTAATGCTGAGAAGATTGTAATTGAGTCCTTCCACTAGAGAAACATTGCTTATTGTGAGATTTCCAATTTTCACAGTTCCAAATCCCACAATACTTCCTTTGTTGTTTCCTCCAAATGAAACTTTTCCACCATTTACTTGAACAAGCTTTATGAAGCAATTTGACTCTCCTGTCATGTGTCTTAAGCATCCACTGTCAAGATACCACTTTACCTTTTTGTTGACGGAGACCTGCATTTAAAAGAGAGTCTCAAGCTTTCTTTGGTACCCAAATTTTCTTAGGTCCTTTAGTGTTAGTAAGATAAACATTATTAGCTCATACTTTCTTAACAGGTTTCCAAACCATATGACACTCTTTTTCAAAGTGATTCGAACTGTTGCACTTTGAACCTCTGAGGGCATTTCGACTTACAGACTTTACAAAAACTTTCTTGAAATGATTTTTGTAAGCATCTCTCGAGGGTCTTTTCTTAATTCTTTCTTTTACTTTAGGAAAATCAATCAAGGGAATTGTTTCTGCTGTCATACCTAGACGGACTTATTGAAGTAAGGTCTTTGAGCTGAAAGAATTTTTTTTCAAGTTTTTCGGACCCTATTGAAAATTTCTTTGAAATATTTGATAAGTCATTTTTTAAAAGGGCATTTTCTTTTAAAAGATTATCTTCATTTTCTTTAAGAGTGAAAACATTCAAGTCTAAACTTTTAACTCTTTCTTCTAAAACGTTTTCATTTTGTTTTAGAGCTGAGTTTTCCTTTTTAAGTTCGGAAATTCTTTTGAGAGAAGTCTTGAGACTAAAACACAATTCATCAATGTATTTAGAAACTTTAACAGGAATTTTAAAATTACTTGCCTCAAATTCACTGTCTGAGTCTGATCCAGATAAGTCCGAGTCGATTGTGCCATCAAACACAAGTTGGCATATTCATCATCACTTTCTTCACACTCTATATCACTCCATGTTTCGGCTTTAAGAGCTTTACGAAACTTTTCAGCTTTTCCTCTCTTCTTCTTTAGAAGAGGACAGTTGGGTCTGATGTGTCCCTTTTTCTTACATTCAAAGCAAACTACATCTTTGTTTAGTTCCTCATCATCAACAGACTTGGTCTGCTGTCTTTGAAAACTTTGTTTCTTTGAGTTGAACCTTCTTCCTTTTCTATTCAGCTTTCGAATCTTTTTATCATAAGAGCAAGCTCCTCATCGTCCAGATCATCTTCGAATCTGTATCATCAGAATCATCATTTGATTTTAATGCAATGGATTTCTTACCTTTTGGATCTTCGTCTTCATTAACTCGTTCCACTTCATAAGATCAAGAGTTCCAATCAAATCGTCGACAGATAGTGGCATAATTCTTTGCGTCTCTCTTATTGAAGTCTTTATGTGATTCCAATCCTTGGAGAGTCCACGCAATAGCTTGTTTACCTTCATGGGATCAGAAATTTTTTGTCCTTGATTCTCAAGACCATTGACAATATCTCAAAACGGCTAAACATGTCGGTTATAGATTCTCCTGGTTTCATTTTGAAGGCTTCATATTGACCGAGGAGAATGTTAATTCTGGTCTCCTTCACGCGATCTATTCCTTCATAGGTGATATGTAATCTGTCACAAACTTCTTTTGCTGTAACACAAGAAGATATTCTGTTATATTCAGTTGGTGACAAAGCACAATATAAAGAGTAAATTGCTTTTGCATCAAGTGCTTGTCTCTTGATTATTTCTTCCTGAGTCATTCCGCTGGTCTCAACAGTTTCTTTCCCTCTCTCAGAAACTGATGCGACTGTAGGAGTAATTCATCTTTCTACAACGTCCCATTCCAGAGGATCATTTGATCGTAGGAAAGCTTTCATCTTGTTCTTCCAGATGTTGTAATCATTTCCATCAAAGTAGAGTGGTCTGGTATTGCTTTGCCTTTCCACCAGCCCTAGTGCTAGCATACTAGCCATGGATCTTTTACTCTAAAGTAAAACACTTCAAATAAAGTAAGTACACGAGCTCTGATACCAATTGATATAGCTAGTATAAGTACCTAGAGGGGGTGAATAGGTATATAAAAGATTTTTCTTGATAATTGCACAATACTAGACAGTTGATAGATTTGCGACAAACAATGATCAAAGTAAGACTGAGAGAAGGAAGGAGAAAATTGAACACGCGGTTTATAGTGGTTCGGCTTATTTCAAGCCTACGTCCACTCTTCTACACTGACAGCCTATTGGCTGGATTCCACTATGAACAAAGAGATGTTACAGCGTTGTTCTTCCTTGATTTCTCGGTGTAGGTGATCTACCACACTCGCTCAAGGTATCACTAAGTATAGACACTCTTTGTGTATACAATCTCGCTCAAAATGTATCGACTAATAATCAAGGTACTTCAAACTCTGGAATTTCTCTATCGATCATGCACTAAAGCAACTAGAACGTCTTCCTTTTATACTCCTTTATGCCATCATACCCGTTGGCACTTACCAAAGGAATTCCTCCAATCTACCGGTTGGACGGAATCAATCAAGAAGATCATTCGAGCTATTAAAGGAACCTGACGATAGCCCATCAATCATATTCGCCCATACAATCAGGATCTTGGTTTCCAAGAATAGAACCTTCCAAGAATATTTCGTCGACCATTGGATCTTCAAACGATCTTGATTATGAATAAAAGAATCCGTTATATTTATCCAGCCAAGAGATCTTCTCCAGAGGATAGGACTAAATCCTCAACCAAATACTTCGGCTCTGGATTGCCTTCGTCACTGGACTAGAAAGACTGTCAGTGAGAATAGTCTTGAGTCTTGAGTCTTGAGCGCTAAGTCTGGTGATATGAAAGTCTTCAGACTCTAAACAGAAGGTCTGCAATTATCCAGACTAGATTGATAGAAACGTTTTTTCAGCTTCAAAATATTCCAAAGAGATTTCTCCAACACCCAAGAGCCAAAAGATTATCGAAAGTAAATAGGTCTTTAAACGAAGAGAGGGTATTCCCGGTGTCGAGACAGCGAGATATAAGGCAAGACTTGTGGCAAAGGAATATACACAGCGTGAGGGCATCGACTACAATGAGGTGTTCTCTCTTGTGGTAAGACATACTTCTATTTGTGTTTTACTTGCCTTAGTTGCTTCGCAAAATCTCAAGTTAAAGCAACTAGATGTGAAAACTATGTTTCTTCACAGTGAGTTGGAGGAGCAGATTTACATGAGGCAACCAAATGGATTTGCTATTCCGGGTAAGGAAAATCATGTTTGCTTGTTAAAGAAATCTTTGTATGGGCTGAAACAATCTCCTAGACAGTGGTATAAACGTTTTAATACTTTCATGGCTAGTCAAGACTACACAAAAAGTTAGATGAATAGCTGCGTTTACTATAGGAGATTGGAGAATGGTTCTTTGATTTATCTACTCTTATATGTTGATGATATGCTGATAGCAGCTAAGAATATGTATGATATTAATGTGCTAAAGAGGCAATTAAATGCTGAATTTGAGATGAAAGATTTAGGTGCTGCAAAGAAAAATATGGATATGGAGATTTTACGTAACAAGATTGCAGGAGTTTTACATCTATCTCAAAAGAAATATATTGAGAAGATCGTAGCACGTTTTAATATGCAGTCGGCAAAATCTGTAGGTACACCTTTAGCGAAGCACTTTCAACTTTCAGATAAATTATCACCGTAGACCGAGGAGGAGGAGGAACATATGTCTCATGTTCTTTATTCTAGTGCCGTGAGTAGTATTATGTATGCTATGGTATGCACTAGACCTGATATTTTACAAGCTGTGAGCGTGGTTAGTCGCTATATGAAGCATCCTGGTAAAGCTCATTGGGAAGCTGTGAAGTGGATCCTTAGATATTTGAAGGGGATAACAGACGTGGGTATAGTATATTGGAGGGACAGTAATGGCAGTGAGACCACTAGTTTTGTGGATTTGGATCATGCTGGTGGCTTGGATGATCGCAGATCTTTAGCAGGGTACGTGTTTACGCTAACGGGTGGTGCAGTTAGTTGGAAAGCGTCCTTACAGGATCACATTGGCTTATCTTCGACTGAAGCAGAGTACATTGCACTAACCTTTATAGCGAAGGAGACGATATGGTTACAAGGTTTACTTTCGGACTTTGGGTTAAAACGGAGAAATGTGGATATACACTGTGATAACCAAGTTACGATATATTTGGCAAATAATCCAGTCTATCACGAGCGAACGAAGCATATCAACATCAGGTACCACTTCATCCGAGATGTCTTAGCTAAGGGTAATGTTACTGTTAAAAAGATTGCTACAGCAGATAACCTGACAAACATGATGACTAAGGGCGCGTTTGGTAACGATTCTGTTCCCGGGAACTGATTCTGATCAAAAATGATTATTTCTGATTCTGTTCCCGGGAACTGATTCTAAGTAAAAAAACGCGTTTGGTAACAAATAAAATTTCTGATTCTGGAATAGAAAAATAATAGAAACGCGTTTGGTAACTATATAAAATTTATATTCCAATTCTTTTTTTAATTACCTTTTTAGATTAAAATAAATTTGATATTGAATTTTCATAAACCATTCACTGATTAATTATATTCTTATACTAAGTAATAAAAATATTAACTAATCAATTTTTATTATATAGTAAATAATAAACCATAGTATAAACTATACTAATATCCCTACAATATGTAATAAATAAAAATACTAAATTATAACATAAAATTAAATATGTATTCTATATACAACAAATATATATTTCATACTAGGAAGAAATAAAAATAAAATATAGAAATAATTTTTTTTTTTGATTCGGCACTTTTGATTCTCTTTTTTGATTCTCGGACGGAGAATTATATTTTTTCTGATTCTGAATTCTTGTCCAAAACTGATTCTTGGAGTAAATTTGTTCCCAGAATCAGTTTTGGACAAAAAATTTACCAAACGCAATTTTGTTCCTAAACTGATTCTGAGAACAAAAAATCATAATCAGACACTGTTTGGATGGTTGCCAAACAGGGCCTAAGTCTGTTCCTTTGGCGAAGCTCAAGCTCTACTCGAGCTCTATTGGCGTCTGTGAAGAGTGAGCGCCCGTCGGGGCGTTGGGAGAGCAACATAGATAATGAGCACTATAAATTGGTTTCAAATATCGAGCCAAGGTGGAGAATTGTTAAATTATGACTCGAGTTTGAGTATTTACAAAACGCGATTTGCTAGATTTACAAAAGAGGAAAGTTTCTTCATAATCCGAAAAAGGAAATCAGATTTGGTGTGAAGCTTCGAAACTCCTCTACACGCGCAAGAAGTCGTCCAAGCACAAAGCCTTCTACACAAAGAAGTCCATCTGCATGTAAAAACCAGAAGTGGTAGGGCCCAAGGTCAAAAGTTTGACCTTGGGCACACACACATATAAAAGATATATTCTTTTGCAAGTAAAAGTAGCCGCCGAAGCCTCTGTGAAAGAAACCCTAAGTAGCCGCTCAACGTCCGCCAAAGCCCTACGTACGTGAGAAGATGTCCACGCCGCTTGAAGAAGATCCGCAAGATCTTGAAGCCTCGCGAAGCCGTACGAAGAGAGTTTGTGACGCGGTAATTTTGTGCCGTGAGTTTATTCCCAAGTGAGTTATTTATTTATAAACACTTTAGGTTTGAGGTTAAATCTAGGTGTGAGAAACACTTGAGCGATTGAGCGATTGTAAACTCTGATACTTCGATTATAGTGGATTATTTGCTGCTGGCTCTCCCCATGGACGTAGGTACCGATACTCAGACCGAACCACGTAAATTCCTAGTGTTCTTATTTTTCTCGTTTATTTTCTCTGGTGATTTCGCGTTGACGTAAATTGCAAGATTCTGTCGTTTCCGCATATTATATCCCGACACTCAGGTTATTGGCTTTATCATGCACCGGCACAAGATTGTATTGTGAAGCAGGTCTGCTACTGCTGCTGCTACTACTACTACTGTTGCTACTATTACTATCATCAACAAAGTGTAGCTTTACTATACAATGTACTATTTCAAAAAAAAATTAATTATACTTAGGGAGAAATAAGAGAGAACATTTTATAGAGGTGTTGGTTGTTTCTTACAAATACAGACCCTCGGGTAATAAGAAGGGACCTTTGTATGGTACATAACTTGCATAACTTGTTTGTTTGCTATACGAATATGTGGAAAATAGCAAAATGAAGGCTTATATTGTTAATTGATAGATTTTGATGAAAGAAAGCCACTTTTAATCTACAGAAAGAAAGATGTGCTTTAATAATTGTATATAAATACGTTGTATATCAATATGCATTTTATGTTCATTTATAGATTTTAGTTTTTCCACATCCAATTTATGATCATGCCATTTTCAAAGGAACTAAATAAACAGCTAATGAAAATTCCAGTGGCGTTGCATACTGCAATTTTCCAAGTCCTTCATCTTCTTCCAACACATTTATCTTTTGCTGGCGAATTATAGAAACTTTTACTCATTGCAGAAAGAGACTACCAGCAAGAAATAGAAGAGGATCGACACCGGCCAAATCGATCAGCTTTAGGCAATGATGCTTCAACCGGAGTCTCAAGACTTTATTCTTTTGCGATATGTGAGTTTGAAAATGTGGAGCGCCAGCTTGTGTTTTGTGTTCAACTCTTAGTATATCACGAATGCTTATTAATTGCAATTTCTCTCTAAGATTGGACCTTACCATTATCTTGAAACCGACTCACTGATAGGAGAACAGTAACAATTTGAACAATATCGAATTAGCGTAGCGAAATAAAATAATATCTCCTCTTGTATAAACCTAATAGGAATCGATATAGTAAAGTAAAATAAATACCAAGCACGCGAACACAAGACGATTTTTTTACATGGAAAACCTCCTCGGTGTGAAGAGATCAAAAACCACGAGACCGGAGTCCACCTGAAATTCTTCACTATCAACAAAATTGGGTGAACAATGTTCTTCTCTAGCAAATACTAGAGGTACATAGCAGCAAAGATCTCAAGAATATAATTATTGGCAATACACATGAATTTCACAAGAGATCAAGGATAAATCTGACCAAAAACGCAGGTTTTGATCAATCTACGAAAAACCTGATGTAAAGAGCTTCAAACGAAAATCAAACCGTTCAAATTCGAGAAAATTGCGCCACAAACATACTGACAAAATTTCAGCTCAATTGAACCACAAATCAATCTCCGATGTTAGCTTGATGTAAATCAGATATTGCCCAAATTCCCAGATTTTATACTTTCTCTTTTTCTCTTGTTACTATTTCCTTTTGCATCTACCACTTTATAAAGATAATGAAAAACCTTATTTCTCCATATGATTTACCATATAGGCTCAAGCCTTTTTTGGACTTGCAACTCATTAGGCTTTCTCCACATAGGAGTGAACCCATCTAACAAATCTCCCCCTCATGACAATGTGGAAGGATTCACCATCCCTGCTATCAATTGGCAATGTTCAAGCTTATCTCTTGGTAGAGTCTTCGTCATCATATCAGAACCATTATGATCCATATGAATTTTTTCAAGTTCCAACAACTTTTCATCTAGAACATCCATTATCCAATGATATCTAACATCAATATGCTTTGATTATCACAAAATAGCACATACCTCTTTTGCTTGAACCCAAGTTCTTCTAAGAACTTCTTCATCCATAGCATCTTTTTACTAGCTTCAGTCGCTGCAATAAATTCAGCTTCGGTTATAGAAAGTGCAACACACTTCTGCAATCTTGACTTCCATGACACAACTCCACCCACAAAAGAAATCAAATAACCAGAAGTAGATTTACGAGCATCAATATTTCCTGCCAAGTCGGAATCTGTGTATCCAACTAACTCAAGTTTCCCGGTCCTGAAACTGAGTTTCAAATTTGAAGTTCCCCAAAGATACCTCATAATTCACTTCACTGCATTCTAGTGCTCTCTGCTTGGATTTGACAAATAGCAACTAACAACGCCAACTGTGTGCACCAAGTCTGGGCGTGTACATACCATCGCATACATTAAGCTTCCTACAGCTGAGGCATATGGAACACTTTCCATATCTTTATTCTCTTTATCAGTCGTAGGACTTTGCTTTATATTTAACTTAAAGTGGGCAACGACAGGAGTACTAACCACTTTAGCCTTGTCCATGTAAAATTTCTGAAGTATCTTATCGATATAATTCTATTGCGACAAAAACAACTTCTTAGCATCTCTGCTTCAAGTAATTCTAATGCCAAGAATTTGCTTCACCAAGCCCAAGTCTTTCATGGCAAAAGACTTACTTAACTGTTTCTTCAATAACTTAATTCTTGAAGCATTCCTGCCAACAATCAGCATATCATCAACATAAAGTAAAATAATAATAAAGCCATCATTAGAAAAATTTTGGACAAACACACAGTTATCCGAGAAAGTCTTCTTATAGCCTTATTCTGTTATAACTGACGCAAACTTTTTGTACCACTACCTCGGTGCTTGTTTTAAGTCATAAAGACTTTTCTTCAATTTGCACACATAATCCTCTTTCCCTTTCACTTTAAAACCCTCAGGTTGTTCCATGTATATCTCTTCCTCACCATGTAGGAAGGCCGTTTTAACATCCATTTGCTTAATTTCCAAGTCTAGGGTAGTTGCCAAGCCTACTATCATACGGATAGAAGACATTTCATTACCGGAGAAAATATATCATCAAAATCAATCCCCTTTCTCTGACCGAATCCCTTAACAACCAATCTAGCTTTGTACCATGGTTGTGAAATATGTCCATCTTACTTCAACCTACATACCCACTTGTTTTTCAAAGATCTTTTACCTTTAGGTAACTTCACCAACTCAAAAGTATAATTATCATAAAGTGACTGTATCTCACCTCGCATAGCATCAAACCAATTACTTTTGTACTCATCTTTTATTGCTTCTACATAGCACTTCGGTTCACCTGCATCAGTTAATAATATATACTCATCTTCATAATACCTAGTGGAAGGTCATCGGTCTCTAACGGATTTCCGGACTAGAACGTCCAGTAGAACATCTAATTGAGCCTCTGGTTCAAGAATAGTATTATATGTTTCAACATGTTCAAGAACATGTGCGCTATTTGAAACATTGACTTCCTGCTGCTCTTCATCAACCAGTGTAGGAATATTTGTAAGAGGAATTGGATCCAAATCAACCAAATTATCACTAACCTATGGTGCTGAAATCATCTCTGCTTTCTCAATATCCTCTATTGTTTGATCTTCCATAAACACAACGTCTCTGCTTCTTACAATTTTCTTTGCAACCGGATTATAAAATTTGTAGCCAAGCATATCCTGTCCATAACCAATAAATATGCATTGTCGTGTTTTCACATCAGGTTTAGACATCTCATCTTTGAGAATATGCACAAATGCTTTGCACCCAAAGACACGCAAATGATTATAAGAAACATCTTTGCCTGTCCAAATTTGTTGCGATCAAATTTTCGAGTGATCCACCTAGGATGTGGCTAATGAATTGTTAAGCCTAAACTTAACTCGGGCTCTCTCAAGCCCATACTAATTCGCGACTTAGGTTCAAGTTCTTAACATGCAAAATGATTTTTTAATTAGGAGTCGCCACTAATCTATTTTTGGTGGGTCGATTAGAAACCCAAGTAAAGTAACATAAGTTTTACTTTACTCCTATGAACCAGAAACTATGGGTACGGGGACTTGATTACACTAGATTTCTCTAATGTCCTTTTGATACCATTCCTTTATTTTCAAAAATGTTTTTGAAGGCAACTTAAATTGATTTTAAATCTATTTCCCTAACGTGTGAGGTGTAGCAATCATACGCTTGTAAAAAACCACCAATTTAGCACCCAAATAAACAATGAATAAATTGCTAAACTTACCTCAAAGCAACGAAAGTATCTACAATGTTAAATCAGAATTCACATTAACAGTCATAGATATGATTTCTAATTAACGTGCAATTTCTTCTTCTTTTTTCACTTGATTAATGAAAATCATGCAATATACAATGCAATATAACTAAATGACCTAATTCTAATGACATGTAATTTCTAATTAAATGGACCTAGCAATATAGCTAAATGACTTGCATTTCATGAATATAATCCAAATGACATACACATGACATTTTTTCATTTTTCCTAAAAAATGCAATATATCCCAAAGAATTGAACTAATTTATGCTAAGACATTTTTTTGTATTTTTCATGAAATTCGAAATTATAAAAAAAAATGTGAAAATTATCTACCTAAATTAAAATGCCATCTAATTTGTATTAGGAATGAAGTTAAATCGTAATTTAAACTAAGATGTTATCCTAACTTAGAAATCCCTAACTAAAATGCAATATATCTAAAATTATCTAAACTTATAATAAATAAAAAAAAAAACTAACATCTAAAATTAAGTTACATGCAATTTTACCCTAAAATGCAATGACAGAGGATGCCCTAATTCTAGATTTTCTTTTTTTCCTTTTTAGTTAATTTCGAAATTTAAAAGGAATGTCAAATGATTAAACATGCAATTTTAGCTAATGAAACAAAAATCCAACATCCTAAATTTATGTTTTTTTTTTTTTATTTCAACAATTCATGATAAATAAAATGCTTAATCTAAATATGCAAATAACCTAAAGCATGCAATATTCTAACACAAACATATTTCAAGATAACTAAAGTAATCAAGACAAGATAGACCATTCAAAATCATTAAAAATATCACATATCGTTGGATCGAGGGATAATGTTTATTAGTAAAATCGATAAATTGATCTTAAGCGCTAAATATCAAAATATCGATTTTATTCTCGCTGATTAATTGTTTAAATCTAAAGCGCTTATAGATGAAATAAAAAACCTGAAGACGGTTTCTTGAATCAAGTATATTGGAATTTCAATCATACATTAAAGACTAATTATACTAAAAAACAAAATAAAGTAAAATAAAATAAAAATAAAATGAACTAAAAAAAATTACCTGATGTGTTTCCTTTTTTTTCCTTTTTTCAAAATTGGGCTTGGCAACTTGGGGCCCAGCCAAGTTGGCTGATCGGAGGTCTAGCAGGGGGGTCGTGGTCGGAGGAACATGGTCACCGGGGCTCCGGCGAGGGGACCGGCGGAGGAGTGGTCGTCGGACATGGCAACCAGGGCAGTAGGCGCGTAGCAAGCAGCGATTGGTGGTGGCGTCGCTCAGGGGGCTCGGAGCGGCGTGCAAGGGGGCCGGCGATCAGTTCAGGCCCTACTAGCGTCGGGGGCAGCGGCGTTGAGCAGAGGCGGCGTTGGGCTTGCGGGTGTTGCAGGTCGCGCGGCGAGGGGTTGCAGGTGGAGTGGCCGTGCGGCGAACAGCGAGCTAAGGCGCTATAGAACAGATGCAGCGACAATCAAGGCGGAAACGGCAAACCAGCAGCCGCAGCTTCGAAGGTGCGAGCGCGGCAGGGCCAGCGGCTTCGTGGCTCCTGGGCAACCCTGGCGGAGGCGCGAGCGAGGCGAACGCGACGATCGGCGTTGGGTAAGCAAAGGTGCTACAGGGGCGTCAGTTTGAGCAGAGGGAAGCTTGGCAACCTAATCTGGCGTCGCAAGTCGGCAACAGTGGTGGCGGACACAGTGTGGAACTTCGGGCAGCGAGCATCTCGGTGGCGCGGCGAGCGCGATGCAGTGGCGCAGCGATAGAGGCGACAAAGCCGAACCACTGTGGCGTCGGGCAGATCGCGGGCGGCGGGTCGTCGCGAGGAGTCGAGTGGTGGTAGCTGGTGCAGGCGTGGTGGGCTTCGACTACGGGGCTGGCGGCTACTAATGGTGGCGATAGAAACTCGGCTTTAGGTCAGGCGGAGCAGGAGCAACGTCGGAAGCGCAGGTTGCAGCAGCGACCAGCA
Organism: Eucalyptus paniculata subsp. matutina; assembly: GCA_017140255.1. Taxonomy (NCBI): domain Eukaryota; kingdom Viridiplantae; phylum Streptophyta; class Magnoliopsida; order Myrtales; family Myrtaceae; genus Eucalyptus; species Eucalyptus paniculata. Next base: position 31,460,143 of record CM029444.1, on the reverse strand, counting down.
GACTTCGAGTGTGCAGCAACCGGCTCGAGTTGCTGCTGCAACAGCGGTGACCGGTGAAGGAACGAAGAGCAGCGGTGGTGCGCGGTGATCGCGGACGAGCGGCAACACCGTGCAACGGCATGAGTAGCAGAGGCTTTGAGCGGCTGGGGGCGGAGCGCAGCAACGAAGAAGATGAACAGCCACTCCTCTTTTTTCTTTTTTTATTTTTTTTCCGCTACACCAAGTCCTCTCACGTCTCTCTGCTGTCTTGTGTCTTTTGTTTTCTTTTCTTTTTGACTTTTTGACCCAAAAAACAAAGAAACCCCCCTTTTTCGTGGGTGAACCGAGGGCCTTTTCTCTCTTTTTTTATCGTGTCTTCCTCGAATGAAGAGAAGTCTCTTCGACGGAATATAAAAAAAAAATCTCGTGTGGCCGTATGTATCAATATGTGTGGCCTCCTCAAATTTGTACGCGAACAAGACATTTTATAGGAGAAAAAATTGAATCCATGTTGCATATTTTGTCTCCAATTTCGCTTGCGCATAATACCTTAAATATATCGTTGAAATATACTTATTCGCACAATATACTTTTGCATTTTTTCGCATATTCCATCCAAAAAAATTTCATTTTCGAACAATATACTTTTTGCATTTTTTCGCATATTGGGTGAGTTTAACCCTCCACGTAGGCGGTGGGTTAAACCATTCAGCGGTTGACGCGTGGCGCCACGTAGGCGAGGGCGTCAGACGTTCAAAATTCACGCGGGCCGTGTGTAGGGCCCACCACTCTGACGCTCCCTGCTCTGCTCTCCTCTGCGACGCCTGAGGCCCCTGTCGAATCGTCCTCTCTCTCCTCTCTCTCTCTCTCTCTCTCCCTACTCCGTTCCGTTCCGTTGCGGAGGAGAACAAAAAGGTCGCACAGCTGCTTCTCTTCCCCCTCCTCTACTATCTCTCTCCATTCTCACCGACGAGCTCTCTCTCTCCATTCTCGACTCCGACGCCCCCGACTCCGACGCTCCTCAAGACGGTTGCCTTGGACGCCGACGACGCCGCCTCTGCCTCCGCCCCCGACGCCCTCTTGCGACTCCGACACCCCCGACTCCAACGCTCCTCAAGGCGGTTGCCTCGAAAGCCGACGACGCCGCCTCCGCCTCCGCCCCCGACGCCCTCTCGCGACTCCGAAACTCCTCAAGGCGGTTGCCTCGGACGCCAACGACGCCGCCTCCGCCTCTGCCCCCGACGCCCTCTCGCGACTCCAACTCCGAAGCCGACGACGACGCCTCCGCCTCCGCCCCCGCCTTCGCCCCTGACACCGACGTCAAGGCCGACGCCCTCCGCTTCCGCTTCGGCGAGGGACATCGACGACCTGCCGAAGAACGCGGCCAACTATCCTGTCGGTCCTTTTGGCACGAAGGTTAGCCTCATAGAGTGGATTGCGAATCCGAGATCTGCATTTTATCTCTTCGACATGTATTCTTACCATGAGATGTGATAGTTTGTGTCTATAGACTGATCTGTTTACACTTGGAGTGCATTATTGGTCTCATGCTGCTTTTGATAGTTGTATTTTACTTATTATTTAATCATTGTTCGTTTGATGCGCTACAGTAACGTCTCGCGTTTGATGTTTATATATGGATCTTCGCGCTGATGAGTTCCTTTCCATTTTGTGAAGACATTCAAGTCAGAAGACTGCGGTTATAGGCACTTCTAAATATTTGAATGGGAGAGTTTTTTGGTTTTTCTGAGAATGTTAGATTAGTTAATCGCTATATGTTCAAATGGTGCGGATGTTTTGTCTTTTCTGTTTCTGAACGATCGCTTGCTGTGAACTCATGCTGTCACTTTGCATTCAATTTGTCGATCCAGTGAAACAAAGTTAAGTACAATTGACTGTTGTTTTTCCCTATTTGGTAAGTGCTTATCACAAAATGAAATCATTGGCTCAACAGGACCAGTAAAGCTACATTGACCAATAATTTTGATCAGAACAGTATAGAATTTTTGGTCAATTATGCATTGTGAAAGTGCGATTTGGAGGCTTTACGTGCATTCTTATGATATTGGTCAGTAAACAGAAAATGCAACTCAGTGCTGGGAGTTTATAAAGTTGTAGAGGCATGTCGCTTGCTGATTGTTCATTTGCGAGTCCAAGTTTGACAACCAACGAAAGCTGTTTACCATTGATTATCGAGTTAAGGTAGGAGCCTGGATTTCCTGGAGAAAATGGTTCCTCAATTACTACAGACATCAGCATAAATCCTCACTAATCATTTGCTCCATCATGCAAGAACGAGGACGAAGCAGCTGCAAAAGAAAAGGAGAGAGAATGCCACGATGAACACCAAGCAAAGTACTAACTTCTCAAGCAAAGAAAGAAGATGCTTCCTCTATGTTCTTCCCAAGGTTAGTCGTTCTTCACCCCCACAAAAAAGGAAAATTAAAGATTTAAATGCATGGAGTGTTTTATAAATATCAGCGGCTCTGTTTTTTAACTTCCCATCCCTTAGACCTGATAATAGAATGTTACATATTTTTTTTCCGATTCGGGCATCATTAGAATTTTCCTTGGGTCATTTCTGTATGTGGTAGAATATCGATTCTGTCTCGTGTACTTCTTTTCTTGCGGAGTTTCTGGTGTTTCATCCAAGGTTGGTTGGGTCTCCTAACTTCATCTGGATTCGTGCATGATATCGATCTCATTTAATATTTGCCTCGGAATCATGGGTTGACAATTTGACATGATGTTATCTTCTTCATTATGTTGTTGTTTTCTCCAATCCTGATAAATGATCTGGCATAACTGTAGATGATTCTTGTTTTTAGTATGGTCAGTTCGATCTGGGCAGTGACTTTCTGTTGATTCAGTTGCTATGGAAACTGAATGAATGGATTGCCCAGTTCTTCTATCCTTTTTCCCCGAGTGTTCGTTTCAAAATGAGGTCCCAAGGTAATGGATAGATATATATATATATATATATATATATGCATATCATTATATTTGTGTTGGCTTGTATTAGGACATGAACATCCACAGTCTATACAGCAAGAGTTTGATTTCTGCCTTGATTTCCCTGTTTAATTCAAAAATTTCTTCTCTGCTTGGAAATTGCTGTGGCTCGAAGAATTGTCAGTAACAATCAACCTTTTGATCCCAAATCTCTCTTTACGCAGTTATGCATCATATCAGAGGCTGCAATATGCAATTGTATAATATCTGTCTCAAGTCATCTCTATTCTTTTCTTATATTTCTGGGCCTTTTTTTTGGCATTTGTTGTCGATTCTAGCAAATACTCTTTTTAAGTGCTGGATTTTAGGGGAGAGAAGAAAAATAACTGAATCATTGGCTGGAATGTGGTCATTTTGGCACATTGCAATATTTAAATTTGTTGTTGGGAAATGCATAATGTAATTGCAGAGCCAGATGTCCCTGCGTAGAAGGGTTGAGGATTCTATTATGCCAAGCCTGCTGTTGAGTGATTCGACCCATGCAAGCATAACTGCTAATGGTGACATGATATTGTCAATGTGTTCTGTGACATGTCATATCAGATTCATATCCACTTTTTGATAGATTGTTGACAATGGTGATAGGCATGATACAGATTGGAGTTCAATCCTTGATGTGAATAATCCTCCAACATGATGTCTTCTGTAAATCAATCCTGGCATTTTCATGGGTTCTTGTTTGGTTCCAGAAAAATTTTAGCAATAGTTTTGAGCAAAAGGAAACTGTGAGCTAGACGTTCTTTTGCCATGGTTCGAGAGTGGAATTGCATCTAACAATGATCATTGTCTTGATCCTTCCTAATCACAAGGGCACACCATATATCACAGCTTAACTGTTATCGCCCAACAGCTTGTATGCATTTCTAGGAATGGCTTTGTACATCATGAATCCATAAGCTTGATGGACTTCCGCTTTCTTGTTCTAGTTATGGGAACAACTTGCGTTTTGTGCCATAAAACTTCGACTCCCACTTTTTTTGCCACGAGCATCTGTTGTCTAGTTAAGGGTTAACACCGTAATGCCAATGTTATTAGAATCTCACTTTCTCTTATTTGACTTTCCATCGTGCTAGGAAAGTTTCAATGTATAGGTTAATCTAGCCAGTTTGTTGGGAGAAACATGACCACTGGACTGACTCGTAAAGTTCGGCTAGTCAAGTGTCCAAAATGTTGGCAGCTTCTTCCAGAGCCAGCGGATGTTTCTGTGTACCAATGTGGTGGATGCAGCGCTGTCCTTCGAGGAAAAAATGTCAACTTAGTGTATGAATTATTAGGTTTACAAATTGATGCGTGCCCTTGCTAATTTTATTATGTGGTCACTTATTTCAAGCATCATCTTCACCCTTTAAATAATTAGGTATTCTGATTTGTATTCTTCATCGTGGATGCTTTTAGATGGTGTCTTTCTCAGCAATTGTAGAGCATCTCTTCCATCGGATTGATTCTTAAGCTGAAAGGATTTGAAATACATTAACTGCAAATGAGTCCAAATATTTGTGGGGATTGGTATGAACTTGTGATGGTACAAGCTTTTCCTTTTTTTAATTGTTTGTGTTTATTTGAACAATACCTAGTCCATTAACTGGATAATTACACTGTGAATATTGTAGTTAAATTTTTAGAGCAATTTTATCAATTAAGCATTTCATAGATGGATCTCAACTTCTCTAAATAAGTGCTAGGCATTTGTGTCATGGGGATAAAGTGATTGGTCATCTAATCAAAAGTAACTTTAAAATTTGTTGTTGCATTGCACTGAAGTGTTGTCCACATCGCTTGTATAGGGATTTATCATGGCCTATTAGCTTGAGCTTTGGGGTTAGACTTTTGACATGGTTTTAAGAGTCAAGTTTTAATCTGTCCTGCCAGATTTATGTTTATTTCACATGTAGATCCCTGATCTGCAGTTCCACGTGCATACATATGGTTTCATTCTGATTTGCACGTGAGACGGGGTCTAAATTTTATTCCACCTCACTTGTTTATGGGGTTGGGGTCTATTGCGACCTTATCTGCATGAACCCTCTTTCCTTTCAGTAACTTAAGTTTTTTGACATTGTAATTTCTAGCCTTTTTAAATGGGAATGACGTAGGATTGAGAAATAAATTGAGTATTTTCATCGTCAGCATTAGTATTATGTGGTAGGTGGCATATCATCTACAATCAGCCTTTTCAGTGCTTAAAATTGAAAGTCTTGAAATTTTGCTACAAATATGGAGGTTAGTTACCAGGGTATTTGTACAGGAGAATAGTGCTTTGTTTTGAATATATATTTAAGATATCTAGATGGTTCAAAAGTTTGCTTGGCAACTTTTTTTGTACTGCTGTCTTGAGAATAGTTTGACTAGTCTGTTTTCAAGTTTTCCTGAATGCTGTTCTCTTCTATTGGCATCTGGCCGTTTCTCAAATTTTAACAAGAGTTATCCAAGATCTATACACTGCTTTGTAGTATTGTCTTCTTAGACTGAAAGTTGAAAAAAGGAAAAGCATGTAACTGTGTGAAAGCTAACTCGAAGTCACTGTCAAATGCATTTTTCTGTCAAGAACAGCCGAAATGTGACTTCATGTTTCTCATATTTGTCATCCATGATCAAAGGAGGTCACGAGATGCATCCTCTGGGACAGCTGATCAGGTGGAAAAGCATGATGAACAGAAATCTGAGGTCCAGAGTTCTGCATTGATGCTGGTTCAGCTGGAAACATTGCCAGGTTTATCAATCATAGCTGCGAGCCCAATCTATTTGTCCAATGTGTATTAAGTTCCCACCAAGACATTAAGCTGGCTAGGGTGGTTCTATTTGCAGCTGATAACATACCACCATTGCAGGTAATTCATTTTTCTCTTGTGATGCACTCTTCGCTTGGTAGCTATAGACTTAATTAAATATATTCAGCAGCACTGTGTCAAGTTGTAGCTCTCTCTGTCTGTACTTATGTGTGCGCTTACGAGATATAGGTGCATGCACATAGCTGCTAGTCTGAAAGCCTTGCGTATTCATGAAACTGACTGCTTTTATTTTAGTAAACTTTTGCTGATAGATTTGTTGAAAGTGTGGACCACTGGTTCTCGCTAATTTTGACGAACTGACATCTTTTAAGCGGGTTTGTTCTGATTCTTCTCAGCATGACTGACTCCCAGTTATTTCGTCTGTAGGAGCTTACGTATGACTATGGCTATGCGCTTGATAGTGTTTTTGGCCCTGATGGAAAGGTGAAAAGAATGCCATGCTACTGTGGTGCAACTGATTGTAGGAAGCGCTTGTTCTAAAACATTAAAACATTCCAAGTGCTTGTTCCACCTTCTGTGGTTCTTACGCTTTTCTTGGCCAAGCAAATTTTGTGGTAATGTGCTATTGCGTAAGCTTGTCTGTTCCTGTAATCTTGTCTCTGCCGTGACAGGTTTGATACAGTAGGTTAGATTCTATAGCCAGAAACGGAGAGGGAAAGCAAATAGGTTCTGTTGTGAAAATCAAAGAAGTGCACGTCGTTTGTCGGCTAAGGAAGTTTTGTGTATTTAGGATCTGTCATTTTCCCGTGTTACGACACTTTGGGCTTCGATCTGTCAAACCAAAAGTTCTCCACCGGATACTGCGGCCTGGAGGTTTCTGGGTCCTCTCACGACCACCAGTCAACTACCAAAACCGCTGGCGTGGATGGAACACCACCGTGCAGGAACATAAGTCAGATTATGACAGACTGCAGAGGCTTCTCACCTAAATGTGCTTCAAGCTATATAACAAGAAGGATGACATCGCCATGTGGCAGAAAACCTCAAACAGCAGTTGCTACAATCGCCTTGCGAAACCTGATGCCTACCCACCGAAATGCGATGACAGCCTTGAGCTGGACTCTGCTTGGTATACTCCACTCCATCCTTGCGTAGTTGTTCCGGATCCAAAGCTCAAGAATATCAGTCTCAAATCCATCCCCAAATGGCCTGAGCGACTGCACGTCACACCTGAGCGCATGTCATAAATACAAGGAAGAAGCGCGAGTGCTTTTAAGCACGATGATAGTAAGTGGAAGGTGCGGGCAAAGCACTACAAAAAAGTACTACCTGCACTTGGGACTGATAAAATAAGAAATGTCATGGATATGTACAATGTCTATGGAGGTTTTGCAGCTACTCTGATTGATGATCCATTATGGGTTATGAACGTTATCTTGTCCTATAGGGCCAATACTCTTGCCATCAAGCATTTATGTGTGCATTATAATTTTGTACTAATATATTTTTTTGAACATTCAAATCTAACATTCTTCATTTTGACTTAGGAGTGTACGTCAAAGCTTAAATTCTAAGCCCAATTATGATTCAATGCGACATTTGTCCATCATTACGACATCATACCATCAAGTAATCAACGACTAAATTGGACATTTGTCCATCATTACGACATCATACTATCAAGTAATTAACGACTAAATTGCGGAGAATGATCAATAAATCTATGATGTCCTACTCCTTTGGCACTTGAGTTCACTACTAAATATAAGAATTAGATCCAAATATGATATGAATGTGAAAAAAATGTCCGCTCATCTTTTCATGCCCTGCACCTTCACTACTAATTCACATCTTGGTGCTACTCATAAGCATTGTTTAAGTAAACATCGGTATGAAAACTTTCTAATGAAAAATAAGTATTGGTGGACATTGTTATATGAAACTCCATAATCATTGACAAATAAATATTTACGATACATTTTATAAAATTAATTTATTAAAATACGAAATATTATCATCAATTGACTAAATAAGTAAACACTTTCAACCATCAAATAGATTTTTAAGTCCTTGTTCTCTGCAATCTCATTGAACATCTCAATGCACTTCTTGACAAGATTTTTCCTAATGACCTTCAGAATCTTCTTCTGTTGCAGCATCTCACGAGAAATGTTGAGGGACAAGTCATTGGAATCGACAACTCCTTTCACGGATCCAAGATACTCTGGAATGAGCTCCTTGCAGTTGTCCATAATGAAAACCCTCCTAACATAGAGCTTGATGTTGTTCATCTTCTTGCGAGTATTGAAGAGGTCGAATGGAGCACGTTTTGGGACGAACAAAATAGCCTTGAATTCAAGCTGCCCCTCAACAGAGAAGTGCTTCACGGCAAGATGGTCTTCCCAATCATTGGTCAAGCTCTTGTAGAAGGAAGCATACTCCTCCTTGGTGATCTCCTCTGCCTTTCACAGCCAGATGGGTTTCAGTTTGTTGATGAGCTGCCACTCATGAGAAACCTCCTTAATCTTCTTCTTCTTGGACTTCTTTTCTTCATTCTCCTCATTGACGTCCTCAACATCTCCTTCCTCTTCCTTTTTGGGCTCATCGTCCTCATCATCACTGATCTCTTTCTCGGTTGTCTTCTCAGTCCATAGATAGATGGGGTAGCTAATGAACTCGGAGTGCTTCTTCACAAGGTCCTTAATCCTTCTTTCTTCCAGGTACTCCAGCTGAGGAAAACAGAGACGTGACGCTGTTAGCATCACGTATCATCCAAAACCAATGCAAATCTTCTCCACCAATTCATAAAAGCAACCGTAAATGAACTCACCTGGTCCTCCTTAAGGAAGAGGGTGATCTTGGTCCCTCTGCCGAGTTGCTCCCCACTCACATCTCTCGTAACGGTGAAGGAACGACCAGCTTCGGACTCCCAGATGTACTGCTCATCATCATTGTGCTTAGCAGTCAAAATGACTTTCTCAGCCACCAAATAAGCAGAGTACAAACCGACACCAAATTGACCGATCATGCTCACATCAGCTCCCGCCTGCAATGCCTCCATGAATTCTTTCATCCCTGACCTCGCAATCGTACCTAGGTTGTTCACAAGATCTGTCCAATTCATCTCAGACGTTAATATCTACCAACAGTCTCACAACTTAAATGAACTCAGTGTAACAGTGACCGTTATAGCATAGGAACATAGCCATAGCCAAAAGACGTGAGCAAGAAAATTGATCAATCTCTGTCAGCCAATTACATTACCTCCAATGTACGCATTTATTGAAGGGTCCTGATGCTATTCTTCTCGAAGTCTCTACTTGAAACATACACTAAAACAGAATAGCCCAGAACCACACATGATATAACGATCTCCGTGTGAGATTTACATGGAGATGTGTATTTTGGGGGCCAGTGATAGGGTGTGGTGGCTTAAGTAAGAGCATATGATAGCAGCAATCATAGCAGAAGCTCAGTTGGAGGAGACATTGGAGTGTGACCACAACATCTAGAAAAGAAGTCACTTAAATGAACAAGAAAGCCCTCCTTAGTGAGTTGCGTCACTAAAATAAGTTACTGCAATAGGGAGTCAGAATGATCCTCTCAACTTGGAAAAATAAGTACCTTTCAGGAATAAACAAGAGTGTAGTAATCCACAGAGAATTCTTGAGAAGATTTATAATGATGAAAGGCATGAGTAAAGAACAGAAGAACTTCATTTTATGACAATCGTTGCTGATGAAAATAAGTATAATTGTACCAGCGTTTTGGCATGTGAAGAAATCTTAAGAAAGTTGCTGTTAATACAGGATGGATGCCGAGGTTGTTCATCGAAGAGTAATATGTTTCACGAATTTTTTTTGTCTTTATTTTTTTGTTGGCTTATACCGGGTTTCAAACCCGGCAAATGACCCTTGAATCCATCCCACCCTTGCGAGAGGACTGAATGCGTTTTGGCATGTTTCATGGCAGTCAATCCTAACAATATTGACAATAAAGGTAGAGCAGCAACTTCCATGCCACTATGCAAATATGCATGGGCGCAAATATGCATGGGCCTGTTTATATTTGCACTCAGAGAAAAGATTGCATAAAGGAATCAGGAAGCGGTAGCCATCACTTAGTTTTCTCAAGGATCTGAGTACAGATGACAGGGCTACGGGGCACATATTTCTCTCACCTCATTATAGAGTTCTGCAAATCTCCTGTTACCAACTCTAGGAGATCCGAAGTTGTACATAGTCACATAAATTGCTCCATGCCTAACATACACAAAATGCGTTAGTCACATGCCATAAGGGAAAAAAAGATTAAAAGCTCTACTCCCATGATTTTAATTTAAATGGCCTAAGACACTTAAGAGTAATAAAAAAGGCCGCTCAAGTTGCTGCTTACAGATAAACTCACGATTGAAAACTCTAGCTTCTCATGGTGTGACCTACGTTACACATATAGTATCTCATGTCGTCGGCACAATTCAGTTACATAACATGATATGAACTATATTCAAACAGCTTAAGCTTTTGCAGTAAGTCAGTTGTGCACAAAACTATAGCATGGTATAACAGCCAAAGATCTTGATTTCGATTCCTCACACCTAGTCTTTCACCCTTTCTAGTTTCCCTTCTTCAGATATCTTGGGTTTCAATAATCTTCGCCCATAAGCCATGTTTATTGAGTTTGCATGCTTCATGCTTTCCTCATCATAGCAGCAGTCTCCATGAGGAGTACTTAGCTATGGAATATAATATGCACCACCATTCCGTCAGTTGAAGTTATCGAAACAAATGGTTACACACATCACTATATAAGGCAGCTCGAATCAAATTAGATGAATCTGTGGAATCTCACAAAGAAAATGCAATCTACTGAGACCAGAAAAGCATGAAAACTATTCCACCGAACTTTATCCATGCCATTCCAAGAACACCAAGAAAATTGGGCAGGTCCTCACAAGTATCGCAGACAAAAATTTGCCCAGAGTCAACACACAAAAATCATTATTTATTAACAATAAAGATCTCGTGATTCAAAGACACTGGATTTTTCCTTTCCGGATTATGTAATACAAATTATTCAGGTTTTTATCAAGAAAATAACACAATGTTCTTTTCTTTAGTCCATCATGCGTTTGGAAACCCCCCCCAAAAAAAAAAAAACACACACGCACCTCATTCTGCAATTTTGTAAAGTGCGGAGCGGGAACAACTTCTTCTACAGCAAATGCCGACTAAACCCGATTACTTGGCGGGGGGGTTCCTTAGCTAATAGAGAGTCTTCAATGTCACGAGTGGTACTTTTCCCTGTGTACTTCAATTAGGGCAAACTTACTTTACATGACATCACAATTTGATTAGAGCTAGCTCAACCAGCCCATCCTAACTTTTCTTTTCTTCGCTGATTCATTCATTCACTTTTTTGGGTGTTTTTAGAAAGCCAAAAGTATAAACCAGCTGGCACCTCCTCTTGTAAAAAATGTCTCACAGACTCCTAAACTCTACCAAAAAACTTCTCCACCACCATTTCAGCCCCTTTTATCAGCCTCAAATGCCTGCCGCCCCCAGTGATACTATTGGTCCATTCAATTTAACCATAACTTTTAATCATTGAAGATCACGACATGTGTCAAATACTTAAAAGTATAACTGCAATCAAATGCATGCCAGCATTTTGCAGCTGGACAAATATCTGAGGCAGAAAAGTAAATATAATAGTTATCTTTAGTATGAAAGATGTCACTCACTTTGCTAATTGACTGGATGAAAGCTCAAGAGCATGGAGAGTAGCTAGAGCACCACCTAAACTATGACCAGTAACATAGACATGCCACTTGTACTGTGGCTCACAACCATCGTCCCTGCAAGAAAACATTTCACCATCAAGTTATCACAAGACAATCAGCTCTTGGTGATAGCACAGCATGGTAGCCATTTAGTAATGGAGAAAAACTTGTTTGAATGCATGGCCTTGGTATATGACAAAATGAAAGAAACACTAGCAGTTAAGTTCACACTGAAGTAAGATATTGCCTGGAGGGCAAACAAACTGTTGAAGAATATCTGTCCACATTGAGACACATATGGTTAGTACACAAGTGTTGGGAATTCTAATTAAGGTAGTCAAGGATTTGGGTATTAAGTAGATTGTCTCCCTAGGCTTGGCAAGTGAAGCATCAATATACTTATAAACATAAAGTCAAGCAGGTATTTTGTGTTCTCTCCTTTTGTATCTTCAGCAATCCCTAACTACTAAACATGGAATCAGATCCACCAAGAGAGAGAAAACCAACAAATATGGGACTTCGTTGTTAACTCTCACTCGCTAACACAGCTTCCTTATTGAGTTCTTTGTCATCTCTCATGGGTAGCGACCATGAACAAATGCTACTCATATCCTCTCCCTTGGGGCCAGCATCTCCGTGCATCAAGCCCTCTGACTCTTCATCCAATGCTACTGTCTGCCCACCTATCTCTGCACCTTGACATAGCTTCAAGGAGTCCCTCCTTTGTTGTCCACTTGCCTGTTTTCCGGCTCTCAATATCCTGACTATAACCCCCTCTGCGGGGATTCAACTCACACCAGCCAGGTGAGTCCCAATCCACATGGATTTATTCTGGGCTCCTTGGTGTCACTCACAACTTCAGGACCGCTAATCCTCGAGGCTTTGTGACTCCAGACCCACAAAACTTACTGCAAAGAGCACAATGCAGCTCATGCAAGATACACCTCAACTCCATCACACAGCGATGCTCAAGGAGAATATCAACCAAGTTCATGGGGTCAACGCCTACAACTCTCCGAATTCTTTTGTGGTTTTTTAAGAGGAGCAAGCATGATTAGTTTATAAAATTTTTCTAGGAACAGCACTTACACAAAACCAATTGCCAATTTGAGGAGTGATAAAATTCTTATTCTCACTGAATCATATGCACTTAAAAAGCCACTGTGAACCTAGAAAACAAGCAACAAAAATTTTGTAAGCAAGGAGAAGCATGATGGACGGATTCAGCAAAATACGCATCTCACAATAGTCGACAAAAGAAATCAAGATCTAGAATAGCAGTATACTTGAACTTCTTCCTTGAAATCTCCACCAATCCTTTCAGGATTCAAAGTGTAGGAGCACAACAAAATAAACATCAACAAAAACAAAATTGACAAGTAGTATCAGTGTATTACATTAGCCCAACTTACATAAATATTACAGAGGATAAGCATATTAAACACCCAAAAGAATCGGTGAATTTGCATAGTTGACACAAGCAACAAGCAACAACCAAAAGAATTAGTGGATTTGAACAATTCAAACAAGCAACAAGCATGGACATCTTTTCACATAGAAAAGAAGACACCAAAAAGAGCACTGCTCGAAACCTTTCTGCAAACACAGATGTCAATTGGCATATATCACTCACCAATTCCTAGGTATCATAGGATCATTAACTATAAGCCCGGCTCAATGTAACAGAACTAGTTTCAAGCCTAATCATACATTCTAAATTATTGCTTAGCATTGCAAATTATGAGGAGACAAAAGACTAACATCATATCAGACTGGGACAATCTTCAAGCTACAATTCGTTTTTCCTAGTGAGAAACTAAAGAAGGTTGCAAATTTTGATTTTGTACTTGTTAAGGCTAAGATAGAGATGATGATCTGCTCCTACATGACCAACTAACAGGCAAAATAGTAAAATACTTGTAATGGCATATATGTTGAGAGAAGACTATCTAGTGAATTAATTGATTTTTCACATTACCCAGTAGGGGCCAGCATCAAATCAGTCCACAAGTCCTTCCATCTTGACTGGGAATAACAGATAGAAAAAAAAATTAATAAATAAATATCTACCTCATAACCACATAAATAAGGTTGCCAAGGGAAAGATAGTGAAGCTGATTACTTGTTCTGTTCCTCTAAATGCAACAACTAATCTTCTTCGTGCAGAATCACGCCAGATTGCTGCCTGCAGTAACCTTACTTCATTCATGCATGATTCCATCCCCAATTAAAAATGTGTGAGAAAAAGTAGATTAGGAAGCAGCTTCTCAATACAGGAAGACAATACCTGTGTATCAGTGGATGCGTTATCTAGGAAGCAAATTTTCTCAAATTCAGACTTAACAAAACTAGGATGACCAAGAGAAATGGCAAGCAGCGCCCAGGCTTCCATAGCACTTTCTGCACTAGAGAAAAGAGTTTTCATCTCCTCCGACTTCTTTTCATCCAATGATGATACGTCTGATGAGACTGCAAGATTCTCACTCTTAGAATACACAGAATCATCACTTTTCATTTTATTATCATTCTTTTCCATAGAACGCGCTTCCTTATTTAGCCGAGAAACTGCCGCAATCAAAACCATCAATGCCCCCAAAACAGAATCAGTTTGCTGCAACAAATCTTGTGTCACTTTTTTTATATCCGGAATTGAAGACTGAATTGCACTTCTTAGAAGTGGCCCGCTCTCTGCGGAATCATCAATATCTTGTCTACTCGGCATTGCAAGCCCAGATTCAACGTAAGCTTTTTCTGCAACTTTCCGGGATTGTATGCCAATCTTATTTAGTACATCAAAACCATCCCATTTTACATTCTCAGGGACAGGATGACCAAGTTTCTGTACAACCTTCTGATTGATAACATCTGCAAAGTTCTTCCAGAAATGTTTGTCAAACTGTATGGATTCACCAACTAACATTTTTTCTCCATTAGCATTCTCAAATCCAATTGAATCAGGGGAAGACTCAACAACAATGTTCTCTTCATTCAGGCTCTGGTCATTCAGCAATGGAACATCTACAGATGAAGACTTCTCAGGTGCAGCAGTGGCATTGACCGATTCCCCTTCTGCTACATATTTACCACTATTTAAAAGCTTATCCTTCCAAGGATATGTCTCATTAAAGGATTTCAACTGCCCAAAAGCATATTCAACAAACTGCCGAGCCAGCACACTATCAGACCCAACAATTGATTTCAAAGTAGACTCTTACCCATTTTGCCTGAGGAACTCTGAAACAAATGGGAGCTTCCACCACTTCTTTCCCTCATCAATTTCATCAAAACTTTTATATCTAACCTGAAACAGCATCACCAGTGAGCTTGCTCATTTTTCCGGCATAACACGCAGAAGGACGATAACTGGTATCTTAGTAAAGCATGGAAAGAAATCCACAATAACGAAACCAAGGTTAGAATTCTCATAAATGGAATTCAGATACTCATCACCAATTTTGCCTGGTTCAGATAGGATTCTCTAATATTCCTACCAAAGTCCAATAGTGGAAATATTTTTTCTCCTCCCAGCATTATTGTCTGATTTCTGAAAGATTGTTATTAAACTTGTTTATTAGTAGTTCTTATTCACACTTCATACATGTGAGACAATATACAAGCACTGCGTGTTTATGTCATATGCATCTCAGTAGATACTCGATTTTGACATACAAGATCAAATGGACAAACAACCCCCATGATTGATTCAATGTCTTTGAAACAGATAAGAGGTTTACTTTGTATTTCAATGTCGTCTTTTCCACCAATATAATAAAGCAAGTTTAGCCTATTGGAAAGGGCTGAGCTGGAGTGTGTGCAGACTTAGATGTCCTGGGTTCATAGCGTATTGGTGTAAACTGGTTCTTCAAGCATCTAAGATTTACCCAGCGACTGATTCATAATAACAAAAGAGAAACGATGTTACAACATCTTGGAGAAAGCTCTTATACAGTAATTGCCAGGTACTCAAATAAGCAAACGTTAATAAAAAGCTCTTGCTAATGCTCAATGATTCACAGATAGATGCTGGAAGCTATAGGCCTAAACGAAAACTCTACCTTCTAATTGGAACTTCTCTTGAACAATTACAAATCATATATAGATGTTTATTTCAAGAAGTCAAGAGTCTTCAAACAGAAATCCTAATCGTCCTTTTAAGAGAGCTTCCAACTATGTGATTGATATAAAAATGTTTCCACGCTTACCTCTAACTGTATCTTCCCTCCACCACTCATTCCTTCTAATTCCACAACCATTTCATGTGAATCTCCTGGAAATAGATATGCTCATCAAGAAAAAGTACAATTTCCATATGATAGTCATTTCATCCATTGCCAAGGTCATAGAGTATCAAATAATGTTTCACAGGAGAAAAACTGATCTGGTATATCATTTATTTGACTTCTGAACCACCCAACTAAACCACCACCAGCATTGCACAATAAAGTTCAAAATACAAATCGACAACAAATTCAATGATTCTCACCATCACACAGAAGCTCCAAACAGATTCCTGCATTGCCCATTCGCTTGTGTGGAGTTACCAAGTTTGCATCCCAAGCTGCCACCTAGCATCCACACCACAGTGAACAACAAAAAGATCAACAATTATTCAGCTTTAGTTCATGCATTTAAGGATAGCTGTATCCATTTGCTGAGCGCCAAAATCAGCAAGGACTTGTACCCAAAAAAAACAAAATGGTGGAGTTGCTTGCTTCGTGTTATGTTAATGCAAGATATATGGCACAATCAACTTGGGATTGTATCAAATAAGGCAACAAATGAGCAAATCTCCTTAGCATGTAAAAGAGGAGTCCAAAAATTGATGCAGCAGTTGGCCCCCTCAAAATGGCGTTCATTCATTTATTACAAAAGTAGCATCACATATTTTTAGGATAAGTCCTTCCTAAACATGCCAGCAATTCGGTCTCCAGTTAGTCCACAGATGCAAAGTGGAAAGGAAGTAATGGATATCACTCTGGTAGAGGCTTAACCTGGAGGTTTTTAGTCGAAGGGAGCTTAATGTTAAAAGTGAATTCCTCATTCCATGTTGGCTCTTTCTTCCTGTCAGCAAATTTGATTGAGAAATAAAGTTGCAATAAGTCTGTAAATCCAGAGTAAACTTAATTTTTCCTCCATATGCATCATATGCTCTCATCTCCTGTATTCTGTATACAGCAGATAAACTAAATTGCAATTAGCCAATGTAAAAAGAGCTAAAGATTATTGCTTCAGAAGCTTCAGCAAAATTGTTTTGCTGAAACTGATGGGGAATGCTAATAATATGTCTTATCATTTAGGTCATCATGCGAGAAGCACAAAAAATAATTAGTAGCTGATATATATTGTATTTCTCGTTTTAAAAAGTGAAAGCACCCTTTAACATTTTAAGGGAAGGAATTCCATAGCCTGCACCAACTTAATATAACCGCTCCTTGAGTACGGCTTTGTCAACTTGGGAAATTACATGGGCCGTGTGGGGTATTTTAGAGAGGAACTGCTAGCTACGTTTAGTAAAGAAGTGTGGAAATAAGTACTTGTGGTCTATGCGGCTGCTAGAACTGCATAAACTCCCGGAATTTCCGTGGCAATGAAAGTGCTGTTTACAAAATTTTTAGTTTTTCCCTTGTATACACAAGTTTCCATGTATGCCAAAATACTCTATAAGGTGGTAGGATAAAGTAAAGGAAGTACCTTGACAATAAGTAGACACACCATTGGACCAGTTACAGCTCGGATGCCCTGAAATATATACAATAGAGCAAAATGAATCTCATAGACAAGGAGACAAAACTAAAGCAAGAGATCCATGACATTTTCCTTGTTTAGTCATATAATCATGAGAAAACATACAGCTAGAACAGCATTAACTGGTGGAGAAGCAAAAACATCACCACATATTGCAGCTGCTAGCATCCCTTCACCCACGAATCCAGAATGAGCTGGCTCATGGCCGCTACCGCCACCTGACAAAGAAATAGCATTGATCATTGAACTGGAGATTCTTATGCATAAATCATGGCCCGCTGTTGAAGTCCATCACTTTCCTTCTAAATGATTGAACTGTAAATGAATTAATTGGGTAGATGAAGTAGAAGCTGTGGGGAATGAGGAGTTGCGAACAGATCAACGGTTTCTAAATGAGAGGTAAAAAAAGTGTTTCTGAATATAGAAACATTGGCAGGAACTGAAAGATAACAACCATATCACGCTAATGCCATGGACATCACCGACAAAATAAGAATTCAAGAAATTCAATGCGCACAATTAGATTCTAAAACATTAACATAGAAATGCAGGGAAGACAACATTAACCTGATATAACGACGACCTTGTCATATGTAGCAGGCGAAATATCAACCCGCAACACGACCTTCACCTGCATTTCCACCAATAGGATTGGAATGGTCGTGTGAGTTATCGAATAAACTGTAAGACTAATGAAAGAAGCATAAAAAAAAAAAAAAAATTACGAAAGGGCGTCGGGGGCGGAGGCGGCGTCGTCGGCGTCGGAGTCGGGGGCGACGGAGGCAACGGCTTGAGGGGCGTCGGAGTCGGAGACGACAGAGGCAACCGGCGGACCCGCAACACGACCTTGAGGGGCGGAGGCGGAGGCGGAGGCGGCGTCGGAGGCAACCGGCTTGAGGGGCGTCGGAGTCGCAAGAGGGCGTCGGGGGCAGAGGTGGAAGCGGAGGCGGCGTCGTCAGCGGGGCGTCGGAGTCGAGAATGGAGAGAGAGAGCAGAGGAGGGGGAAGAGAAGCAGCTGTGCGACCTTTTTGTTCTCCACCGCAATGGAACGGAACGGAGTAAGGAGAGAGAGAGAGAGGAGAGAGAGGACGATTCGACAGGGGGCTCAGGCGTCGCAGAGGAGAGCAGAGCAGGGAGCGTCAGAGTGGTGGACCCCACACACGGCCCGCGCGAATTTTGAACGTCTGACGCCCTCGCCTACGTGGCGCCACGCGTCGACCGCTGAATGGTTTAACCCACCGCCTACGTGGAGGGTTAAACCCACCCAATATTTTCTCCCCTTGTTCGTGGGTGAACCGAGGGCCTTTTCTCTCTTTTTTTATCGTGTCTTCCTCGAATGAAGAGAAGTCTCTTCGATGGAATAAAAAAAAAAAATCTCGTGTGGCCGTATGTATCAATATGTGTGGCCTCCTCAAATTTGTACGCGAACAAGACATTTTATAGGAGAAAAAATTGAATCCATGTTGCATATTTTGTCTCCAATTTCGCTTGCGCATAATACCTTAAATATATCGTTGAAATATACCTATTCGCACAATATACTTTTTGCATTTTTTCGCATATTCCATCCAAAAAAATTTCATTTTTGCTCAAAATACAACCCTTGTGTATATCTCCTAAATATGTGAAAGATGTTAACGAAATATGTGAAAAATCCTTCCCTCATCAGCGGTCTAAAATGAAACAAAAAATGCTTCTAAACTATATGCCATTTTTATTATTTTTAATTTAGCAAAAGTCAACCCCAAAAATTTAGGTGTCAACAAATGCCCCACTTTGAAAGTGAGCTCGCAGAGATTACCTTCAAAGACAAATTAAGGCCTAAATTTTGATCATGCACATGCAATGAATGATTTTTTTTGTTAGAACGTGAATTCCATTTTTTTTTATGCAATTTATATGATGCATGGAAATGCTAATGCAACTAATAAATGAACCTACCAGGAATAACTTACCTTCGAGGAGGATAGAGTAATTCGAGATAGTGAGTGTTACATGTCTAGGACCCGTACCATTCTACAGTTGCCTAGAATAGTAACATTGCTTTGTAAAGAGACTACTTTCCTAGGACTTGTACCATTCTATGGTCGCCCAATATGACAGAAAGGTTTTTCAAGAAACTGCTTTCCCAAGACCCGTACCATTCTACGGTCACCTAGTATGGCAGAAAGGTTTTATAAAAGACTGCTTTCCCAGGACCCATACCATTCTACGGTCGCCTAGTATAGCAATGTTTGGTTGTGTCTAGGACTCGTACCATTCTACGGTTGCCTTGACGAAAATGATTTTCCAAGACCCATACCATTCTACGGTTGCTTGAATGAAGAAATTGTTTTTCCATGACTCGTACCATTCTACAATCGCCTAAATGAGGAAATTGTTTTTCCAAGACCCGTACCATTCTACATTAGAGTAATAAATGTTGTCTATGACCCGTACCATTCTACAGTCGCCTTGACGAAAAATAAATTTCCAGGACCTGTACCATTCTACAGTTGCCTGAATTGGAAATTGCTTTTCCAAGACTCGTACCATTCTACGATCGCCTGTCAGAGCAACAAATGTTGTCTAGGACCCGTATCATTCTACGGTCGCCTAAACTGAGGTTTTGCTTGGCTAGGACCCATACTATTCTACGGTCGCCCAGCCTTGCAATAGAGATCATCTGACCAGGACTCGAACCATTCTTCGGTCGCCTTAATCAAACTGAATCTGGAGAAAAATCTTTAGGGGACAACTCAATCGAGTGTCAATGTAAAGGACTCTGGGTTACGAAAGCACGACAGGTCAATAAAAGAAAATCGGGCTACGAAAGCACGTCGGTTCAATAGAAGGGAACCTAGGCTACGAAAGTACGTCAAGTCAATATAAACGGACACCAAGCTACAGAAGTACGCCGGGTCATAAAAGGGACATCGGGCTACAAAAGCACGCTGAGTCGATGAAAGGGACTCTAGGCTACGAAAGCACATCAGGTCGATGGACACCGGGTTACGGAAGCACGCCGGGTCGATTAAAAGGGACATCGGGCTACAGAAGCACGCCGAGTCAAGAATTGGACATCAGGCTACGGAAGCACACCGGGTCAATATAAACAGACACCGGGCTACAAAAGCATGCCAAGTTGATTAAAAGGGACATCAGGCTACAAAAGCACGCCAAGTCGATGGAAGGGACTCTGGGCTAAGAAGCACGCCGAGTCGATAGAAGGGACTCTAGGCTACACAAGCACGCCAGGTCAGTATAAACGGACACCGAGCTACAAAAGCACGCCGGGTTGATTAAAAGGGACATCGGGCTACAGAAGCACGGCGAGTCGATGGAAGGGACTCTGGGCTACAAAAGCACGCCAGGTCGGTATAAACAGACACCGGGCTACAAAAGCACGCTGAGTTGATTAAAAGGGACATCGGGCTACAGAAGCACGCCGAGTCGATGGAAGGGACTCTGGGCTACAAAAGCACGCCGGGTTAATATAAATAACAGCTTGACCGAGTCAAGTATTGATGCACTTGAGAGAAAATACCTGCGCAATGACAAGTATTTAGAATATGAGTAGAGATCTACTTACTTTGTGATATCTCTGATTCTTGGGGATATGTCTTCTGGAATTTAGATATCCTGTGGAGGTCTTTCACCTTCTAGTAGAATAAATTTTGGAACACCAAGATGCATCTTGAATGTTCGTGATGGTTTCTCATCTCCAAATATTATGAGGCATTCTGAAAGGAACCTGGATGTCAGGAGCTCTTGGGCCTTTGAGAAAACATTACCTGTCAGGAGCAAAAATGCATTTACCAAAGAAATAAGCAATCAAGGCTATTCTGGAATGCACACTTCAAAATCCACTGAACTTTTTATCAATTCAATCGATTTTCATGCATAATGACATTTGCGTCACCCAAATTTCCACTAGATAGAATTATTGTTCAAGACAATTTTCACTCATGACATGAATTTCTTAATAATGTTAAATGAGAGACTTTCAATTAGAAAAGACTTTCACTCACTTTCATTTAGAATGCTATTTTATGAGAATCACTCCATCTCACCATCATCATATCGACAAGGGTCCGAGTATTCTCGCAAGTAGTACAACCTTACCAATCTAAGAGGTCTTCAATAGGGACCGTAATGTGGGTTTGGTCAATGGCTTAACAAAGAGACTCTTTGAGTCAAGGCTGTTGAAAGAACAATTCTGTAATCATCTCTGGGTTTACAAGTCAAAAACCCTGCAATATGAGAAAGAAATAATCTTGATCGCACTTCTTTGAGCGATACTTATAAACATATGAACTCCTACATTAATTCAAATGCCCTAATCAAAAGAGACTCTGTAAGGGACGTAACGTAGGTTAGGTTCATGGGTTGAGAAATGAAATGATCATTAGGCTCAAAATGTGTATAAAGGGTGAGAGTTGATGATCATCTTAGCATTGCCGCCAAATTTCTTTTTCACCATCAGGGATTGTCTTCATGAAGTGCCCCCATTAATTGTAAAAACTCAGCATTTGAGCTCTCTGAGTATTGTTCTATTGGAGATACAAACTTATCTCGACTATCTTTTATTCATTTATGGGTATTGACCTTACTTTTATCAGGCACATTGCTTTTTTATACCTCTAGTTCTCATTCATTTTTTCTTCACTTCTTTTTCATGGGCATTGGGCGTTGGCCTTGCTTTTATCAAACACACTGCTTTTTCATGCCCCTTAATTCTATTTTGATTTCAATTCTTATGCATAATGCATGCCTCGAGCAATTATACTTTGAATGACACTTGAACCTTCAAGGGTCTTAATTTGCCTTTTGCCTTGCCCCAGTGTGGGGGATGATCACCAACTGGGTTTAAAGAAATGAAATTGCAAGCTCAAGTAGGCTATGCAAAGGATATAAGTGTATAGGATAAAGAAAGAAATGCTCTTCGTCATCCTAGGGCACTTAAATTACCACATGAGTTCAATGTAATAGCATGACTTGAAGATTGATGCAAGTGAGAGCAAGAAAATTTCAATCCATTTTCTTCACCTTATGGTGCTGTCTTACCCTTCAATTTGCCCCGATGTGGGGGTGGTTCTTGACAGAGGTAGTTTGAAAAGAATCTCCACAAGTGTATAAGGCTCAAATGGGTTAAGCAATTGATCATATGTAGTGTTTGAGATAGAGAAATGAATTGCCCCTCATCACTTCAGTCATCGTACCTTTTGCGAGAGAACTCTTTACCTTGTTGATATAAAACTTCCTGACAAGTATATAAATAAGGGATTGTGTATAAGATAAGACTTGCCTTTCATCATCGTGACACATCTCATTCAGCATTCTTAAGCATTGATGTCACTCCATTAAATTATCTGTTTTGACAAATCTCTACATGAAATTGGTGAGTTAAATAGGCAAAATTACTATCAAAATTCTCTTTTGAGAAGAGTCCGACAATTTAAGCATGAGAAGCTTCTATGACAGACAATTTATCACACTCAAAAATGTTTTCATAAGCACGATTTTGGCCATTCATTCAAAGAATTGTCCCACGAAGGCATCATCTTAATAGTGGGTGTTCTTGGATTGTTCCTATCGAAAGGGAACACACACACGAATTGATCAATGGAGACTGAAAATACAGTATTCGATTTGATAGACGCTCCATTCTCGATTTTGCCCCTGACATGCTTTCTTAGATTCTTTCTCATCATGTACGAGATATGGTTCGTCAATTTGGATATCAATCTTGCTTTGATTTGCCGTCATGTCATTTAAATTAATTTTGTTTTCGTAAAAGAAAATTCCAAAAATGTGAGTTAGAGTAGGAATTTTATTTCGAATTTTTAAATAAAATTATCAAAAAAATTTTTAAAAAATCAATCAATTTAGGTTGCTAGTTTTTTTAACTTAGTTTGCATGTTTAATTATTTTGCCAATTTTAATTTCGAAATTTTATATTAAAAAAAAACAGAATTATGGCATTATTTGCATGTCATTGCATATTAGGATAAATTGCATCTAGTTTAATTCTAGATAATATTTTTCTAATTAAGTTTAGATATTTTTAGGTAGATTGCATCGGGATTTCTAAATTGCATCTAGTTTAAATTCTAGATAATATTTAATTAAGTCCTGTAATTTATTTTTTTCTTTACTTGGGTGTTAAATCAATGGTTTGCGCACCCGCATGATAACTTCACATGTTAAGGATATAAATTAAAATTAATTCAAGTTGCCTGCAAAATATTTTTTCAAAATAAAAGAGAAAGGTACCGAAGGAGCATTAGGAAAGTCTAGTGTAACCAAACCCCCGTACCAAAAGTCTATGGTTCGTAGAAGTAAAATAATTCAAATTATTTTACTTAGGTGTCTAATCGACCTACCGTAAACTGATTAATGGCGACTCCCTTTTTGCATGCTAGATATTTGAACCTAAGTCACAAATTGGTATGGGCTTGGGAAAACCCGAGCTAAGTCTAGGCTTAGTAATCCATTAACCTAATTTTAGGTAGTGTACCCGAAAATTTGGTCGCAACAAATGAGTTTTGTGTGTGCATTTTTTCTTATCCATACATAGTAATTTCAGCTTTTGCATCGAATATCCCTTAACATGGGTTGAAAGCTTTAGGCCATTTTTCTCTTTGCTCCAATTATCAATCGATCATTTTGCACATTATCTTGTTTTCACCATCCAACGGTAAAGTTTGGATTCTTCTATGTGTAATTATTCTTTTCATAAGGAATTGACGATGACGGAAGATTTAGAATAACTTATAGTAAAGGGCCCAATAGAAAGTCTAGCACTTTATCTCGTAAGATCCTCTTCTTTCTCCATTAACTTTGGAATATTAAACTTTACTTCGCGAAGGAGACACACTTTGAAATTTTTTTTTTTTGGTAAAGCACTTTGAATATTTTTTGTTTCAAGAAAAAGGCTCACCGTACAACTTGTGTGCGGCTCAAAACTGGGAGGAGTTTCTTTCAAGAATGAATGTTCCTCCGGTAACGACTGTCCTCTACCTTCTTTCTTGGTTTTTTTTTTTTTTTTTTTTTTAATCTTTTGAAAACTATCTTGAAAAACTAATATATGAAAGATAGGGGCCGAAAAAAACATTTAAAAAGAAGTTATTCAGATAGTCAAATAACTCATCATTTGTTTAAATTTTTTAAAAAAATCAAACTTTTACATGAAAGGCCAAAGCAACTCCTTTGAGCTACGTAGAGAAAGATCAATAGTTTTAGTGAAGAAGTGGATGGTTAGTAAACTGGAACTTTTCAGGAGTGTTCACCTCAGAGAGCAATAAAGGGAATGAAGAACGGAAGGAAAATGTGCATTACCTAAGACTGAATTTTCAAGAGAAAATTGGGAAAAAACGCTCTTACAGCATTTCATAAGAATAATTGGAAATGGGTACCAAAAGACTATTAGAAAAATTAAGATTGAAAAAATCTATAGTCAAGTAGAAAAATAAGTACCGAGAATGAGAAGAAAAGAGGTACCGACAAGAAAATGGCAAGAAGGAAGATTAATAGTTTGATTAGAAAAATCATATGGGATCGATATTTACTTGGAACCTCTCAACAAGTATTGCATCTTTTAAATACTTTCTCTATAAATGGCTAAGCTCAATAACATTATATTGCAAAGTGATTTACCAAGCATTTAAGTATTTGAGTAGACCGGTATTGCATAAAATCACAATGGAAGATCTTTATCCTTTGAACGAGCAGAAGTACTCAATAAAGTATATATCTCTTATAGGATTTACATTTCTAGAAATTATATAAAATTAAATTATATGAAGGTTCTATCTCTTGGAGCTTGACAAAAAGATAAATCAGAGAAACAAAATTAATCATTCTCTATTTTCTCCCAATTTTTATATTTTATACATGTTGAATATGAAATTGGATAATGAGAAAGTATATCATTATTGCAGCAGTTTTTAATTTTATACCTGGATATTTATATTATGGAAAATGTTTAATATTATATACTCTTCACTAACGTGGCTTATTTTGAACGTAGTTTCTCAAGTCTACTTATAAACAGCGGAATTACGAGCCAATTACCAAATTCTACATTAATATTTTATTGTTCAGCAATTCTTTTTTGCAACTGTGATTGTCAAATCAAATTAGAGTGGGTTTTCAGGAGCAGAAAAATTGAGCTTGAGCTAATATATTGGTTGATTGACTTCTATACAGATCGAATTGAAGATGGATTGGATATTACTTAAAATTCTCTATAAATAGGAGGGCTCTCAATTTAATATGGGAAGAACAGATGGAGACTATAAATTTTGTAAATTTGCTATGAATAAGTTCTACTGATTAAAGAACTTCAAAAACGCACAAACCTACCGGATTTAGGTCATCACGACCCCAATGAAAGTTTTTGTCATCAAGACCCCAACGACTAGTCATCAAATCACCAATTGTTTGGGTCATCAAGACCGTGACCATATTCAATTAGAAACTAAGCCTTCAAGGCCCTATCTGATTCGTGAAAAGGAGTCAAAGATCATGCTATCTTATTAGAGATGAGGTCATTAAGCCCCTTGAATTGGGCTATATCAATGGAATACCACATATTAATTGTGAAAATTATTCAAAAATCTATTACACTTTTGGCAGGTCGGTTATAAATTATTCAATTTTGTCAATTTTTACATTTTACCAATTGAGTCCACTTGGCCAATTTTGGTCGGAAATTATTGACATGGACGCTAGCCATCCTACGCAAAGACATGACCAACACCGACATAGATATTTTTAATAATTTTTTATTAATTTTCTACTTCTTCTTTTTCTTTTTTTTTGCTTTTGTTGGTGGCCAGGTAAGGTAGATGGCTTGGCCATGGCTAGTGATGGGTCACTGGCAAAAGGAAGAAAAAATAATCAATAAAAAAATATATGTACTAGATTTTTATTAAAAATTATTTACGTTAGTGTCAGCCATGCCATGTCAAATAGCCATCATCCACTTCAGCAAATTTTAGTCAAAATTGATCAAATGAATTCAGTTGATAAAATGCGAAAAAAAATTTAAAACTCAACTGATAAAATACCTACCCAACAAAAAAACTGATAAAATTAAAAGATTTAAAACTGAATTGGCAAAAATATAATAAGTTTACACTTTTTGGACAATTTCCTCCATATCAATCTTGCGCCTTCCAAAAGTATGATATTTTTCCATAGAAATATAAAAAACTACCATGAGACAAATGCATCTTTTTCTATCACACGACATCTCATTTTAATGGAATACTAAAATACGCATATAAACAATGCGTGCCTGTATAAAGCGGACCGAGATGATTTACTTATCAAACGAAATCTAAATCATATGTTATAAGCGCTATGCACCCCAACTATCAATAGGGTGGCACTGGCAGGCGCTGGTAATTTGAGATTTGGGGCTAAGAAACTACTAAATAGTATAATTTGAAGAAGAAGATGCACCAAGAATAGACAACGTCTTTTTTTCTAGCTTGTCATTTTCCGGCAACCTAAAAAGCTTAGTTATTCCATTGTGAAAGCTCTATGCGTTGTTGACTCATCTATCAAGGAATCTAATCTTTCGGTTGGCAAAATATCAATCGATCTTTTTTGTATATGGATCTCGTTGATCTAATATGTGCATTGTCTCATTTCACCGTCTAACTATGGAATTTGGATTCTTCTCCACATAATTATTCTTCTCACAAGCAATTGACAATCACAAGAAAGTTACAATGACTTGTAATGAATGGGCCCAATAGAGAATCTAGTACTTACCTCAAGCAACCCTCTTCTTCCACCATTAGCTTAGAATTTGAAACTTTATTCTTTACTTCTAAAGGAGATATGCTTTGAATCGAAAGGAAAAAGGATCATGCACAACTTGTGTGTGGCTCTTGGCATAATATTCCTTAGCAGAGGAGACAAGATCAAATTGGACAAGGTAAGTGTACTTCTAATAAACGTAGGTGTATCAGATTGGTATTTTGAACCTATGCGACCTAACACACTTATTTTATGAGATTTTCAGATGGTTCGGATTTAGACAAATATGAAACTATTAAGGAATCCTCATCTAAAGAGAGAGAGAGCCCGGGAGGAGGGGGGTTGCACAAACATGAAGTATCTATACACGAGAGATCATCAATTTTATGGAACCTTAATTCAGAAAAAAAAAATGAGTAGAAAATAAAAGAGAGAGAAAATAAAAGGAAGAAAGAAGGTGAAAAAAATATTGGATGGGCTGGACGCTCCACGTCACCGTGCGCCCGCCCAATCAAAATACGACACGTATCGCCACGTGACTCCACTGGAGCCGGATCCCACTTTTATTTTTAGCCAAATTTTTGTCTTCTCCTTCTCTCTCTTCATTAATGGCCGCGTCCTTCTCCCGTTCTCCCGCCCTTCGCATTTGAAGTGCCCGTCTTATCCCGCACGAAGAGTCTCTCTCAAAAATCTTTCTCTTCTGTCTTCTCCTGCACGAAGTCTCTCTCACAAAAATTGCTCCATCACATTCAGCATGACGCCTCCGACACGATCCCTCAGGCTGCACAAAGAGTGCCATTTTGAAAAAATTTCAGACCGAGGAGCAACCGGTGGAAGTGGGAGGTGAGCAGCTTCGAGGCGCGGAAGTCGTCATCGACCTCCTACTCCTTCGACGCTGACGAGCAGCACCGGCCGAGCGCCCCCTCGTCCGGTGATACTCGATCTCCGCCGCTACCTCCGCCGCCGCCGCCGCCTCCTCGCCGCCCTCGCAGCTCCCGCTGGCCCCCAAGGTCCGGCTCGCGGACAATGTCCAGGTTTTTCCAAAACGCTCCGATCGTCCCGCGCTCTGTTTTGGCTCCGATTGAGTTGGGGGATTTGCCTGTTTCGAATTTTTGCTTCTTGCTTCGATCGATTCCTTCTCTGTTGCTGAGTTCTGAGAAGAGCCATTTCCGGATGCAGCTTGCGAGGCAGGATTACTTGGAGCTGAGAGAGGCGAGCGAACTGCTGAGTATTCCAACGCGAAGCTCGATCGAGTCACGCGCTACCTCAGCGTCTTCGCCGACAAGACGCAGAAACTAGGTGAGGCGGTGCAGCGTCTGTTGTGCCTCGACGCACATTTACTTTCTCATTTCGGTTTTTGACAGGTTCTGTGCTTTGTGTCAGATGAAGTCGCCCTTGAAGGTGAGGCTAGGATAGCACCGCTCGTCACTGAGAAGAGGAAGTTGTTCAATGAGTTGTTGACATCCAAAGGTCAGTCTTTGGTTTCTTAATTGAGTTCTCCCACTTTCCACACGAAGTGCGTGGAGTGGAAGTACTGGTATACATGAGCCGATAATTCTGAAAATTTCTAGTTTGAATTGCATTCATTTTCAGGATGATGTTCCTGTCGGATGGATGGGTAGAGATAGCTTGCTTGTACGGCAATTTTGCAGTGTGTAGTATGAGGACAAAACTTGAGTTTAACGAGTAAGATCGAGTTGGAATATGACTAATAGAATTTTAATGATGAAGTGCAGATTAACTTGAGATAATGGCTGCCAGTTTGTGATGCATTTTTCTGATCATTGTTAGTCTGAAAATTTGAGCTGTTTGTTAGTTTAGGACTGATTATGCCTCAGAGATTCATTAATCTGTAAATGGAGACTAGATATCAAGAACAAGTCTGATATTTTGATTGCCGGTTGCATCGAAATTGAACCTCTTGGATTAAACTAATGGAAGAACTTCCAAGAAATATGATTTTCAGACAAAAGTCCAGTCACCTGTGATATAATTTCCATTTGGACTCCTTTCACATCATCAATTCACCGTTGATTGCCCAATCACTAGATTGGTCGACCTAAGTTATACTAATAGTGTTTAAGTGAGAAGGACAGATCATCAAGCCATTTGGTTGGCTAAAAGTGCAGGAGGTGCACACACGTTAATTAACTGTTTGGTTTAGAAGTTGGGCTATTTGTTTGCTGAGGGACTATAGTTCAATTGGTTACTCTCTAAAGGAAGCACAAAAATCGATCATGATAGGGAATTCCTCTGTTCTTTGTGTGCTCTCTTCTCTTACTATAATAATTTGTTTCAACAGCTCTTCTCTTCAATTTCCAGTCCTCCCTTTTTGAGGCTGTACGAAGTTTTTTGGTCAGAAATTTATGGGTATTTTCCTTTCCTATGATGATTTGAAGATGCTTTTAATTTCAGGGAACATAAAGGTATTCTGTCGTTCGAGACCATTATTTGAAGATGAATTTCCCTCTGCTGTAGAATTCCCTGGATCCGTGTCGACACTGGTGATGAGACCAGTACCAATCCTAAGAAAGATTATGAATTCGATAGGGTTTATGGACCTAATGTTGGACAGGGTGAGCTAGAAAATGATTAATTTTGTTACATAACAGGCAGCATTTGAAATTTTTTTGGTATATACCAGCTACATGGCTGGTTTGCGTGGAGGTTTGTTATCTTACAGTAGGACTGGTGCATGTGCAACTGATATATTTAATGATGTTCAACCGTTTGTTCAATCAGCTTTGGATGGATTTAACGTATCAATATTTGCTTATGGACAAAGTAACTCAGGAAAGACACACACTATGGTCTGGAATGAGGATGTGTTTTGTGAATTATGCATGTATGGCTACCATTACGGGCACGGTCCATTAATGCAGATACTTCTGTTAGATATTGGTCTTATGTCATGCCTGAATTTAAGG
Organism: Eucalyptus paniculata subsp. matutina; assembly: GCA_017140255.1. Classification (NCBI taxonomy): domain Eukaryota; kingdom Viridiplantae; phylum Streptophyta; class Magnoliopsida; order Myrtales; family Myrtaceae; genus Eucalyptus; species Eucalyptus paniculata. The sequence goes on along the minus strand of CM029444.1, from coordinate 31,430,216 downwards.
AGCTAAAAGTTCTGCTGCTTGCATTGCTTAGATCTGATTGTCATTGGTTTGATCTTTGGCAATCATAGTTATCTGAACGGGGGCCTTTGTAACATTATGATGAAGCACGTTCACCCACCATGTCATTCCACAAAATTCTGATATGGAAGTTGACATGATGGTGTTTTTCGATGCTTTTCAGGAAGGATCTAGCCATGATCGTGGTCTGTATGCTCGTTGTTTCGAGGAGTTCTTCGATTTAGTGAATTCAGATGCAACTGCTACATCTAGATATGACTTTTCTGTCACAGTTTTTGAACTCCATAATGAACAGGTTTCTTTTCTTTTTTACTCATTATAAATAGCTTCAAGTTAGGTGTTCTGAATGTGTACGTTGTCTTGATGTAATCGTGCTTCCACATGCTTATTTATGTAGGTACGAGATTTGGTGCATGAATCAGGAAGGAATCATCGAAAATCTGCATGGGATCTTCGGATTTTTTTGTCGAACTTACACAGGAAAAGGTCGACAATCCATTGGATTTTTTTAAGGTTCTAAAAGACGCATTTCAAAGTCGAGGAAGTGATGTTTTGAAGTTCAATGTTTCTCACTTGTATGGTTTGAATTCTGCGCACCCTCTCTTGTTGCTTTTCTGGGTTTTGTGCTTTCTTGATATATTATGATGACAATGTTAGCTAGAAACTTCATTTTGCTGAAGGGTGAATAACTGTACAATTTTTTCTTTTTGAAAGAATTCAAAAATAATTCGTGAGGATACAAAGAATGAAAAATAAATCCGAGCAATTAGTACAGATACACCGTAATGTCTACTGTTATCAATTACCCTCTTAAACAGATTCAATTGATTGTGGTGCCAAGCTTCTGAAATGAACAATGATGTTTTCCTTAGATATTAGGAACAGCATTTGTTCATACCTTTCGTAATCAGAGTTTCAAGCCCCTCTTGGCTGCTTTATCATCATTAGATGGATTAGTTTGTTTGGCTGAAATTATTTACAGGTATTGCATGGAGGAGGATGCTACTCAACCTAGTTGTTTACTTTTACTTTCAGGGAGTACCACACCTTGATAATTTTAGGAGAGGATTTTTTCTTTTACTTTTAAAGCCAAAGCTGAACACTAGCGGTACACATGATAATTACAAAACGTTATACTTGATTAAGTACATGGCAGTGACCTCTAACCCTCCCACGCCCAAGCCATTGCTCAGTTTTAAGTGATACTTTTTGACGCATTCTCCTGTTATATAATCAGGATCGCGACAGTCCATATGTCCTACAACAACTTGGTTACTGGAGAAAACCTGTATAGCAAGCTTTCTCTTGTTGATTCGGCCTCTTTTTACTCGTGGGCTAAAGTCAAAGGCATTTGACTTGTCTGCTTCCTCTATTGTTTTCATGGGCTGTATTGGCTTTTCATATGTGGAGGCTTCTACTCCATTGACTAAGTTCTTTTATTATATTTTTGGGTGATTACGCAAGGTGCTCTTCAGTTTACTTCTCTTTTTTGGTAAGGATACTTTCTCAGATTTCTGACATGCTTATCATTCTTTTTAGATATCAAGTCCACTATCAAAAGGAACCGCAAACGTGCCATCTCGGTACGTTTCTGAGATGAAACTTGCTTTTTGTGATTCTAGCCTACACCATGTTTCACATTGTCCGTTCTTCCATTGTCAGTTTTTCCAGGACAAGTAACAATGTTGGACGTACTCTGAATGTTGTTCCTTCGCCGTTAAGTGCTGAAAAGTCTGCCAGTCCAGTTGCTCTGGTCAAAGCAAGTTCTGAGAAAGTTAAAACTACACCAGCAGGAGAATACCTGACTGCAGCATTGAATGACTTCGAGCTGGATCAGTATGACAGTCTTGCTGCCATTTCTGATGGAGCAAACAAACTCTTGATGTTGGTATGCTTACTTAATGATATTCACGTGCATTTGAAAAATAATGAGGGGTGTTCATTAAGTGGAAAAGAAAAAAGTTCTAATGAATGTTTCATCACTGGTTTGTCATTCAACATGTATAAAGTTTTATCTTTATGTGGGTAGTAGTTTCGTGATCGAATCGCAATCAATCGGTGTGCTTTGTCTTTGGTAAAGAACAATAGTGATTGGCGATAGTTTGTTACTTTGTCTTGTAATTTTTATCTCAAAATTGTTCATTTGCACTTCTTATTGAGTGTGTTTCATTCAATTTGTGAAAGACCAAAAAGCAGTTGTTGGTTTTCTCTTCTGAACAGTTTGTTTTCGTAATTTTTGAATGATTCTACATGACTTCTAATGAATGTACATGCTAATTTTATGTCTTTAAACATTTGACATGTTCAATGTCAAAGAAAACTCAAATGTTCAAGGGCTAGAAACAGAATCATGAGCAAAAAGCTAATAAGAAGTAATTGCAAGTACAGTATATTTCATGAATATACAATTTCTGATCTCCACGAAATTGGGCCTGAATGATAATTTTTTTTTTACTATTTTAGAAAGAATTACAGCATGCTGGCGAATGGATGTTTCAAAAATAGAAAGATACTGCGATTGTTTATGACATTTTATTCATCTAATCTAGTATTTACTCCATTCAGCATAATTTCATTATTTCTGTTGATAATGGTAAACTTCTTAAAATATATCATAGTTTCTGCAGATAATGGTGAACTTCTTAAAATATATCATAGTTAATTGCCAATATTGTGGTAGTGCAGGTTTTGGCCACTGTCATCAAGGCAAGTGCTTCTAGAGAGCATGAGATTCTTGTGGACATTAGAGATGCTGTTTTTACATTTATTTGTAAAATGGAATCGAAGAGAGTTATGGATACCATGCTCATCTCACTTGTCAGGATATTGTATATCTGGTCTTTGCTCGCTAGATCACCAGAGCTGTAGTCTATCAAGGTAACAATTTCGGATATCTCCTCTAGGCTTCAAAATCTGCTGTCAGTGTTATTTGGTAATTTCACTTTTCTCTCTTTTTCTTTGGTGGCATGCGTGTTTTCCTCTGATGGGTTTGCGGCGATATTCGGATATTATATTCTTATGTCGATGATGAGATCTGATTGTCATAAATGTGCGGACTAAGTATATCTTATATACTTAACGATTGGTTCTAATTCATTTGAGGGTAGGCTGTTAGCACTCTGTTTTGTGCATTTACTTTTCAAACAGTTAAACAAAAGAGATCAGCATGCTTGGGGATGAATTAACATAATTTTCGATGTGATTTACCAACCAGATGGAAAAATAATTTAACGCGCTCAATCAAAACAATTTGTCCTATGAACATATATAGAAGTCGACACATCAGAATGCTTTCTTCTCTCATCTCCTGGAATTTATAGGTAGAATTCCTTCTCTCTCAAAGCAATCATTCTATAGCACCGATTTGCTAGTTCACAGTTGTCAGTAGTAACCAAGTGGTGTTTAAACATGACTTTGCGATTGTCTCTTTGCTGGTTCACAATTGTCAGTAGTAATTGCATGTTTTTATATAACATTGCTTGTGTGGCGTTTCTGTGGCATGCAGTGCAAAAGAGAAGGTTTTCATTAGGCTATCATCACTTTTTTTGCAGAATATTCGTCGCAATTAATGACGTCAATCCCTCCAATCAACAATGATACGTCCGTGTTTTGCTATTGTGAGATTTGGCAAACCTGGAGATGTTGGTTGGGTTGTTCATGAGTTTTTGTTGTTTGTAAATGTATGTGCATTTTGTTTGTAGGATGAATAAAGTGAACCTTTATGTTGGCATATCATTAAATTTGTTTTGCTATTGCGTATTTTCCCATGCCGCTACTTGAAATTTCGACCAAATTCTTGCTTGAGATTATAAATGTTTGATTGAGGATTCTTAAATTCAAATTATAAACGTATTAGGATCCAACATTGTATATTCTGGGTTCTACAAAAACTAGCCTATGGGGCAAATGAACCGCACACTTAAGAACAAGATTGATGTTTTCGTTAGTTATTTGAGCTTTACCATTTTTCAGTTCAGGGGTTGTTTAGGGACCATTATCGAAGAAGTTTCGACAATTTGAATGAGAGAATTCCAAGGTGAGGATGTGGATATTGATGCTAACTTGATGAAGGTTCATCTTGTGAGATTTCTTAGCCATCTCTGAAAGCGACCTCTCTCTTTTAAATTCTCTCGAATCGAATAAGTTCCTCTTTTTTTACATCCAAAGCGGAAGTTGTGGAGGATGATTTAGCCAAAGGTTTGTGTGGTTTGAAATGAGCTATTGCGCTCGAAGATTGCCCAACTTGTTCCATATGATTTATTATGATTTCGACCCCGTCCTAATGGATGATCCTCACACCAAAAACAATCACAAAGGCCAGAGTCGGTGAAGAGCCAGTTTGGCTACATAAATCAGGCTCCTCCTACCATAGAGGAACAATTGCCTATTCACATGCATCCGAAGCAGAAAATATTGTATAGACCATTTCTAAACATGAGCCACAAATAAACCATGTTTAAACATCTTTTTTAAAGCGTCACATAGATAAAGAAAATGGCTAATTGATGATTTTACAAAACTCTCTAGCCTTTGAACATAGAGGGGGAAGAGAACTTTGTGGACAGTGCAACATCATTGCTAAGAGGAGTCACCTTCATTACTCATAAACACCTTGTGTCTATGTATGGCAAGATAATAGTGAGCACGCAACCATCTAACATCAAATTTGATGGGATTTGAGCACGCAACCATCTAACAATCTCTAAAGCTACATGCATGTACACACTGTGAGGGTCTAGTCTACATATATACACCTACGTCGAAGAGATTCCTGCACCATTTCCAAGTAGCCATCGATCCAGAGTTCAATTGGCGAACTTCAGATCGCCTAATTAACAACTGTCATCTTGCAAACGGTTCAAATCAGCTGTATAGAAAATAATTGAATTGGTTTTGAACCAATATGCCACTCATAGGGAAATCAATGAAAATTCAACTCCAGCAAGTCACCTTCGCTTCTTTATGTATATGCTCCCGTGACAAGACACCTGAGAAATCCAAAAATGCGCAAGAAATCAACAGAAGGTGTCCGAAGAAAATCCCTTTGGTTTCACATGAGATATATCAGCGAATTTCAATTGCATCTATCAGAAGGAAATCCAACTGCTCTAAAAGCAAGAGAATCAAGAAATGTGTAGCTAAGGAGAGGGCAGGGAAAACTCACTTGTTAAAGAATTCGAAAGTTCACTGGTAAGGCTGCCAAAGTGCCTAAACAACCAAGACTTCTACTCACCAAACAATTAGCCATCTATGGTGGCCTCTCTACAAGTTTCGATTCAATGATGAGTGGGAAAAAGCGTGAAACTTCTCTAAAAAGTTGTTCTGCTTCAAAGGGCTTTGAAACATTTTTATCCATTCCATACTTTGTGCATTCTTCATGAGTAGCGTGAATCACATCTGCAGTCATGGCGAAGATCGGTATGTGGAAATTCGAGATATTTTCACGTGGCTCTGAGGATGACTGTCCCAGTAGGAATTCCTTGCTCAGACTTTGTTCCATCTGTCGAATTCTTTTTGTAGCTTCAAATCTGAACAAAGGAATTATAGAACCATTAGATGCATGTATCCATTATCACCACCTAGTTGACATAGAAAAGGTTATCCAAATCCATTACATCAGACACATAGAAATCTCTGAAAGTATATATACTTTCTTTTTTTTGGTAAAGACGAAAGTATATATACTTTCTATACAACATTTGATGAAAAAAATAAGTGCTCGAGCAGGAAAACGCCATTCCCATCCATTCGTGGCATCTGGATATCCATGAAGCAGGCATTAAAATCATGTGGTGGTTTGAGCAAAGCAATTGCTTTTTCCCCACTGTCTGTACAAACCACATCAGCTCCATATTTCTTCAAAGCTCCCTCGGCCACTCTGAGATTTACTTTGTTGTCATCCAGGACTAGGATTTTTCTGCCACGGAGAAGGTTGCAGAGAGACAGACTCGGAGACTCCCCATTAGAGCAACTTATTCGGTTTCCAACTCCCATGACGCGCTGTAAAGACGCCACCAGAATACTAGCCCTTAGAGGCTTCATGATCACGGATGGACCAGTAGCATCTGTAGTCGCACCACTCATCCTACTAGAGCTGATAGAATTAGATAGAAGAAACAACCATGGAGACACCCATGCCTTCATGTCCCTCAATTTATCCAGAAAGATTGCCGACAAACCAGAGTCCTTGTCCCAAATTTCCCATTCCAAGAGCACCATATCTATTCTGCAATTCCCACTTTGTACGGTGTGAAGGCACTGGTTCAAGTCTGCAACTACCTCAACATGAATACCAAGCCTCTCGATATGATACTTTGATACATTGGCACGGACAGGTCTTGTGTCAACTACCACTGCTTTCATACCATGAAATTCTGAGGTGCCAGAGTTTGCTTGCCTGTCTTGTGAAAAGCGGGAGAAATTGTCATTCATGGGTATTTCTCCAACCAAGTTATTGTACGATACATTTCTACAAAATCAAAGAAAATATAGTACCATTATAATCTATGCAGCATTGGGGACAATATTGGGACAACAATAAACTTACAGAATAGTCAGACTACGGGAGTTCATCAGTGAAATCACATCTCCAGATAAATTATTATGGTCCAGCCTCCTGTAAAGTTAAGCATAACATTATCCTCATTTAATCACACCCGCCCAATCAGGATGCGACACATATTAATTCCAGAAACAAAATATGGATTGGTTCCCACGTCACTGTACAGCATCTAATGAAATAAATCATTGGCTGTAGAAGTGCAATTCGAAGAAAATCAGGAAAGAACACTAACTGGAACGTCTAGATAAGAATATGGAACAACCCTTTATCTTCTGATTCAGATTGCCTTAGCAAGACAACGGACATGATAACATTGGAAATTGCAAGCACTCTTCACTCGGTCTTCATGTACTGAGCAACTTGAGCCCTAGTACAGCAAGTGACAATCAGACATAACAGCGGGAGAAATAAGAGAAGCAAGCATCAAAGCAATGACGTTTACTTGCACGACTCACAATTGTAGCACTTTACAGCTTGGCAGTTCTTTACAACTTTGTATACCTATCCTTCACCTCCCAAAATATGAAATTTTAAGGAAACAATACTATAAAAGCATCCGAATCAAGGGAACAAGATAAAATATAAGAAACAAACATTAATGTTCAAACATACAGTTCTCTTAGCTAATATATAGTCAAGTTGTCCAACAATATCAAGATCTGTCAAAGCTGAAAATCGTTCACAACGGCAGCCGCAATGTCGTCACTACTCACTTTGAGTTCTTCAACACCTTATAGCAGCCTAGAAACGTATCATGTCATCATTTTCATTTTTGTCCAAGCAATGGCTGACAATAAGCAGTTCAGAGAATATGATCTGTTTCTTTCCTTTCCATTGATCAATTTTTTTGGCTGTATTTTAGTTAGCTGAGAAACACCATAGGCATTCTAAGAAAAGCCCAATTTTTCTCTATTCAACAGTAAATGGTTGTTTATATAAGAATGTTGAAATGTAATTGCAAGCGCGAGTTTTTTTTTTTTTTTCAGGTCTTCTTGATATCAGACTTTTTTTTCATCTATTTTCTGTTTGCACCACCCAAGATGTGAAAGTGTCATGACACATCAGTGATGTACAAGGTTTTGCCCTAGCCATCTAACATGTCTTGGCTCTTAAGGTGCAGATGTGATCAAGCTAAAAATGCATTGCAATACATGATAGAAAATGTTGTAAGTTTTTTTTTTTTTTTAATGAACCACGCGCACAATTGTGTATACTTGCCTACCTGCCTTGCAGCTCGGTGGCGACTGGTGGGCTTTCGGGTGTCTACACTTGCTGAAGAAGGCAAGGCGAAGACGATTACAACTTGGAACCTTGCCAAGACCTGCGGCACTCTTGGGAGAAAGTGGCAATGGCGGGGGCAGCCGAGCTCGGACACGCCCGACTCATCACTAAACAGATTGCAAAATGTGCAACACAATAGCTACTCTGCATTTTTCAATAAGGAAACTTGTTAGCAACATTCTTGTGTAAATGCATATAAACATGTTTAAAGCTTAAAATTATGAGATTTCAGACATGAATAACAAGTGAAACTGCACACCATGTCCATGAGTTCTGTGTTCTGGGTCGACCAGTGCAAACAATAAGTTTTAGTGGGACACAAAAGGAGATGCTTAGCTCCATGTCTGTTGCAATCCAACCACATCTTAAAACAAATGCACCACGAGATAACATTCCGTAACGAATCTTCTCTCATTGAAGGAACGCCTCATTTCTCCATAAAAGAAGTACCCATTTCATAGTTACTGAGATGGACCTTCAAGATTAGGCGTAATTAATCCTTCATAATACAGGCACTATAAGTTAACCCCTCAGTATCATTGATGAAGTGTATTAAAAGCACCACCAATTCTATATAAAGCTAGAAAATTAGGTCGCCATATCTGAGAGGAGATTTGAGGAATTATCATCTGGTATTTGAGCACAGTTCAGTGAATCAGAAGACAATCTGGGGTGAGCAGTAGTACCGACCAGCCTATCTTCTTAATTAGCTTTCCACCACCAAACAAGTACAACTAGCATCCCTTATTAAGGACAGTGCATCAACAATGCAAGTTAAACTTCTCCAGATATGAAAAGTTCCAATCCCGACAATGTATGCAAGCTTGTCTCTTAGACAGCATGACATATGACTTAACCTATTGAAGTTTTCAAGCAAAGCATCTCAGAAGACCAAAAACAATTGGAGCAACTACACAATCAGGGGAAGCAGCAGAATGAAAGATGAAGGAGTTTTTGGATCTTCAGTGAGATAAGGAAAAGACAAAATTAAAGTGCACACAGACTAAGATTAAAGCATAGAATGGCTATCTATCAGGTAATGCAAAATGTGACTACCACCCACTTAAATAGTTGAATCTGCAGAACTGAGCAGATGAACAGAAGGCATCACTTCATTTTTTAGCAGTGTATTTCAAGATTAGAACATATAACCCAAAGCAACTATTCCTAAACAAGGGAACACATCCAGCAGCACCAGCACTTTGCAGCACTTTGCAGACATAAGAAGTCAAAAGAAGGAGCAAGTTCAGATACCAAATTCCATATGGCTATATCCAGTCACCTTATCCAAGAGAGATTCTGGAAGAAATATCGTGTCGCTAACATCAGGCCGCATTTTCTGCATAGCGTTGGTTAGGAATTGAGTTTAATAACAACAATATTGGATTACCCACAGAATCAGCTAAATATTTCAAAGTTATGTTGGAGCTGTTGTACATTCTCAGTGCAAGCCTCTGCATCAGAAGATGGAGGGCAGCAGGAGAATGAGAACATGAGCTCAGAAAAATGGTTGTTGTTAACAGTTCAAACTAGAAATTTTCAGAATTATCAGCTCATGTATCCAAGTACTTCCGCTCACGTGCTTCGTGTGGAAAGTGGGAGAACTCAATTAAGAAACGAAAGACTGACCTTTGGATGTCAACAACTCATTGAACAACAACTCATTGAACAACTTCCTCTTCTCAGTGACGAGCGGTGCTATCCTAGCCTCAACTTCAAGGGCGACTTCATCTGACACAAAGCACAGAACCTGTCAAAAACCGAAATGAGAAAGTAAACGTGCGTCGAGGCACAACAGACGCCGCACCGCCTCACCTAGGTGGCCAAGCTAGAAGGCGACCGACTGGATTTTGAGTGTACGCGATCGTCGAAGAGGCCGAGGCAGAAATGGTCAAAGCTTGGGATCCAACCACGACCGGCGAGGCTCTTCGGAGCGAGTGGCTCTGGGCGACGACGGCGGAGGCGACCGGCGGGCTTTTGGGTGTCCCCGCTCACCTTAGAGGCCGAGGCGAAGATGGTCAGAGTTCGGGACCCAGCCACGACCAGAAGGGTTCTTCGGAGCGAGTGGCTCCCGACGGCAACGGTAGAGGCGGCCAAGCTTGGAGGCAACCGGCGAGCGTTTGGTTGAGAGAGATGGCGTTGCAGGTTTCATAGAGAAAAATGCAGAAACAAAAAATTTTGAAGGAGAACGGGAGGGGAAGGGACGCAGCGTGCGTGCAAATGGGAGAAAAGGACGCGGTCATTGATGAAGAGAGAGAAGGAAGCGGCAAAAATTTGGCTGGAGACACGTGTCGCATCTTGATTGGGCGAGCGCACGGTGACGTGGAGCGCCGGCGCACCTAATATTTTCTCAAAGAACGTAGGATAATTATTCCCGTCTTGAACGGGAAAAAGACCGAACTAACCCTGATGAGTGCATGCTGTTCAGTATATATATAAGCCTTTCTCCAAATGTATTGATTGGCATCAAACATTACTGAAGAACAAAATGACAGCACAGCCATGTGCGATGAGCAAAGCCAGGCAAATCGGCTTCTTGATGGAAGCTGGCTGCGACGACGTCGATTTCAATGACTCGAGTAAGATTGAGAGTCGTGTCAAGGCAGGTATTACTTACAAAGACAAGAAGAAGGCAAGCCCCCCATCTCTCTCTCTTACTGATAATGGATCTTTATGAAAGACACAGTTGGATGTCTTTAGAGTTAAGTATCTGGCGAGGGCGAGGCCCTGCCGGATCTGGCGAGCTCGGCCCTCGTCTAGCCTTGACGAGGGCCGAGCTCGCCGGATCTGGCGGGGCCTCGCCCAGCCAAGGCGAGGGTCGACCTCGCCAGTGGCCACGGCGAGGCTGCCGTATCTGCGACTTCCCTCCCGTCGTCAAACGCGCCGTGAACCGCCCCCACTCCTCGGTGCTCGACATCGTGGCCCTCGAGAGGGCGAATTCAGTCGGGGAGGGCAAGGATCAAGTGCAGGGCGGCGGCGGCGTTGCTTGGAGAATGTCTCGTACGGGCAGCTCCAGGCTCTTTCCGCTGTGATGGTAGCCTCGCCGGCCACTGGCGAGGTCGACCCTCGCCGTGGCTGGGCGAGGCCCTGTCGGATCTGGCGAGGCTCGGCCTCGCCCAGCCTTGACGAGGGCCGAGCTCGCCGGATCTGGCGGGGCCTCGCCCTCGCCAGATCCGGCGAGGGTCGACCTCCTTTTATGTTAAGTGCGCACGTGTGTGTTGATTCGAAAATGTCATTTCTAATGGGTGGATAGCAACTTTGGTAATGAAGTTCCTCCTTTTATTTTGACCTACACACGCACTGATTGAAGTTTCTCTGCTCGTATTTCAAACTGCTGTATGTGGCAGGGGTATTGGACTGACGGTCAAGACCGAGACTGCTTCGCAATCTATCCAAGGGGACTCGACATCACCAACAGCGATAGACGTGCATATTGGCAGTGGTCACCTGCCTCGTACTTTCGAATCCTTAGAACAAAATATATACGTATCTTTTATCGTACAGTGCACCTTATCTTTCACTACGAGTGTAGTTAGGGTTTTTCATATTTTTGTGAAGAATGAATGACATTGGATAAAGGGGAACATAAAAATGATAAAGGAAGGCATTTCACGGGATTTCTTTAGGGAAAATCTAAAATGGGAAACGATAGCAAGAGACAGAAATTTGTTTGAGAGTATCAACGCAAGTTTGCATAATATTGGTCTTTATCTTCTCTCTTATAGTTGATTATTGCTGGAATCATTCTTTTGGTATAATGTTGTTCATGTTTCACCCTCGTATGCTACATAGATAGATGGCTGGGGTTATTTTTTTTCACCTCCTCGTAGAAAATTTTTCCTCTTCTTGAACTCATTAAACTTTCATGTGATTTCGCCAACTGAATTTGAATAGGGATTTTGACTTATATACTAATGTTTGTGCCAGTGTTGCATACAGTTCTAGTCTTCTAAATTCACAAAAATATTTTGATATTATGAATAAATCAAGAATTTACCATCAAAATATCTTGAATAACTAGAGAGATACTTCTATTATGTTCTCGAATCATTGAATCATTATTTTATTCAAATCCAAAATGGAATGATTAGACCATTTAAAACCCAAACAAATTATTGAAGTCTCCCTATTGTTTTCTATATGTACTATCATGGGAGAGGTAATTTCATAACTCTTCGATTAATTCCCACCATTAGGTAAAACTATATGAATATCCCTAGAAAAGAAGGACCGCCCCTCGGTCTTGTATATAGATTTTCTTTTTTGCCTTCATAAGGGCGCGATGAGCCAGAACGCAAGATATTTTATTTGAATAAAATTTTAGTTTCATCCTTAAATATTGCTGTCGAAGTTAGTAAGTTCATTATATACTAAGAACTATAAACTATAAAATTAAACCTATTTTAACCTCTCTAATCTTCTCTTATTTTTTAATTTTACTATTTACTTCAATCTATTCGTCATAATTCTGTAGTTTAGTTCTCACTTTTGTCCTTTTGACTCGATTCATCAAACCTAACCAAGTTATAATTTTATCAAATTGTAAACTACTTGAGCTTTTCTCGTATTTTCTGCTTTTCATTATAAATTTTATTTTATTTCTTTTTGAGTTGATGAAAAAGAAGGAGAGAATGTAATCGGTTTTCAGGCGGTGGGCTTTACAGTGGCTTTGGACGAATACGGAGAGTGTAGAGATGCTATTTTGTCTTTGGTGAATAAATATATAAATAAGTATATATAATTATGTAAAGTTGGCCAAATTAAAAATAATGATAAAGGAGGAAGAGGAGGTTGAGAGGTAAATAGGAAGAAAAGCCTGTTGTCTAAGAATACGAGTTACTCTTTGAGATATCCCTGTATTATTGCGGAGTGATGGATGCTGACCTAGCCATTATTCCTATTTATCATTGTAAGTAAAATTAGTCGCTTTTTTGTTCCAGTAATTATAATTTCACGATAAATACACCTCATTAATGTGGCATCCAAGTTGACCTTTTTTTTTTTTTTTGAGATTTTTTGTCTAGCTAATACGGATCATTTGTAAAGGGGTTTTGTTAACAAGGGTCCTAAGACACTTGCTAAACATACTTAATAAGAAAAACTTTGATTTTCAAAGTGTTGATTACACATACAAAAGGAAAATAGTGTATGGAAAATTACAAACTTACCTTCTTACCAAGTCCCTACTAAACTCCATTAATCTGGAAGGGTCGTATTTTTCTTTTTTTAAAATAGTTAATTAATTAATAAGTAACGGTGAAGTTTATATATTTATTTTTTTTATATGCTTTGTACTTTTGATTTCCGCTTACCGTCATCATATAGAGTTTGTCTAATATATCGATCTCCGAATAGTTATAGTAAAGATTTTTATATCAAGTCTACTGCCAATGTAAAACACTTTCTACATATTCATTCATAGTTGTGTAACCCAGTTTATCTACATGTTGCTCATCCAACGGCGAATGTGTGATTTTTTTTTTTTTAATACTAACGATAGATGTAAAAATTATCCCAATCACTAACGCTCAAATAAAACTACTTCAGCTGTGGCGTCGAAATGGCAGAAGTGGTGAAGACGAGGTGGATAGAAGTCAGGGGGTCGTTTTTGACGAAGGATCTTTCGCCGAACGTTCCGTACAAAGTCGTGTTCAGGCTGAAGATGGCGACATCCTCGAGCACCATGCGGGGGCAGCCGGTGAACCTGAAACTGAGTCTTCCTGACGGGACCTACCAAGAGAGGCAGGCGAATTTGCCCTTATCCCACGAATCATGGGAGGAGCTGGAGGTCGGGCAATTCACCACGACAGAGGAGAATGTGGGCAAGATGGAATTTGCCATGGAGCAATTGTTCGGAAGATGGAGGAACGGGCTTATGATCGAGCGCGCTGCGATGAAGGCCGTGTGATCACAAGCAGTTATATTCACAATAAGAGCAATCGCGGAGGAATTGCCTTCTTGGAAGAGACTATAGTGATATGTGTGTATGGCCGTGCATGCGTGTTTGTGTTATTTCTCCTTAGCTAGCAATAAATAAATGAAAATTAGGATACATCAGCGAGGGAGGGGTACAATTGACGTGGCATTGAGCTCCCTCTAGCCGATAAGGAGTCATCACCGTTGGATCTGGAAGCTCGGCCTCCATGGCCATGGAGGGGTCACCACCTCAAGATCTAGAGGATTGACACCTCCACGGCCAAAGAACTTGGTGGTGAAGCCAAGATCTTGGTGGTCACGGAGGAGCCGTAGGAAACAGAATTTGCATATGAGATGGAGGATCGACACCCTTAAAGTTACATAGCCAGCAACAAACTTCTCATTTCTCTGTTTGTGTCAGAATTAGCTTCCTAGCATCTCATGTCCAACATGGATTGAATTTGGCTTCCATAATTGTTTCTTTGACATTGTACACCACTCTAGTGGGGATTAATTCCTCGTTCTAGTCTAATATTACAAAAGAGCAATATTTCCTATGGTGCCAAGGACTGAGGTGGGTTATAAATACGTCAAGCCCTAGTAGAAAACAATTTTTTATGTACAGATTAATATGCTGATGATAAAACTTGATATGATGCACCTGGGAATATATTATGCAGTTACATCAACTCTTCAACTCTCAAACTTTCTCATTGATCGACCAAAGATACATGAGGGACTGTTGAGTGATGCCAAGATAGGAAATCTAGTTCTATGCTTTGAAGAAATTCAAGTTTTCATGCTTTTTTGGAATGTTAACTAAGCAGTCATGTCTTGCGCTAAGAAGGTGTCAAGTTCAAATGCTCATGACATCTGCCTGAGGCAAAACACAATAAAATTTCTTTGAAATCATTCTAGGGGCAACCGATTAAGCATAGCGAAACATTGGATACAAAGCATCGGATCATACCCTTCGGTACTGTGCATCGATGTTCCTAGCAAGTCCATGAAACCATCTCCGGATACACCCACTAAAGCATTGTCATACCTACCAATCAACTGGTTCATAGTTGAATGTGTCCCAATAAATAGATACAGAATCGGCGGGAGAAACACTAAGCAGGTATAACACATCCACGGAAACACTATCAAACTAATTGGTCCAATTGCCTTGCCCAAGTAAAACGGCCTAAGCTTGAAATTATTCTCTTCCATGACCATCCTCGCAAATATTGTGACCAGATATCCATCAACCCATCCCATCGTGCATTTGGAAGTTATGGCACTGAAGACTACATTCACTTTCAATATTAGAATTCCAATTAGAACGCAGATGGCCACACAAAGTCATGCTGCATTAGATGGGACTTTGTGCATCAGATCCACTTTTCACCATATCGACGAAAATGGGATGCCCTTGTCTCTTGACAACGCATACACCTGAAGAGAGCCATCGTGAACGGGTTATGTGTTAAATATTCTGGTAACTTTATTGACTAGTTAAGATGAGAGTCATGAGATTAAGTGAAAAAGATTCAGTTAATCATTTGCCTTCAGTGGATTAAAAAGTACTCGTCTCGTAAACTAATTTTATTATTGCCTCCGGTCAATTAAGAGTTGATGCAAAAATTTTTAATATTAAATATTATAGATAAAACATTCATGCTGGCACAGAAAATTCAAACCTAGACACGCTGCCAATATTGGGCCTATAAATCCAAGGAAAAAATGGAAGTTCCATTACACGTCGCCGTCGCCTTTGAGCGTTATTAGTTTCTGCTGTTGTGGGGAGAATTCTCCTTGTTATTGACCTCAGGCAAGTCATAAAATAAAGCCCCCACGATTTGGATGCTGGCATCGGATCGGTGCAAAGAAGTGTGGATGCAGTCATCAGCCTCCAGCTCAGCCTTTTCTAGCTAAATGGATTAGAAAGTATTGGGCTTAATTGAAGCTTTATCATTCTTTTTTTCTTTTCTTTTTTTTTTTTTTCATTTTCTGTGTTCTTTTATTGTCTGCAAAATTTAGGCCTCAACAAATGAGACTTCATAAACTACATTACAAGCGAAAGTAATAGAGTGTGAATTTGCCAACGGCGCAAATGACCGATTGAATATGTTGTTTCAACGAGTTTTGTGTGCGCATTTTTTCTTCTCCATAGATAGCAATTTCAGCTTTTGAATCGAATATCCCTTAACATCGGTTGAAATCCTTGAGCCATTTTTTTTCTCTTTGCTCCTCGTTTTCACCATCCAACGGTAAAGTTTGGATTCTTCTATGTGTAATTATTCTTTTTACAGGGAATTGACGATGATGGAAAATTTAGAATAACTTACAGTAAAGCCCAATAGAAAGTCTAGCACTTTATTTCGTGAGAGCCTCTTCCTTCTCGATTAACTTTGGAATATTAAACTTTAATTCGCGAAGGAGACACACTTTGAATATTTTTTGTTTTAAGAAAAAGGCTCACCGTACAACTTGTGTGCGGCTCAAAACTGGGAAGAGTTTCTTTCCAGAATGAATGCGCCAGTAACAACTGTCCTCCACCTTCTTTCTTGCTTTCTTTTTCTTTTTTTCTTTTTTTCTTTTTAATCTTTTGAAATCTATCTTGAAAAGCTAATATATGAAAGATAGGGACCGAAAAAAATTATTAAAAAAAAAAAAAAGAAGTTATTCAGATAGTCAAATAACTCATCATTTGTTTAAATAAATAAATAAATAATCGAACTTTTACATGAAAGGCCAAAGCAACTCAGAGAAAGATCAATAGTTTTAGTGAAGAAGTGGATGGTTAGTAAACTGGAACTTTTCAGGAGTGTTCACCTCACAGAGCAATAAAGGGAATGAAGAACGAAAGCAAAATGTGCATTACCTAAGACTGAATTTTCAAGAGAAAAGGAGGAAAAAACACTCTTACAGCATTTCATAAGGATAATTGGAAATGGGTACCAAAAGACAAATATATATATAAGATTAAAATAATCTATAGTCACGCAGAAAAATAAGTACCGAGAATGAGAAGAAAGAGGTACCAACAAGAAATGGCAAGAAGGAAGATTAATAGTTTGATTAGAAAAATCATATGGGATCGATATTTACTTGGAACCTCTCAACAAGTATTGCATCTTTTAAATACTTTCTCTATAAATGGCGAAGCTCAATAACATTATATTGCGAAGTCATTTACCAAGCATTTAAGTATTTGAGTAGACCTGTATTGCATAAAATCACAGTAGAAAATCTTTATCTTTCGAACGAGCAGAAGTACTCAATAAAGTATATATCTCTTATAGGATTTACATTTCTAGAAATTATATAAAATTAAATTATATGAAGGTTCTATATCTTATTGGGTTGGAGCTTGACAAAAAGATAAATCAGTGAAAAAAAAATTGATCATTCTCTATTTTCTCCCAATTTTTATATTTTATACATGTTGAATATGAAATTAAGTGGATAATGAGAAAGTATATCATTATTGCAGCAGTTTTTAATTTTTATACCTGGATATTCATGTTATCGAAAATGTTTAATATTACATACTCTTCGTTAACGTGGCTTATTTTGAACGTAGTTTCTCAAATCTACTTATAAACAGCGGAATTACGAGCCAATTACTAAATTCTACATTAATATTTTATTGTTCAGCAATTCCTTTTTGCAACTGTGATTGTCAAATCAAATTAGAGTACGTTTTCAGGAGCAGAAAAATTGAACTTGAGTTAATATATTGGTTGATTGACTTCTATACATATCGAATTGAAGATGGATTGGATATTACTTAAAATTCTCTATAAATAGGAGGGCTCTCAATTCAATTTGGGAAGAACAGATGGAGACTATAAATTTTGTAAATTTGCTATGGATAAGTTCTACTGATTAAAGAACTTAAAAAACACACAAACCTACCGGATTTAGGTCATCACGACCCCAATGAAAGTTTTTGTCATCAAGACCCCAATGATTAGTCGTCAGATCACCAAATGTTCGAGTCATCAAGACCGCAACCATATTCAATTAGAAACTAATCCGTCAAGGCCCTATCTGATTCGTGAAAAGGAGTCAAAGATCATGCTATCTTATTAGAGACGAGGCTGTTAAGCCCCTTCAAATTGGGCTATATCAATGGAATACCACATAATAATTGTGAAAATTATTCAAAAACCTATTACACTTTTATCAGTTCAGTTATAAATATTTCAATTTTGTCAATTTTTACATTTTACCAATTGAGTCCACTTGGCCGATTTTGATCTGAAATTGTTGACATGGATGTCAACCATTCTACACAAAGCATGATCAACATCGATGTAGATAATTTTTAATAATATTTTTATTTTTTTATTTTTTATTTTTTTTTGCTTTTGTTGGTGGCGGGCAGGGTAGATGGCCTAGCCATGGCTAGTGACGGGCTCTTGGCAAAAGGAAGAAAAAAGGAAAAAAATTATAAATAATAAATAATAAAAAAATGCATTAGATTTTTATTAGAAATAATTTACATTAGTGTTAGTCATGCCATGTCGAATAGCCGTCATCCACTTAAGCGAATTTCAGTCAAAATTGATCAAATGGATTCGGTTGATAAAATGCGAAAAAGTTTAAAACTTCATCGTTAAAATTGAAAGATTTAAAATTGAATTGACAAAAATACAATAGGTTTACACTTTTTGGACAATTTTCTCCATATCAATCTTCCGCCTTCCAAAAGTATGATATTTTTCCATAGAAATATAAAATACTACCATTAGACAAACGCATCTTTTTCTATCACACGACATCTCATATTAATGGAATACTAAAATACGCATATGAGGAAGTGCAACCGGGCCCGAGGCCCATGAGGCGATGCTGTACAAGGTGACTGAGGTACTCGAAGTGGCACAATTTGACGGCGGGCGGAGATCTTTTGTCTCCTGATGATGCGCTCTCACCTAAAGATATGAGGAAGTGCAACCGGGCCGAGTTGGCTGTAGCCAAAGACTAAATCAACATTTTCCTGCACTTTTTGCAGATCTGGTGCTTAGCTTCCAGGACCGCGACACTAGCCTTTCAACACTCAAGGATAAACATGTTCACGTGGTATTCAGGGTAATTGTGATTGAACTGGGACTCGTGCACTATTGGCTTTACGCTGGGGCAATGGCGATCCTCAATCCACGGGGCTTTACTCTCCGTGCCGTAAGTATTCTATTCACCGGCATGGTATTGGTGCTTTTTGTTAAGAAAGCCTCCAAAATATTTTGAAGTGAAAAAATAATCCATCATTTATTGAGACCTTGATATATGCATGAAGTTGTTTGTGTTTTAGGTAAAATCCGCTTAAAAAGGACCTTTGATATGATGAGTGAAAAGATTTTAAATAGCTAGAAGCACCTATGTGAACAAGTCCGAAAGAATGAGAAGTCCGTAAAGACGTAGAAGTACTAAGGTGAATAGCTTATAAGATCTAAATAACTATCAAAGTGTTTACAGAGAAGCATTTGGATATAACTAGGAAGCCTTATTTAAAGCAAAAGCCTGCAAAAGCTTGATATAAGGAGAAGTTTGATATCACTAGAATAATGGGATATTGGAAATAACTAGGAGCTATTGATATAAGCGGAGCACTTACACTCATTAATTTGAGATATTTTACCTCATCCCTTGATAGCTTGTGATATGATATGAATTTCTAACTTAGGAGATTTTTATTGATTATCATTCTTAAAGATTAATTTCGCGATATATAATCACGTGAGATGTCTTGCTTGATTGAGAAACTCAACCCGAAGGCGAGATACTTTCCCAATGAAGGCAAGATATTCTCAATGTATTCTAGAAATGTAGCATTCCAAAGCATCTCTATTAGGCTAAAGGCTTTTAGATGTTTTTGGAAAAACAGTTGTAATTCCCCAAAGCTGTCCAAAAAATTTGTCAAATGCCATTTGCATTTTGTCAAGGGACTTTGGGGGCCTCAATGGGCTTTGGCAAAGCCAAACCAAACGAATCCTCTTTCAGGTGTTTTCATTTCAAAGAGCAACATATGCTTGACTGAAGACTATATTTTCAAGAGAAAAGAGGGAAAAAAAAAAGCTCTTGCTACATTTCATATACTGAATATAAAGGCTGGATAAAGAGAAAGTATCCGTTGTTAATTTTAAATTTGAAAAATATATATATATACAAATTATAGAGAAAGCATTTTATATTACATACTAAAGACTCTTCACTAACATGGCTTATCTTGAATGTTGTCTCTTAAATGAATTTATTAACAGCGAAACTATGACCCAATTACAAAATTCTGCATAAATATATTAATGTTCAACAAAAAAAGATTGTAAGTGTAATCGTCCAATCAAGTTAGGATATGTATTCATAAGCAGAAAAGTCATACTTGAGTTAAGATATTAGTTGATTGACATTTATCCAATCAAATTCAAGATAGATTGGATATTTATTTAAATTGAGTAAATATTGATCAAACTTCCCTATAAATAGGAGCCTCTCGATTCATTCTGTGAAGAATAGAAGGAGGCCTTAAATTTTGTAGATTTGCTATTAAGATGTTAATGAAGTATGAACTTTGAAAATGCAAAAACCTGTCTGATTTAGGTCATCATGACCTCAATCAAAATCTTTGTCATCATGACCTCGGTAACAAGTTGTTAAGACATCACCAGATATTCAGGTCATCAAGACCTTGACCATCTTCCATTAGATATAAAATCATTAAGACCCTTAAATCGTGCTCATATTAATAAATACCACATTTTAATCTTACACCTTCAAAAAGTACGACATTTTTCTATAAAAATATAAAATATCGTCACTAGGCGAATCTCATCTAATTTCTCTTCCATAATGTCTCGTTTTAATGGAATACCAACAATTCAAAATTATGCATATCCGGAGGGCTAAGTAACTAGTATGTAGTATACCTTGAAGGAGAAGATGCACATAGAGTAGACAATGTCTTTTGTTCCCGCTTTGCCTTTTCCGGCAACCTGAAAAGCATATTCCATCGTGAAAGCTCCATACGAACTTTGATGTAACTCCACTATAAAAGAATCTGACCTTTTTTTTTTTGGACAAGAAAAGAATCTGACCTTTCGCGTGGCAAAATATTAGTTCTCATCCTTTCCTTACATGTATGTGGAAAGTCATAGTGAGATAACTCTTTCGGAACAATTCCTTCCTTCTTTTGGCTATTGATATCTAAACCTTATTGGAAACAAGCAACTTATATTTCCAAGTTCTTTTCCTTTTTCTAGTCCAAAAAACGAAAAATCATTTCTGAAAACGCATGTTAGTTGACTTTTTTGTTCCACTAAGGGAATCAGTTCCTCAGGTTTGTTTGGCTGTTTGGTAAAGAAGACCAATTCAGGATCGAATTAAGACCCCACTGAAAAGTGAAAACAATGCTTTTCGAATGTTAAAAGTTGCTTCTAAAATCAACAATTTCACTATATTTTCACGTATATTGAGAACATTTATTTCTACGAATCAAGCACGACATTTACAAGAAAACAAAAAAATCCAAAGGCACAAGAATTTTTTTCTTGTTTTTCAATGAAAATAAAAATTGGAAAACATTTTCACAAATTTAACCGGCCTTGATTGCTACCTTCACAACATTTGCAGAGTCAAATGGCATCAAATCGGACCTTTCGGTACGCGCTTTCTTTTCCATAAGAATTGGAATCTTTCTTTTTCATCAAGCTGTAATTTGGATGGCGAAGCATATTATTTTGGGTCCTACGTCAACTGTGGAAAATCTCATTTTTCATTTTCACCAGCATCATATCGCATGATTGATTTCTCTACTAGACAGATCAAATTACATTTAATAATGACGTGATCCTCCCAACGGCCCAGGAGATGACAAGATTAGAAGTAATGTTGAGTTGAGTACTAATAGTCTTCAATTGGTGTGAATTTTCTCAAACCCATACCCTATGAAGTACCGACACTCTCCAAAGGCCTTCGTGTCGTGTCAGACACTTCGACACGTGTCTGACACTCTCCAATACTCTCGGATACTCTCAACACGTGTCGAAAAATCCGACACACTTGGTCAACTTTTTCGACGCTAAAGTTGAAATTCTAACATATGAGTTTCCGACACACGATTCTAATATCAAGGTCAATTTTAAAAATTCAATAAATAAGATGTCAAAATATATATGTAAAAAATAAAACACAATAACAAAAAGAATAAATGAAAAAAGAAGAAAAACCTAATATTCTCTTCTTCTTTGACCGTCACTTCCTGTGATACACAATTCACCCTTTAAGTTTTTTTTTCTCCTCTTCCAACATATCTAACATGCGAGTCTAGAAGATGGATCGTTTATTTTTTCGCCAAGTTTTATGAATTATTGAAATAGAGTTGAATTTATCAAATTGAAATAATGAATAATATTAATAAATGGCGGATTAATATTTTTAGTGTATATTCATTCTAGGCCTTTTTAATTATTTTTTTTAATTTATGAATTTGATTAAAATAATCATAAAATAATCATTTATTTATATAACGTGTCCCCAACGTGTCGGAATTCTTGGTTTTTTTTAGAAATAACGTGTCGGTGTGTCGCATTATGTCGTGTCGTGTCGGTCTTTACTTAGCCCATACCTCTCACGATGTTGGAAAATTCATTTGATTCAATTAACCTATTAAAAATCTATATGAGGAAGTCACTATTAACCTATTGAGGTTAACTAGAAACCAACCAAATGAGATATGGAAGAGCACTTCACTTCTTATGCAACCAAAAATTTATGATGAGGAACTTGATTATACTAATTATCTAAACAATCCCCTTTCAATACCTTGACTTGATTATCTGTCAACTAAAGAGTCTACATAGTCTTTTTTTATTAAATTATGAATCCTAAGGTTCTCGTCCAGTAAATGTCCATGCAATGTTTTTTTTTTTTTTTCAAATTTTTATTATGATCCAAATATCGAACCTAACCATTTAACTAAAACAAATAAATCACAACTCAAAAAACTAATATAAAGGAATCATAATCAATTCATTAAAAATAGTAATAAAAAAAAACAGAGTAAAAAGACAAGTACAGTAAAGTAACCCGACACAATTCAGACAAGGATTATAACATGGCCTTATTATTAAAGAATCACAATCAATTCAAATCAAATTTGTCTTCTAAAAGATTAAATTGCCTAATCCTAAACTTACCAAAAAAAGAAAGAATCCCTACACTATATGTATGCCAAATGAATGAAACTAAACTAATTCTAATGCTAAAATCTAACGATTTTTTTTCTAACCATTACTCAAATTTTTCATTTTCGAATTATTTCATTTATTTTAAAATTTGTTTTTTTATTCTGATAGGAGGGGACACAGGCTGGGCCCTTGGGCCCGGTCTGTACACGGGGCAAATATTCAGATTTCGGCCACATAAAAATAAGCTGAAGATGGGCTTGTTAATCAAGCCCTTCTCGATTGAAATTCGAACCACCGTCTCCATCCGTTGGCCTTCCGACGACAGAGTCTCCATATTGCAGAACGTACACAGAATGCAAAGAACTACCAAGTGAATTCCAGGCATTTGAGTACATTACCGGAGATTAGATACTGCGCATATCAGCGAACCTCGCTCATTTTCCTTGCCGATGATCACCATCAGAAGGCCGTCGTCGAAGATACAATACATGAAACAAAAAAGAAGAAGAAGGAAGAACATAAAGCTCAGTAAAGCTCTCCGCAACCTCACTGTGCATCGAGTCAGTTTTAATATCTAACCAATCAATCTATCTCGCACAAATCACATCAGAATGTTTAGTATCTCTGAAGCATTTTGTCGAGCAAACCGTGTGCGTTATGAGAGTACCAAGCATAGATACGGATGTAATGTGATTTTCACATCCAAAATCGATACGTCGACGATGATTAACAGATTAAATCTTCAGAAGTTGGGCATGATTCTAAGTGATTTTCTAATGCGCCTATTCACGGATCTCGGACTCAGAACTGGAAAGAACAAAGGGGCTGAGGTTACCTCACCTGGTTAACAAGCGGAGACAGAGCTGTGATTAGTGATATAAGCAACACCGGCGACTTCGTTAATCTTTGTCGAGTGAAATCGGCGGGCGGAAATATGATCAGGGACTAACCACCTCGTGCTTCTCAGCCACATAACAGGGCCGAACGAAGTACGCCAACACAGTGGCGGAGGAGCATAACGAGGAGGAGCAGCTCCCGGTAGCAATTTCCAGTCGAAGCAACCAGAGAAAATTTCAGGATGCTTCGCCTGTGAAGATTCGAGCCGGCGACGAGATTTCAGCTGGGAATGAGGGGCTCTTCGAGTTTCTCGGCCGAAGAACAGAGCAGAATAGGGGAGACTCGAGGCAGCAACATAATGGAGGAGGACGGCGTCGTACTGGTGTTCGACGGTGACCGGGATCGCTTGCGAACGAAGGAAAATCTCCAATGACGCAAAACGGATCCCGTCATCAGCCTCCAGATCAGCCTTTCTAGCTAAATGGATTAGAAAGTATTGGGCTTAATTGGAGCTTTATCATTCATTTTTTTTTTTTTTTGTTTCATTTTCTGTGTTCTTTTTATTGTCAGCAAATGAGACTTCACAAACTGCATTAGTCCAAGCGAAAGTAGCTCTTTCATATAGAGTGTGAATTTGCCAACAGCGCAGATGACTAATTGAATATGTAGTTTCAACGAGTTTTATATGCGCATTTTTTCTTATCCATACATAGCAATTTCAGCTTTTGTATCGAATATCCCTTAACGTGAGTTGAAAGCCTTGGGCCATTTTTCTCTTTGCTCCAATTATCAATCGATCATTTCGCATATTATCTCGTTTTCACCGTCCAACAGTAAAGTTTGGATTCTTCTACGTGTAATTATTCTTTTCACAAGGAATTGACGATGACGGAAGATTTAGAATAACTTATAGTAAAGGGCCAAGCAGAAAGTCTAGCACTTTATCTCGTGAGATCCTCTTCTTTCTCCATTAACTTTGGAATATTAAACTTTGCTTCACGAAGGAGACACACTTCGAATATTTTTTGTTTTAAGAAAAAGGCTCACCGTACAACTTGTGTGCGGCTCAAAACTGGGAAGAGTTTCTTTCAAGAATGAATGCTCCAGTAACAACTGTCCTCCACCTTCTTTCTTGTTTTTTTTTTTTTTTTTTTTTAATCTTTTGAAATCTATCTTGGAAAACTAATATATGAAAGATAGGGGCTGAAAAAAAAATTAAAAAAGAAGTTATTCAGATAGTCAAATAACTCATCATTTGTTTTAAATTTAAAAATAAAATAAAACTTTTACATGAAAGGCCAAACCAACTCCTTTGAGCAAACTGGAAACTTTGCGGGAGTGTTCACCTCACAGAGCAATAAAGGGAATGAAGAACGAAAGCAAAATGTGCATTACCTAAGACTGAATTTTCAAGAGAAAAGGGAAAAAAAAACCCTCTTACGGCGTTTCATGAGGATAATTGGAAATGGGTAACAAAAGACACAAAAAAAAAAAAAAAGATTAAAAATATCTATAGTCAATCAGAAAAATAAGTACCGAGAATGAGAAGAAAGAGGTACCAACAAGAAAATGGCAAGAAGGAAGATTAATAGTTTGATTAGAAAAATCATATGGGATCGACATTTACTTGGAACCTCTCAACAAGTATTGCATCTTTTAAATACTTTCTCTATAAATGGCTAAGCTCAATAACATTATATTGCGAAGTGATTTACCAAGCATTTAAGTATTTGAGTAGACCAAAGTATTGCTTCGAATGAGCAGAAGTACTCAACAAACTACATATCTCTTATAGGATTTACATTTCTAGAAATTATATAAAATTAAATTATATGAAGATTCTATCTCTTATTGGGTTGGAGATTGACAAAAAGATAAATCAGAGAAAAAAATTTTAATCATTCTCTATTTTCTCCCAACTTTTATATTTTATACATGTTGATTATGAAATTGGATAATGAGAAAGTATATCATTATTGCAGCAGTTTTTAATTTTATACCTGGATATTTATATCATCGAAAATGTTTAATATTATATACTCTTCACTAATGTGGCTTATTTTGAACGTAGTTTCTCAAGTCTACTTATAAACAGCGGAATTACGAACCAATTACCAAATTCTACATTAATATTTTATTGTTTTTTTTTAATATTTTATTGTTCAGCAATTCTTTTTTGCAACTGTGATTGTCAAATCAAATCAGAGTGGGTTTTCAGGAGCAGAAAAATTGAACTTGAGCTAATATATCGGTTGATTGACTTCTATACATATCGAATTGAAGATGGATTGGATATTACTTAAAATTCTCTATAAGTAGGAGGGCTCTCAATTTAATATGGGAAGAATAGATGGAGACTATAAATTTTGTAAATGTGCTATGAATAAGTTCTACTGATTAAAGAACTTAAAAAACGCTCAAACCTACTAGATTTAGGTCAGCACGACCCCAATCAAAGTTTTTGTCATCAAGACCCCAGCGACTAGTCGTTAAATCACCAATTGTTCGGGTCATCAAGACCGCAACCATATTCAATTAGAAACTAAGCCTTCAAGGCCCTATCTGATTCGTGAAAAGGAGTCAAAGATCATGCTATCTTATTAGAGATGAGGCCATTAAGCCCCTTGGATTGGGCTATATCAATGGAATACCACATATTAATTGTGAAAATTATTCAAAAATCTATTACACTTTTATCGGTTCAGTTATAAATCTTTCAATTTTGTTAATTTTTACATTTTACCAATTTAGTCCACTTGGCCAATTTTGATCGGAAATTATTGACATTGATGACAGCCATCCTACACAACATGACCAGCATTGACTTAGACATTTTTAATAATATTTTTATTATTTTTTATTATTTTTCTACTCTTTTTTTTGCTTTTGTTGGTGGCCTGGGTAGGGTAGATGGCTTGGCCATGGCTAGTGACGGGCCACTGGCAAAAGGAAGAAAAATGAAAAAAATGAAAAAATAAAATAAAATAAAAAATGTAATAGATTTTTATTAAAAATTATTTACGTCAATGCCGGTTATGCCATGTCGAATAGCCATCATCCACTTCAACGAATTTAAGTCAAAATTGATCAAATGGATTCAGTTGATAAAATGGGAAAAAGTTTAAAACTCAACTGATAAAATTAAAAGATTTAAAATTGAATTGGCAAAAATACAATAAGTTTACACTTTTTGAACAATTTTCTCCATATCAATCTTCCGCCTTCCAAAAGTATGATATTTTTCCATAGAAATATAAAATACTACCATTAGACAAACACATCTTTTTCTATCACACGACATCTCATATTAATGGAATACTAAAATACGCATATAAATAAGGGTTAATACCCTGAAAACCCAAAACTGGTACACATGTGACAAATTTATCCCAAACTATTTTTTAACCACCAAAAACCCCAAACTGGTACAATTGTAACAAATTTACCTTCTGTTAATTTTTGTTAAATTTTACAGTCAAATTATTAAGTTAAATGACATGTGACAGTTAATTAGTATACCAATTTGGGATTTTAGGCTCCGTTTATCACAGTTTACAATTTTTTTGATTTTTTTTGTGGTATTAATCCAATTTAGCAGAGGGTATATTTGTCACAAATTTACCAGTTTGAGATTTTTTGCTGTCGAATATATTAGTTTAGGATAAATTTGTCATAAATGTACAAGTTTAAGGTTTTTTATTGTTAGTTTGGGTAAATTTGTCACAGGTATACTAGTTTGGGGTTTTTCATGGTCAAAAAAATAGTTTTGGGTAAATTTGTCACGAGTGTACCAGTTTTGGGTTTTTCAGGGTATTAACCCTATAAACAATGCGTGCCTGTATAAAGCGCAGGCTAAGTAACTAGTAAATAGTATAATTTGAGGAAGAAGATGCACCAAGAATAGACAACGTCGGCAACCTAAAAAGCATCAGTAATTCCATTGTGAAAGCTCTATGCGTTGTTGTGACTCGTCTATCAAGGAATCTAATCCTTCGGTTGGCAAAATATAATCCTCATCCTTTCCATTGCATGCATGTAGCAAGTCATTGTGAGAGAACGCTTTCGGAATAATTCCTTCCTTCTTTCGGCTGTTGATAATTTGAACCTTATTAGAGACAAGCAACTTATAATTCCCATTTTTTTCCCTTTCTCTCAATCCTTAAAGAAAAATCTTTTCTGAAAAGGTGTGCTAGTTCATGTTTTTGTTACCCTAATGGAATCAGTTCCTCAGGTGTGTTCGGAAGTTTGGTAAAGGAAACCAATTCAATTATCGAATAAAGGCCACACTGAAAACACGGTTTTTTTGTATGTAAAAAATTTCATCAAAAAATAACATCTTCATAATATTTTAACATTTATTTTTACGAATGGGACACGACATTTTCAAGAAAACAGAAGCTTAAAAGCGCAAGATTCTATTTTTTTTTCATATTTTCCATGAAAATAAACATTTGAAAACACTTTTACGAATTGAACTAGCCTTGATTGCTACCTCCAGGCCATTTGCATAGACAAATGGCATCAGATCGAAATGCTCCGTGCATGCTTTCTTTTCAATTGGAATCTTTCTATCTCATTTTTAATTTCACCATGCAAACGTCATATCGCATGATTGAGTCTTTTACTAGAAGGATCAAATTGCATTTAACATGACTTCATAAGCTACACCAATATTAGCAAAAGTAACTCTTTCATTTACGTCATGAATTTGCTGAGAGTGCCAATGACCAATTAAATATGTAATCTCAATGAGGCTTATTTATATGTTTTTTCTTCTGCGCACATAGCAATTTCGGCTTTTGCAATGATTATCCCTTAACATGGGTTCAGACCCTCAAGCCATATTCTTTTTGCTCCAATTATCAATCGATCTTTTTTGTATGTGGATGTCGTTGATCACGTGCATTGTCTCATTTCACCGTAATTATTCTTCTCACAAGAAATTGACAATTACAAAAAAGTTAAAATGACTTGTAGTGAACGGACCCAATAGAGAATCTAGTACTTACTTCAAGCGACCCTTTTCTTCCACCATTAGCTTAGAATCTGAAACTTTATTCTTTACTTCTAAAGGAGATATGCTTTGAATCGAAAGAAAAAGGATCACGCACAACATGTGTGTGGCTCTTTGCACAATATTCCTCTAGCAAAGGAGACAAGATCAAATTGGACAAGATAAATGTACTTGTCATAAACATAGGTGTATCGGATTGGTATTTTGAACTTGTGTGACCTGACACACTTAATTTATAAAATTTTTAGATGATTCGGATTTAGACAAATATGAAACTATTAAGGAATCCTCATCTGGAGAGATAGAGCCCCGAGGGGGGGGGGGGGGTTCATAGACATGAAGTATCTATGCACGAGAGATCATCAATTTCATGGAACCTTAATTCAGAAAAAAAAAATGAGTAGGAAAAAAAAAACAGAGAGAGAGAGAAAAGGAAATGAAGAAAGAAAGTGGGATGATTATTCCCGTCTTGAACGGGGAAAAGACCGAACTAACCCTGATGAGTGCATGCTGTTCAGTATATATATAAGCTTTTCTCTAAGTGGATAGATTGGCATCAAACGTTACTGAAGAACAAAATGGCACAGCCTTGGGAGATGAGCAAGTACAGGCAAATCGGCTTCTTGATGGAGGCTGGCCAAGACATCGATCCCAATGAGTACCTAACAGACTCGACTAGGATTCAGAATCTTCTCAGCGGAGGTGTTGATTACAAAGACAAGAAGAAGGCAAGGCCCCCCCATCTCTCTGTCTCTCTGTCTCTCTCTCTCTCTCTCTCTCTCTCTCTCTCTCTGTTACTGATAATGGATCTTTATGAAAGACACAGTTGGATGTCTTTAGAGTTAAGTATTGAAGGTGTATGTCCATTTTTACGAAAAGTTCATATAGCACTATTAGAAAAACGCCTAAATTCTTCTTTGTATTTTAATGTGTGTACGTTTATATACATGTATGTATTTCTTTTTCTTTACGGAAGAGAGTAATTTATGCGCCAAAAAGAAGTGGGGAAATTTGTCTAAAAAGTCCTAAACTTATTATACTTTTGTCAATTTAATCATAAACCTTTTAATTATGTTGATGGAGTCCTAAACTTTTTTATATTTTGCCAATTAAATCAATCTAGCTAATGCTGCCATAAATAATTGATGTTGATGTTAATCGTATTACGTGGCATAGACACCACTGATGTGGATAATTTTTAATAATTTTTTAAACTTTTTTATCTTTTATTTTTCTTTTCTTTTCTTTTTATTGTTAATGGCCACCGACTAACGGTTGGCAATCCTGCCAGCCATTGAGTGAGGGCTACGAGCCCTAACTACAATTGGCCAGGGCTTACATCCCTCACCTAGTGGTCAGCAAGAGCCATCATGGCAAGAGGTCTCGTGGCCCTCCCTCAATTGTGAGCAAGGGCCACGAGCCCTCACTTAGTGGCCAATAGGGGCATTTCGATCCTTGCCCATGGCTGGCAAGGGTTCGCATGCCCTTACTCAATGGCTGGCATGGTCGCCGGGCCTTAGCCTACAACCTTTGTCAACCCTCATCAACCAAAACAAAAAACAAAAAAAGGAAAAAAAGTGAAGAAGGAAAAAAAAAAAGAAAATAACATAAAAAATTCAAAATTATTATAATATAATTAAAAATTATACATATCAGCGTTGATTATCCTGCGTGACACTACCAGCATCTACGTTGATTCTTTTCGGTTAAAATCGGCTAAATTAAATTAATTGGCAAAACATGAAAATGTTTATAATCAATTAGCACAATTAAAAAATTTAGGACTGAATTAACAAAAATACAATAGGTTTAGAACTTTTTGAACAATGATCTTGAGATTTGGTTGTTGATTAAATCAAATTTGTTGGCAT
The DNA here is from genome assembly GCA_017140255.1 of Eucalyptus paniculata subsp. matutina. Taxonomy (NCBI): domain Eukaryota; kingdom Viridiplantae; phylum Streptophyta; class Magnoliopsida; order Myrtales; family Myrtaceae; genus Eucalyptus; species Eucalyptus paniculata. The sequence continues at coordinate 31,399,541 of CM029444.1, read as the reverse complement.
GAGCTTCTCTTTCTCTGTAAGTTTAACTAATTTCTTATATTTTGCCCGTTGGACTAGATAGGCCTTTACACGACTAGTGTTTTCTCACTCGTTTTGAACGTTGCTATAGAAAACATTATTGGGTTTCGGTGACAATGTTAAGTGCGCACGTGTGTGTATAAATTTGTAAAAAGATTCGAAAATGTCATTTCGAATGGGTGGATAGCAACTTTGCTAATGAAGTTCCTCCTTTTATTTTGACCCGCACACGCACTGATTGAAGTTTCTCTGCTCGTATTTCAAACTGCTGTCTGTGGCAGAGGTATTGGGTTGACGAGCAAGGACGAGACTGCTTCGCAGTCTATGCAAGGGGACTCGACATCACCAACAGCGATAGACCTGTATATTGGCAGTGGTTAACTGACAGGTACTTTTGAATCCTTAGAACAAAATATATACGTATCTTTTATCGTACAGTGCGCCTTATCTTATACTACTAGTGTAGTTAGGGTTTTTCATATTTTTGTGGAGAATGAATGACATCGGATAAAGGGGAACATAAAAATGATAAAGGAAGGCATTTCACGGGATTTCTTTAGGGAAAATCTAAAATGGGAAACGATAGCAAGAGACAGAAATTTGTTTGAGAGTATCAACGCAAGTTTGCATAATATTGGTCTTTATCTTCTCTCTTATAGTTGATTATTCTTGGAATTATTCTTTTGGTATAATGTTGTTCATGTTTCACCCTCTTATGCTACATAGATAGATGGCTGGGGTTATTTTTTTTCACCTCCTCGTATAAAAATTTTCCTCTTCTTGAACTCATTAAACTTTCATGTGATTTCGCCAACTGAATTTGAATAGGTATTTTGACTTATATACTAATGTTTGTGCCAGTGTTGCGTACAGTTCTAGTCTTCTAAATTCACAAAAATATTAATGAGGTGTATTTATCGTGAAATTATGAATTACTGGAACAAAACTTACTTAATAAGAAAAACTTTGATTTTCAAAGTTTTGATTACACATACAAAAGAAAAATAGTGTATGGAAAATCACAAACTTACCTTCTTACCAAGTCCCTACTAAACTCCATCAATCTGGAAGGGTCGTAGTTTTTTTTTTTTTTTATAAATAGTTAATTAATTAATAAGGAACGGTGAAGTTTATATATTTAATCTTTTATATGCTTTGTACTTTTGATTTCCGCTTACCGTCATCATATAGAGTTTAGCTAATATATCGATCTCCGAATAGTTATAGTAAAGATTTTTATCAAGTCTACTGCCAATGTAAAACACTTTCTACATATTCATTCATAGTTGTGTAACCCAGTTTATCTACATGTCGCTCATCCAACGGCGAATGTGTAATTTTTTTTATAATACTAACGATAGATGTAAAAATTATCCCAATCAATAACGCTCAAATAAAACTACTTCAGCGATGGCAACGAAATGGCAAAAGTGGTGAAGACGAGGTGGCTAGAAATCAGGGGGTCGTTTTGGACGATGAATCTTTCGCCGAACGCTGGGTACAAAGTCGCGTTCCGGCTGAAGATGGAGACATCCTCGAGCACCATGGGGGGGCAGACGGTGAACCTGAAACTGAGTCTCCCTGACGGGACCTACCAAGAGAGGCAGGAGACTTTGCCCGTATCCCACGATTCATGGGGGGAGCTGGAGGTCGGGCAGTTCACCATGACAGCGCAGAATGTGGGCAAGATGGAATTTGCCATGGAGCAATTGTTCGGAAGATGGAGGGACGGGCTCATCATTAAGAGCGTTGAGATCAAGCCGTGTGATCACAAGCAGTGATATACACAATAAGAGCAATTGCGGAGGAATGGCCTTCTCGGAAGAGGCTACAGTGATATGTGTGTGTGGCCGCACATGTGCGTTTGTGTGAGCTTTTCTTATCCAGCAATTAATAAATGAAAACTCGATCACTCATTTGTAAGAATGTATTTCTATTACCGGAGCCCGTTCTCTTGTCTATGACATATATATATATGTTTGTATGTATGTATATGTATATATTGGTCTATCTATCTATCTATTTATCTATCTATCTATATTAGATTACTAACCATTCATGGGAAGTAAATCAAACTGTAACTCAAACATAGTTTGATTTAAACTTGTCCATTTTAATATGTAAAAGTCATTTGCGTATTTAATTATTCACTTCACATTTGGTATCATAAAAAATGTTGGTGTTTATCAATAGTTGTCAAGAAACACCGTGCGAATTCATTGGGTAAGATTTTGACATCACCAATTTTTTTAGTTATTATGGCTATTATGTTGGTTCTTGGAGAAGCAGACTCTTTGGTCAAGTACTGCGATTTTTCTAGCGGGTATAATGATACAACTAATCCATGAATTTTGACTTGATGTACAATGCGGTCCATGAACTTTTGACTTGCTTAATGTGGTCCTTGAATTTTCACCCAATATGCATTATGGTCCCTGAATTTTTAATTTGTTTAATGTGGTCTATAGACTTTTAGTACATATTCAAGTTAATCTATGGACTAAATAAAAATGTTTAATGTTATCCTTCCATTAATTCAAATTTAGAGACAATATTGAATACTTTTATATAGTCCAATAACCAAATTGAACATGTATCAAAAGTTCAAAGACCATAATGAATAAATTAAAAGCTCATGAATGATAATGAATATTGAGTTAAAGTTCATAGACAGCATTACATATTGGGCTAAAGTTCAAAAATCATTTGTGTCATTATCTCTTGGTAGAGAGACTAACAAAACCGTTTATATATTTTGATTCATCCATTGTTTAGTTACGGTTCAAAAGCCACTAATTTTGTGCGATTTGACAACACAATTAGGGGGAAACGAGGTCGAAAGCATCAAGCGCGGGCTGCAGCTCGAATCACGACCAGCATACTTTGGAGCCTAATTAGTCTGTCTTCTGGTAATTTTCTTGCTTCAAGATTATCATAATTCTAAAGATAAGTTGTCTGTTGTTGTCGTACATACCCGATTCATCCAAAACGGAGTTCAGACAAATGAGTTTTGAGGGCCACAAAGTTGGCCCGTCGAATCCTTAATTGGTATTGGTTTATCCTATCATTTGATCTTATTTTTAGGAACAATTGCTTGTAATTGTGCTGTGATGATAACATTATTTTCCTTTGGGGTTAGCCTACAAGTTTGTGTCGATTATCGAGATATTTAGCACGGTCGATTGACGTTGATAATTTTTAATAATTTTTATTTATTATCCCTTTTTCTTTTAAGGGTAGAAGGCCCAACCATGGCCGACAGCGAGGCTCGGCCTCCCCAACTGTGGCGAGGGTCACCAGGCCACCGACGAGGCCAATGCTCATCGTCGCCAAGCTGGCCTCTGACGATCTCATCGAACCTCGCCCTGTGGCCAGCGACCGGCCAAAGAGAAATAGAAATAGGAAAAAGAAAAAAGGAAAAATAAGAAAATATAATAAAAGAATTCAAAAAAAAAATCTAAAAATCATACCAAACATATTTCTATCCCGGAATAGAAATTTTGAGAAGTTATCAAACGCGTTCTTTTACTCAAAAATAGTTCCCGAGAACAAAATAAATAAAAAATCATTTATAATCAAAAATTGTTCTCCGGAGCAAAATCGTTATCAAACGCACTCTAAGTAACTAGTAAATAGTATACATTGAAGAAGAAGATGCACCTAGAGTAGACAACGTCTTTTTACTAGCTTGGCATTTTCCGGCAACCTAAAAAGCATTAGTTATTCCATTGTGAAAGCTCTATGCGTTGTTGTGACTCCTCTATCAAGGAATCTGATTTTTCGGTTGGCAAAATATAATTCTCATCCTTTCCATTACATGTACGTGGCAAGTCATTGCGAGATAACGCTTTCGGAATAATTCCTTCTTTCGGCTGATGATAATCTGAACCTTACTAGAGACAAGCAACTTATAATTCCCCAATTTTTTTTTTCCTTTTTCTCAATCCTAAGAGAAAAATCTTTTCTGAAAACGTATGCCGGTTCATCTTTTTGTTACCCTAATGCAATCAGATCAGGTGTGTTTGGAAGTTTGGTAAAGAAGACCAATTCAATTATCGAATAAAGACCGCACTGAGAACACAGTTTTTTTGTACATTAAAATTTTCTTCTAAATATAACATTTTCATAATATTTTAACATTTATTTTTACAAATGTGACACGACAATTTCAAGAAAATAAAAATTTAAAAGCACAAGATTCTATTTTCTTTTTTCATATCCATGAAAATAAAAATTTGAAAATACTTTCACGAATTGAACTGGCCTTGGTTGCTACCTTCAGGCCATTTGCATAGACAAATGGCATCGCATTGAAATGATCGGTGCATGCTTTCTTTTCTAAAAGAATTGGAATCTTTCTTTCTCCTCAAGTTGTAATTTGGACAGCAAAGCATAACATTTTGCACTGTACATCGACCATGGCAAATCTCATTTTTATTTTCACCATGCAAACATCATATCACATGATTGAGTCTTTACTAGAAGGATCAAATTGCATTTAACATGACTTAATAAGCTACACCAATCTTAGCAAAAGTAACTCTTTCATATACAGCGTGAATTTGTTGAGAGCGTCAATGACCGATTAAATATGTAATTTCAATGAGGCTTGTATATATGTTTTTCTTCTATGCACATAGCAATTTTGGCTCTTGCAATGAATATCCCTTAACATGGGTTCAAATCCTCAAGCCATATTCTCTTTGCTCCAATTATCAATCAATCTTTTTTGTATGTAATTCTCATTGATTTAACATGTACATTGTCTCATTTTACCATCTAACTATGGAGTTTGGATTGTTCTCTACATAATTATTCTTCTCACAAGAAATTGACAATCACAAGAAATTTAGAATAACTTTTAGTGAATGGAACCAATAGAGAATCTAGTACTTACCTCGTGCGACCCTCTTCTTTCACCATTAGCTTAGAATCCGAAACTTTATTCTTTACTTCTAAAGAAGATATGCTTTAAATCGAAAGTAAAAAGAATCACGCACATGTTTGGCTCTTGGCACAATATTCCTCTAGCAAGGAGACAAGATCAAATTGGACAAGATGAGTGTACTTGTCATAAACGTAGGTGTATTGGATTGGTATTTTGAACCTATGTGACCCCGACACACTTAATTTATGAGCTTTTCAGATGATTCGGATTGAGACAAATATGAAACTATTAATGAATCCTCATCTGGAGATAGAGGGGAGACCCGCGTGCCCTCACCGGGAGGGGGGTTGGGGGGAGTGGTTGCATTGACATGAAGTATTATACATGAGAGATCATCAATTTCAGGAACCTTAATTTAGAAAAGAAAAAAAAAAAAAGATGAGTAGGGAAAAGAGAGAGAGAGAAAATGAAAGGAAGGAAAGGAAGAAAGAAAGTGGGTTAATTATTCCTGTCGTGAACAGGGAAAAGACCGAACTAACCCTGATGAGCGCATGCTGTTCAGTATATATATAAGCCTTTCTCTAAATGTATTGATTGGCATCAAACATTACTGAAGAACAAAATGACACAGCCATGGGCGATGAGCAAGTACAGGCAAATCGGCTTCTTGATGGAGGCTGGCCAAGACGTCGATCCCAATGAGTACCTAACAGACTCGACTAGGATTCAGAATCTTCTCAGCGGAGGTGTTGATTACAAAGACAAGAAGAAGGCAAGCCCCCCCATCTCTCTGTCTCTCTGTCTCTCTCTCTCTCTCTCTCTCTCTCTCTCTGTTACTGATAATGGATCTTTATGAAAGACACAGTTGGATGTCTTTAGAGTTAAGTATTGAAGGCGTATGTCCATTTCTACGAAAAGTTCACAGAGCACTACTAGAAAAACTGCACAAATTCTTCTCCTTATTTTAATGTGTGTACGTTTATATACGTGTATGCGTTCCTTTTTCTTTACAGAAGAGAGTAATTTATGCGCCAAAGAGGTGGGGAAAATTGTCTAAAAAATCATAAACTTATTGTACTTTTACTAATTCAATAATAAATATTTTAATCTTGCCAATTGAGTCATAATCATTTTTATGTTTTGCTAAATTAAGTCAATTCGGACAATATTGTTCAGAAATTGCTAACATAAATACCAGCTGTCCTATATGGTATCGACTCATTAACGTCGACAACTTTTAATTATTATTTGATTTTTTTTCTTTCTTTTTCCTTCTTTACTTCTTCTTTTCTTTTATTGTTAAGGGCCACCGGCTGAGGCCTAGTGACCCCTGTGCTAGCCAATAAGCTAGGGCTGTGAGCCTTCACCATGGCTAGCAAGGGCTTGCATCCCTTGCCCATTGGCTGACGAGGACCACCACTACAAGAGGGCTCACATCCCTCATCCAATTGTGAGCGAGGGCCACGAGCCCTCACCTAGTGGCCAATGAGGGCTTCGTGGCCCTCACCCATGGCTGTGAGGGTTTCAAAGGCCCTCATCTGTTGAGCCTTGATCGATGACCCTTGCTAACCCTTCTCAATAAAAAAAAAAAGGAAAAATAAAGTATAGAAGGAAAAATAAAAAGAAAGAAAATAAAATAAAATAATTCAAAAATATTAAAATATTATTAAAAATTACATACATCGGCATCGGTCGTCCTGCGTGGCACACTGATGTCCGCATTAGTGATTTCTAGTTAAAATTAGCCAGATTGAATTAATTAGCAAAATATTAGAAGGTTTATGACTCAATTGACACTATTAAAAATTTTAGAACTGAATTAACAAAAGTGAAATAAGTTTAAAACCTTTTAGCCAATGTTCCTAAGACATGGTTGTTAATTAAATCAAACTTGTTGGCATCAGCTTCTCTATCTTTATGTTTAATTAATTTCTTATATTTTACCCATTGGCAGAGGTACTGGGTCAATGCGAATGGACACGACTGCTTCGCAATCTATGCTAGGGGACTCAACATCACCAACAGCGATAGACCCGTATACTGGCGGTGGATGACTGACAGGTACTTTTAAATCCTTAGAACAAAATACGTGCTTATCTTTTATCATATGGTGCACCTTACCTTACACTACGAGTCTAATTAGGGTTCTCCATATTTTAGTGAAGAATGAATGGCATCAGATAAAGGGGAACATAAGAATGATTAAGGAAGGCATTTCATGGGATTTCTTTACGGAAAATCTAAATTGCGAAACCATAGCAAGAGACAGAAATGTGTTTGAGGGTATTAATGCAAAGTATACCTAATATTGATCTTTATCTTCTCTCTTATAATTGATAATTCTTGGAATTATTATTTCGGTATCATGTTGTTGATGTTTCACCCTCTTTTGCTACATAGATAGATGGCTAGGGTTATTTTTTTTCATCTCCCCGGGATAAAAATTTTTCCTCTACTTGAACACATTAAATTTTCACGTGATTTCGCCAACTGAATTTGAGATACGAATTTTGACTTGTGTACCAGTATTTGTACCTGTGCTTCATACAGTTCTAGTCTTCTATATTCGCATAAATATTATAATATATGAATAAATCAAGAATTTACCATCGAAATATTTTGAATAACTAGAGTGATACTTCCATTATGGTCTCGAACAATTGAATCATTACTTTATTCAAACCCGGAATAGAATGATTAGACAATTTTAAACCCAAACATATTGCGGTATCGAAATCTCCCTATTGGTTCCTACATGTACTTTCATGGTAGAGATAAATTCGTAATTCTTCGATTAATTCCCACCATCTAGGTAAAACTATAAGATTATCCCTAGGAAAGAAGGACCGTTCCTCGGTCTTGGTATCTAAATTTTCATTTTTGCCTTCACAAGGGCGCGATGAGCCATAGCGCAAGATTTTTTAATAAATAAAATTTTCGTTTCATCTTCAAATATTGCTATCAAAGTTAGTAAGTTCATTATATACTAAGAACTATATACTATGACCTATTTGACTCGCTTGTATATAAAATTAAACCTATTTTAATATCTCTAATATTTTCTTATATTTTAATTGTACTATTTACTTCAATCTATCCGTCATATTCTGTAGTTTAGTTCTCGCTTATATCCTTTTTACTTGATTGATCAAACCGAACCAAGTTATAATTTTATCAAATTGTAAACTACTTGAGCTTTTCTCATATTTTCTGCTTTTCATTATAAACGTTATTTTTCTTCTTTTTGAGTTGATGAAAAATAAGGAGAGAGTATGATGGGTTTTCAGAGGCAGTGAGCTTTATGGTGGTTTTGGAAAAATACGGAGAGAGTAGAGATGCTATTTTGTCTTTGGCGAATAATTATAAAAATAAGTATCTAAACTTATGTAAAGTTGGCCAAATTAAAAATAATGATAAAGGAGGAAGAGGAGGTTGAGAGATAAATAGGAAGGAAAGCCCGTTGAGCTTCCCTAAGAACACGCACTACTCTTTGAGATATCCCTATGTCATTGCGGAGTGATGGATACTGACCTGGCAATTATTCTTATTTATCATTTTAAATAGAATTACTTGTTCTTTTGTTCCAGTAATGCACAATTTCATGGTAAATACACCTCATTAATGTGGCATCCAAGTTAAATGTTGTTTTCTTGAGATTTTTTGTCTAGATAATACGGATCATTAGTAAACAGGTTTTGTTAACAAGGGTCCTGAGACACTTGCTAAACATACTTAATATGAAAAACTTTGATTTCCAAAGTGTTGATTACACATACAAAAGAAAAATAGTGTATGGAAAATTACAAACTTACCTTCTTACCAAGTACCTACTAAACTCCAATAACCTGGAAGAGTGGTATTTTTTTAAAATTTTTCGTTGATTAATTAACAAGGAACGGTCAAGTTAAATATATTTAATTCTTTATATGCTCTGTACTTTTGATTTCCACTTCCCGTCGACATATAGAGTTTGTCTAATATATTTTTATCAAGTCTACTTCAATGTAAAATACTTTCTACACATTCATTCATAGTTATGTAACCAAATTTATCTACATGTTACTCATCCAGCAGCAAATGCGTAATTTTGTTTAATACTGACGATAGACGTAATAATTATCCCAATCAATAACGCTCAAATAAAACTCCTTCAGCGATGGCAACGAAATGGCAAGAGTGGTGAAGACGAGGTGGCTAGAAGTCAGGGGGTCGTTTTGGACGATGAATCTGTCGCCGAACGTTCCGTACAAAGTCGCCTTCAAGCTGAAGATGTTGACATCCTCGAGCACCATGCGGGGGCAGACGGTGAACCTGAAACTGAGTCTTCCTGACGGGACCTACCAAGAGAGGCAGGCGAATTTGCCATCCCACGATTCATGGGAGGAGCTGGAGGTCGGGCGGTTCACCATGACAGCGCAGAATGTGGGCAAGATGGAATTTGCCATGGAGCAATTGTTCGGAAGATGGAGGGAAGGGCTCATCATCAAGAGCGTTGAGATCAAGGCCGCGTGATCACAAGCAGCTATATACACAATAAGAGCAATTGCGGAGGAATTGCCTTCTTGGAAGAGACTATAGTGATATGTGTGGATTGCCGCGCACGTGTGTTTGTGTGAGCTTTTCTTAGCTACCAATAAATAAATGAAAACTCGATCACTCATGTGTAATAATGTATTTCTATTACTGGACCCCGTTCTCTTATCTAATATCTATGATATATATATTAGACTACTAACCATTCATGAGAAGTAAGTCAAACTGTAACTCAAACATTGTTTGATTTAAACTTGTCCATTTTAATATGTAAAAGTCATTTGCGTATTTAATTATTCACTTCACATTTGGTATTATAAAAAATATATAAAAAAAAATTGTGTTTGGATCAATGGTTTTCAAGAAAAACCGTGTGAATTCGTTGGGTAAGATTCCAACATCACCAATTTTTAAGTTATTGTGGCTATTATGTTGGTTCTTGGAGAAGTAGACTCTTTGGTCAAGTACTGCGATTTTTCTGGCAGGGATAATGATATAAATAGTCCATGACCTTTGACCTAATATCTGATGTGATCCATGAATTTTTTATTTGTTGATGTGATTCTTGAATTTTCGATTTATTCGACGTGGTCTTCATGGCATATAATCTTTATTTTTTTCTTTTCTCTTCTTTTTATATTCCTCTCTATTTGTGGTCACTCTCTTTTTTTCCTTCTCCCTATTTTGTCTCTCAGTCTCTCTTAGGTTTAAATAAAGTGGTCTTTTTTAATTATTATCGGCCATTTCCTTTGACCTAGTCAATAAACCCAAATATTACGGTATACAATAAAATATTTCCTGTTAATTGTTAAAATAAGTGATTTCTTATTTGCTGAACTTTTGCTGTTGTTAAGTCAAGTATTGAAGTCTAAGTAAATTGAAAGCGAAGTCCATTTCTGTGGAACTTTTATATAGTTGTCAAACCAAAGAAGTAATGTCTAGTCAAAAGATCAAAGACTAAAAGAATTAGTTGTGATATTGCATTAGCTCATAATCTCGGTAATTCCAGTGCGAAAAAAATGGATAGGAAAGACTAAACTCATAGGGTTCAAGAAATAGAATATGTTTTCGGGAACAATCTATATGTTATCAAAGGGTAGAAAAAAAAGGTTGTGATTTTGCATGGATATCAACACTATCATTTAGGATCTGTTCGTTTTATAGAAAAACAACTTCTAGAAAAACATCTTCTAGATTTTTTGATGTCTGGTTTACAGAAAATAAGCTAGTCAATGAAAAAACTCTTTCAACAGTGGTGAAAATATTTTCCATTTATCAGAAAGTGGAATACATTTTCCATCCTCTTTCTTTTACCAAACACATTTTCCTTTCTTTTTTAAAATCCGAGTTTTTTTATTTAATCTTATTTTTATCTAAAATTTTCTTTTATTTTCTTTCCTTCTTCTTCAAACAGTTGTTGGCCACAACGTGGGTCGGTGACTAGCCACCAGATGAGCTCAAGCCTCACCAAGGGCTAGCAAGCTAAGATGGGATCGAGCCCCACCCGAGATCGCTAAAGGTTGGTGAGGCTTTGGCGACCTCAGGCAAGGCTTGAGCATCACCCAACTCATTGAATCCAGCTAGGCTCGACGTCGTAGGAAAAGAGGGAGAAGGAAAAGAAAAGAAAATTAAAATAAAATAAAATAATAGGTTAATACTACGAAAAATCCCAAACTAGTATATTTATGTCAAATTTACCCTAAACTATTTTTTTTTTACTACAAAACCCTTCAAACCGGTACACTTGTGACAAATTTATCAAAAACTAATTTTTTCTTACAGCCAAAAACCCCAAATTTGTGTATTTGTGATAAATACATTCTCCATTAAATTAGATTACTACCACATAAAACCATGAAATTAGCACAATTGTGACAAATAGAAAATAAAATCTCAAACTAGTACACCAATCAATTGTGACGTATCATCAAACTTAGCAATTTGATAGTAAAATTAAACAAAAACTAGTAAATGATATATTTGTCAGAAATGTACCGGCTTTGGTAAATTTATCAAAGGTATACTGATTTAGAATTTTTTGTAATCAAAAAATTAGTTTGAGGTAAATTTGTCATAGATAACCGGTTTAAGATTTTTTGTGACATTGACCCAAATGAAAATTAATTTGAATTTTTTGGTAATTTTCCTCAAATAATCAAATTAGATAATAAATGATAAAAAATATTTTTTTTATTTTCAGGTTTCAACCAAACACCGAAAAATATTTTGTAAAAACATCACATTTTCTACGAAAAGAATGGAGCTTTAGTTTTCAAAAGCACAATGTGGAATGAATATGACATTAATAAATAAATAAAAATTGAAACTATAATACAGGTTTGGCTGAAGTTAGATAACCGTATTGTTAAGAATAATATTTCGCTTGAAGAAATCATTATGGCAACTCTCATAACTGTCGCGACCTAAAATTCGGATGCACCACCTAAAATTAGGCTAATGAATTACTATGTCTAAACTTAGCTCGGGCTCTCCCAAGCCCATACCAATTCGCGACTTAAGATTCAAATATTTAACATGCAAATGATTATTATCTAAGAGTCGTCACCTATGAAGCACGGACACGTTGTCCGTGCTTCCGTGTCGTGTCCGACACGTGTCGGAGCGTGTCGGACACGTCGACACGCTCGGACACGGTCGGACACGCGTTGACCGCGTGTCCGATTTTTCGACACGCGGTCAACATTTTTCGACACGCGTCGACACGCGTGTCCGGAAGCCCGACGGAGGGTGGAGGCCGGGGAGGGCGAGGAGAAGAGGCCGCGAGCGACGGCGAGACGAAGCCGCGCAACGGACCACTGCGACAGCGAGAGAGAGCAGCCGCCACTGTTGCGATGGATCGGCGTCGAGGAGGAGGAGGAGGAGGAGAAGGATCAAGAGGAAGGGGGTCGTGCAGAGAGGAAGGTGGTCGTGCGGCGAGGAGGAGGAGGAGAAAGATCGAGAGGAAGAGAGAGGAAGGGGGTCGTGCGGCGGGCGGTGAGCGGCGAGAAGGAGGAGGAAAAGTTCGCCGAGAAAGAGGAGGAAAAGTTTGCTAGGGTTTTTATGAGGGAATAAAAAGTAATTAAAAAAAAGGGGGGACGATGGAGGGAAATGGACGAAGGAAGTGGCGTGGCTTTTGAGTTTTGGGGGAGGGGAAGTGACAAGTTGACAACCTGTCTGTCAGGGGAGGGAAAAAATGTAAAATAAATTTGGGGTGGAGGGAAATGGAAGGAGGAAAAAAGGGGTGGATTTTGGGGATTTGTTTTTTTTAATGGGAAAATCAAATAAATGAGATTAACAAATAATTTCAAAAAATAAAAGTATTGAACTTTGAATAATGATACATTTTGATTATTATAGAAAATTATGGATTTATTTAAATAAATTGATTCTAATTTTTTTTATTAATTATTAGTTTCATCAATAATTTTTCTTAAAGGTAAAAACATGTTTCGCATTAACTATAAATATATTTTTCGAATTTTTAATGAATTGATTTATTAATATTATCAGTGTATTTATTATAGGCTCTTTTTGTAATTAAATATTTATTTATGAATTTGAATTAAATTAATTAAAAATAAAAATATTTATTTAATATACAACGTGTCATTGACGTGTCGGAATTCTCTTTTTTAGAAATGACGTGTCGACGTGTCGTGTTGTGTCGGACACTCGTGTCGTGTCCCGTGTCGGTCTTACATAGGTCGTCACTAATCGGTTTTCAATAGGTCGATTAGACACCTAAGTAAAATAATGGGATAATTATTTTACTTTCCTACAACTGAGGCCCAAAGGTACGAGACTTGATTACGTTAGATTTCTCAATATCCTTTCAGTCACCATTTTTTTAATTTCAAAAATGCTTTTGCAAGCAGCTTGGATTTTTTAACCTAAATCACTATCATGCAATTGGGGTGATCACACGGATATTCAACCATGATTAAACACTCAATGAATAAAGAATTAACACAAAGCAAACAAATTTTTTTAGGTTTTTTTAATCTCGAAATTAAAATATGCACTCTAACTAAATGACCTTAAATGGGCCTAATAACAATCACTAAGTGACATGCAATTCATGAACCCTATTTTACTAACAAACTCTAATTAAATGATCTTATTATGAAAACTAGTTAACATGCTCCTAGTGTTTTTGCATTTTTTTTATTGAAATTTGGAATTAATAAATACCCTAATTAAACTATCTAAAAATGAATAATTTTCTGATTTATTTTAGGGATTAATTTGACTTAAACCCTATCCTATCTTAGAAAACTATTTTTTAAAGAAAAATGGGATAATTAAAATATGCCAACATTATCTAAGACCCTATTTTAAAAAAATAATAATTATTTAGGTCTAACCCTAACCTATTTCCAAAAATGCAACCCTAAAAATGTAATCCTAAAGAAAATTCTAATTTGCTAAACCTACATGTCTAATTTACTAAACCTACATGTCTAATGCAAGATTTTGATTTTTTTGATTTTTTTGATCTTTTTTATTTTTATGTTTTCCCAAAACAAGCAATTATCAAATAAACATTATATCTAAACTAATCAAAACATTCATCAAATAAACAATTAAAATAATAAAAAAATAACGTGTTGTCTCACGGTCAAATTAACAATTATTCCAACCCTAAACATCACGACCAAAAGTTCAAAATAATTAAAAATTTAATCCAAAATCTTACGGATCAAATTAATAACTATAATGACTTTAATAATTAAAATACTGTAAAATGCCCAAAAATTAATATAATTAAAAAATGATCCGATATCTTACGGATCAAATTAATAATTACAATAATTTTAAACAAAACTATTCATGAGTATTTTAATCATGCGATTCGCCTGGTAGATGGGGTGAGGCAATAAGTTTAAAAGTGAACTCTACAAAAAGGGAGTAAAAGCGCGAAATGAGTGTAGAGTAGGAATAAGAGTAGGACTGACAAAAAAAAATCCAATATTCCAATTTAAATAACTAAACTTAAAAATATAAACAAAACAAAGTAAAATAACTGAAAAAATAAAAACTACCTAATTGATTTTCTTTTTTTCCTTTTATTTTTTCTTTTTCGAGCCTTGTGCTCGGTCATCAAGGAGGCTGATCGTTGGTCCGGCAAGGAGAACTCCGGCGAGGGCGGACGGGCAGGAACGAGGCGGCACCCGGGCAGCAGGGACACCCGGCGGAACAGGGCGTCGCGGTCGGAGCCGCCGGCGTTCGGACTCTGGCACAGGGCGCTGCAGAGGACTCCGGTTGTGGACGTCGCAGACGAAAAGCTGCAGATCCGGCTCAGGTGGACTTCGGGCGAAGCTGGTGCGACCAATCGGAGGGTGGAAGCTGGCAAGTTGGGGCGTCCGGATCTGGCGTGGTGCTCGCTGGGCGTCGGAGTCGCAATCGGGTCGACAAAGGCAAGCAGATCGGCGGTGTGGCTCGGGATCTGAGGCGTCGGGAAAGAGTAGCGCGCGACAGTGACTGACTGGTGTCGCGAGGCTGGCTGAGGCGCGAGGACTGGGGACTCGCGGGTTGCTGGTGCCGGCGCGGGTGACTCGGGACTCCGGCAGGTGGCGACCGGCGCCGGGTAGTCGCGGACGAGTGGCAGAACAGGGCAGGAGCGGCTCCGGCGTCGGGCTTCACAGACGGCGACCGGCGGGGCAGAGCGACAGTGGCGGAGGCGCGATGGAGACGAGCTACGGTCGGTCAGAGATGCAGTCGCTGGACGCCGAGCGCGGCAGTGCTCACAGCTGCGGAGGCGCGACGGATCGGGCGGCGAGGGAGTCCGAGCGGCTTGCGGTTTGATGGCGTCGGCGCAGCGCGGGGGCGGGTGAAGAGAAGCCGGCGACCGGGCCAGCGGATGGGGGCAGCGAATGTGGGGAAGACAATGAACAGTAAATGTCCAATCACTTCCTCCCTCTGCTGCTTCTGCTTTTACTTTTCACTTTCCTTCACTTTTTTCTTTTCTTTTCTTTTCAGTCGACCAAAAGAAACCCTAGAAAAGCCCCCCCATTTTCTCATCGTACACGGCTCCCTTTATACTCAAATAAAGATATGATCTTCGTAAAATATTTCATCCACTTTTCAACATACACGAAAATTTTCCCATAACCTCCCGGCCATAAAAACTTGTTATTTTTCTTATCCCCTAAATATTTTATACTGATTTTTAAAGATAAGATTATAACCCAATTTTCTTAAATTCCAAAAAAAATCCTCATTTCAAATCTTAATTTCAGAAAATGGGCTCGGACCAATTTCCACTATTCATGAGCTTAATCCGGCCTGTTAATTAAACTCAAAACCACTCATTTAACCTATTCATCACTGGTCAGTAAATAAATGTAAAAAAAATGTAAATTAAAAACAAATGCACCTAAATTTATATGTTATGCAATTAATATTTTTCAAAGATAAAATTAACCCATAATTTTTTTTTAATGTGATAAATGACTAAATGGATCGTCAAAATTTATGTGTCAATAATAACATGTAAAAAAGTTACTTGAGAACAACTAGCAAATGAGTCTTCAGGATCCTCTTGGATTATAAACGACCGTTGCGTTAAAATTTCATAAAATAAGAATTAGCAAGGAAATGACAATTTCGAAAGATAACCATAACTTATCTTTAACAATATAAGTGTAAATGGAGAATTTGTTGCGTAATATTGTGGAGATTGAAAAGAAAAAACAAAGAAATCAAACCGTTTCAATTTTTTTTTTGTCAGTCCTACTCTATTCCTACTCTACACTCACTCGCAGACTTGTATCATGCCTCTTGCAGGGCGTGGAAGTCGGAACTCACTCTCGAAACTTACGTGTCCCTACCCCCAACCACCCTGAGAAGGTGGGGATTTGAACCCCTCACCTCCCTCTTCCAACCTCCCTCTTCCATGTTGGAAGAGTGGCCACTGGGGCGAACCCCCAGTGGTTCCGTTTCAAATTTGAACGTGAGATTTACTAACCACTTTAAGGAATAAGAGTTGCTTTTTTATTTTCCATGAATTTTGCAGCGCTCATTTTTTTACTTTTAAATATTACAAAACACTTAAAACTTTCCTAAGTATTCAGATATCGTCACATAGAACCATATACAGCGAGTTTTTCATTAATTGTTCGGAACTTAAAATATTTTTAGAGAAAGTCATAACTAGAAAAGTGATAAATGGGCAAAAACCAGCCCCAAATTGGATTTTTCTAAATAAAATGTTATTAACGACGTAGACAAGCTGGCTACCAATTTATGTAAAACATTACCCGTCTCGCTCTGGCATATCAAATACATACTCAGCTTTCCAAAGTGTACCAACTGGGGTGAAAATTATTGACGTTTCGGGAGTTGCTAAGCAGATCAACATAAAAAAGTTACTTGTCAGGAGTGGCTTATTGCTGATGTGCAGGAAGTTAGGGGTGCATGATAACTGTCTATTTCTATTTTAGAAACAATTTTTTTACTCCGCGATGAAGCGGTGGTTCTTGATGCAATGAAAAATCACATTATCAAGATGGTCAAGGACAAAGCTCTCACCTTCTCTGATGTCCCGAATACCCCAAGAAATAGAAGGCTTGAGAGAAACTGGGGCTTCGACCCTTTCATCTTCGATGATCATGAGGAGAATGCATAGATCCGGATGGAGACCAAGCTGTGCGATTTTTTCTCCTCCCCTCCTTGGGTGTCTGGCCCTCAGCCTTCCTTAGGCCGCTGAGGTTTTGTTTAGCGTTTTCTTTTCGCTTGTGACTTGTTGGTCTTTGCTTCTTGCTTGTGCTTGTCTCTTTTTCTTCTTTGTAATCTTTTTTGTTTCGGCTCCCTAACACTCTCTATGCGTAGCGCCCTGACAATGTCAACTTTGGAGCCGGTCTTGTATATTTGTCCAAAGCTATATTACCTTTACCTTTACCAAAAAACAATAAATAAATTTTTTACTCCGGACCTGTTTCTGGAATAGAAATTTGTTTAATAAATCTATTCCATTTTTCTATTTCTGAAATAGATTCTTGTTCCAGAAATAGGTTTGGAATAGAAATCGAAGTATATATTTTTATTTTTCTATTTCTAGAACAGAAATGAGAAATAAAAATTCTTTTCATCGTTCGTCAACCGTTCCTTCATCCGTCGCCGTCGACCACCGTCCGTCGGTCGCCCGCCGCCTGCCGCCACCGAATGCCGGACGTCGACCGCCCGTCGGACACCGAACGTCGCCAGCCACCATCGGTTGCTAGTCCACCGCCATCCGAAAAGAAAAAATATTGTGTCGTTATCAAACGAATTTCTATTTTTATAGTAAAAATTTTGTGTCGTTTATCAAACGATTATTTTTGTTTAGAAACTCTTCTAGAAATAGAAATACAAAAACCTATTTTTCTTCTTGAACCTATTTCTAAAACAGGATGGTTATCATTCACCCCCTTACTAACCACTTTGGGGGACTCGAATTCTTTGTACCAATGTGGGCTAATAATCTCTTAGAAAAAAACGAATAACAACTAATGAATAATAACTGATAAAATGTTTCATTATTTCCCAACTGCTCGAGTACAACAAAAATTGAAATAACACCCTCGGCATCTCAAGACGATGAGCTAAACTTATTCATATTACTCAGTAACGGTAGGTTAAGCAAAAGACACATTCCCCCTGAAAGTTCTAGTTCATGGTTAGTTTGGTAATGCATTGTGCTTCGGAAGTTTGTACCGGATCCGCTACACCAAGATGCGCCATTAGAAGCCAGACATGGCTGATAAGCTCTCCTCCTCTGCTCAGGCTCTCGGAGTGCTCGTAGCCTTTGCTTTGGTAAGCTGCATATATCAGAAACTTAGCCCAAACCCTGCTGATCAAGCCCCATTTACTACCGAAGTCATTCGACTCAATACTATTCAACTGGGATGCGAGATGACACGCATCAAACAGCACTGACCTGCTTTGGCCACTGCGTATTTTCGTGGAGGGCAGCTGAGTCTCCACTTGGAGTAGAAGATGGCAGACTTCGCATATATCGCGCGACTCTGTTGACTTGTGCGCCTTATCACAGCTCTTGACACTGGTGTGGAGGTGTTTATCTTTCTTGAATAATTTCTGTGCCCACTTCTTGACAACCGATGAGATGTTGATGGTTTCTTTCTTTGACAAAACCGCTAGCTTGTCCTCAAAGAACTTCTGAGCGTCGACCATAGTATCTTCATATCGAAGCATCCCTATCCCTGTTGACAACATGGAAGGATGGAGTACTAAAAGATATAGCATGTACCGAGAGACCAACTTACTCATCTTGAAGTTGGTGATGTCTTCCGACCTTTGGCCCTGCCTCCTGCCATGGTCATTGTAGTGGCAGAGCTCTGTGGCTATGTGCTAGACGAGGATGCTTTGGTCGAACTCCATATTTTTCACACTCCAGTTCAGGTGATCATGATTTGACTACTTCAGCACTTCGCTAGTTTCCAGCTTAAGACTCGTCAACCCGCTCTTGGATCTATCATCTTCCATATATTTCACTGTATCCTTCATGTGACCTAAGATCCATTCTTTCATGTTGGTCTTGAACACTTTGTAATCGATGCGAAGTTCTTCTCCAGCTTCTCATCTAATTTTGCGAGCCTTGGACACTTGCTGAAGATCCTATTTCTTTTCCGATAGATAATCCCAAGAGGCTGAATTGGGCCACGAATTCGACCATCTTTTGTTCCGACGGATCTGGAGAAAAGCCACGGAGATGAAACCGGGGATCCCTCGGGTCTCTGAAGCTGCTAGTGGTCAACCCAATCAGAAGAAATTGCGAGAAGAATCGAGTAAATCTCTAAAAGTATAGCCACACTTATCAGCAAGAAGGCGATACAGATGTCAACTCTGGGGTAATCCTTCCTATCCTGTAAGGAGAAGAATACCAACACGGCAAGCGGCACCGGCAGATTAATAACGCAACGAATGATGCCCCAAGCACGGTTCATCAATAGTGCCTTGGTGTAGAGCAGATCGTACATGAACCCGAGCTCGATCTCCACAATCCCAAAAGCTGTCACCGAGTCCATGGCATCAGGGTTCTTGAACATGCGCTTACTGGCCTCTAGGTCGCCAGAGTTGAGAATAAGGCCCACGAAGAGAAGCTTGAAGATCTTGAACAACTCATCGGCTTTGGCAAAACCAAAGTCGCGTCTTTCTCTTTGTTGCTGGCTTGACCGCTGATCACCGAGAGATCCTCCGGAGCCAGAACTTCCGTGACCTCGTCAATGCCGACTCGGTAACCCTCCTCTTTCTTCAAAGTATACTGTGTAAGAGTTTTCCTAATGTGAACTATATTAATTGATATTGTAATTTATTATTTTTACGGCTATCGTAAAACATGGCTAGTCTAAGGTAATAAAAGGTTTCTTAATTAGTCTAATATGGAACTAGCTAGTGTGGGCCGAGTTGAACCTGGCTCGTAATGAGGGGGCCTGGCTGGAAACTTTATAAATAGTGCTCAAGTCTCTTCTCTAATTTTAATTCTCACATGTATCATCACCTAAGGGGCGTTTACTTAATGCTACACGTGAGGGGGGCCGCCTCATTGAGCCAGTGATACAGAAGGCAATAGAGGAGAAGGACTAGCGCATGGAACATTGTGTTTCCGCTTCCGCTCCAAGAACAATGGATCCCAAAATAAGTGCGTTAATTTTTCTACTCAATTATACATGTTCTTATTCTAGTTATGGAGATCTTGGGGTTACGCAATTTGTGTCTTACATGTGGTATCAAAGCCTCCATAACCCTAGAACACGAACACAAAGAATTTTGCCCTAATTTGAGATTTTCGAGATTTTTCGTTCAATAAAAATTAAATTGAATTATATATTCGGACTGGGCTTGATGAAATGAAGAGAATCGTGGGCGGCGCATCGCCAGAGGAGGCCGCACACGCCCCCACACTCAGCCACACACCTCCTGGTCGTAAAAAACGCGCCTCGCATGAGCTCCACGTGCCGCGCACTCAGGTGACGTGTGCGGGTGCGTGGAGTGTCTGTTCGATGCGTGGTTGGTGGCGTTGGATTCGTATTGCTATGTTCTATCTTGTGGCGTATTTATTTTACATATTTGATGATTTTATGGATGTGAAAATACATACAAAGCCTTAAATACGTGAATTTTTAGTGTTTTTTTTTTTGCGTATTTTTCTTGTATTTTATGTGTTTTTTTTAAATACATGTATTGGGTTACTAGTATGTTATCACATAAATATTATAAAAGTGTGATTCATTAATAAAAATTAAACTTTATTGTATTTTATTAATGAATAAGGTAGTGTAATTAGCATGGCATGTGATTTGAGTGATATGATGCCCCTATCACTAAAGTTAAATCACATGTATATGATGTATGTAAGATGTAAAGATTATATTCCTGGTATAAGAGAGTTTCAAGGATTCAATTGAGTTGTGACCGCCAAAGTGGCACACTTGATTGAATTTAAGAAATTTCGATCTCGTATATTAATTGGAATGTCTCTTGGTCTAATGCATAGTCATACTCCCAAATGAGGTGATTGTGTATTAGTTCATGAAGACATCCCAATCAATATACGAGATCGAAATTTCTCAAATTCAATTAAGTGTGCCACTTTGGCGGTCACAACTCAATTGAATCCTTAAAACTCTTTCATACCATAGATATAATCTTTACATCTTACATACATCATATACATGTGATTTAACTTTAGTGATAAGGGCATCATATCACTCAAATCACATGCCATGCTAATTATACTACCTTATTCATTAATAAAATATAACACATGGAGGTCAAGTTTTTGACTATAAAGGAATCAGTGCAGAATGGTGACGTTGCAGTAGATTATATTCCTACATATGATATGATTGTAGATCCACTAACTAAAGGCTTACGCCCGTGTGTTTTTTATCGACATGTCATTAGTATGGGCCTAGGAGCATCTTGGGATGCTATTATTTAGTGGGAGCTGTGTTTTATTTTTCTTTGAATAAAGTTTACATCTGTTTTGTTACAATTTAGTAACACTTTGATATATATATGTCAATTTTTGCATTCAATAAAATATTTTTTGAATGAATTGTTATTATGTCGAATATATATATTGTTAAAAGTCTCAAGGTATTAATTAAACCTTGAGTGAAGGTTGGGGGCATCCGGGCATCCAGTTATTAGCCTTGTGCATATGTTTTATGATACATAAAGAAAGGTTAACCGTAAGGACAAGACATATGTGGATTCATTGGAATCATAAAGCATTCTCTAGTGGCACAAGTTTTTTTTGTTGCCTAAGGTAAGACAATGGTGACTAACAAATGGAATCGCTTTATAAGAGATGTTATCCATTTGCCACACTACCATATTGAATCAATATCAATAAAATTGAGAGCACTTGTGACCATGGAAGGCTCTATGTGTATACATACAGATACCGCTATGATTCAGTATTTAAGATTTTATGGGATATGATTGATTATTAAGAATTATCTCTGGGCCAATGTGCGCACATAAGGTACGATTTCAATTAATCTAGTCTAAGTGGGAGAATGTAAGAGTTTTTCTAATGTGGGCTACATTAATTGATATTGTAATTTACTGTTTTTACGGCTACCGTAAAACAGGGCTAGTCTAAAGTGAAATAGAAGGTTTCTTAATTAGTCTAATATGGAACTGGCTAGTATGGGCCGAGTTGAGCTTAGCCCGTAATGAAGAGGCCTGGCTGGAAACTCTATAAATAGTGCTCAAGTCTCTCCTCTAACATTAATTCTCACATGTATCCTCACCTAAGGGGCATTTACCTAACGCTACATGTGAGGGGCCGTCTCATTGAGCCAGTGATACGGAGGGCAATAGAGGAGAAGGACTAGCGCGTGGAACATTGTGTTTCCGCTTCCGCTTCAAGAACAATGGATCTCAAAACAAGTGCGTTAATTTTTCTACTCAATTATGCATGTTCTTATTCTAGTTATGAAGATCTTGGGATTACGCAATTTGCGTCTTACATACTGTTCCATTATCCTGGGGTATATGGGACCAAAATTAGGAAGTGAAAGCATCGAATCTCAAAGTCGAACTTTGCTTGCCAAGTACAAACACAATGTCCTCTCTGCATATTTGACGAACCCCACCAGGATCATACCAGCCGCTAATATCGACAATGTTGTCCCGGACAATGCCATGAAGTAAATGTAACAAGCTAGTCCTATTTGGACACAAAGTCTTGCCAACTGCCTCAGCCATAGCTCATTGTCCTCCAGGGCATACGCGGTGATCTTGTCGGGCCCGCCCAAGTGAAGGAGAAGGAACGGTGCCCAGAATGTTGTGATCTGGCTCTTTGGATCGATCATTCTCCTCGTTTCCTTGATGTTGGCCAGACGATTTGAGAGGACACCGAGCGTGAGGGTCGCAATGGAGTCAGCTGAAAGGTACGTCGTCCAGACCACGACTTGGATCCAGTACTTGTAGATGGATTTCCTCCGACTGCCCTGAGTCGCGAGGGTCAATTGGAGGAACAAGCTGAGGAGCACGAGCACCCGCAGCTCCCACTCCTTCCACAGTTCACGAGCGTTTTGGGGGACCAGCGAAAATGCCATGGTTGAACTCGATGTCGGCACCAAAGGCACAACGATCGAGCTCTGTTTCGAAGAGCTGTCAAACTTTGGATTATAAATGGAGAGGACAAGCAGTGCAAAACAGCATTAGCCTTGAATCTACCTCAACAACACCTTCAGAACGGCCACCATTTATAACCAATAACCGATGTAGGAATCAAGTACAGAAGCACCTATTAACCCTGCATAACATTAAAGGAACACCAAAGCAATTCGCTTTTCAACATGGTACTCACGACATCACTTTTAAATGTATAATTGTCGAGCAATTCTCTGCATTTGCCCGAGAGGGAAGTAACAACTAAATCAGGGTTTCAAATTCAGTAAGCATCACTTTCTCCTAATCATTGTGATTTTACTTTGTCTAGCACACCCCCACCAGCCCAACGTTTTTCATGTGGAATATTGATATCACCTGTTTGGGTTGCTTCAATAACAAGTAAAGACACAAAAAAAGGCCGAAAAGAGGGTGATAAATGCTAACTCCAAGTTGAAGCAATTCCAATGCATTGAGGTTATTGCTTCAATCCCCAAACAGCATATTATTGTCAATCTTCATATTAAATCCTCGAGTGAAGTCATCACTACCATAGAACATCGCACGAGGGTGCATCTCACACCACATCACTGGTTGCTAATGTGCTTTATAACCACCATGATCGCAACTTGTATCCACATCTACAAATTGGCATGTGGTGGGCGACACTCGCCGAACAATTTTCTCCTAGGCACGAGATGTATGATGGTCGCCGAACATTTCTGTGGTCCAAAAAAAAACCTGTCCTGCGAGGGACATACAGCCGATGCACCAACCTCTAGATTGGCTTAATTAAACCCTTAACATTGCAAATCAAGGCTAAACGATGTTTTTCGACCCAAAATTTTCATAATCTCAAGATCAGTTTAATTTTTTTTTCCTATGGCAGATAGGAAGTCATCAATGCCACAATTTTTATAGTGCTGAAATTTTATGAACAACCATTTTGGTGTCAAATCATTTTTAAAATATCCACTTAAGTGACCTCAATGAGCCACGTTAGGTTTTTACATCACCGAAATCACTTAAATATTGCTTAAAAATTGCGGCTCTTAAACGATGTTTTTTGACCCCCAAAAAAAAAGATCGTTTAAAAAAACTTTGTCACGAAAATAAATCCTTACAATAATTATGGCATTGATGTCATCTTTATCCCTACCTGCCAAAACTTCGAAATTTAGGTCGACCTTATATGGAAAATAGCAAGTGCATACTTGAACCTTCCCTCTATTTTTTCGTTATTTCATGTATAATTCGATTTCCAAAAATTTATGAATAATGGCATTGCCGGGCCCAAATTTGCGCGCCTAGGCAAGCTCGCCCAAAGGACACCAAGCCATGTTTTTAATTTCCATGTGCGAAAATTTCAGCTTTAAAAAATAAATAATAAATCAGAAATGATATCTAGGCGGCCAAATATTATTCTCATCCTTTCTTTTACATGTATATATGATAAGTTAACGTGAGATAACACTTTTGGAATAATTCCTTCCTTCTTTTGGCGATTAATAATTTGAATCTTATTAGAAGCAAGCAACTTATATTTTCAATTTTCTGTAAAACTAATGGTATCAGTTCCTTAGGGTTGTTAAGAAGACCAATCCAATTATCTGATAAAGACTGCACTGCGAGCATGTTTTTGATGTACTAAAAGTTGCTTCTAATATCAACATTTGCATAATAGTTTCTCATATATTGAAAGCAGTTGTTTCTACTGATCAAACACGTCTTAAAACTGTTAAAAAAAAACGTCTTAAAAAAAACAATAAAATTTAAAAGCATAAGTTTTTTATTTCTCTATTTTCAATGAAAATAAAACTGAAAAAAATTTATAAATGGGTTAATATCACAAAAAATCCCAAACTAATACACATATGACAAATTTACCAAAAACTAATTTATTTATCACCAAAAATCTCGAACCCGGCATACTTATAATAAATTTATCCCAAACTAATTTTGTGACTACCAAAAACCCCAAACCGATACATTTGTAATAACTTTGCCTTTAGTTAGTTTCCGTTAAATTTGTTTAATACCATTAAAAAAAACCATAAATCGGTACATATGTGACAAATGGAGGGTAAAATCCTAAATTAGTATACTCATCAACTGTTACGTGCTCTCTAACTCAGCAATTTAATGGTAAAATATAACAGAAATTAACATAGGGTGAATTTATCATAGATGTACCAATTTGGGGTATTTGATAATCAAAAAAATTAGTTTGAAGTAAATTTATCACATGTGCACCAATTTGGCATTTTTCGTGATGTTAAACCTTTACAAATTGAATTGCCGTTGTTCCCTCCCCCCCCCCCCCCCCCCAAGGCCTTTCCCTCTCTTCTCTCTCTATTGTCTTCTTCAACATTCAGCCACAGGGGGTTTGAGCTAGTCTTACCCTCTCCTCCATCTCCTTTGATTTTGTTTGTGTTTTTTTTTTTTTTTTGGTTCTTTTCTTAATTTTTTTTCTTCTCTCCCGATCTAGATCTTGGAGTTTGAAACATATGCTTTCAAGGACTCAATGCCTTGACGCTCTATCCATGTACAAGTCATTTGCATCCAGTTTCAATAATCATCGTAGAAGCTCTAATGTCTCACTCAACCACGAAAATTTACTATCTCAAATGTTAAATATGTGTTCGTTCAATGTGTATTTGTTGTCTCCATACGCGATAATTGTAAAGGAAGCTACACCTAGACATGCACCACCAACTCGTAACGATGTAATTACTAGAAAAGGAATTCTTGTATGCTCATCACTAATGAAAATACGAGATCCATTATTGGTCATAGATTATTTGGCTTGATAGATCCATTATTGGTCATAGATTATTTGGCTTGATAGATCCATTCTTGTGGATCAGGCGTGTATTTAACCCCGTTGAAACTTTGTTCATATTTATTGTTTTGTGGATTTGGCTTCTTCTTTTGTGCAATTTTCTAGGTTTTACTCTTTTTCGATTTGATTTGTCATGAAGTTTATGTACTTTTTGTGTATTATTTTGAGCGATGACTACAATCCTCTTTCAATAAAATAAAATAAGCCGGGCTTGATTGCCACTTCGAAACCATTTGCATAGTCAGATGGCATCAAATCGGAACATTTCGTGCATTTTTTTCCTTCCTAAAAGAATTCGGATCTTTCTTTTTTCCTCGAGTTGTAATTTGGACAGCTAAGCATAATATTTTGAATTGTACATCGACCATGAAAAAATCATTTTTCATTTTCGCCACCCAAACTTCACATCTCATGATTGAGTTCTCTAATGGATGGATCAAATTACATTTAACAAGACTTCATAAGCTACACCAATCTTAGCAAAAGGAAATCTTTCACAGGGAAAGAGTTACTTTTGCTTATAGTGAAAATTTCATGAGAGTACCAATGACCGATTAAAACTCCATCTGTTTGTCAAAAATGAATAATTTAAAGAATATTTTCCTAAAAATAATTACATCACTTGAAATAATTAATCAAAGAAAAATATTTTCATTATCAACAATAATATATATTTAAACATTTCCATGGATGATATTTTTAACTTTTAATTTATTCAATTTATAAGCGATATAAGCAATCATTTTCAAAAAAATATTTTCTAAATATTTCATTTTCTGCGAATAAATAAGCCTAAATATGTCATTTCAATAAGTATTATATACATGTTTTTCTTCTCCACACGCAGTAATTTTAGCTTTTGCATTGAATATCCCTTAA
Organism: Eucalyptus paniculata subsp. matutina; assembly: GCA_017140255.1. Lineage (NCBI taxonomy): Eukaryota > Viridiplantae > Streptophyta > Magnoliopsida > Myrtales > Myrtaceae > Eucalyptus > Eucalyptus paniculata. The sequence continues at coordinate 31,372,755 of CM029444.1, read as the reverse complement.
CATTGGTTCAGAGTCTTGAGCCATTTTCTCTTTGCTCCATTTGTCAACCAATCATTTCGTATGCGAGACCACGTCGATTTAACACTTATATTGTCTCATTTTGACCGTCTAACAATGGAATTTGAATTTTTCTCTGCATATTCATTCTTCTAACGAGAGATTTAAAATAACTTGTAGTGAGTGACTCCAATGAGAAATCTAATACTTATCTCATGTGACCCTCTTCCTCCACCGTCAGCTTTGGAATCTAAAGCTTTATTCTTTACTTTTAAAAAGAGACATGCGTTGAATTAAGATAAAGAATAAAAAGATCTCGTACGACATGTGTGTGGCTCTTGGTACAATATTCCTCCAGCAAAGCAGACGATCAAATTGGACAAGATGAGTGTATTGTCATAAGCATAGGTAAATCGGATTGGTAGTTCGAACCTGTGCGACCCCTACATACTTAGGGTGTAATTGATAATCATTTTATTCTCCGAAACAATTTCTACTCAGAAATAGATTTTGCTAATTCTATTCCCTCTATGAGTTTTTAAGGATTAAAAGGCATTTAGTAATTGTACAAAATTTCTATTCCTAGAATAGAAAAAGAACATAATTGCATTTGATACAAACATCAAATTTTTTTATTACATAGCATTTTAAAAAAAATTAATAATTTTATTTCTTTTTTCTTTTTTTTTTCCTCCTCTTCTTCTGTCTATAGCCGATCGCCGACCAAATGAGAGCTAGCGATCTTGCCGGCCTCAAGGGAGCCTTGCCTAGCAACCACGAGGTCGGCCTCGCCTAACCATGGCAAGGTCGCCAGACCTCATCTAGCTGGTCGTTGGCCATTGACGTGTCAGCGACCAACTAGAGGAAGAAGAAAATGAAGAGAAAAGAAAGAAAAGCAAAAAGAAATTGATTTGAGCTTGATTCTTGAGTTGTTCACAAAAACAAATAACTAACTTTTTTTCTACTTCTTAATTCTATTTTAAATCAATTGTCGGGGATAAATTTGTACTCGGGAAGAAAAGAACAAAAATAGCACTATTTGGTCGGTTACCAAATAAGGCCTTAATCTGTGAACTCTTTGGATGATTCGGATTTAGATAGATATGGAACAAGTAATAAATACTTATTTAGACTCTTTTAAGGAGGAGGCGTGTTTGCATAGACAAGAAAAGAAAATGAAAGGAAGAAAGAAAGGTGGGTTAATCAGTCCCGTCATGAACTAAGAAAAGACCGAACTAAATCTGATGAGTGAATGCTATTCAGTATATATATAAGCCTTTCTCCATATGGATCGATCGGCATCAAACATTACTGAAGAACAAAATGGCAGCAGCGCCTTGGGCGATGAGCAAGTACAGGCAAATCGGCTTCTTGATGGAAGCTGGCGTAGACGTCGATCCTAATAGTGCCTAACCAACCCAGGTAGGATCAATAAGCTTCTCCACGACGCGTTCGTCTTTACGACGGCGTTATACACAAAGATAAGAAGAAGGCAAATCCTTCTCCTCGTTCCCCCTCCCTCCCTCCCTCCCTCTCTCTCTCTCTCTTTCTCTCTAAGATAATAGTACATAAAAGATATACTTGTATGTCGATAGAGTTGAGTATTGTAGGTGTACGTCCATTTTCACGAAAAGTGCAGAGAGCACTATCAGAAAAACGCGCAAATTCTTCTTTATATCTGAATGTCCGTATGTGTATATACATGTATGTTCCCTTTTTCTTCATTTGCTATGTAAGGGAGTAATTTACGTGCCAAAAAGATGAGGATGTTGATTAATTCAAACTCGATGGCATCGGCTTCTCTTTCTCATTACTTTTCACCAATTTCTTATATTTTACCCATTGGACGAGATAGGTCTATTCACAAATAGTGTTCTCACTCACTTATAACATTGCTCTAGAAAACGGTATTGTGTTTTAGTAATAATGTTAAACGTGTGCACATGTATAATATCACTTGAAATGTCAATTCGAATGGGTCAATAGCAACTTTGCTTATAAAGTTTTCCTCCTCCTACTCATATTTGAAAACCCTAATAATGTTGAGTGCACGCACGCATTGATTAATGTTTCTCTGCTCATATATCAAAATGCTGATTGTGGCAGAGGTATTGGGTTGATGGCAAAGAAGAACGGGACTGCGCAGTGGAAGCCTGACGGGTAGGTATCTTTTATCATAAAGCGCAGCTTGCCTTACACTTCGAGTCTCACAAGGGTTTTTCGTATTTTAGTGAAGAATGAACGACATCGGATAACGGGGAATATAAAAGTGATAAAGGAAGGCATTTCATGGGATTTCTTTAGGGAAAATCTAGAAGGAGAAACCATAGCAAGAGACAGAAATTTGTTTTTCGAGGGTATTAATGCAAGTATACATAATATTGATTTTTATCTCCTCTCTTATAATTGATCATTCTTGGAATTATTCTTTTTCGCATAATGTTGTTGATGTTTCCCTCTCTTGTGCTACATAGATGGTTAGGGCTGTTTCTTTTCACCTTCTCGGGATAATTTGGTTCCATTTGTACCCATGCGTCTTATTTATTTGCATAAATATTTTGAGATTATGGATGAATCAAGAATCAACCATTGAAAAAATATGAATAGTAAACTCGAAATACAAAAGTGATATGTCCATTATAGTCCCAAATCATCGAATCATTACTTTATAATATGATTAGAGAATTTCAAACCCAAACAAATTATGGCATTGAAGTCTCCCTATTGGTTTATACGTGTGCTTTCAAGGTAGAGGTAAATTCGTAACTCTTCGATTTATTTCCACCATTTAGGAAAAATTGTATGAATATCCCTAGCAAAGAATGAACCGTTCTTCGGTCTTGGTATCTAAATTTTGATTTTTTCCTTCATAAGGGCGCGGTGAGCCAATTAAATTAAGAGCGCAAGATATTTTTAATGAATAAATTTTAGTTTCATCTTCAAATATCGCTGTCAAAATTAGTAAGTTCACTATATACTAAGAACTATATACTATGACCTATTTGACTTGCTTAAATATCAGAAAATCAAGCCTATTTTAATCTCTCTAATCTTATTAAATTTTAATTGTATTATTTACTTCAATGTATTCGTCATAATAATGTAGTAGTAGTTCTCGCTTTTATCATTTTTACTTAATTGATCAAAACCCAACCAAGTTATAATTTCATGAAATGCAATTGCAATCTACTGGAGCTTTTCTCCTATTTTGTGCTTTTCATTATAAATTTTATTTTTTTATTTTTTTTGAGTTGATGAAAAATAGAAAAAATTATCTAAAAAGTCATAAACATGTTGCACTTTTGTTAATTCAGTTCTAAACCTTCAATTTTGTTAATCAAGTCCTAAACATTTTCACATTTATCCAATTGAGTATATCCAATCAATTTTGTCTGAAATTCATTGACATGAGAGGCCAGCACTAACGTGGCACTTTTTTACTAATATTTTAATGATATTTTGAACTTTTATGATTTTTTCTTCTTTTTTTACTTTGCTCTTTTTAGGGGGGGGGGCACTTTGGAGATAGGGTTGGCGAGGGTAGTCGATTGACCCTCTCCGTCCATAGGCAAGGGCCGGTGAGCTTTACCAACCACAAGTGAGAGCCAACTAACCCTTGTCGGCCAAAGTGAGGGCACGCGAGCCCTCACTAGTCTAGGTGAGGGGCGCGACCTCGCCTGGCCAGATCTAGTGAGGGCATTGCAGCCCTCATCAATTTTGGGCAAGGGTCTTGTGGCCAGCAAAAGTCAGCCAGCCTCCCTCGCTAGCCCTATCTCCAAAAAAAAAAAGGGCAAAGAAAAGTAAAAAGAATAAAGAAAAAATGTAAAAATTAAAAATATTATTTAAATATTATTTAAAAAGTGTCACATCGGCGCTAGCCATCCATGTTAGCAAATTCTGGCTAAAATTGACCTGATGGACTTAATTGGCAAAAGATTAAAAAAAATTAGAACTCAATTAGCAAAATTGAAAAATTTAGGACTTAATTGATAATAATGCAATAGGTTTACGATTTTTTTAACAATTTCCCAAGAAAAATAAGGAGAAAAGTATGACGGGTTTCTAGAGGCAGAAAGCTTTACAGTGGTTTGGAAAAATTTTGAGAGAGTAGAGATGCTATTTTGTCTTTGGTGAATAAATATATAAATAAGTACCCATAGTTATATATAGTTGGCCAAATTAAGAAAAATGACAAAGAAAGGAAGAGGAGATTGGGAGGTAAATAGGAAGAAAAGCTCATTGAGCATCTCCAAGAATGAGAAAAGTGTTAGAAAAATTCTAAACTTATTGTATTTGTATCGATTTAGTCATAAATCTTTTAATTATGTCAATTTAGTCTTAGACCTAACCTATAGCTAATTTAGTTATTCTGGGCAATTTTGACCGGATATTGCTAACGTAGACATCGATCATCCTACATGACATAACCAACGCTAATGTAGACATTTTTTAAATAAAATTTTAATAATTTTCAATTTTTTTCTTTTTTCATTACTTTTTTCCTCCTCTTATGTCAATATCTGGCACGACTAGGGCCAGCAAAGGTCGGCCACACTAAGGTGAAGGCAAGCACTAGCAAGGTTGATCCTTGCCTATGGCAATGAGGACAACCCTTGTTCAGGTAAGGCCAACCCTCATTGGAAAGAGGAGGAAAAATTTTAATAGATCATTAAAATATTTTTTAAAATGTCCACGTCGATCTAATCATGTCACATAGGACGGCTGGAACCCATGTCAATAATATTCAGCCAAAATTAATCAAAATGATTGAATTGATTTTAGGTCAAAAGGTTTATAATTAAATTTGGCGCAAATGCAATAGATTTAGAACTTTCCTAACACTTCTCCCCTCTAAGAATCCGCATTATTATATGGGATATCCTTGTATTATTATGGAGTGATGGACACTGACCTAGCCATTATTCCTATCTATCATTTTTAGTATAATCACATGCTTTTTTGTTCTAGTAATTCATAATTTCACGCAAAATACCTCATTGATGTGGCATCCAAGTTGACCTTTTTTAAAGGTTTTTTTTTATAACTAATACAGATCATCAGTAAACAAGTCTTGTTAATGAGTCTCTCGAGGTACTTGCTAAAGATACTAAATATGGAATACTTAGAGTTACAAAGTGTTGATTACACATACCAAAGAAAAATAGTGTATGGTAAATTGCAAACTTACCTTCTTACCAAGTACCTACTAAACTCCATTAGTCAGGAGGAGCCGTATTTTTTATTTTTATATTTTTAGTCAATTAATCTGGTAATTAATTAATAAGGAATGGTCAAGTTTATTTATTTATTTTTTAATATTGTTTTTACTTTTGATTTCCGCTTATCATCAACATATAGAGTTTGTCTAATATCAATCTCCAAATTGTTATAGTAGAGATTTTTATCAAGTCTATCATCAATGCAAAGTACTTTCTAGATACTCGTAGTTGTATAATCAAATTTATCTACATGTCACCTATTCAACGATGAATGTGTAAGAAAAAAAAATGTATACTAACAATAAACGAAATAATTATCCTAAACAATATCGTTTAAACCAAGCTACTTCTTACTTCAGCGATGGCATCGAAATTGCAAAAGTGGTGAAGACGAGGTGGCTAGAAGTCAGAGATTCGTTTTGGAAAATGAATCTTTCGCTGAACGTTTGGTACGAAGTGTCGTTTCAGACAAGGATGGCGATGCGCTTTGGCACCATCGCGGGACAGACGGGGAGCCTGAGACTTACTCTCCCAAAGGGGACCAACCAAGAGAAGCAAGCGGAGTCGTCCGGAGTCCCTTTGCCGGGCAAAGATTCGTGACACGAACTGGATGTCGGACGGTTCTTCATGACGGCGCAGAATGTGGGCAAGATGGAATTTGCCATGGAGCAATTTTTCGGAAGATGAAGGACAGGGGTCGTGATCAAGTGCGTTGAGATCAAGGCCGTGTGATCACAAGCAGTTATATAGACTATAAGAGCAATTACAGAGGAATTGCCTTGATGGAAGTGACTAAAGACTATAGTGATACATGTGTATGGTCAAGCGCGCATGTTTGTGTGCCCTTTTTTAGCTAGTAATAAATAAATGAAAAATCGATCACTCATGTGTAAGAATGTCCTTCTATTTGTGGATGCGTTCTCCTATCTATGATATTTATTTGTCAATCTATTTATCTATCTATCTACATCGCTAGTGTTCATGGGAAGTAAATAAAACTGTAACTCAAACATAGTTTGATTTAAACTTTTCCATTTTTATATGTAAATGTCATTTGCATATTATTTATTCACTTCACATTTAGTATCATAAAAAAAGAAAGGTAAAAAGAAAGGAAAAAGCGATAGTGTTTGGATCAATTGTTCTCAAGAAACACCGTGCAAATTCATCGGGTAAGATTCCGACATCACAAATGTTTTAGTTTTTATGGCCATCATGTCGATTATAGGAGAAGCAGAAACTTTGGTCAAGTACCACGATTTTCTGTAGTCTCTGACAGAACTGTCTATGTATTTTGATGCATTGTTGAGTTACGGTTCAAAAGCCGCTAACTTCATGCGATTTGACTACACGGTCAGGGAGAAACGAGTTCAACAGCGTTGATTGCGCAGGCTGCAACTCAAACCACGACTGACTTACTTCGGAGCCCGACTAGTGGATTTTAGATCATTAATGTCCGTGTCGGCCTAGAAACCCTTAAGGGTATCATAGTAATTTTTTACCTAGAAATATTAGAGATGACACTTAACTCCATTTATTTTGTAGAATATGAATAATTTGAAAAATATTTTTATCATTCGATAACAATTTATATCTAAATATTATCATTGACAATAAAAATATTTTCGTTCATTCATTTTTATAAGTAATATAAACTATTAATTTTCTTTTAAAAATGTTTTACAAATCATTTTATTTTCACAAAACAAATGCACCATTCCTTGGTGGTATGAGATACTACTTTATGAAAGTATGTGCCTTCAGGATAGCTGGACTTCAAGTAAGTAGCATGCTGTCTCCGCTGGGAATTTCTACAGTAGCATATTTACAGCCAAAAACATATTTTTATGAATCAACATTGGATCAGACAGAGATGCTTTTTAATGACTGATGAGTTAATAAATTTGGATTTAGTTCTTGTATTGGTTTATCCACAGTTGCTCGCAATCGTGCTGTGACACCACTATTTCCCTTTGAGGTTATGCCTGCAAGCTTGTGTCCATTATTGAGATTTTCATAATTTGCGACTGGAAATTCTGTCTGCCTAGCTGCATTGACGTATTGGTGTATTATGCTTGCCATGTGGTGATTAAATTGTGGGCTACCGTAATATTTCATGTTTATGTATTGCTAAAACCCAAGAATTATTTTCATTAACTTAGGATATTAAGGGCATAAATGATAATCATTTTGTTCCAAAAATTAATTTCTAGTTAAAAATTGATTTTTCTATTTCTATTCTCCGAACGAATTTCTAAACAAAAATATGCATTTAATAACCTTATAAAATTTTTGTTCTTAAAATAGAAATCCGTTCAATAACGATATAAAATTTCTTTCTCCCGAGTGATCTTGGGAGGTGTCTCGCCTCCAAAGCAATTGGCGGCCACGCGTCCGATCGGCAGCATCCGGCGTCCGGCATCCGGAAGTGGGCGGCTGACAGTTGGCATCCCACGAGCGGTGGGTGGGTAGTCAACGGTGAAGAGAGTAAACGATGAAAAAAGTTTTTATTTCTTAATTTTGTTTCAGAAATAGAAAAGCTAAAAAATTTTAATTTCTGATTTATGTTCCAAATTTATTTCTAGAATATAAATCTATTCCAAAAATAGAAAAATGAAATTGTGTTATCAAACTAATTTATGTTCCAAACTTGTTCTAGGGAACATAAAAACAAAGCAATAGAGAAACAAAATGGTTATCATTTGTACCTAAAGTGCTCTTGAACTTCTAGTGAATGCCTCTGTCTAATCACTACTAGAGGTAGAGGATCACTTACTATGCAAGCAAGCTCATTCCTTTATAATATAATGTTTTCTAGATTTAGTGGAAACTATTTAAAATGAATAGTGAATTGAGATTGACTATTGTTTAGTGATATCCTGAGAATGCCAGAATGATTTGAAGATTTCTTTAATTTTATATTTACTTAAACAAAAGAGTTGTTGAAAAAAAAAATAAACAGAAGACTTGTTTAGTCTTATTTAGGTTAGTTGTATTAAACCTTTGGATACGTACTCACTGGTTTCCTTTTTTTCTTTTTTAAAGATTAGCAATTATCTTGGAGATCTTTGACAAATTATTCTATTCAGTAGTATATTGAAGTTTAGTTACGCATGTAAATAATATATGTTTGGGTATATGGCAAGACATAATAATGTATTCATAAGACATTTTTTAGTTGTCTTCCGATTCTGACATATGCTTTCTTCAATTATTTCCTTTATTTGGAGAGGCATGAAATAGTCATGAAATAAACGATTACGTATTATTTCAAAATTCCGTATATAAGAAAATATTTCGTGACAATCGTTAAAATAATTGATTTCTTATCTGCTGAACTTTTGTTGTTGCTAAGTCAAGTATCGATGCCTAAGTAAATTGAAAGTGAAGCTCGTTTCCATTGAACTTTTATAAAGTTGTCAAACCAAAAAAAGTAATGTCTAGTAAAAGGATTAAAGACTAAACTCAAGGAATTAGTTGTGACATTGCATTAGCTGTGAATCTCGATGCTTTTAGTGTGAAAAATGGATAGGAAAGACTAACCTTAAAGGAGTCAAGTAATGAAATGTGTTTTCCGGAACAATCTATAGATCATCAAAGGGTAGAGAAAACAGTCGATTTTGCACGGATACTAAAACGATCATTTAGTTGTCATAAACATGATGTGGAATAAATATGAAATTATTAAAAAATCGAAACTAGAAAATAAATTTGACCAAAGTCAGATAACAATATTGTTAAGGACAATATTTCGCTTGACGAAACTATTATGGCAACTTTCAAATCATGTAAAAGAATTATTTGAGAACTTCCTAGCGTCTTCAGGTTCCTATTGGATTATGAACGACCGTTGAATTAAAATTTCGTAAAATAAGAATTAGAAAGGAATCGTCAGTCGCGAGAGAGCACCATAACGTATCTTTAATGACGTAAGTGCAGATGGAGAAATTGCTGCATAATATTGTGGAAATAAAAAAAATAAATAAATAAAACCTTTTAAAATTTGAATGTGAGATTTACTAGCCACTTTAAGGAATAAAGAGTTACTCTTTAATTTTCCATGAATTTTGCGGCTCTCTGACTTTTATATATTATGAAACACTTGAAACCTTCTTAAGTATCCGAATATCGTCATACAGAACCACATAAAATGAGTTTCTAATCACTTTTTCGAAACTTAAATTATTTTTTCCTTTTTTAAAATGTTTTACGGAAAGTCATGTGTCACGGGCTGAAAGATGAACGACCCGAGAGGTTCATCGATCGGCCCGTGACACATGCCTACAAGTGATAAATAGGCAAAAAAAGGCCCCAAGATGGATTTTTCCAAGTAGAACGTTATTAACCACGTAAGCAAGCTAGCTACCAATTCACAATAGGCTAAAAGCTCCTCTTTTTTCAATGAAACTTACGAATCACTCTAAAAAAGTTGGTCTCGCATATAGGTAAACACTCGCTTTCCCCATAGTTAGAAGTGTTCTAGCCGGGGTAATGCCTCTGGTGAATGGCAATAACAACTGATGCATAGTCTCAATTTATTTACTGACTCCTCAAGCACAACGAATATTGCAATAACTCCCTCACCATCTCAAGATGATGAGCTCAACTTATTCACCTTACTCAAGTGACAGTAGGTTAAGAAAAAGACACATTCCACCTGGAAGTTCTAGTTCATGATCAGTTTGGTAATGCATTGTACTTCAGAAGTCTGTACCGGATCCGCTATGCCGAGATGCCCCATGAGAAGCCAAACATGGCTTAGAAGCTCTCCGCCTCTGCTCAGGCTCTCAGAGTGCTCACAGCCTTTGCTTTGGCAGGCCGCGTATATCAGAAACTTCGCCCAGACCTTGCTGATCAAGTCCCATTTATTGCTGAAGTCCGTCTCGGAGTTATTCAACTGGGATGCGAGATGGCACGCGTCGAACAGCACCGACCTGCTTTTGCCACCGCGTATTTTTGTGGCGGGCAGCTGAGTTCCCACTTGAAGCAGAAGATGGCAGACTTCGCACAGATCATGCGACTCTGCTGACTTGTGCGCCTTTTTGCAGCTATGACCACTGGCGTGGGCATGCTCCCCTTTCCTGAATAAATTCTGCGCCCACTTCACGATGCTGGTTTCTTTCTTTGACGACACCGCTAGCTTGTCCTCGAAAAACTTCTGAGCATCGACGGAAGTATCTTCATATCGGAGCCCCCCTATCCCTGTTGGCAACATGGAAGGATAGAGTACTAAAAGATAGAGCATGTACCGAGAGACCAACTTACTCATCTTGAAGTTTGTGACGTCTTCCGGGCCCTTTCCCACCCTCTTGACAAGGTCCTTGTGGTGGCAGAGCTCAGTGGCGACGTGCCAAATGAGGATGCTCTGGCCGAAGTCCATACCTTTCACACTCCAGTCCAGGTCATCGTGATTTAACCTCTTCAGTACTTCGTTAACCTCCTCCTTAAGACTCGTCAACCCGCTCTTCAATATGTTGTCTTCTGCCAGCTGTTTGACCGTATTCATCGCGTGACGGAAGATCCAATCTTTGATGTTGTTCTTGAACACTTTGTAATTGATGCAGAAGTTCTTCTCCAACTTCTCGTCTAACTTGGCGAGCCCTGGATACTTGCTGAAGATCCTTTTTCTTTTCTTGATAGATAATCCCAAGAGGCTGAACTGGGCCACGGAATTTGACCATCTTTGTTTCGGGCAGATCCGGAGAAAAGCCACGGCGGATGAAATTGCGGATCTCTCTGGTCTCTGAAGCCGCCAGTGGTCAACCCAATCGGATGAAATTGCTAGAATAACCGAGTAAACCTCTAAAAGTATAGCCGCGCTTATCAGCAAGAAGGTGATACAGACGTCAACTTTGGGGTAATCCTTCCTATCCTGTAAGAGGAAGAATACCAACACAGCACAAGGCACCGAGAGACTGATGGCGCAACGAACGATGCCCCAAGCACGGTTCAGCAATAATGCCTTGGTGTAAAGCAGATCGAACATGAACCCGAGCTCGATCTCCACTATCTTAAAAGCCGTCTCCGAGGTCATGGCAGGGTTCAAGAACATGCGCTTACTGGCCTCGAGGTCGCTAAAGCTGAGGATAAGGCCCACAAAGAGAAGCTTGAAGATCTTGAACAACTCATAGGCTTTGGCCAGAGTCATGGCATTCTCTCCGTCCCCGCCTCGACCGCCGATCGCTGAGAGATCCTCTGGAGCCGGAACCTCCACGACCTCGTCAATGCTGACTCGGTATCCCTCCTCTTTCTTCAGATTGTATTGCTCCATTATCCTGGGGTATATGGGACCAAAATCGGGAAGCGAAACCATCGAATCTCGAAGTCGATCTTCGCTTGCCAAGTACTGACACAATGTCCTCTCCGCATATTTAACGAACCCCACAAGGATCACGCCAACCGCTAATATCGACAGCGTAGACCCCGACAAGGCCATGAAGTAGATGTAACAAGCTAGTCCTGCCTGGACGCAAAGTCGCGCCAACTGCCTCAACCACAGCTCATTGTCCTCCAGGGCATAGGCGGTGATTGCGTCGGGCCCGCCCAAGTGGAGGAGAAGAAACGGTGCCCAGAAGGCAGTGATCTGGCTCCTCGGATCGATCATCCCCTTCTCTTCCTTGATGTTGGCCAGGCGGTTCGAGATGACACCGAGCGTAAGGGTCGCAATGGAGTCGGCCGATAGGTACGTCGTCCAGACGACGATTCGGATCCAGTACCTGTAAATGGATTTCCTCCGGAAGCCCTGAGTCGCAAGGGTCAATTGGAGGAACAAGCTGAGGAGGACAAGAAACCGCAGCTCCCACTCTTTCCACAGTTCTCGATAGTTTTGGGGGAGCAGTGAAAACCCCATGGTTGAACTCGATGTCAGCACCGTAAGGCGCAACGATCAGGCGCCGTCTCAAAGACCAATCAAACTTAGGTTTATAAATGGAGAGGGGAAAGCAAGGCAAAACAGTGTTAGCCTTGAATTTACCTTAGCAACATCCTCAGAATGGCCTCTATTTATAACCAAGAGCTTGATATAGGAATCAAATACAGATCACCTCTATGGCCCGCATAAACATTAGAAAACTGAAAAAGTAATACGTTTTTCGAAACGCATGTGTGACACAACATTCGCAACACCACTTTTGAATGTATAATTGTCAAGCAAATCTCTAAAGTTTCCTAGAGAGGAAGTAAAGCAACAAAATCAGGTTCCGACTTTCGTACTAGCATAAACATAATCTGCTTTAATTGAGAAGATCAGCATATAGCCCTAAATTTAAGTTAGATTTCTCAATCACCTCTCATAGTTTTGAATCATGTGAACTTCACTCTAATCATTGTGATTTTAACATTTTGTCTAGCACACCCCACCAACCCGACGTGATTCGAGTAGAATATCGAAATCGCCCGTTTGGGTTGCTATAACAAGAAGTAAAGATACGCAAAAAGACCAAAAAGATAGTGCTAAATGCTTGCTCCAAATTGAAGGGATTCTAATGCATTGAGGTGATTGCTTCGATCCCTGGACAGCATAAGTCCTTGGACACTGATATTTGTAGTAAATCCATTAATGAAGTTGGCACTGTGACAGAACATTGCGCAAGAGCGCACGTCGCGCACCACATTGCCGTAAGTCGATGTGTGCTTTGACCACCGTGTTCGCGACTTGTCATCCGTGCCCAATCTATTGGCACGGGGGGTGCGGCACTCACGGAACATTTTCTCCAAGGCACGTGGTTTATCACGGTCGCATTTTCATCCTCCACATACTGTCCCGCGAAGGACACGCAACTGATGCACTTCTAGCTTAACTTAATTAAACCCTTAACATTGCAAATCAAGGCTAGATACATCGATTAAGAACTTATGAAAACCTCAAAGTCCAAAAATGCATAACTTCAAAATAAGTTATGTTTTTTTCGAACGATGAAAAGTGTGTCAGTAGTGCCATAATTTTTAAAATGCGCTTAATTTAGTATTAAAACTTTTCAAACAATAATTTTAATTACCACAACTTTTAGAAAACGATCACCTAGGTGAGTACAGTGACTTAGTTTGTCAAAAATCTGGTGTGGCTCGCTAAAGTCACTTGTATGGTCGCTTTACAAAGTTTTGATGCTAAAGTGATTATTCGAAAAGTTTTGACATTAAATTGATCATTATTAAAATGGTGGCTTTAATGTTTTATAAATTAGAAATGTGACAAAGCGAGATAGTGAGCCAAAAGAAAAAATTACAAAGCAAATATTCTAGCTTTGACACTATTTTTCTTTGTTTTGTTAGACTCAAGAGTAAAATCATTGAGCAAACATTCTCTTAAAATAGTTTCATTTAAAATAACATTTTCCTAACAGAAGGGAACATAAGCAAATTTTTCTACACCTCTACCAAGTTCGTATTTATTTCTTCTCTAACCTTGCTGTATTCTTAGATTGAACAACAAAGCTTGAAGCATTGTGGAAATGGATTACAGTGTCTTTGCTTCACTTTTGTGAATTACCTTTGCATAGACGGAAAGGATGTTAGATTAAAGGGGTTTTACAAAATGCAAAACACTATTTGCCACAAACTTGTAATTTAAGGGAAAAAAATCAAAGTGTAAGTATAGATAGATGAAGGTGGCACCTCAGGCAAAGCCTAAAAGAGAGATGACAACCTGTCGCCAAGGTCATGCAACCACAAGCAACCACTATTGAGGTTGCACAACCTTAGGCAAGCCTCGACCTCTGCAAACATCAAAACTAGCAAGCACAAAAAGAGTGCACGAGAAGATGATGAACAATATTTTTAGAGGCAAAAGTGATATACAAAAATACAAGTGAGGGCAAGATTGGAAAATATAAGTCATTAAACCCCATAAAACATTCCAAAAATGTTCAAAGCAGTCTTCACCTGCCTTGAACTTTCAGTTTTGCCCATGCTAATTTTTGTACAATGCTCTCTGTAAAAATTTACCAAATGCCATAACTTTTCCCATCAGATTTTAGAGGTCCAAAGTCACTTGGGCTGAACCAAACACACTTCTTTTTTATCAACTCCCAGGATCAATACTAAAGAACATTTGGAAACCAATCTAACCCAAATTTCTTAATTCGTGAAATATAAATGCTTTTAGCAACGTTGATTGGTTTATAAATTACGCATCACAGAAGTTTAAAACTTCATATGCCAAAACTTTAAGAAAGATTACTTTAGTGCAAAATTTTAGGAATGATCATTTTAGTGTCACTTCTTTTTAAAATTGTCCAGTTAGCCTCAATGAGCCACATCAATTTTTTTTTCATCACCAAATTCATTTAAATATGGCTCTTTAAAAAATTATAGTACTTAAATGATCAATTAAATTAGTACTAAAATAAGCGCCTTATAATAATTATGACACTGATGTCATCATTACCGCTATGTGCCAAACCTTCAAAATTTAGGTTGACTTTATTTAGAAAATGCCAAGTGCATACTTGAACCTTCCCTTTATTATTCCGTTATTCTAGCGAAAATTCCTATCATATTGATAATTTGATTTCCAAAAGTTTATAAACAAAATGGCATGATTACAATTGCAAATGACCTTAATATTCTTATGTATAGGTTTCTAGATCGGTCAAATTTCGAATGTCAAAAGATAAAAAGTCAAAAATAGAAGTCATGGCTGCTTTTTCCATATAAGCTAAAAAGATCGATTAAATATTTGACGTGGCTTGATAAATTGTTCGATACGAATGACATATCTTCTATACAACATTGGAAGCTAGGTTTTGCCTCGCTTTTATTAAACTTCATTCCAAACTTGTAGTCAAGTTAAAGAAAGATCTAAGGTGAAAGAAAGGAATATTTAAATACATGCTCAGTTTCATATCAATTTCTCGACCAATTTTCACTGCACACACAGACTCATGAAAATCAGAGTCTCGTATCGATTGGACTATGCCTAATTCCGCAGAATGTGAGGCCGTCCATGCCGCCCTTTTTGGCATGCCTTGGACTTCTAGATGCATTGCACCTTTATCCCTTAAACCTCTGAGTCGGCCTCACCAATTTTTTTAGAATTTATTTCTAGTTTATTCTTTTTATTTAATTATATTTATTTTAATTTATTTAATAAAAAAAAAGGGGCCTCTGGACCTCTTCTTTTTGGAATGTCCTGAATTTCTATATGCACTTTACTTAATGCAAATTACCTAAGTTTTTCACCTATAAAAAACATCATCCAAAATCGAAAATTTTAATTATCCACCTTCTGCCACTCCACTGCTCCTCTTCCATCATCTGCACGTTCATCCCCTTTTGCTTTGTCTTTGATAAGTTGCTCCAAACATCAATCTTTCATATTGCAAAATACACTTATTTAGTTGTTTTTCTATTTATTGCATGAGCCTTGTTAAATGAAATGGAGCAAGGCAATGGTCGGTCCAAAATCCCAACCTTTTGCCAGTTACTTAATTGACTGTTCATAGTCATTTCCCCGAGAGTTTAGCAGCATATATGGCATCTATTTATCTCTTTACGTCGTGTGCTCTTTGATCAACCGGTTAATCCTACATAATCTTTCGTGAGGCAACATGTTTATCCTTCATCTATACACTCTCGAAGAAAGCAAAAGTGATCGTACCCGCGCGTAGAGCATTGGTATTTTCCGCATGCTATCTCTTATTTATCATGCTATAGGAAAAGGACAAGAAAAAAGGAAGAAAATCCAAGGTAGGGTTGTACGATCTCGTGAAATTCAACGCAAGGCAAATTAAAACCTAGATGAATTCCATAGATATTTAACTTATAGAGATAAGTGTGTCGTAAATCCTAAAACTTGTCCTAAAAATATAATTGGAACTTAAGACTTTTAAAAAATGCCATCAAGTTCTAAAATTTATCGAATTTGTATAATCAAGTCATCTTGTTAACTCCATCAATTTAGATAATAGAGCATACCAATGTATATTTTCTTTTTAATGTTTTATCTCTCCTGCGTTATGTCAGTAAGTGAACAAAAAAAAAAATTGACCTTGCAACTAAGGATGTCCACATGTAGATACACGTTACCGATTTACATGCAAAATTGAGATAATCGTACTGGTCTTACGAATGTAGTTGCCGAAAATCACACTAATCATGAAGAGTTATCAAAGATTGAGTATAACATTGATTGATGGTATGCAATTTCATTGCATTCAACTTTCGTTAATTGCAACCACTGATCACTCGGTGTGGCAAACAAGACCCGCTAATCACCTGGAGCTTAAACCAATTTGCAAATTTTGGAACTCAAGAGTTAGGTATCTGATGCATTGCCCTATATAGGGGAAAGGTATCAAAAAAGTGCTCAATCTATTGCACATGTTCCAATTTAATCATAAAGTTTTCAATTATACCAATTGTGTCCTAAATATTTTGATAATTTGTCAATATAGTTGATCCAATCAATTTTAGTAGGAAATCACTAATATAAATACCAGCCATCCTATATAACATGACTGGCACAAATGTAAACAAAATATATATTTTTTAATATTTAAAAATAATAATCTTCTTTTCTTTTTTTTTCTTTTTTTTTTTTTTACAACTCCTCTCCAACCATGAGCGACAACCTTTGTGCCCTTGTTGACCACAAGCAAGGGGCTTGCAACTCTCGCATGTGGCAAGTGAGGGCATCGTGACCCTCACTTGGATTTGGGCAAGGACCTGATGCCCTCACCTTTGGCTAGCGATGGATGCATCACTTTTGCTTAGACCAGGCAAGGGTTAAGGAAAAAAAAAAAAGGGGAATAAAAAGAAGAAAAATAAAAATAAAAATAATTTAAAATTTAAAATTTGTCACATCAGTATCACCACATCATGTAGAATAGTTCAGGTTAGCAATTTCTGGCCCAAATTAGCCAAATTAACCATATTAGCAAATTATCAAAAAATTTAGAGCTCAATTCACGCAATTGAAAGTTACTACTTGATATGAAGAAGATACTGACAATTGATTGCAATGTTAAGAACCAAGATTAAAATATTGTGTAAAAATAACAATGTCTAATGCAACCAAGGAAAGATATACTTCAATATCTAATAGATAAAACTTACAAGATTAATAAGGGTGAAGTCCACCCACTAAAACTTTCTGAACTTGGAACAATTCAAGGAGTTCATTATTTTCTCATAAAATGTGAAGAGAGTCATAAAAGTGAATTGAGTTTGAGTAAACTGTAAATTTATTTAACACTCGTATTTTTTCAAGTTTTTCCATCTTAAACCTATTTATAATCCATTCACGGAACACAACTAATCTATATATTGGCTTAACCCAAGAAATATAGATTAAAATGAGTTTATTCGGCCCAACTTGCACGCGTGGGCAAGTGCCTAGGCTCGCCCAAGGGAAGATATGGGCGGCATATCTCGCCCACAGAACCACCATTTTATTTTTTTTATGTGTGAAAGTTTCATCTTAAAGGAAGAATATATCAAAAATAATATATAGGCCTCTAATGTTATATCGTTCTGCTACTTACCTATAGGTATTATGATATCCAGTATTAGAAATTTGGACTAATTGTATTCTATCGAAGTTTATAAATTTTAGCTGCCGAGATTGAATCACTAATGAGCCACACATTAAACCCTTCGAAGAAACATATAAGCAGGCCGGCCCGGGCGGAGCCTCAAAGCCCCTTCCCGGGCCTAGCCCACCACTTTCTGGGCCTGGAAATTTTTCCCAGGCCAACCCAATGGCCCAAAAAACCCCAGCCCAGTCCGCCCAATGAGTCATTAAAAGGCGGTTCGGTCCAACCGGTTGATTCCGATTCCGATTCCCGGTTCGATCAAGGAGTTGACCGGACTTCGTTTTTCCGCTATATATTATGAAGAAATAAAAAAAAAAATATTTTTCTTTTTTAAAAAGTAATAAAAATATATATAATCGCTCCGGTCCGATTTTCTTTTGAAATTGAGGATCAGAATATCCATATACCAATCTCATTTTCAGGAATCGGACGATTTTCAACCCGGGCGGCCCGTCCGTTCTAGACCGCCCTTGCTTCGACTGCTTTTCCATTTCGTTCTCAAAAGACCCTCTTCCTCTCTGCGGGAATTTTCCCGGAAAACTACTTTTTCCTTCCGCTCTACTTTCTCATGATCCAAGCGCCCGAGAGAAAACCCGCCCAACCCCAATTCGCCTCGAAAGCCCTAGCCGATGGGCGTCTCGTTCAAGCTCTCGAAGACCGGCCGGAGGTTCTTCCCGAAACCTCCCCCGATCCCGCCGGACGCCGGCGAGGACGACGCGCCGCAGAATCCGAAGGTCGCATCTCGCTCCGCCGGTCGGAACCCCGAGGTAACGCTCGCCGTGCGTGCGCGTGTGCGTGTGCGTGCGCGTGTGGTGCTGAGCGGCTACCTGGTCGCGCCTTGCTTAGCTCGGTTGCTTGCGATTTTGCTCCGCGTGGCTTTTTTTTTTTTATTCTTCTTCTTCTGTGTTTTGGGCATGATGCGATCGGAACGGGGCGGAGCGGAGGTGAGTGTGGAGGGGAAAAGTTTGCTTTTTTAGATGTGGGCGGAGCCGTCGATAGTTCTGATCGGCTTCGTCTGGGGGGGAGTGCTGGACTGCGCTCTGTCTTTGATGCTTTATCTTGGCTGACCGCGTTCGATGGACTGTGTTGAAATTGATACTCGCGTGTCGCTTGCCTGAAATTGGGAAATCTCGACTGGACCATTGGATCTGGGACTCAGAATTTCTGCTGCCCTCGCCATTGCCTGCTTTTAGGATGGGTGGGACCTGGCAATTGATGAGGGTTATTAGTGGCCACGGTCGTGCTGCTCGTCATGCTCAGCGCTGTACCTCGTCGGGAATATATCGGGGATGGGGGAGAATTGAAACTAAAGAGAAAGAGTGGGATGTTTGTGTTGGAATATAATTATGCGGGTATTTCTGTGAGTGAGATTAAGCTAGTGGGTTTCTGGCTTCTAAAGGATGGGAAGCATTGGGGGGTGTGTGTGTGTGTGTGTGGTTTCTTTTGCTTTTCTTGGGCATTTCACATGTGCGCTGTCGGAAAGATTCTACGGTGATGGGAACTATCTGTTGACTTAGGATAATAAAACTCAGGTGGGTACAGAGGCTTCGGGGGGGTCTGCATCATTCTTCTCTACCGATGAAAACCCTATTTCTGCAGGTAATTCTTGGTTATGCTTCCATTGCATATTGAATATGTTGGCTTTCCTATAACTAAAGAAGTATATCTGTGATTGTTGAAATGCCAGGGGACGAAGTTTCCTTCACATTGAACCTTTTCCCTGATGGATACTCTTTTGGAAAACCTTTGGAGGTTGGTTATGAAGAACTCTTGACCTTAGGAAGTTGATCAACAAAAGTTTCTCGTTTACTTACCTCCCTTCTCTTGTTTCCTATTTTCTCTCTTTATCTTGCCAGAGTGACGCATTACAGCATGCTTCAAGTTCTTACGTCCCTACAACAGGACATCTGAAAGTCTCTTCTCGGTGATTGTCTGACCCAATTCTTTCTCTTCCTTTTCTGCAAGTATCCCTTCTCATTTTATCCATTCTTTGTGAGAGGAAAATTACATATGCTGAGTCAATTGGACTTGACATTTACATTCTATCTGCTTGTTTACCTTTGACTCTTCTGAAGGTTAATGTACCTGTGTTTCAACTGAATGACATGGTTATAGCTATGGTATACATACTCGTATTTGGCGTCAACAGTGAACCCCCCAGATCAACGTTTTGGTATTATACTAGTTATGCTACTGAAAGGGAAAAGTTCAACATTTTGAAGCTAAATTATAAAATTGCTCAGAAAACCTTACATGTCAACATCCATTGCTAGCAATGTGGAACTTATTTGATATGTGTGAGAACTTGAGATACTGTTCTTCCTATTTTGCCTGTCTTTACATTGGGACATGTCAAACGATCTAGGACTATGAGGTGAAACTTCATAGACTGAATTTTGAGAAGATAATATCTCTTGTTTGTTCTTAAGTTTTTCGTCAAAATCTTGATTCATTTTCTATGTCCTTGCCATTTATCTCAAATCTCTCTATTACATGTTCAATTCTTACATTTCTTAAATGTCATGTTCTTTTAAGGCAATTGAATGTGGTCGGTTGCCTGGAGATCTCCTTGACGATTTACCTTGCAAATACATTGAAGGTTCACTTATCTGTGAGGTGAGTATTTGAGATACTTCTCGTGCGCGCGTTCTCCTTCTTTTTTTTTTCTTTTTTTTATATATAATTCTTACGAAACAGATCTCCGAGAGAGATAGAGTGAATGTGCCATTAATAGGTTTATATGAATGCAGTCTTCAGATCCTATTTTTGACTTGATAAAAAGTCACGATCTTTTCACTCAAGTTTCAAATCATTTTTAATATCACGCATTTATGATGAAACAACATCATCCTCCCAATCTTTTGTTCAAGTTATTTCGGTTTTGCATTTTGATGACTATCCCAAGAGTTCTATGGCAACTCTTTTCATTCTGGCTTTGCATATTATTGCATGTTGATGCAACTTGCTTAGTTTAGCAACTCTTCATTTGTGGGTGTGTCCCTAGGATACCGGTGGCAATGGTGAATTTAGTACTCATTTTAGCTTATACTTTGGATGGACGGTGTTCAGAAATTCTCAGCTTTCATGTGCCTTTTCTTATGATATGGACCAGTCTTAATTGTAACTATAGTCACTCTTCCATCCATCCAGTCTGCATTTACTAAGATAAATTAATCTGCAACGAGCACGTAGCTATATACATTTGAGCTTTAATCAAAATTACTTTTTTTCACTTTATTTTATCATTCTTTGTCTTACTTATTCTTCACAGATAGTATGATTAACATTAATCGCTGACTATTCACAAATGATGCAGGTGCGGGACCATCGAAAACATGCATCTAATAGAGGGCCGAATCTTCCAGATGTGGTTGATTTGCCCGTTGTTACTAAAGTGCGGCTGAAAATTTCCTTGGAGAACATCGTTAAGGATATACCACCTATTTGTAGTTCTTGGACGTATGGTGATCTGATGGTAAGGCACTGCACATGGAGTTTCTTGCCCCTCTTTCTTGAGGGGGTTGGAGATTCTCCGCTATTTTTCTTTTTCCATTTCTTTTATTCTTCTTTCTAAAGATATTTTTCTAGGGAGTTGGGGCTGGGGCTTGCAGCATCTCCATGGATGAACTGTGAACTTTATTTTGTGTTTGAGACATGAGCTTAATGTTTGTGTTTGATTTTTTAAAATAGGAAGTAGAATCCAGGATACTGAAGACATTACAGCCACAACTGTGTTTGGATCCTACTCCCAAGCTGGATAGGCTCTCCAATAGTCCAGTTCCAGAAAAGGTAGTTATTTCACTGTCGTCATGTCTATATCTTGTAGATCCTGAGCAATTGTTCTGTTGGTTTTTTTCAGCTACATATGACTTCTTCTTTTTTTTGGTGAAAGCTACATATGACTTTATCTAGTCTACAAAAGAAGAGATTGAGACATGTGCCAGAAACCTCTGTGACTTCTAGTAACAAAATCCACGGGAAGAAAGTCTGCATAGACAGAGTTCCAGAAAGGTCTGATTCAGGAATTATCCAAGGGAATCTATTGCCGCAACATGTCCATGAGAATCTGAGTGCCCAATGTGCTGGAGCTGGCAACACACCACCTCTAAGACCAAAAGGCTATATATCAGATGCATCTTTTTCAACACTACCAATGATGTCCTCGAGGTATCAAATGTTAGTTGGGAATGCTAGAGGCATGCAGGATCGTGGAGCTTCCCTGGTGGGCAGGACATGATGATTTCATACTCGGATAATAACTCTTCTATTTCCCTTCATGGAAAGAGAGAGAATCAAGATGGGCAATCATCGCCCAGGTCTAGCTTTAATAAGAGGCCAAGACCGGCACATGGACCTGACAGCAATCAGCAGCAGCAGATGGAGAACTTCCATGCATCAGACTTAAATCTCAAGAATACCCTTTTGCAGCAGCAAGCAATATCTAGAGGAATTCAATTTGGTAATGCAATCATGCATAAGTTCCCCCAGCACACACTTGAAGGGGTCCAGAAACCGGAGCTTGCAGCAGCATCCCTACCACTGGGCATGGGGCATCGTGCAAAGGAAGAACAACTAGATACACAGATGGAGGCTACAGAAGTAAATCGGAGTAAGTCTGACATCCAGACGGCGGAGACTGAAAAGGACCGTATGGATCCTCAGCAACCACAACTTCAACAAAGGTTGCCACATCATCCATTCCTGAGACCTGGTTTCTCTCAGGCATCTTGGAGTAATGTCAATCAGCAGATTGATAGTAATTTGAAAAAGGAGGAACAGATACAAAAAAGGAAATCAGTGCAAAGCCCACGCGTGTCTGGTGGAACCTTGGCTCAATCTCCTTTGTCATCAAAATCTGGGGAATTTTCTAGCGGTTCAGTTGGACCACAGTATGGGGCAGCTGCAGCAACTCCTGTGCCTGGATTGTTGCCCAAGGAAAGGGCTGCAATAACCTCAGTTCCTCCTGTTGGAGCGACAGGATCTTTAACATCTAGTGCCAATGATTCAACACTACGACAGAACCAGGCCCAGGCAGCAAAACGGAGACAGAATTCACTTCCAAAGACGCCAATAATCAGCGGTGTTGGCTCTCCTGCTAGTGTGAGCAACATTGGTGTTGCATTAAATGCGAGCAGTCCTTCTGTTGGAACCCCACCTCTGGTTGATCAAACAATGCTTGAGAGGTTTTTAAAGATTGATACAATTGTGACAAGGTATGAGGTTGATTGAGCTCTGAAGTCTGTTGCTCTGTCTTGTTTTCCCTCCTGTATTTCTACTAGTCAGACATTTTTCAGTTTTATAGTTTATAATTTCTCTTCGGTAATTACTTGCCTGGAGTTTGTTAATACAGAGTCTTAATGATATTATCTAGGATGAGAAAAAGTTTAGTTAGCCGCATCACATGCAGTAAAGCTGGTTGTCTAGAACTTGAAAAATTGGGATACCAATCTTTTTTTTTAATGTAAAGCACCAATTTACATGATTATTAGGCGAAGCCCAGTTGGAGTATTTATGGTGGTTGGCTAATGATTTTCAGAGCAATCAGGAACTTTGATCAGTTTTCAGGGATGTATTCCTATTAAATTAATAGCTTTTTAGCAAACATCTACCTCTGATGGAAACGTAGACTGAGGATAGATGTCTACAACACTTATCTGTTGTCATGAATTTTAAATTTCTACCTCCTGGTGAGACAATAGTTTGAAAAATGATATGATTGCTCTCTTGATCATGAGGCTGATCTAGATGGCATTTAGATGTGGATTATATCAGTAAGCTTTGTCCTTCTTTAAAGCGTGGGGTGCTCTAATTACCGTGTTACAACCATGACAGCAAATATGTTGCTATTGTGTTTGCTGCTTGACTTTGACTCGTAATTGAGTTAAGTAATATGAAGTACAAACTGTACAGTAAATCTTGAAAACATGAGCTCGAAATATTCTTAGTCTACCTGCTTTACATGTGCATCCAGAAGCATTCTTAGGCAATTATTGGCATCTGTTTTCTGATATAAATATCAAATATATAATTCATTACATTCTGAGTATTGTCCCTCATCCAATGATGCTTCAGGCACCAAATAGACCACAAAAAGAACAAGGCAGATTACCCAGCCACGAAGCCCGGTGCCTTCCTGACTGAGAATCTTTCAGTATGTCTACACAATGTTTCCAACGATGTGAATTTTAAGGATGACTCATGTGCCAGATCACTCTCAAAGTCACTGGTCGGAGGCAGCACCAATATTTGCAAGACTAGAGTCCTTAACTTTTCGCAGCCAGAGCGAAATCTTCAAGGTTTGTTGCATCTGTCATGTGGAGATGGTCTATGGCAGCATAAAATTGATTTCTCCAGTCTGATATTAATCGTACTTTGGACTTTGCTACACTTTTCCTTCTCATTTTATGCTGACTTAAAATTGCTGCTGGCTGCTAGAATTTTGCAGTATTTACCATTATATTGGCAACAGTACAAAGTACCCAATCTCATGTGGCGTGGAGTTAAATTTCAGTTACTTGTACTCGCTCGATCTTGATGTGTTAAAAGTCTGCCATCATACAGTACCACCTGTAGCAAAGAATGTCTTTTGGTCTAAGAAACAACACCCAACTTGAATGATTTTGGAAGGACGAGATGCTAATTTTAATGTTCTAGAGAGGATAATGTAATGAAAGACAAAAGCAACATCACTTGCATGAACTTTCTTTTGATTAACATGGGCTTTCTCCTGTTTGTATAGGGACTGTTGTCTTGCGGCCTCAGACCAGGATGATCATGTCAGAGAAATCAATTGATGGTACTGTTGCTATGCACTATGGAGATTTGGAAGAGGTTGATATTCTGGCTTCAGAGGAGCATCTTCCAACACTACCAAATACTGTAGGAGTCTTGCCTATAAATCTTTCTAATGTCAAATGGCATTTCAGTGTGTTAACCTACTTTGTAGTTGGAAGATGTGGTTTCCTGTTTATTATATGCAATATGCAGCCTTATTCTTACCTAGCCTCACAAGAAAGTATGTTTTTCTTTCAACATTATGGCTAACGTCTGTGATTGAATTTCTGATACAGCATTTGGCGGATTTGCTTGCAGCCCAGTTATGCTCATTGGTAGGTTTATGGAAACAGGTCAAGCTTAAGTGCTTAAATCTATCTGATCTTGATTTACATTTGAATAAAATGATATCAAATGTTTCTGCAGATGACACGTGAAGGATTTCATGTGGAAGATCAGGTCCAACCGAAACCGACCCGCATGAATCTTGCCCCAAGCAATCAACCTAATGCTCCTGGAACTCCTCATAATAATTCTGCTGCCGATACCCCACACTGTCCTGAAGGAGTTTCAGGTCAATCGTCCACTGAAGTGTTGCCTACCTCTAATAGTGGCAATGTATCTCTTAGTTCATCTGTGAATATTCCTCCAAATGCAAGGAGGCTGCCTCCTGGAAATCCTCATGCCTCACAAATAGCTCCAGGAGTCTCTGTGCCTGGACGGCCACAACAGCTAGATTTACAGTCCTCATTGCAGCAACAGCAGCTGCAGCAACAACATCACCAAAATCCTATGGTTCAACAGCATCTTGCTCAGTATCCAAGATCCTCAGTGATGCCAAATCCCCTCTCACAGTTGAATGCCAGTTTTCAGTTGGGCAATCCCATGGCAAATAAGCCACCATCTCTGCATCTTCAGAACTTACAGCAGCAACAGCAACAGCAAGCGCAACAGCAGCTGCAGCAACAGCCACAGCATCGACAACCGATGGTGCAAAGACAAAAGGCAATGGAAGCTTTGACCTTTGCAAACATGGGTACTAACTTGCCTGGGTTTGGTGGCGTGAATATGGCAGGTGCAAAGGGCAGAGGGGCTGGAAATTCAGCATCCATGGGTCAGAATCCCGTGAACATGGCCCAGCAACTGTCGCAATCCGTTTTCTCAAGATATCAAAACCCACCGGTGAGGCAGAGTCAAGGTGTGTTAGGGGGCACTCAGTATGGCATGGGTGGTGTCTCTGGACATCGACTGATGGTTCCAGGCCCTGGTAGCCTGTCAATATACGCCACCGGAATGAATCAAGCTAACGCGAGCACAATGCAGCGGCCCCCAACGGGGTCAATGGGCCCATCAAAGGTGATGACAGGGATGAATTATATGAATCAGCAGCAGCCACAACAGCAGCAGCAGCAGCCAATGCAGCTGCAGCATCAGCAGCAGCAGATGCAGTTGCAACAACAGCAACAGCAATTGCAGCAGCAACAGCAGCAACTCCAATTGCAGCAACAACAGTTGCAGCAGCAGCAGCAGCAGCAGCAGCAGCAGCAGCAGCAGCTGCATCAGCTAGAGGCAACCTCAGCCTTGCCAGCTGTTATGTCACCCCCACAAATAAGTTCACCTTCAAACATGGCAATTCCACAATTGAGCTCACAATCCCAACAGCAACAACAGCAATCTAGTCCCCAGCAAATGAGCCAAAGAACCCCAGTGAGCCCACAACAGATCAGCTCTGGGATAATGCATGGCATGAGTGCTGGTAATCCAGAAGCTTGTCCCACTAGTCCACAGTTGAGTTCTCAGACCCTTGGCTCCGTTGGCAGTATAAACAATTCTCCTATGGAGCTACAAGGTGTTCATAAAAGCAACTTGAGCAGTGCATAATGAAGTCCTGTCCTATGCGCTTGTGAATCGTTTCTTAACTTAGCAGAGAAGTTGAAGGATTTTTTTAGAGGTTTTTGTTTATATAAGATGGAGCGGAAGAGGTAGTTGTTGATAAAAGTGCCAGTATAATCGACACTGGGGCTTTGAGGAGGGGGCAAGGGACAAATTTTCCCCTTGGCTCCCTAGGAAAGGGCTGCTTTTTAGACCCAATTGATCTCGATGCTGGAAATCACCAATAAGTTGATTAAAAGCAGGACACCTGCACTGTGATATGTCTCTTGTTTTGATGTACGAGGTGGACTTCCCATACAATAGGATGGAACTCACGGCAGCATAAGAGGACAGTAAGGGGAAAGAAAGAAACTCGCAAACCACAGAGGAGAATCAGATCTTGGATTCTGAGATGCGAAAATTGCAATGTACGAGGTTGAAGGATGAAACGGAATGATGTATGTGAATTTTCGATCGGTTGAGCCGGAGCAGTGAGCATGTCAAGAGTGTCTACTTCCTTTCCCATTTTCTTTTCCTTCTGGGTTTTTCTGTTTTGGCTGACTCTGTGGTGAAGACGTACTTTGCAATCCCTGTAATCATGTTGTCTATAGTAGTTAGAAATAATAATCAGAAACAAGTTCATGCCAAATATTCATGGAGATATCATGTACATGTACATTACCCCGTGGATCCTGCCAGATCCATTCTTCATTCTCTGGCCAGACTGATCTCTAACTTCTTAAAGCGATTTCGTGTCCTCGTTACTAGCATTTTGACACTTCTTCGTTCCAAGTAGGCTTGCGAAAGTCTTGCGCGACATGACGCGTGATCATAAATATCTTGCTCGATTTGTGAAGCTACCGCTCATTTGTTCAAGAAGTTGATTTCAATTTATTGAGTCTTGAAGGTATAATTTTCATTCATTTACAAGATGCAAGATTTATATTGCTGTAGAATAAGTGAAAACCTTATATTATATACCATCTCCCCTGTGTTTTTCTAATAATTAGGGAGAAAGCTACACAAAAATTTCAAACTTTATACAAAGTGATACATTTGCTCTAAGTTATTTTTTGACACCAAAAATTTCAAACCTCGCCCATTTTGACACATTTAATCCAAACTTTTTCTTCGATGCCAAAAATCATGATGTATTTATCTCAAACTTATTATTTTCATTTTTTTTGTGACACTAAATTTTTCATGTAAATATGTTACACACATATAAATTGGGGGTCTTTTGATGTCACTAAAAAAAGTTTGTTTGTTGTCTAAAAAATAAGTTTGAGATAAACGTGTATTACGCCAGATAAGTTTGAAGTAAATGTATTATATGAATAATTCATGATAAATGTGTCGCAATAGATAAAGTTTGGAAATTTAGCAGTTTTTATCCTAATAATTATTTAGACAATTAGGTACTCCTCGGCGCTTGCTCGTTTTTGTTTTTGTTTTTCTTTTTGGGCTTTGGCCTAGAAATGCTTGGGCACTGGTCGACAACGACATTTTTGATCACTCCCCTCTTATTACGACCGTCATCCTCGAAACCTGAATCTTCGACTTCGGAAAAAGCGAGACTTCGCGAAGCATTTAAAGCAGTTTCGATTTTCGCAGCGAAATCCATCGCAGGCGGAAGACGAAAAGCCGTACACACATACACATATACGTATGTAAGCCGTTCTCGTCCTCGGACTTCTCTCGCTACAAGAGGAAAAACCCGACCTTTGCGACGGCCCAAGTTCCGAATTCCGGAGCAGATGAATCGCGGCAGGAGAGCACGCGACGTGGGATCGAGCTCCGCCCCGCCGGGAGGCCGAGCTTGGCGTCCGGTGGGTGGTCCTGCGCATCGTCGCTCCTCTGTAATCTCCTCGTGTCCCCTCTCTCTCTTCTCTTATGCACTTGTTATTTGTCGGGTCGTTGTATCGTTTTATCTTTGTCCCTCCTATCGTGGGCGTGCGTCGTTTTGCTCTTGTTTTTCTGGGTTTGATGTTGGGAGTAGATAAGTTCATCTCTTTGTTGCAATGGGTTTCTGTAAAGTCTGCTTTTTGGCTAGTAGATATGATCGGGGTGTTTGTGACGTTATGGTAATGACAATGACCTTTTTATTTTTAGGTGAACTAGAAATGATGCACCGTGCGATGCATGTCCCTTAATGAAAGAATACATGTAGAAACAATTGCATAATTTAAAGTCTGCAAGAAAAAGAACCGAACCCTCACTGTTGGACTGAAAGAGAAAAAAGGATTTATCTGTCGGCGAAAGTCGGAAGTGTGATTAACATGGGATGAATGAGCATTATTAATGCATGCGTAAGACAGATGATGGAAATCTATGGACAAAATTGATAGCAGATATCGCTGCTTGTTTGTTTCATCAGTAATAGATTAGTGCTGATGTAACAATTCAGCTTCATGTCTACTGTATTTATGCACTTGTAAGTTCCTTTAGTTTATTATAGTAAACTGAAGTCCGCGGTATCATCTATCTCTCAATGTGACTTCTTTTTCGCAACAAATTAGAAACCATTTTAGTTCCGGGGGGCCTTTGACTTGAATCACTGCGGCTCAGGTATTAAGTAGATTGAAATCATTATGTTGCTTGCCTTCTCAGCCTGCAGACCCGGAACTTAATTTGGGCATGAACAGAATCCAAATTGACGAAACTCACAGCGAGGAAACAGAGAATGATTCTCTTTCACCCAACAAAAATAATTACTTTCCGCCAAGTGAGCTTCAGCAACCTTCACATTCCAATAGTGGTAAAAGCGAGGAAACAAAAAGTATTGCTGGCTTTGAAGATTCGGTGCCTGCTGAGGACTTCAAAGGGGATGGAAGATTTGATAGTAACGTCAATCAGCAGATTGATAGTAATTTGAAAGAGGAGGAACAGATACAAAAAAGGAAATCAGTGCAAAGCCCACACATATCCGGTGGAACCTTGGCTCAATCTCCTTTGTCATCAAAATCAGGGGAATTTTCTAGCGGTTCAGTTGGACCACAGTATGGGGCAGCTGCAGCAACTCCTGTGCCTGGATTGTTGCCCAAGGAAAGGGCTGCAATAACCTCAGTTCCTCCTGTTGGAGTGACAGGATCTTTAACATCTAGTGCCAATGATTCAACACTACGACAGAACCAGGCCCAGGCAGCAAAACGGAGACAGAATTCACTTCCAAAGATGCCAATAATCAGCGGTGTTGGCTCTCCTGCTAGTGTGAGCAACATTGGTGTTGCATTAAATGCAAGCAGTCCTTCTGTTGGAACCCCACCTCTGGTTGATCAAACAATGCTTGAGAGGTTTTTAAAGATTGATACAATTGTGACGAGGTATGAGGTTGATTGAGCTCTGAAGCCTGTTGCTCTGTCTTGTTTTCCCTCCTGTATTTCTACTAGTCAGACATTTTTCAGTTTTATAGTTTATAATTTCTCTTCGGTAATTACTTGCCTGGAGTTTGTTAATACAGAGTCTTAATGATATTATCTAGGATGAGAAAAAGTTTAGTTAGCCGCATCACATGCAGTAAAGCTGGTTGTCTAGAACTTGAAAAATTGGGAGAAATCGTACTTTTTTATGTAAAGCACCAATTTACATGATTATTAGGCGAAGCCCAGTTGGAGTATTTATGGTGGTTGGCTAATGATTTTCAGAGCAATCAGGAACTTTGATCAGTTTTCAGGGATGTATTCCTATTAAATTAATAGCTTTTTAGCAAACATCTACCTCTGATGGAAATGTAGATTAAGGATAGATGTCTACAACATTTATCTGTTGTCATGAGTTTTAAATTTCTACCTCCCAGTGAGATAATAGTTTGAAAAATGATCTGATTGCGTTCTTGATCATGAGGCTGATCTAGATGGCATTTAGATGTGGATTATATCAGTAAGCTTTGTCCTTCTTTAAAGCATAGGATGCTCTAATTACCATGCTGCAACCATGACAACTTATATGTTGCTATTGTGCTTGCTGCTTGACTTTGACTCATAATTGAGTTAAGCAATATGAAGTATGGTAAATCTTGAAAATGTAAGCTCGAAATATTCTTAGTCCACGTGCTTTACATGTGC
Organism: Eucalyptus paniculata subsp. matutina; assembly: GCA_017140255.1. Classification (NCBI taxonomy): domain Eukaryota; kingdom Viridiplantae; phylum Streptophyta; class Magnoliopsida; order Myrtales; family Myrtaceae; genus Eucalyptus; species Eucalyptus paniculata. Next base: position 31,342,296 of record CM029444.1, on the reverse strand, counting down.
ATCCAGAAGCATAGTTACATAATTTTTCTCAGGCAATTATTGGCATCTGTTTTCTGATATAAATATCAAATATATAATTCATTTCATTCTGAGTACTGTCCCTCATCCAATGATGCTTCAGGCACCAAATAGACCATAAAAAGAACAAGGCAGATTACCCAGCCACAAAGCCCGGTGCCTTCCTGACTGAGAATCTTTTGGTATGTCTACACAATGTTTCCAACGATGTGAATTTTAAGGATGACTCATGTGCCAGACCACTCTCGAAGTCGCTGGTAGGAGGCAGCACGAATATTTGCAAGACTAGAGTCCTTAAGTTTTCGCAGCTAGAGCGAAATCTTCAAGGTTTGTTGCATCTTTCATGTGGAGATGGTCTATGGCAGCATAAAATTGATTTCTCCGGTCTGATATTAATCGTACCTTGGACTTTGCTACAACTTTCTTTCTCATTTTATGCTGACTTAAAATTGCTGCTGGCTGCTAGAATTTTGCAGTATTTACCATTATATTGGCCACAATGCAAAGTACCCAATCTCATGTGGCGTGGAGTTAAATTCCTGTTACTTGTACTTGCCCAATCTTGATGTGTTAAAGTCTGCCATCATATGGTACTACCCGTAGAAAAGACACCCGTAGAAAAGAATGTCTTTTGGTTTGAGAAACAACACCCAACTTGAATGATTTTGGAAGGATGAGATGCTAATTTTAATGTTGTAGAGAGGATAATGTAATGAAAGACAAAAGCAACATCACTTGCATGAACTTTCTTTCGATTAACATGGGCTTTCTCCTGTTTGTATAGGGACTGTTGTCTTGCGGCCTCAGACCAGGATGATCATGTCAGAGAAATCAAGTGATGGTACCGTTGCTATGCACTATGGAGATTTGGAAGACGGTGACAGTCTGGCTTCGGAGGAGCATCTTCTGACACTACCAAATACTGTAGGAGTCTTGCCTATAAATCTTTCTAATGTCAAATGGCATTTCAGTGTGTTCACCTACTTCGTAGTTGGAAGATGTGGTTTCCTGTTTATTATATGCACTATGCGGCCGTATTCTTACCTAGCCTCACAAGAAACTATGTTTTTCTTTCAACATTATGGCTAACATCTGTGATTGAATTTCTGATACAGCATTTGGCAGATTCGCTTGCAGCCCAGTTATGCTCATTGGTAGGTTTATGAAAACAGGTCAAGCTTAAGTGCTTAAATCTATCCGATATCGATTTACATTTCAATCAAATGATATTGAATGTTTCTGCAGATGACACGCAAAGGATTTCATGTGGAAGATCAGGTCCAACTGAAACCGACCCGCATGAATCTTGCTCCAAGCAATCAACCCAATGCTCCTGGAATTCCTCATAATAATTCCATTGCCGATATACCCCACTGTCCTGAAGGAGTTTCAGGTCAATTGTCCAGTGAAGTGTTGCCTACCTCTAATAGTGGCAATGTATCTCTTAGTTCATCTGTGAATATTCCTCCACATGCAAGGATGCTGCCTCCTGGAAACCTTCATGCCTCACAAATAGCTCCGGGAGTCTCTGTGCCTGGACGGCCACAACAGCTAGATTCACAGTCCTCATTGCAGCAACAGGCTCAGCAGCTGCAGCAGCAACACCAAAATCCTATGGTTCAACAGCATCTTGCTCAGTTTGCAAGATCCCCAATGACACTTGCTACAAATCCCCTCTCACAGTTGAATGCCAGTATTCAGTTGGGCAATCACATGGCAAATAAGCCACCATCTCCGCATCTTCAGATTTTACAGCAGCAACAGCCACAGCATCGACAACCAATGATACAAAGACAAAGGGTGATGGAAGCTGCTCTGGCCAGTGGAAACATGGTTACTGACTTGGCTGGGCTTGGTGGCATGGGTAGCACCATGAGTATGGCAGGTGCAAAGGGGATGGGAGGGGCTGGAATTTCAGCACCCATGGGCCAAATGTCGAACATTGGTAATGTGGGTCAGAATCCCATGAACATGGCCCATCCCTCTGACATTGGCAACTCAATAACCCAGCGACTGCCGCAATCCGTTTTCTCAAGATATCAGGTGGTGAGGCAGAGTCAAGGTGTGTTAGGGGGCACTCAGTCTGGCATGGGTGGTGTCTCTGGACCTCAACCGATGCTTCTGGGCTCTGCTGGCCTGCAAATGTTGGCCTCTACTTCGAGCTAACATGAGCACATTGCAGCGTGCAGCAACGGGGGCAATGGGCCCACCAAAGTTGACGGGGATGAATCCGTATATGAATCAGCAGCAGCCACCACAGCAGCAGCTACAGCAGCTGCAGCATCAGCAGCAGCAGATGCAGTTGCAACAACAGCAACAGCAATTGCAGCAGCAACCACAGCAGCAACAGCAGCAACTCCAATTGCAGCAACAACAGTTGCAGCAGCAGCAGCCGCTGCATCAGCTTGAAACAACCTCACCCTTGCAAGCTGTTATGTCACCACCACAAATAAGTTCACCTTCAAACATGGCAATTCCTCAATTGAGTTCACAATCCCAACAGCAGCAACAGCAGTCTAGTCCCCAGCAAATGAGCCAAAGAACCCCAGTGAGCCCACAACAGATCAGCTCTGAGACTAAGCATGGCATGAGTGCTGGTAATCCAGAAGCTTGTCCCGCTAGTCCACAGTTGAGTTCTCAGACCCTTGGCTCCGTTGGCAGTATAAACGATTCTCCTATGGAGCTACAAGGTGTTCATAAAAGCAACTTGAGCAGTGCATAATGAAGTCCTGTCCTATGCGCTTGTGAATCGTTTCTTAACTTAGCAGAGAAGTTGAAGGATTTTTTTAGAGGTTTTTGTTTATATAAGATGGAGCGGAAGAGGTAGTTGTTGATAAAAGTGCCAGTATAATCGACACCGGGGCTTTGAGGAGGGGGCAAGGGACAAATTTTCCCCTTGGCTCCCTAGGAAAGGGCTGCTTTTTAGACCCAATTGATCTCGATGCTGGAAATCACCAATAAGTTGATTAAAAGCAGGACACCTGCACTGTGATATGTCTCTTGTTTTGATGTACGAGGTGGACTTCCCATACAATAGGATGGAACTCACGGCAGCATAAGAGGACAGTAAGGGAAAGAAAGAAACTCGCAAACCACAGAGGAGAATCAGATCTTGGATTCTGAGATGCGAAAATTGCAATGTACGAGGTTGAAGGATGAAACGGAATGATGTATGTGAATTTTCGATCGGTTGAGCCGGAGCAGTGAGCATGTCAAGAGTGTCTACTTCCTTTCCCATTTTCTTTTCCTTCTGGGTTGTTCTGTTTTGGCTGACTTTGTGGTGAAGACGTACTCTGCAATCCCTGTAAGCATGTTGTCTATAGTAGTTAGAAATAATAGTCAGAAACAAGTTCATGCCAAATATTCATGGAGATATCATGTACATGTACATTACTCCGTGGATCCTGCCAGATCCTTTCTTCATTCTCTGGCCAGACTGATTTTTTAACTTCTTAAAGCGATTTCGTGTCCTCGTTACCAGCATTTTGACAGTTCTTGGTTCCAAGTAGGCTCGTGAAAGTCTTGCGCGACATGACGCGCGATCATAAATATCTTGCTCGATTGGCGAAGCTACTGCTCATTTGTTCAAGAAGGTGATTTCAATTTATTGAGTCTGGAAGGTATAATTTTCATTAGTTTACAAGATGCAAGATTTATATTGCTGTGGAATAAGTGAAAACTTTATATTATATATCATCTCCTTGTTTTTCTAAAAATTAGGGAGAAAGTTACATAAAAATTTCAAACTTTATGCAAAAAAATGATATATTTACTCTAAATTATTTTTTTTCGACACCAAAAATCTCAAACCTCACCTATTTTGGACATTTAATCCAAACTTTTTTCTTCGATGCCAAAAACCATGATGTATTTATCTCAAACTTATTATTTTTAATTTTTTTTGTGACACTAAATTTTTCATGTAAATATATTACACACATATAAATTGGGGTCTTTTGATGTCACTAAAAAAAAAGTTTATTTTCTGTCACAAAACATAAGTTTGAGATAAATGCGTGTTTCATTGTATAAGTTTGAAGAAATGTATTATATGAATAATTCATGATAAATGTGTCGCAATAGATAAAGTTTGGAAATTTAGCAGTTTTTATCCTAATAATTATTTAGACAATTAGGTACTCCTCGGTGCTTGCTCTTTTTTCTTTTTCTTTTTCTTTTTGGGCTTTGGCCTAGAAATGCTTGGGCACTGGTCGACAACGACATTTTTGATCACTCCCCTCTTATTACTACCGTCATCCTCGAAACCTGAATCTTCGACTTCGGAAAAAGCGAGACTTCGCGAAGCATTTAAAGCAGTTTCGATTTTCGCAGCGAAATCCATCGCAGGCGGAAGACGAAAAGCCGTACACACATACACATATACGTATGTAAGCCGTTCTCGTCCTCGGACTTCTCTCGCTACAAGAGGAAAAAACCCGACCTTTGCGACGGCCCAAGTTCCGAATTCCGGAGCAGATGAATCGCGGCAGGAGAGCACGCGACGTGGGATCGAGCTCCGCCCCGCCGGGAGGCCGAGCTTGGCGGCCGGTGGGTGGTCCTGCGCATCGTCGCTCCTCTGTAATCTCCTCGTGTCCCCTCTCTCTCTTCTCTTATGCACTTGTTATTTGTCGGGTCGTTGTATCGTTTTATCTCCTCGTGGGTGTGCGTCGTTTTGCTCTTGTTTTTCTGGGTTTGATGTTGGGAGTAGATAAGTTAATCTCTTTGTTGCAATGGGTCTCTGTAAAGTCTGCTTTTTGGCTAGTAGATATGATCGGGGTGTTTGTGACGTTATGGTAAGGACAATGACCTTTTTATTTTTAGGTGAACTAGAAATGATGCACCGCGCGATGCATGTCCCTTAATGAAAGAATACATGTAGAAACAATTGCACAATTTTAAAGTTTGCAAGAAAAAGAACCGAACCCTCACTGTTGGACTGAAAGAGAAAAAAGGATATATCTGTCAGCGAAAATCGAAAGTTTGATTAACATGGGATGAATGAGCATTAGTAATGTATGTGTAAGACAGATGATGGAAATCTATGGACAAAATCGATGCAGATATCGCTGCTTGTTTGTTTCATCGGTAATAGATTAGTGCTGATGTAACAATTCAGCTTCATGTCTACTGTATTTATGCACTTGTAAGTTCTTTTAGTTTATTATAGTAAACTGAAATCCGGGGTATCATCTATCTCTCAATGTGACTTCTTTTTCACAACAAATTAGAAACCATTTTAGTTCCGGGGGGCCTTTGACTTGAATCACTGCGGCTCAGGTATTAAGTAGATTGAAATCATTATGTTGCTTGTCTTCTCAGCCTGCAGACCCGGAACTTAATTTGGGCATGAACAGAATCCAAATTGACGAAACTCACAGCAAGGAAACAGAGAATGATTCTCTTTCGCCCAACAAAAACAGTTACTTTCCGCCAAGTGAGCTTCAGCAATCTTCACATTCCAATAGTGGTAAAAGCGAGGAAACGAAAAGTATTGCTGGCTTTGAAGATTCGGTGCCTGCTGAGGACTTCACAGGGGCTGGAAGATTTGATATCTGTGTGCCCCAAGTTGGTACACCTATAATGCTGAAGCCATCGTTGCTCGTAAAGAATAGAGAAAAGCGTAATGAAGAGAAACGGTCACTGGAAGAACATAATTGGAGGATATTGAGACCTGGAATGGTTCTTCTTAAAAGCTATCTCTCCATAGGTGATCAGGTATACGGTTACATCCCTCTCCAACCACTACCTTTTCTTGAAATGGAAATTTTGGGGGAGAAGAAGAACAGAAGCGTCCTTCTTGAGTGAAAATTTTGACTTGTAACATCTGTGCCTATTGATTTGGAAATTTGTATCACCTTCAAGCCCATGGTATGATTAAAGAAAAATAAAAATGAAGGCAGCATAGGACTATTACTTGTTAGTCTTAGCACTACTCAGTATGAATGAGTAGCCCCATTTTGGTGTTACCAATTTGCTATTATGACGGAGACCTTTTACCTGGCTGTCTTAAAATATGCTTTTCAACAAATAATACCTGACATATTCAGTTACTTACAGTGATATTTGAATGTAGTCCGCTCAGTGTGATCCTACTATCTATAGCTGTTTAGGAACTGCATCTTATGCTTGTCTTGTCTGATGCTAGGTTAAAATTGTAAAGCTGTGCCGTGACCTTGGTCTTGGAGCTGGAGGTTTCTACCAGCCTGGTTACCGGGATGGTGCAAAGTTGCATCTGAAAATGATGTGCCTTGGTAAAAACTGGGACCCTGAGACAAGCAAGTACGGAGAGTGTCGGCCAATCGATGGAGCCAAACCACCAAGGATCCCGGAAGAATTTTTTAACTTGGTTGCAAAAGCTCTCAAAGATTCTCACGCTCTTATGGGTAAAAATGTCAAGAAAAACGATGTGCAGGAAAAATTTCCACTGATGACCCCAAATATTTGCATTGTGAACTTTTATACTGCCAGTGGCCGACTTGGTCTCCATCAGGTTTGTAGCAATTAATCGGATAAATTAGTTGGTCTTTATTTAGGTTATTTTATATAAATTTGTTACTGAGTAGATATATCCTACACAAGGAACTGCATTGTCAGAATAGTTCTGGCAGATGTAGTAAGGCTGAATTTGGAGGCCCAAATACATTAATCGAAGATTGTTCTTTCTTAGATGCTAATATTTTGTAATTGATTATTCTCTTTACCTTCAAGTTCTATCTTTATAGGATTGATGTCTTATCTGCTCATCTATCCTCTGAACAGTAGAAACCCCTCTACCTTGAGTACTGACGGAGTACGACATTCTTTTGTCAGAAATTCTTTGACTGAAGTCTTTGATATGATATGGCTCCTTAAAGGAGTCAAGTCTAGTAAAATTATGGTTTTATTACCGCTATTTTTCTCCAAGCAACGTGTAAATTGTGAGGTAGATGTGATCTATCACCTCTCTTCTCCAAAGGAAAAACAGCATTAACCCCTTCTAGTCTGTTTGAGCTGCAGAGTAGATGCAAATTTCTACTGTCTTTCTATATAGTATATAGAAATGGGAGTCTTGGTTCACACAGCGTCACTATTGACAGTCAGGTTTGGGTTTGCTGGATACGGAATTTTGTGACATTGTCAAAATGCAGGATCGGGATGAGAGTGAAGAAAGTCTTCGCAAAGGATTACCTGTGGTGTCTTTCTCCATTGGAGACTCGGCAGAATTTTTATATGGAGATCAAAGAGACATTGTTAAAGCTGAAAAGGTTTTACTGGAATCAGGAGACGTCTTGATATTTGGTGGAAAATCAAGACATATTTTTCATGGGGTACCTTCGATTGTCCAGGACTCTGCACCCAAGGCTTCGTTGGAACAATCAAGGCTTCGAAGTGGCCGTCTGAATTTAACTTTTCGAGAGTACTGATATCATAGTATTAGGTGCAAGTAGCTGTTAATTGGTTTCATATATAAAAATTTGGTTTGTAGTGGTTTTGTCGATATTAACCATGATTGGAATCGGAAGACAAGCTTCTCATTTTAGAAATATCAGTTCTCTTTTCCCCGTCAGGTATACATAAGACAGAATGTGGTGTAAGAAGCAAGAGGATGACTTTTAAGTTTCGATCTTTCTAATTGAGGCTATATTTTTTATTTAGTTTTTTTCTTATTACCATTTGTTTGGGCACATTGAATTAGTTATTGTGGTAGATGATTTTTCCGTGATAGGTTAGCTTGAGCTATTTTTGTTTTGAAGTTGTTCAGGGTTAGTCAGCATGGGTAAAGTCAGAACTGCACAAAGATTCCTGATTTAATCACTAAACGAGTTTCTCTTATTAAAGTGATGATACGAGGCCCTCTTTAGCATTGGTCATGATTATGATTTACCAAAGACTTCTGTGGGTAAAATGGAGAACCCAAGAAAGCTAAATTTCAAAGAAAAAGAAAAGAGAAGATAGAATGTGTATTTTGTCTATTAGTTGAATTTATCGCATAAGAGAATTTATGAAGCTTTAGCCTTCGAGTACGACGAGGAAAAGTATTTGAGAGCAGAACAGCAATTTTCATCAAACTTGACCTTTTTGGCAGCCAAACCTCAACAGTCGGAAAACCATAACTTGGTTGGTCAACATGCTTCCTGGATTTTGCTCACAGAACAATGCATGTAAATGCTTATTCACATTAAACCAACCTGCAGAAAAGATCAACCACCCACCAACCAACAAAATGGCCCGTTAGTCCCATCACTGCAAGTGTTAATCGTATGCAAAATCCCTGATCTTTTTAAGACCCTTATGTCTGCCACTAGTTGGAACGGAATTCTAACTTGTGCTTGCTTTAGTCCCTGAAAGTCATCCCCGTAAGTTCTTGCAGGCTAATTACCAGAAAGTGTAAGGAAGTCAGGGAGAGGATAAAACCAGGCTGGAGAAGCAGGGCACATGCTGAATTTAGTTTTGTAATGCCTATGCAGGTTGATCACAAATTGAGCGTGTGCCCTAGCTCTCCATCTTGGTTCCTCTCTCTTACTGTTAATCTTTGGCCGACTTGCTAGTGTTTAGCAGCGTCAGCTGCACCAGAAATATCAGAGGTAATACAACTCTTCCATTATCTTTTATGTCGTACATATGGACATTTGTGCCAGCTTGTATATTAGCTCTCTCTCAACTTTCTTATACCTGCGCTTAGTCATTCTGACATCTTTGAATCAGTTGACCCGTGCTATAACACGAATTGACGGCTTTCATGGCCTAGCATATAGGGCTAGAAAGGTTAAATACAGAAATGGTGCATGATGTTCTGAATTTTTTAATTTTCGTATCCTTTTAACAATGTTTCAGTCACTATGCCCAAGAACCAACACTTCCGCTCTGTGAGGTCATCAAACTGTCTATTATACAAAAAGATTGATACCACAGTTTCTGTTTGCCAGTATCAGAGACAGAGGAGAGGGAGAGGGAGTTATCATAGCCACTGGTAAATGTTAGACAAAGATGCTCAGGAGAATGCGACAGCTTCGCTCTCAGCGCGAACTAGACTAGCATAGAGGCCATTAACATGGGAGGCCATGAGCGTATCATGGCTTCCGTACTCTGTGACCTTGCCTTCTTTGACAACAGCGATCATATCAGCTTCCCTAATGGTAGACATTCTATGCGCCACGACGATGATAGTCGCTCGTTTCGATGCTGTCCTCAACGCATCTTGAACATGTCTTTCAGATTCCAAGTCCAAAGCACTACTGGCCTCGTCTAGTAGAAGCACTCTCGATTTTTTTAGCATGGCTCTTGCTATGGCAATCCTTTGCTTTTGACCTCCAGACAATTGGACACCACTCTCGCCAACCTGCAACAGCAGAGAATTCTTAGGTTAACCTATTTGCTATACTGTATGTTTTCTCTGACTCTTAAACTACTGAGGTACTCCATCACTTACAGTAAACTAATTCTTAGGGACCCAAGAGATGAGGTTTTAGAAAGCCATCATAGAATAGGACTAAGCTCATGGCGAACAGACAACGTATAACGCTTTGCTTGCCAGTAAAAGAACTGAGGAAAGCAATGTAAAAAAAATGTACCTCGGTTTCATAGCCTTGAGGAAGAGCACTAATGAACTTGTGAATATAAGCTTCTTTTGCAGCTTCCTCGATCTCAGCCCACGAAGCGTTCGGATTTCCAAATGCTATGTTCTCCCTGATACTCCCTCCGAAAAGTGCAGGTTCTTGGCTTACCAATGCCGTCTGCCTCCTTAGCCATTTCACATTCATCTCCCTCAGATCAACCCCTCCCATCAGGACCTTCCCCTGATTTGGGTCATAAAATCTCTGTACCAACCATATGACCGTTGATTTCCCTGACCCGCTAGATCCCACCAGAGCCACCTTACCGCCAGCTTTTACCTTAAGATAGAAGTCTCTCAGAACAGTCACCTCCGGCCTCGATGGATATGCAAAATTTACCTTTTTTAGCTCAATATCCCAAGGTTTTGACCTTTCGAGTTTCCTTCCTCTCTTTTGTCATTGCCAATTTGAGGCCTCCTGTTAATGATTTCAAGAACAGCTGGAACAGCTGTTGCCATTTGAAGTGTCCGGGGCCAGACCTGCTAGTTGCCCGACTGAGAATGAGCTGAGTACTAAAATGAGAAATATTTTGGAAACGTCACGAACTTGGCCTTGTCTTCTTTGACAAGGTACGCTCCAACCAGAGAGTGAGAGTATATGCACCATACATGGCACCTTGAGCAAATCCCGAGGTTAAGCCTAAAACCTGCGACCTCCTCACAGACTTCTTCTTGGGTTCAGATAAAGCACGGTCAAAGGATTCGATCAACTGTTCTTGAGCTGAGAATGTCGTTACCGTTCTAATGTTTGAGATTGCCCCAGCAGCTATGTTGCTAGCTACACCATAAGCCTCGTTATCTAGTTTCGGTCCAATACCTATGATCAAGCTCAAATAACTTGCGCCAAGGGTGACTGGGGTAACAGCAGCTGCCACTAGGGATAATCTCCATTGGAGGTAGAACGATATACCTAGCCCAGCGGCTGCTGCACTTAGACCCATGAACAAGACAGAAAATCGATCTCCTAGGACTGACCGAAAACTGATACAATCTGATGACAACCTTGAAACAAGTATTCCAGTGGAATTCTCTTTCGAAATCGAACCATCCTGGTTCTTGTTTTAATATTGAATGGAACAGAAGGCTTCTAACTCTTGTCGTGAGCTTTGTTCCAGCCCAACCGCAGAAACCTTGTTGCCCAGTTATGGATATTATACACCCTAAGCCAAGACCAACTAGAACCAAACAAAGATGACCGACTCCTTTTTTATGTTTGTCTTGTCTGGATCAAAGTAAATGTCAAGGGCATCTCCAAGTATCAAGGGAAGACTGAAAGAATTGCACCCGCAACCATACCAAAGAGAAATCCTACTACCAGCACAAAAAGCTCTGGCCTCTGTAAGCTCCATATCTCAGAGAGTCGAAAGTTTCTTTGCACTGGCTTTTGTGGTTCTCCATCCTCTAGTTGGTTGTCATGCGGGGATTTATAGTAGTCTGATCTTGAGACTTCATGGTCATACTTTGAACCTGATACATTGTGCGTTGATTTATCATTTATGACAGAGTCAGCAACCTTCTGAACAATGTCAAATTGTTTTGCTGGAGGCTTGGAAACTGCTTCAGAAGCTAGCTTGACAAGGTCATAGTAGGCGCCGCCCTTTTCCATGAGTTGACGATGGTCACCAATCTCAACAACAGACCCTTGATCAAGCACGGCAATTGTATGAGCATTTCTTACTGTAGCAAGCCTGTGGGCGATGACAATGGTTGTTCTGTTAGTGGAGATTTTGTCGATTGCCTGTTGAACTATAATTTCAGACTCGGGGTCTAAGGCACTAGTTGGCTCATCTAGTAGAAGGATTCTAGGATCTTTGATCATGGCTCGGGCTAGTGCAATCCGTTGCTTTTGACCTCCTGAGAGTAGTGTTCCTCTGTCCCCGACCTGCATAGGAGTCAGTAAGGGACAACTCATGCATTTGAGGCTAGTATTGACTGGCAAGAAGTTAGTCAGGCGTCAGAGCCAGAATATGTGATCACAAATTGAGAAAAACTGTTAAATTCCATAATTAGATATAAATAGACAGTTTGGTTCCTTGTATATACCAATACCGAGTATTTCAGCAGTATCACCTGTGTATCATAGCCTTGTGGGAGGCCCAAGATGAAGTTGCTGGCATTTGCCGCAACGCAAGCAGCCATTGCTTCCTTCCTTGTTGCGTTCTCCTTGCCCATCATCACATTTTCGATAATGCTTACAGCAAAGAGAACTGGCTCCTGGCCTAGCATGCCTATCTGACTTCTTAGCCACTTGACCTGCAGTGACCTTATATCGTGACCGTCCAAGGCAATTGTGCCTGCCGTTTCTAAACGTTAGTGGAGAACTAGATAAATATCCAACGCTTCACTTAAGATTAGCCCTCATTATCGACTATATTTGCCTGTGGGACTGTCAATAGAATGCGCAACAATCTGCATTTAAATAACTGTAAGTACATATGAGCTTACCCTTTATAGGATCATAAAACCTCTCTATCAGAGCGAATATGGTGGATTTGCCACCTCCACTAACACCCACCAATGCGAGAGTCTTTGAAGAGGGAATCACCAGGCTCAAGGAGCGGAGAATTGGAGCATCTGGACGAGCTGGGTATGCAAAACTAACTCCTTTGAACTCGAACTTTCCTTGAACATGTGAGAGCATCCTCCCACTAGGATCGTAGGGATCTATTTCTGGGACTCTGTCTATTACTGCGAACACCCGGGTCGCTGCTACAGTGCCTTGCCCGAATTGAGCAAAGTAGGACAACGACAATGCCAAGCCCCTGTAGTATGAGGAAGGTGAATCAAGTTTCTTCTGGCCAAGAGCTATATCTGCATTTGCAATGCATCATACCAGAAACCTCATGCATCTCCGAGTAGAATAGTATTACTAATGTTCATTAAAAAATCATTAATTAAGTTCTCTTTTATTGAATAATTCATCTTGAGGTCATTCAACATGTATGATGATGGAAATTGAGTACCTTCCACCGAGATTGACACCAAAGAAACAAGCGATTGCTTGACCTCCACTGAGCTCGCCACGAGCAACCAATATAGAACCGTACCAAAAGGCCAATGCCCATGTTGAGTACGTAACCAAGTAGATGACTCCAATTCCTGCACCCTTGGCGAACCCAACCTTGGCTCCTATGGGAATTAAACTTGACAGCAATTCAGCATACCTTGCAGCCAAATTATCTTCCCCTACAAACGAAAACACCGTTCTAATGGAGCTGACAGCTTGCTCAGCAACGCTGCCAGCTCTTCGATAAGAAACCTATATTGTATCAAGAAGAAAAGGACAAGAAAGGAGTTAGAAAACCTCCCATATTAAGATCCTTCAATGTCGAGCGTATTTGGTACCTCATTACCTCTTCCTTTGAAGCTAGACCAACATAGACAGCCTTGTAAGCAATGCCGCAGAACATCGTCAATGGGGTGACAGCAAATACTGCTAGAGATACTTTCCACGATTGAAAGAACCCAACCGCATATCCACAGATGAAAGCGAAAATATGGTAAACAAAGTATGCCATCTGTAAATTACAGAAAAAAGAATGAGATGTCTATGAAAAAGAAATAGATGCACTGCTTGGCTGGTCCTGATAACATGGGAAAAGGGTGTCAAAAGATTGAGAAACTGAGAGCAATAGCATAAAAAGTGCACCTTTTCACCCATTACTTCTTGAATTTGCGCAACATCACTTGAGATTCCATGCATGATATCACCGGTGCTAACTTGCGTGTCGAAAAAGCCAATGTCCTGTCGCAGAACTGCTCTCAGGTAATTAGTTCTTATCCTTTGAGCTGCTCTATCCCCTACCAATCTCCAACACGTTATTTCTGCAAAAATTTTGCCACGCCTCTTCACTTAACTATTGCCAAGGGACGTATAATTGCAAACTTTGGAGAAAAAGAGAATTGAAGCGGTTAAATTCTTTCCAAAGCAATATAGAAGACAATATGAAGGCAGCACACGAACCAGACGCCACTTAGCTAGAGGAGAGAAGGTCCTAATATTAAAATTTTGACGCCAATAAAATAACAGAAAATGCATTTATATAGATTTTTTTTTCTTACGCATGTAAGCTCCAACCACCACTACCGCTGCTAGTCCAGTCATAAGCAGACATACCTGAAATGAAATCAACACCAGAAATTTGAACATATTTATTGACCATGTAGCAATAATCCGCATAAAGAATGCAGTCTCGTACGCACACAATGTATGATATGAACTTTAATTCACTATTGACTATAAGGTGCCGGATCAATCACTTCACTGCAGGTGAAGAGTACACTGAAATCAGAGACAATTTATCGTGCTTCATCACTAACTACAAGAGATGGACAATTATGTGGTCAGGTCGCCAACATAGCCTGGGTATTCATGTTAAGGTGAAGGAAAGGCCACAGAGTGGGAAGATTTTTAATACCTCGTCTACATGCTTCATCATCAGGTGTTTGTCAGTTTTCGATTCTAGAGCAATCTTGTTCACAAATTTTCCAAAAAGATAAGAATACAAAGGAAGAGAACCTCCATTAATCAGAGCTCCCAAGCACCCCAAGATCACAAGAACAAAATCCCACTTGGTCGAGTACTTGAACAAGCCGAATAGCCCAATAGGCTTCACTGGCTCTTCTTCATCCTCTTCTTCCTCATCGAACTCATTGTCATCAGGAGGTAATATTTCAATGTCATTATATCTATTTCCATGACCGTGAGATTGCATTCCTGAATCCCATTCGTCATGATCATGCCGATCACGACCATGATCCGTGTCTTCTTCCTTGTACCTTGAATGTCCATGTCCACCACGATCATGTCGACCATGTGATGTGCCGTGACCATAGTCATGTCCACTATGCAATATGTTATGATGACGATGACCACGACTGTCATTATCTGCGTCATCGTTGTAATCAGTATTCACATGACGATGATATCTAAGAGGACTTAAAGAGCTCACTTTCCTCTCAAAATCATCATTTTTGTTGTAGCCAATAAGTTTGAGCTCATCCTTATGACCAAAACGGCCATCGTTACTTCCTTCCTTAATTACTTCTAGGTTTGAATGACCCTTCTTGATCTTGGCATTCTCACCAGCAGCATAACTCCTTCCAAAGAATGCACTCTCATTAGTATCTCTGTCCACAAAACTTTGCAGCTCAAGCCTCCCCCCAGCGAAAGCACCGTGCCCTGAATACTCGAAGTAAGGATTTGTGAAGCTCCGAAACCCACCACTTGTGCGAGAGAGGTAGTAGTCATTCGCCGTCCGCCAAAAAACTCGGCTTTGGGACGGCGTGGTTGCAGCCCAGGGACTTAGGGCCACACCAAGATTCTGGCCATCCCGCCACCCTGTCGGCTTAAACTGCCAGGACAGCTCGCCCTGCCATGACCTGTCGTCATCCGTCCCAAACGGTGTGGCAGGCGAAGGGTGGGGAAACCGCCTCGGCGTGTGGCTGCGTGACGTCTGACGCGAGCTGAGAGATGTGAAGGTGCGGGATGCATGGCGCGACGTGGCTGGAGTGACATGGCGTCGGTGACGAGAGTTGGTGGGGGAGGAGAACGAGGAGCAGTCGAAGTGGAAGGATGAGTCAGCCATTGTTGGGGGTGGAGGAGGGAGAGGTTGAGAGCATGGAAAGATCGGTGATAATGAGAGAAAGAGATGTGTGTGAATGTGATGAAGAGAAGAGGAAAACAACGCAAGGAAGGATTAGAAAGACAGGGTAAAAACCTTGTTAGGAGCTAAATCCAAGGAGACATCTGCCTAGGAGTCAACTAAGACTATGCTTGCTCCGCCTATATTAAAATGCTTGTGTTTTGTTTCTTCATGATTCTTGTGACGCTTGTCTCTTTCTTTTTTGTAAACGTAGATACTCACAGCAAATTTTCCTTTTTAGGATGACAGTTCATATTACGATGTTGTCCATGCTTAAGTTTGCCAACCAAGCGGGTTCATTTAGATAAAGAATTAAACGTCACTCTATTCATTCAGTAGTTTTATGACTGATCTATACCCAAAATGAGTTTATCGGCACTAACTCGATGACAACCCACCAATTTGCTCACGTCAGATTGATTAGCTTTTCTCCATGTTTCGCATGGTAGATTGTATGGACATTGGATCGGAACGTGAAGTTATGGTAAACATTGTTTGTTCTCGAGTAACTTCCACGGAGCACAAAGAAACCGTCCCTCGTGTTTGGAGAATCAACTGGATTAGTTCGTGATGTTCCACGTTATGTTTCCATTTTTTATTCCTCTCTACCCCACAGTTGATTATTTGGAAAGAAGCGGTATCATTTGATTGCTTATCCAAATGCAAAGGTTCTTTAGACTTAACGATGGACTGAAACAACAATAACATATCACAAAGAGGAGTTGAATATGTGCATACGCAATGAGAAATGCAGAAGACATCGAAGCCGGCAGCTGAATTTGCAAGGAACAGCTGTGGTTAAATATTGACCATTTCTGCATAATTATTTAAGTGGGTGGAAGTGATGGACAGGCACTAAATTGATTGGTGCTTATGCTAGTATTGTCCTTCTTTCGTCGTGCATGATGACCCTTTTGTGTGTGTTCGCTTGCAAAACATAGGATCCAAAGGAGATACACGATCCTAAAGCCATGTGTAAACTCCAAACATTGAGTTCTCTCTTAGCCAAGCTCAGGGCTCTTTTTTGTGATATCTTTAGGCCAAAGCAAAATGGGCCTCTCCATCTGTCAGCAGCGAGATCATTCATAGCTGCTCCACATTTTTTTTTCTTTCATTTTTCGTGAATTCTGGCAGCTATACAATAAGAACTTTGACTCGTAAGACATGGCTATGGAAGTTGGAGCTAATTAGTTTATGCAATCCCTTCTCTGTCAGTATATCAGCGAAGGGTCATGACAAGCATCAAAGTTCAATTGAAAGACAGGGATATGAGTACCTTTGGAATGGTGAAAGAGTATGCCAATGGTCAATTGGTTTTTGGCGGGAAAAAGGCGAAGGTAATGATGGAGAAGCAACAATGCTGCCTTTTAAAGTCGAAAGGGAAAAATTCACGATCAAATTATTCAGTTAGGTTTTGTTTTGATCGAGGAGAATCAATCTGTATCTTGGTTGCATAACTTCAGTTTGGCTGTTAAAGCACAGAGACACAAGTATACAGTCTCGCAAAGCTGATAATTTGAGGGTCTAGTTTGGTACAATTTAGTTGGAGTTGTTCAAAGCAAGTATACAGTCCCGCAAAGCTAATAATTTGAGGGTCTAATTTGGTACAATTTAGTTGGAGTTGTTCAAAGCAAGTTACTCGGTTTGGTCTGATCTTCCCTATAAGAAAATAACCAGAAAAAAAAAAGGACTTGAGTTCGATTAAGATAGTAGCTAAATGACTTTGAAAGGTGCTTGTACATGTCACTGTTGGTTTTTTACTCCTTACACCCTCCATGCTCTATGCATGAAATTCCCTTCATCTCTCATGTTCATCCTCTGCAACTAGTCATATGCTTTCACAGTTAAATGCAAGGACAGAGGACCAAGGCTGCATTTATCTGATAAAATTAATAGTATTCTCTGAGTGACAGTTAAAATCCATGAAAATCAGTTGAGAAATTTTCTTGCGCAATTTCACTTCTGGGGCTTCCTTTCATTTGTTTTAAGTAACAGATACTTTATATATTTCACCTGTGCAGTCTTTTTCCTGTTTGGATCAATAGAATCTCTGTTTTAGCAATGCTTGGGAAACAAAATGCACTATACTGCCTGACTGGGAAATTCATTTTCAAGTACTAGGCTGCTTTTGAAGACCTGGGATATTGTTCACAAGAGAATACAATTCTGAACATGTTAACTCCAGAATCCAGTTCCCAGGCCACTCGTGAGTCTCATGATATAGCAGAGGAAAGAAAATTGAGGAGAAGATATGCAAAAAAATATAACACCCGCTTGCACATGATCACATCATCCAACTTCACTTCCCAAACTATCACTCTCAATAACAGAATGGTTCCATATTCTGATACATATTTCACATACGGAATAAATGCAGTCTATACAATACCAAAATCCAGATTTGGTGCCGTGCCTGTGAGAACTTCCACACAACATACGGCATATTTAACTTGGCCAAAGCAGCATAACTTATTTGGTGTATACATGTACTGTGATAAATAGTGGATCTCATGCAAATCTTAAGCATGCCCAGCTAAACATCTTCATCTAGCATGAATTCCTCCTTTACACCAAATCACTGAGAAAGGGAAAAATCAGAACACTATCGCTAGGAGCTTTAGTGACTCAGTGGTAAACCTTCAAGTCTCTTCCCTTGCTCCGGAAAGATGAAAGTGAGAAAAACGATCGTGGTGCTGCAAAATTTCAACTGGCATGTAAGTTACTTGGAAAAAAATATTGTTGCACAAGCACCGGGTGAGCTCAGTAGGGATGTAAACATAATAAACCACCCCTGACGCAGACCCTACCTAAAGCTTTGAAGCACATCAGAATGCTGGACAACTAGAAACATCAATTGTGAGCTATTACCTTTTTGAGAGCTTCCCGACAGTGATTGTTGAGCACCTCTCAGCTTGAATTTTTCTGGTGGGGCTGGGATAGACCCATCTAGGGCTTGAACTGCAAGATAAGAAGACCAGATTTCATAATCAAGTCAAGAGTCATGCTTTAGTTGTAGGTAGCATTAAACAATCACTGGGGCCAGGGTCCAGCAAAGAAAAGAAATTTGAGTTTTTACAGATGATTATGGGAGAACGTAAAGCATAGATAAAATTAGTTTGTGGTGGACTTCAAAGGAAAAAATAACTATGATGTATTTTTCTTGGTGCTTATTAGTCTGGCTGCAGGGTTTTTTTCTTTTCTTTTCTTTTCTTTTTTTTTTTTTTTTTTTTTTTTTTTTGGGAGTATGCTTCACTCATGA